>VZSF01010865.1:1096461-1696461 GCA_013398295.1 Chionis minor | reverse complement strand
TACCATAGTAATCCTAAAGGCAGTTTGGATAGGCAGGGAAGTATCCCCTGCCAGCCTGATTCCTAGCCTTCCAGATGGATAGCCTAGCCTATCCAGATTAGATAACTAAGGTACAGTAGACTTCTGTCCAGCAGCAGTCAGGTGGTGGTGTACAGTGAACACAGAAGTCAAGCTGAAAAGCTGTCACAATGTCCTTGGGTGTATATCCATGGAAATAAGTGTTTCTAGGTTCCCCCTCTAAGGATAAATCCATTCCAGGACCATCTCACAAGCTCTATTCTGCTGCAACATAAAACTAATTGTTCTGAATTGAGTTAAAAGTTCATATATCCCAGGATTCCATCTCCCAGAGTGTCTGTAAGTGGATGCATGAAGAAGAGAAAGATAGTTTCCTCTAATGGCTGAGTTTGACGCCTGATGTTTTCCCTGGTTTCAACTATTTTTGGTCGGCTACTTACTAAGCCAGATGTAGTTCCTGTGTATTTAATGCATAATTAATACAGGATTGCTCTTCCATGAGCTCATCCAGACTCTTACTGAAACCATGTAAAATTTTGGCATCAATGATACCCTTTGACAGGGAGTCCTACATACTAATGACATGTTGCACTTATGGTGGACTAATGTGGGTTGGAACCTGTATCCTGGTAGTTTATTTGATGCCATCTAGTTCTTATATATGAAGGGCTGGTGACTGAGCAACAGATTGTTCCAGAGCCAGCTCCTCCATGCCACTCACCGATTCCTGTTGTATCTGAAGGATACAGACGACTCTGCTTTCCTGAGCATTTCTCACAAGGAAGCCTTTTCATCTGCCTTTGATCATGCCTGCAGCCTTCCTCTGAACCCTTTCAAAGTACATTCTTTGAGGTGAGAGGATCAGAACTGGATGTAATATGCAAGATATTGATTAATCATGGATTGCTTGTGGTGCTTTACTTTGTTTTCATATACAATGATTAGTATCTATTTTATCTTTCAGGCTGCTACTGACATAGTATTTTCATGGAACTATTTATAATAATCCCCAATGTCTTGATCCAGAATGATAATAGTCACCTCAGAGCCTGTTGTTTTATATATGAAATTAGGTTTCTCTGCTTGCCCAGCATACATCACTTCCTATTTTTCTTTTGTTTGGTTTTTTTATGCCTAGCTGCTGTATCTTAAAATCCTTCCGCAGTTCTTTACAGCTGCTCTTTGCCCTTTCGCCTTCAAATGACTGTGTATTGTTGAACTTCTTTCGCCAAACTACCTAACTGCTTGATCCCTTTTCCATCTTATTAATGTTCAAGAGGCACAGTACACATTCCTGCAGAATGCCATTAGTGACCTCCCTACTTCATGAGGGCAGATCATTTATTCCTACATTTTGTTTCCTATCTTTTTAAGCCATCATTTATCCATGACATTCCCTCTTATGCCATAGACTCATAGTTTCTTTCAAAGCCTTGATGGAGAAATTTGTTGAAAGCCTTTTAGAAATACGTGTAGACTTCTATCACCTGGATCACTTTAACTGCACAGAGGTGGCATTTCTGAGGAATTTTTCTAGGTTTGTGGGGGGCAATTTCCTTTCGCAGAAGGCAGGTTGACTCTCTCAAAGTACAGTATTTTTGTCAAGATGACCATTAATTGGTTCCTTACAGTTTCTATAGATGTCAGATTTCTAGACATGTTATTGCTCACATCTGTCCTGGCATCCTTCTAAAATTTGGTACCATATTTTTCCCTCCATAGTGCTCAGGTGCCAAGGTCACTTTAAGTAAATGGTTATTCACTGCTGTGAGTAATTTGGCTATTTGACTTCCCTTAGAAGTCTTAGATGAATACGACTTAGTCCTTGCGATTTGCTATTGTTCACAATGTAAACATGTCCTCTGGACAAATTTGTCTTCAGGACAAATGGAGGTGGAATGTCTTCTATAGTCACTTCAGTTTCAGACAAATCCTTGGAGTCCTTCACAGAATAGGATTCTGGAGTAAGAGTCTGCTCTCCTAACACAGGGACCATATGCAAAGAATGTGGCTTCTCTGAAATAGTGTTGTCTTCTCTTGGAGTATATGTATTGACCTTACAGACTTTTTGAAAGGTTTTCTCCTGTTGATATGTATGAAAACAATATTGTTAGCTTGGATTCCTTTAGCTTGCTGTTTCTTGAATTCTTTGGTTGACTTACTGTGTTTGTATGGGTAATGTACCAGAGCTTTTTATCACTTCATTTCTAACAGAACGCCTTATTGTGCCCAAAAAGCTATAGGGAATGCTAAAACATTAAGATCTTTAAGGAAATGGAAACATGTTTGAATATAGTAAAATAAGTTTATTTCCACTTCACAATTTAAACTGATTCCTTTTAAAGGTAATTTTTTTCAATTTTTGTTGCATAGTAGCCTGTATATTGTCAGGCACGTAAATGTGCATGTACAGTTCTCTACTGAATAGGAAAGGGTTTAATTAGAGGCTTAAATATTCTGCTGAATCGGGGCTTGATAATGCTAACTTCGTAACAGTTTAAGTGATAGTTAATGTATCAACTATGAAGAATAAAATTTACCCCCCAAACACCTTGAAGATTCTACCTAAAGGTAGTAAAAGAGATCAAAGCTCAATTCAGCAACTTTAATTCCTCTTTTATGTCCTTTTCCTTTAATAGTAAGCCATACTTTCTTTTTCATTACAACATAGCATACGTTACAACATAAAATTACCCTGAAACTGGTTTTCTGTCCATTTGTAATGAGTTATGAATCAAGGGATTTGAAGTGGTTATGTGCTTCTATTTGTTAGTGTTCATTAATTGTAATACCACTGTTCAGATAGAGATTTATCAGGTAAACTGAAATTCTCTCTTGTTTCCGTTTTGGAGGACTGGTTTTAGATTTGCAGTAGATCTTAGATCTTTCTTTTAAATTAGCTTCCCTAGGGTTCTGAAACTTTATCAGATAGTGGAATAGTAAATAGTTGTTCAGACTTCAAGCCCTAATGTTTCTGATTAAAGCCATGAAGTGCTTTCCTACTACAAGTTTCTATTGAAGCAAAAAAAATGCCAATTCAGGTTTTTCTTAATAAAGAAATTATTCTTTGTAGAAAGAAAAAACACAACCCTATATTTATTCAGCTTGCTTTCTTTAAAGATCATATAAAGTTGGAATATAAACTGCCTTCTTTACAGCTACTTACTTGTTTCTCTACTTATCATAATTTACCAAGGCTTTCTAACATATGTTCCACACTTCTAGTCAGACTATCTCCAAAACAGCTCTTCAGGCACACAGTGTTATGTTATTTTGGTTAACAGTAAGCTCTGCATCTCCAACCTTCCTACCAAGAAGGAAATAATAGTTTAACGTTTACAGCTTTGACATGAGACATGCTAGCTACATTTGGGCAAACGTAGTTAGATATGACTTGTTGATAACGAGGTATCCCTAAGGATACATGTATGAATGACAGAGACATATGTATGGCCTTTGAATATATGGCATTGAAGAAAAATCCATGCAATATGCTCGTGTAGGCCCTCAAAAAAAAAAAAAAGAATTTAGCATCAACCTGCAGAGTTCAAATTCTGTTCTGCTCTGTAGAAATTTCTTACTCTGTTAACTTCTTATTCCTCTTAAAGGCAAGTAGATTTAAAAAGGGAAATAAAGGCCTGATGTCACATCTATAGGCTGGCACTGTAGTTCTAGAATTTAAAAGCCTTAGGACATGTCTGCCTGTTGTTGGCTGCTTTAAATCCTGGAGAAGCTATAGAGAAGCCTACTGTTATCCACACCGGTAGCTGCTATCAAAAGTAAAGTGATGGCTAATGCTTTTTGATGCTGGAGATGGCTTTGGGATTATTAAGACGACTACAGTAATGGCACATCACTGAATCTTTTAGATCATCAGCAGATTGAGGGAAGTGTTAGAGACATATGACTAGTTTCAATACATGTGTATTAAAATTAGACTAATCAAGAATTAAGCCATGGTTTAGGGAGAGAGACTCTGAATTAAGATTACAGATGAACTAAGTAATGATGAAACTCTACAGAGTGCAGGTGGTTAGTACTTGGTGTAAGTTTGGGCTTGGAAAAAGAAGGCTGTTCACTGCTGTTTAGAGTGAGGGTTGGAGGTGGCAAAAAAACTCGCTTCAGGGATGTACAGTTTATACACTAAGGTGAAGGATATGGTAGTGTGTGTCTGACAAGTAGACCTGATGTGTGGGGTATATTGGTGAAGTCTACATGGTCTGAGTTTGTGCCACTGTAGAGGTTGATTGGGGTTTCTGTTACAGCTTTTTTGTTGCTAAGATTATCTAAAGGCTGGGTTAAGTTTGATTGCTGGAATTAACGTTCAACATTCTGTTTTAGTTTAGCTTATCATTTGGATGTAGTTAAACTCTAAATTGGGGTAAGTAATGATTAATTCTTGAGGAAAAACATTTCTTAGTGAGGTTAGTTCTTGATCTCTTTATAGCTTATTTATGCAAAAGTCTGAAACATGGTTTTTTCCTAATTTTAGTCACAGTCCTAAATACCTCTTCTATTGAGAGGTAGACAGGCTTCACTTAATGGATCTTCCAGGTCCCAGAGGACCAACATTGGCTTCAATTTGGTAGGAATCTGTCAACATTATTGAACTTCTCTAAATGTCACTTTATCTTTGTACTTTGTCTGTGTACAAACATATATGGGCCAGTCTCTTTCTTCCAGATAAATAATTACAGTCAGTCCCTCATTAAATGTAATATTCTTGAGCCTGTCAAAATTTTCAGCATCATCCCATTGCCAGTTCATTTCCCCCATCCCAGACTATGTGTTCATTTCCCATACAACACTGATCAAAACAGTTGGAGAGCTTGGCCTGCAGTCTAGGCTTTGGCAACCTCGTTTAAGTGCTAAATTTGATTTTCTTTTCCAAATTAGAGGTTATGTGTTCTCATAGTCTCCTGACTCCTGCTGAGTTTACTTCTCAAGAAGCAAGATGCTACTGATTTCTTCCTTAACACAGAGGTAGATAGTGCCAATAACATCCCTCTGATGGGTTTGGAATAGGGTGGAAGCCAAAAACCAGGAGGAGCTGCCTCTCACAAATGTGTTCAGTCTGCTATGGCTCTTGGCACCCTGTTCTGTGGCAATCTTACTATGGGATGCTGAATAGAGATGAATAGGCTGTCTCCCACACCATAAATTGCTAACCTGTCCTCTGAGCAGTGGTCAGTTTAAAGAGTACTTTGTTTTAAAAGCATTTCACTAATGTGTTTAATTCCTTTAAATTCAGACTATGCATTAGCTCTCCCTGTTTCTTTTTTTGCAAGTTGCTTTCTCACTCCAGAGTCAGGGTCATTTGAGATGCAGGCAAAGATAAATGAAAATTTCTTAATATGCCTCTTAAAGAAAAAATAAGTCAGACTTGTAAATTTAAGCTTCTTTTTGCACCCACCAATATTGGTGTTTCATTAGTTTTCCATCAAATAGAAGGCATTGCTTGATGTCTCCAACCTAGTTAGTAACTCTGATTTGTAGAGATATTCTCTATACCATGAATAAGAAAATCTAAGGCAATAAAATTAATGAGAGAAATTGGTAAAAAATCAATGACAAGTCAATGACAGCTGAATGCAACTTCTAATAAATGATGGGTGCAAAGAACTGTCTGAAAGTCTCAACCAGAGAGTTCATCTGAACTTCCTGAACTCTTCACTTTTTCTTTTTTTTTCCTGCTTTTTCTTCATATGTATTTTATTCCTGTCAGGAAAGCCTTTGCTCTTGCAACAGTTCTACAGAAGATGTTAAGAGCTGCAGTAAACTAGCAGACGTGTACAGTAACGTCCTTAGTCTTCAAAAAAAAAAATTGATGGTGCCATCTGGAGTCCTGGGAAGATGAAACAATTTACCTTCTAAAATGTGTTTTGATGTTTAAAGGTGTTTTCTTACACATATTGTAATGTCATCATAATATTAAATCTGGCATTATCAAACAGCAGACCGAATAGTTCAGAAAAGTTTTAATTTATTGATTCCTATAAAATATGGGGTAGAGTTATATAGATGAGCTTTGGTATGCATGAGCATTGTGCAGCACAAATTATGGCAGTTCAGTGTGTTACATTACAGTGTCTTTAGTGACTGGAATCTAGTACTTCACCATGACAGCAAATGCAATCATCTCTAACGTGTTTCTGCAGCTTTGCTATACTGTATACCACTTCCTTATGAGCAAAACAATAGGCTATAAGCTATTAAATAAGCTTAAGCATAGCATGAGGAATGTTGAAATGGGGAAATTTAGTGATATAGCTGTAGTGATATAAGTCTCAGTATAAACACATTGTTTCAGGATTTACAGCATTGTTTAGAGTGTTATTTGTGTCTCCTTGGAAATGGTTCAATTTTAGCAAAACCACCAAAAAGTATAAAAAAGGGGAGAAAAAAAAAAAAAAGCACTAAATTCCAAAGACAGAGACCTGTATTAACATGGAATAGTATAATTATACTGGTTTGAGTGTACCAATACATTTTCCTGGGCAGACATTCTTTAATCATATTTTGGAATTTCTATTGATTTTTCTTGTTAGCAGTGGCCAAAACATGATTGAATGTAATATCTAGCTTATGCAACAGTGCCTTGAAATAGCACTTAGACCTATCAGCTCAGCCTTCAGTGGCACACAAAATCTGAGTAAAGATTTCCAGCAGCATCAAAATAAGCAATAAATGTTTTGCCTCTCAGGAAGTTAACAGAAGATCATCAGTCATGCAAGCACTTTGTCTCTCCTTGAGGATACTGCCTCATGTTGCACCTTTCCTTCACAGGGATACCTTGGAGGAGTTTAATGGTACATAGTATGAATTTAAAATACTTTCTCTTACTGGTAGAAGTAATGGTATCTACAATGTTTTTCAAAAACTGTATGACTACATCTCTGTAGTTAAATATATACATAAACCTGTGCAAGTAGTTTTAGAAATCTTAATGGGTACAAAATCCATCTATAGACATAAAAATTACTTGGAGGGGCTTGCAGCATTTTATTCTAAATAAACATTCTGTATTTTCATAATATTAATAAAGAACTTGATTTCCACCCCTTTAACTCTCCTCAAGAACGCTCCTGATGTATTTTAAAGTCTACAGGATTAATATGTCATTAACATGGTTAAGAAAGGGAAATACTGCTACTACTACCAGAAGTAAAATAGTCTGCATTTGAAACTAAAAAATACTGATAAGTTGTTAGAAATTTTAGGAAAGGTCTTAGGCATGTCTCATATTCCAATTTTCTGCCTTTTAAAGGTCTTGCATTAAGTTGGAGATTGTTTTTTAATCCATTATGCACGGTGCCTATTAAAATAAATGTGGGTATTTTTCTTCCATTTAAAATTTGGAAATCAATATTTTGAGTTTATCTTTAAATGAAGTGTGGTAAGATACAGCAACATTCCAGTGAGGTTAATTTTCACTTGAGTGTCGTAATATATTACACTGGTCTTCTGCATTAGTTCTGCCGTGTATTCTGAGTTATACTCAGTTTTCAGGCCGAATCCTGCAAGTAGTGTGACCAACACACTCTTACTCTGCAGAAGATAGGGAATGTGAACAACCGAAGAGAAGTGTTTGACTATTTGGGCATAATGATTTCTCAGTCTGCTTCGTTGGCAGTGGCTTGTTTCTTCAGTCCAAGGGTAAATGGTAAAGCAGCAGTGAAGACAAATAGCAATTTGATCACCTCATTGGTACACTGTGCCATGTGTTGTCTAAGAAAGCCATGAAAGCCTGAGAACTTGTGGAAGGCCACAATTTGTTTATCATTCGTATTTTATGGATAACAACTTGGATTTTTCAGTTGTGAAAGCAACGGCAAGTGATAGCTGGGAAGCTGTCAAAAATCACTGAAGTGTTTAGTGGTGTTATTCCAGTGACTATGCTGAAGACTATCTGTGGAATTCAAAGCCATGAAACATAACTAAAGTCGGGTCCCTTGCTTATCTGTTTAAAATGGTTGAATTCTTTGTCTGGAGACAAATGTGAAACAAGTAGTCTAAAGGAAAAGGATATCTGAAGACTGGGAAGAAATATAAATTATTTACCGGTACTGTTCATTTGAATATTTTGGCATTAGATGCCAAAATATTCAGAAAAACGGTGATGGTAATGATGGAGAAATTTGTCTGAAAGAGCTTGAAAAGTCACTAGGACCATCCCTTTCCTGCAAGTTGTTATCAACTCTCCAGGCAATGTGTTCCAAGATTTACCTGTCTTGTTACAAAGCTTTTTGTAATGTCTGACTTGAGTCTGTCTTGCTGCAATTTAAGTGATCCACTGCTGTTTACTGTGCTCTTGTGAACATGGAAAGCTTGACCTTCTTCTTTGCGATAGTCTTTTATACCACCTGCGCTACTATGACTTTTGCTCAACTCAATCCTTCAGTCTATCTTCTTAGATAAGGAACGAGTACTCAGACTCGCAGGGGTAGAGACGTGTTATCTCCTTCTTTCTAAGTAATATTCATATCCTTAACACTTAAGGCACTTCTAGCTGAACTATACAAGCTCCCACAGACTAGCTGTTGTAACAGAATTCTTGACAAGCTGAGAATGTTGATGTTCCCTAATCAAATAAAATTGCTTCATTCTGCCTGTAAAACTTAGATTTTCCTCGTGGAGTGAGCTGAATACTGAGTAGTGCTGTGAATGTATCGCAGAATAATCTATTCCCAGCTCAGACAGTGGGTAATCCAAGTATATTGTAATATTTCTTAACAGATCACGTAGAAGGTGTAATATCCTGAATATATCCCAGAGCTGCAGGAAGTCCTCAAAGTTCAATGTTGTAATGCTCTGGATAAAACATTTTCTTGAAGCTGGGGGGTAAGACTGGTGGAAAATGGTGGTGTAGGGATGCTCTTTGAAATCAATTAGCTACACAGTGGGCATAAATGAAGACACGGTTAGGACATACATATCATTAGTGAATAGTTGGGTAAATAGAAGTATGGAAAAGGACAGCAAGCATTTAAGCATTACAGAAAAAAATGGTTTCTTTCTTAGCACAATAACGGTGCCACAATAATTCCATCTAGTTTAAGAGCTTCACTGAACTCTGAGGTCTGTAAAACACCAAAACAATTTAGGAGCCAGCTTCAGAGTCTGTGTGGCATGACAAGCTGTATGCCTAAAAAGATTTAACTATCCCAGAAATAGCAAAAGACGGGTTTTGAGAAGCACAAAGAATGATAATGTTGCATTACCTTCCTCTCAAAGGATTTTTTTTGACCACCCTGCTTATAGCAATGTACTCTGCTGTTTCTTCATTTTACTGTATTGTCAGATACTAACAAATTTTACCCTATGAATTTTGCACCTGGTGACAAATGTGCTCTGCTGCAAGTAGAATTTTATTTCTTCAAGAAAGTGGATAGCCAGTTTTATTTTATGCAAGAAAAATGTAGAGAAGAGCAAGACTTTAAAAAAAAGTGAGAAAGTATAATAATTGTATTGAATGAATGTCTTTCACACTGCTCTGCCAGTCCCCCGATTTTGATTTAACTGTTAGCATACACATAGGAGTTTTTATAGTAGCTTAGGAAGACGAATAGAGAGGAAAGCCCATTTAGTGCTCAGAAGCTGGAAAGAAACAGAGTGAGGAAATGCATTCTGGACCATGTCTTCAGCCAATTTCTTAACTTAGGAGGAAGAAAATACCTGCTTATTAGTTAAAATAGGCCACTGTCACTTTGAATAATACACTGTAAAATTCCACACAGTGACATCTGTGACCTAAAGAATGTATGTTACAGTTGTCTACAGAAGCTAACAACTGAATTTTTATTGTGAGTACATTGACAAGACCATGGGTTTATTGCATCTGCACATACAATAAAATTGGCTTGATTGCTGAGATTTGTATTTCTAGATGAAAACTCTTTTAGAATGCTTAACAGATCTCATAATTCAATGACTTTACATGTAGGGTCTGACATTGTCTTTTTCTCATTGTTTCTTCTAGGGAAGTACTGCTTTGGCATAAAACTAAGTTGCTTTCCCCTCCCCTCCTCCTGTACAAAACAACTGTACATATGATGTCTTGTAAATACTGTACCAGTCAGAGTTACATCACTTCAATGTCATTGACAGAAATTGCTGTGAGATAGGCCCAAAGGCTGCTTCACATACAGGCATACTACTCTTCCCCTCAGCTAGGTTAAAATTGCTAGAAATCGAGATTCTCCCTTATTTAGGACAGGTGGAGATCAATCCCACGGAAGCAACTCTAAGTTCAAGGGCAGAATCCACTTCATGTGCAATAGAAGTTTATTGTCCATTGCCAGAATTGAGGCTATAGTTTAGTAAATACTACAGATCTGATAGGAAAAAAGTTTGTGATGCTCTACCTTTTTTTTCTAGCAAATTTAACACTTCTAAGGGCTTGCTAAATCCATGAGTTACCATGTCTACATATTTTAACAGTCATATAGTGACTATACACTTTTCAGTGTTTGTCTTTCAGTAAGCCTAAAGCATTTTAGTCTGGGGCCCAGCAGATATGTAACAATAGTGTTGGAAACATGCTTCTTAATCATTCACATAAAGAATTTTCAGAGAATGAACATGTGTAAAACTAATCTTTTCTCCCTGGTAGAGGATCTTCCCTCCTTCCTCTCAAAAAAAAAAAAAAAACCCGGAAGAGGGGCTGCATAAATTGAAGCTGTTAGGCTTTTTTTCCGTGTTCAGAATAATGAGCAGAAAAGTTCTAATGCATTAAATTCAGGTGGAATATAGAAGGAATGAAGATCAGCCATGGTTTTATGTTCAGAAAGCCTAAACAAAGACCTAAATCTCATTCTTCAGGTGAGTGCTGTACAAAGAAAGCAGAAATAGCTCAAATAGTATAAATTATTTAACTTCATAACGAGGGAGAAGAAACCAAATGACCTTGAGAAAGCACACGGTGTTCCTCATTCTGAATACTTGTTATTCCTATCTCTCCTCTTCATGGGCTTTGCTCCATCTAATACTAGGCTGCTTACAAATTCCATCTGTACTTAGGGCAGGCAGGTGGTATCTGGTGATAGGCTATCTTACTTCCTCAACACTAACCACATGATGGTGCTGCAAGGCCAAGTGGAACAAATAAGAGCCTGCCAAGCTGTGTACTGAGCAGTGACCCATCCAAATACGTCGTCTGTGGTATCTGTCCTCCTAAGAAAAGGAAGGCTAGAAGAAAAAGTTTTGTAAGGGCAAGTGAAAGTCTTTATCCAAGACTTACTGTCTAACAGAAGTTCATTCCTATCCCCTTTTCTAACTTTTAAGTGACTGTCTTGTTTTCCCTGTAACTTTGAGGGTGTGCTAACATTAACCGTGAACTGACACAACTTTATCCTCAGCGGGACGGTTCAGTAAGTAAATAATCTAGACAGTGGCAACATTCTCTTTAAATCCAGCTTTATTCTGCTTTTACAGAGCACTTTAATTGCAGCTGAATCACATGTAACTCTCTAGACAGAAGAAAGAGAGCAGTTACAATCCATGCAGCGTAATAGGCATGAATGTTACTCTTTACCAAACTGGTTTCATATTAGCATCTCCTATTTTGTAAATGTAATATAAAATCCTTATGCAGTCTTGTTAGTAGTGTCTCCCCTTGGCTTCAGTCTTTTACTCATTTTAGTCTGCATGCTAAGTAGGTTGCAGTGAAAGCAAAACCATGCTACAGATGCAAGAGAAAGACAAATTCGGACAAAATCTGATCTGCTGGCCATTACAATCATACCAATGACTTGTATGACCCATATGCACCTACCTATTATTTTTATTGCTTGTACTAACAGATTGAACTGCATCAGGAACCCTAAATTAAGAATCATAGAGACTTCTTGTTAATTTTCTGTTTAACAAATGCTAATAAAAATGAAGAAAAAATATTTTGAGGTCATATTTTAGTGTAAAATAGTTCTGTATTTTTCTTAGGCCCACCTTTTGTACTAGATCAAAATGCTTAAGAAATTTTAGGAGAACATCTTGTGGTTACACTGCTGCCCTGTTAGGAATAGCATCTCATAGGCTGATAACCATGCAAAACTACACACCTTCTGGACATCTTATTTTGGATGCCTCATGAATCTTATCAGACTTATCAGACTTTATAACAGGAGAGTCCTTCCAGATATTTAGAGAAAAGTGGAGGAAACCAGAAGCAGCACATTAAACCTTTTTTTTTATTAAAAAAAAAAAAAAAAAGGGAGGATCCTTGTCCCCTAACTCATTAGCCTCATTGAGCTCATCGACCTCAACACAAGGAATGTTTCCAGATAGCACAGCAGGGTAAAGAAATAAGATGATAATTTTTTTATCTTGATATGTTGTGATTTTTAACTGAAGACTTTTGTTTTCCAAGCCAATCTGCAAAGTCTGTGGAAAGTGTGCATCAGCCTACTGCTTCTGTTCAGAGACAGAGTAGAAATAGGACTGCTCAAAAGTCTAGGACTCTGGTACTCATACCGGTAAGGAACCTGGGAAGGCTCAGATCATTCACACAGCTCAGGGCGATGCAACGGTGGTATCCCATTCCCGAGTCAGGGAAACAAAGGTTGTGTTCAAGAAGCACGTCAAAAATTAAAAATGGCAGTGCTGGTCAGCATGGGGGAAACCTGAATGGACACAGTTCCAGCACGTAAGGTCCAAACACAGAGTCCTGGGCTGTTTCAGTGAAGGGAGTTTGCATCTTGAGCTGTGTGGGGGAAAAAAAAGAATAAAAATCAGTGTAATGATGGGGAATTAGCAGCAGAAGTTATAGACAGGTTTTTTTTTTTCCAGAGGAAAAAAGGTGGCTTCTTCATTCCCTGCTACATGACAAATCTCTTCCTGCAAGATTTCCTTACCAGGCTCCCCTCAGTGAGAAAAAGAAGTCGTTATCCTGCTAAAACCCTTCAGATTTCACTCAGGAATGTTTCAAATCTTTCTCATCCTCTTAAGTTTTTCTTTGTAGCAGTATGAACTGTTGCTATCAAAGCAATCACCTAGTCTGTATGTGAACAAAGAAAAGCATTTCACAGATTTCACATCATGCTACACAGTTCAGACGGCTGGATACTTTCTCTGTCTAATTTCCTGATGCCTGAGAAGGAACTGTTGGACAGGATAAGGTGCAAGGTCGTTCTGGAAGCTGTGTGGGAGACAACATCATCTTAGTTCACCTGAAACTGAGGTAGAAATGATAAGTCTGAACAGTGATTACTGCTATTCTGTGTTTGTTTCTTTCAATGAATTAGTAATTTCAGTGGAAAAATTTCTGTATTTGAATAGCGTCATATCACAACGTGAGGCAGCTTTGTCAGAGTGACGAGTGGTTTTCAGCTCCCAGGCTTGTGAAATGCAGTGGTGTTAAACCAAGAGATCAATTCTGCTTTGAAAGGGACACAAATCTTCCTTTAAGATGACATGGGCTTAGTTTTGTCATCTGGTTTGCATTTCTTACTGTCCTAATGGGATCCTTTAAACTCTTTGAGATGGAGAAAAGTTTAGTATGGAGTTGGGCTCCTGTACTTTATATCATACCAAATAAACCCATTGTTTGCATTGACTGGCAGGATATTTCCATCATTCTAATGCTTTGGCAGACATACAGAAAGTGCTACTGCCCATCCTGAAAAATATTCAATTGGAAACTCTGAAATAGATCAGGATTTAATATTGTTTGATTTAGGAATCAGTGCATATCAGTCCACTGCAGCAACTGCTAAATAGTATGGAGAAACCCAGCTCTATGGTTTTAGTCACCCTGTCAGGAACAGCTGCATAATTACACTATTAGGAGGATCATAATGGGCCAGTTCTGTTTGATTTCTTGGCTACACTGAGCCTGTAGTATGGGCATGCTCCAGGTATAGAAATTTCCCTTTCTTCCTTGAAAAATTTCACACTATTATTGTAGGTTATATTTTTCATTTTTGTTTTTAAGAGCAGGAAAAATAACATTTCTGATCTTTTCTAAAAGGTCGACATCAGCTGAACCTCTGTAAATTAAGGCAGAATTTGACTTACAAGGTGAAATATTTAAAGTCATTGTCAGGAGGCACAATTCCTTTCCTGGTCCCTGCATCGACATTTAACCATCATTTCAGCACTTGACAAGACTATTATTACAGACAGCTGTCATATATACAATTTGCCATTTTGATCTGGAATTGTCATATCACATATTTTATATTTGAATTTGACATGCCAGGCTCTGCAAGTTTTCTATAACTTAAGTAGTTACACAGGCATGTGAGGATTTCTTTTTCAGTAGTGAAAAATGCATGAACACTGAAGGGTAAAAAGTGGTAGCACAAACAGCATGTTGCATTAAGTCATCCTGCCCATGTGGAAGGCCTTCTTAATGGTAACAGATGACATTAAATTCTAACAGATTTCTTAATAAATATTAATGTAATTAAACTTGAATGCATAAACAACAGCTCTCCACTAATGACCTGCTGCCTATATGACTCAGTCCTATCATATCCCGGATCAAATTTGCCTCCTCATTATGGTCTTGTAGGTAAATGTGGGTTGTTTATCCACATAAGTCCTCATTTTCCACTGAGAGTACATCATGTACTACATCTAGTACATTTGTTTCTTCCTCCAGTACACATTAATGTATTCTATCTATGGTGTAGTACCTCTGTTCTTCATCAGTTCCTCACCAAAGACAAACCTGAAGTCCATGAGTATTATTACACCATGAATATGGTTTTAATAAAACATTGTATTTCAGTTAGCTTTAAAAGATGAAGCATGTTATTTCTCTCAACAACCCTGCAGTTTACTCACTATCCCAAAGACAGGTCTCTTACCTCTGGCACCCAGCTGGACTGGGAGATACAGCAATTCAGAGTATGTCACCACTGTGAACATCTACTCAAGAGATTTTAAAAAAAGACAGAATTCTAGTAGTTCCAGATGGTTTACGTGGTGCCTCTCCCTTTTGGAAGACAATTCCTTGTTATGTATTCTGCAAATTAAGAATCTACGGCAAGAAGGTGTCACAGAATTGTCCACAAAGCTGCAGAATTGGGGATGACATTGCGTACCATAGAAAGAACCAAAGTTAAGGGTTTGCTGCTAACTTTCATTCTGTCTGTAGCTTCTGGTACTGTCCTCACAAATCCTGGGAATCACCATACACCTGACTAGAATGTGCTGCAAAGAGCACTTTGAAAATGGAAAAACCACCAAAAATAGTGGATTGCTGGGTCCTGCTATCATCTGACCCATCCCTGTCAGCACTTAAACTACCCACGGAAGAGTGCATGACTTTTAGCAAAATCTACTTAAACTTTTACCCTTTTTGGCCGAGAAATCAAGAGTTCATGCTTGCTTGATTGTGGCGTAGGAAGGAGAAATGCTAACTGTGTTCAATTGTGCTGCAGTAGACCATTTGCCATGTTGCTCCGTTAGGCAGATTTTCTCATCTTTAGAACTCTGAGCACAAGACTGGGACAGTAAGCTACGAGTAGAATTACCTGCTGCCTAAGACAAGTGATGATTCAAAAATATTCCACATTTCTCCTTGGCTCCAGACCTGAAAAGAAAATTCTCAGATCATCAAGAAGCGACTCATTATAGAAAATAGACCTGCCATCCTCTGCCACTGAAAATATTTCTACATTTTAACATACTCCTGCTTGAAATGGTCTGCTGAATTTAGCAGTTTTATGTGGAGCTAATCTGGAAGCTGCACACTGTGTGCAACAAAAGAAAACCCTTTAAAATTTGTTCCTTAGGCTGCCCTGTGACTTTAGGGGGTCTATTTAATTGGCAGTGCTTCTTTCACCCCACCCTGTTCTGGGTTAGAGACTGCTGCGTTAGCTTCATACATGTGTGCATTCTTGTGCATGCATACGTGCTTATATTCAGGTGGTGACCTCTGATAGGATCGCCCAAGAGAGGGGAAAGCTTGGTCCAGATGAGAAACTTAATTAGGTACTTCTGCCCATCAGTGTTTTTGCACAGTCTTTGTATTAAAGACAGCGAATTAATACTACAGTCTGGGTCTTCCTCCATACTCAGGGAGGATGGTGAGGAAGAGGAAGCATGGGCTGGGACAACAAGCCTGTCAGTGAAACACAGGAGCAGTGCATGCCAGTAGCAATGCCAGTGTGATTATTAGGCTCCTTCTTGCATTTCCAGCTCATCTATGTATGGTAAGAATGAATGAGTTAATGTCAGTGCTGTAAAGATGTAAGTCAAGATGTATGTAACTAAGAATTATGAGCAACATATTCAACTGCATCCGGTAAAGGGAAATGTGCTGTTAAAAATCCTGCACATAAAGGATCAAATGTGTCAAGACTAAAAACAAACAAGTAAGCAAGCAAGCAATTTTTAACCTTATTAAGGTCTGATGCTTTTCTGTCTAGAGGGCTTAATCTTTTAATACAGAGCTATAAAGAACAATTACTTTTTTATAGGTTATGATTACAATCTAAGATGATTTACTATTTGGCTTATATTGCTGATGAGAGTTGGGCTGTTGATTTTGCTGGATTTTTTTGTTTTTTTGGTGGTCTGTCTCGTTCAGTCTCTCATTTTATTTTCTGCCTCCTAAATATCCTTCATGCTTCCATGTCAGCAAGTAACTCAGCTATGTACTACAATTTGTTGAGGATGTAGCAGTAGAGAAAGCATTACCCCCTTCAGATGTGACATTTGGTGTATTACGTGTACGTGCAGTATTGTCAGGGGTGTAGTTTCTGACCTGCAATGCATTATCTGCTCTACTGACTTTGGGGCTGTTTATCACCAGTGACATATTTCTCTGCAGGAACCTGCCATTCTTCTTGTGCCTGCTTTAAAACACTAAATGCAGACATACGGTCTGAAACTAGGTGCAAATTTGAGAGTGGAATAACAACAGATTTTTATTTTTTTAACAATTCCTTTCAATGTTGCCAGCTGAACATGGTGCCTAGTAAGCTTCTTTTGCTACGGTAACAAATACCATGTTAAAGAGCAGAGGCACTGTAAGAGTGAAATTAATTATGTATGCTTTATGCTTGTCCAACTAACCACACTGTATTCCCAGTGAAATACTTAACACATCTGCGCATTCCTAAAGTCAAATAACATCACTATAATTTGAGACTTCCTTTGAGCAGGGAAGAAAAGATTTTGTTACACCTACCTACAGGAGAGCCATTCTTCTGGAGGGTGCTTTTTTCATTCATATGGTTTGATTATGCGCTACTTAATTTAGTCAAAAATTCTAATTGAGCTTATTGGCAGACTGCCTGATATTTGGCACAGTAGGAATCTTTAAGTTTGAACCTTTGGGGATGTTTTCAGAGGAACGTATGTCTCCTATTTCATGCTTTATTGTGGCAGACTGATGAGAAATTTTAAAGCAAATGACAGTTGACATAAAATAACTCACACTGGAGTTTGTTCTCCCACTATTGCTTTTTAAATGATAAATTTCAGATATTCTATTTCAGTTAGAATATGTGAGTATTTGATATGATGGTAATAGATGGCAATGGCGGCAGAATAATTCAGTCGTGAAACAAGAGGTTAAGTGTGAAAAGAACTCTTAATGGGCATGATTTCTGACTAAGCAATCCGTGGTAGACACTAGAGCAGTATTCAGTATCTGAAGGAGTTAAACAAGATAGGTGTTATTTGACAGAGCAGTATGTGCTATGGTCTAAGCAGACATAATAGGATGAAATCAAGAAATATGAATATTTAGGCTACAGACAAGACTATTTCCTGATATTAAGACTCGTTCTAGTTTAAATGGTCTCAAGAAAAAAAACAGAAAAGGCAATTCCTAGCAGGGAATATTTAACACCATGCTGAACAATATGCTAATCCTCACAGGAACATTACAGAATTGTCAGCAGGATGAACTAGCTGATCCCTTCCATCTCTGTTCTGTTTAATTTCAGTATCTTGTAAAATCTCTGCTTAGGAGAATATATACTTCACTGCTTCATTTTCCTGTCTTCTTGAGAACTGTCATGTCTGTAGCCCAGAGAATGACCTACTGCTGCAGGACATCCTCTGCTTGCTTTTCATTGCCCTTGATTTTCACAAGTAGTCTTGTCAATGAATGTCTCCAGCTGAAGCATTTGAGCTCCATTTACCTAGTTACATACTAAGTATCTCTGTGCTATCAACCGGATGCTTCCTCCTGACCTGGAATCATCAAGTCTCCAAAGCTCCAGGACTCTGCAAACGGATGTACACAAACAAAAAAGTGTCCTTTGAAGACTTACCACCTCCCCTCTACTCTCCCAGGGAGAAACTGGAGGATTTACATGAATGTCTGCCCCCTCTTTGCATCTGGAAATGTGGAAGATAATTCCACTTAAACAGGACTTGTGTGAAAAATGTGACAAAATTGTGCTAAGAATGGTTTTTAAAGTGTTCTTCTTAACTTTTCAAAGCATTTTAGGTGAGATGAAAGCTTTCTGCTTTTCTGCCAGATCTAGGGTGTTACATACGTCTGTTTTTCAGCACTGCTGGCCCCTACTCTTTTTGTAAACCTATTTTAAAGTATGTTCATGCATTGTGGAAAAAAGAAGTGCTATGTTTCAAACTTTCAGGTTGATGACCTAAATTAAATGGATAACATTAATTTATTAAATGAAAATATATTTTGAAAAAATCTATAGAAGTAGTTGTTGTTAGTAAACAAATTAAAATCAAATCCCCAGCCTTCATCCTGCTACAACTTTTTCTTATAAAGACGGTTGGTTTTAGCAGCTCTGCTGGTCTGCGGTGAGTTAAAATTTTCGGTTCTTGAATTCAATGACCTTTTGAAATATGGAAGTCCATTTGTATGGCTTGAAACTCAGTTGTCCTCAGAAAGTTCTTTAACATGCTATCCTCTACAGGAAATTAGGATGAATTTGGAAATTATCCAAAGTCATCAGAAACCTCTTTGTGTCAAATTCATAGTGTTCAGAAAAGTAGTGATAAAACAATCTAAATCAATCACAGATGCTGGGTACCCAAGTCTGCAAATGCATCCAGTTTTAGCCCCTTTTTCCTTACACACCTGTGGTGTATCTTTATGTGCTAATCGTAGTGCTCATCCATGGTGGTGGGTGGTAAACATATTTTTGTCAAAGTAACAGCTTGCAGCTTCACTGCTTATTGCTATTGAACAGGATAATCATAGATACTTTTGGACAGTTTATTTATAAAGAACAGAGGAAAACATTTACTGTCAGATTCCCAGTGTAGTTGGTGGACCATGAAGTCATCTTCCTATAATAGTCTTTGGTTTTTCTAAGATCTTAAGATACTGAACCCTGAGGTTTAGTTTTTTATGACCCTTCCCCTTCCATAAAAATCTCTGTTTAGGTTGCCAAAGTCAGGGAGGACTGCTTTTTCACCAAGAAATCTCGCAAACTTTTTGCCTGATTTTATGGAAAGAAAAATAAAAAAACAGCGCTGTGTAATAAATAATGCTAGAAATAATCTTTCCAAGATATGATCCCCATTTTATTTATGATAAAATTGGAATGTTCCAATTAACTTAAGTATAAAGTAGATGACAACTTTAATGATACAGTGTGTGTGCCGTTGGAGAAATGAAGTAGCAGCTAGTAGCTTTGTGATTTGTGATCACTGCAATTTTATTGTAAAATATTCTTGCTTAAAGTCACAAAATCTATCAAAATAATACAAATAATTTGACATAATGAAAAGTTATTGACCCTTGTAATAGGTATGTTGCATAGTGTGTAAGCATTCTAGTCATAATAATGAATGTTATATAAATACAAAAAAAATGCAGTCACTTCATGACTTGTACTTGGATTTGAGAAGGTATTAGATACAGTGAATCTGACTCAGAAGAGCTCATGTAAATACATGTAAGCGAGGTAGAACTTGGTTTATGCCTTGGCTTTCTGGGAAAGCCATTCTTTGAATGTGAAGATCTAAATTACTTCTGAAGATTTTACAAGCTTCTGAGAATAGTGTTAATAAGAGATGAAGAAGAGAAGAAGTTTGCCCATCCAAGGAGAAGGCATTTACAAGGTTTTAGTTATTGAATAGCAGAGGATCAGAAGGGAAACAGCGAAGTCCATAAAGACCAGAGAAAGCCATAAAGCACAGATTCCAAAACACCACTGATGAGCGAGCACTTCCTCATTAAGAGCTTGTTACAGTACATATATTGGCTCAATCAATTTGTTGTTGGGGCACCAAGTGCTTCCCATAAAATTTGAGGGCACTCAGTACTTAATTGAAATCAGCCACGTATAACCCTTGTGCTCAAATATCTAGCTTTTCAGAAGTAATCAGCTGAACCTTGTATACATCGGTATATACAAAATAGCATAAAATAAAAAGTCTTGTTTTCAATAATCATGAACCTGTACATACTATATAATGATTAATATAGTTTTGATAATTGACATGTCGATACTGAAGACAACTTAAAGGAATTTTTTAGCAGGTTTGAGAGGGAAACTGGCAGAATGCTTACTGTGCTGGCTCTAAACATACAGAAAAAACCCAACCCGTATTTACTTTGTTCTTAGAGAATCGCAGATTTGTTTTTTCTCATGTTTTGTTATAAATCTGCTTATGTTGTTACAGTCTTCATAAAAATATGGCACTATACAATATGCATCCAATTTGATGCAATTCCTTTGTTTTTCAAGCTAGTTCATATTTAAGTGTAGTTTAAAGTGGGTTGTGGCATGCAGCGCTCAAATTTCCCATAAATAGCTCCTCTGCATGTTTCCCTGCAGCCAGGTTTCTAGCTTTTGACCCTTTCACTGCAGTGTCATTCCCTTCCTCCGGTTTCGGACCTTGAGCAAGCTGGCAGTGTGTGTGATCTTTGTAGTAGCTGGACCTCCATGGACAATGGCCTATTGCAATCCTACACGTAAGCCTGTCGTTATTTCATGGATTTCATTTACTGAAAAAAGAAAGATTTACAAAAGAAAGCTGAAAATCTGTTTTGAAGGAAGTAACCTTGATTCTCCACTGTATTGCATGCTGAGTAATTACTTACACCTTCACAACTTTTCCAGGTGGCTGTCAATCATGAGATTGTCTTGGATATATTAATACGAGTAAATATACATGTCAAAGGCAAAATATGCTCATGTTGAATTCATACAGTCTAATGAGAATCTTCATTTCATTAGTAGCTAGTAGGATGTAGTTCCTTCACTTGGACACCCTACGAGAACAGAATAAATAGATTCATAAATAAACATTTCTAATAGCTTGACTATTTCTTGAAGTATATAGGAACTGTTGCTGGAGGATATAAAAAGAACATTTATTTAATAGAGTTCTGTAACTTCATATATATATTTGAGCATGTGAACTGCTACAATGTATTATAATGTACACAAAACCCAATATGCTCTATATACAATCCCATCTGCTTTAAATGTGGTGATTACTGATCACAGCAGACGGCACACATAGTGTAAACAGTTTGCTACATACAAACCAATATATTCTAATTAAAAGTCAATAAATTTCATATACAGTCCAATTAGTTGTCATAGAGACTCTTGTATTTAGCAAATGTAACTGATCTGTTTCAAATTACTCATTTAAGTAGACCATTATTTAATTGACAGGCCAATATATTTGAGGCTAGAAAGTGGCATATCATGCAATAGAAACAATATAATAAAATGAAAATAATACTTCAAAATACAATCTAAGTTTGTTTGAGAAGTCAATGGCAAAGAATTCCATTGAAGTCCTCTTCCTACCAGTCCTTCTGTGGTACTTCATTTTGTAGGAAATTAGCTCTAAATCTGCACAAAACACAGTAGATGTAAAAAGACATTCAGGATATAAAGACTCAGCTCTCAGCTTTCACACTTGGTCAAACTAGCACCAGCATGACTGCAGAAAGTCTTTACTCCGAGATGTGATGGAGGAAGGAATTAAGATCATCCACTATGGTACTAGTGGTTTAAAAACCAAAATCTAGGTATCTCTGAGAAAGGAAAAGCATTTCCAGAACCACGAAATAGCATCAAGAAAAAACAATTAGAAGAAAACCAAGGCTCTTCACAGCAATTTGATGCAATGATCAACTTAAATTCAATAGGAAGGTGGGAAAAAAGGTCTTCCTTTTTTTTTTTTCCTTTTTTTTTTTTCCCCTTTTCCCTCGTCTCCTCCTTTCTTCTGTGATGTTGGTTAAAATTTGATTCCTGAACTGGGAAAGGCAACTGGGTGGCTTCACAAATCTAGCAGTACTACTGCTCTGGGGGGACGTTACAATCCAGAATCACAGTAGTATGGACAGTCTCAGTGTAGAATCGCACAGGGTTGCCTATACAGTGCACAGACTGTAGCACTGGATGTTGAACGATTAAAAGCCAGCTAAGATTATTCAGAAAGTCTGGTCTTAATGTAGCCACACAGGTTTTGGGCAGGTGAAATCCTAAGCAAAGCATTAGGGCAGGTCACATCAAATGTTCTATGGAATTCCCTGGAAAGATTTGTCTTGGAAGTTTTTACTGAAGGCCCATCAGTTGCACCTATGCCAATAACTTCATTATCACTAGGTGTAGCTTTTTAGATTCCTTAATATTGAAGTCAGTTTTGGGGCTGTATGATGACTGTATTTAGCCATCAAGAATCAGGCAGGTGTCAACCTGGAACTCAGAAAGGCAGAATAAGATTTGCTATTGGGTGAGCTAGAAAGGAAGACATTTCCAGTTCTTTTCCAGTCCTCTTTCTTCTGTTGTAACTGCTATGATTATTCCAAATGGTTGCACCTAACTGATAAACAGCATTTTATCTAGTCTAGCTGAATTGAAAGTTGTAGCCTTGTCTCTGGCAATAGTTAGTAGATAAGCTTTTTTTTCATTTTAGGGGTGTTATTCTTGGTATTAGTAACTTCACAGTTAGAGATTTTTTTTCCCTCCTACTGAATATGCAGAATGTGACTCTTAGAACTACCTTAAAGGCTCCCCAAAGAAGAAAGATGACACTAAAGGGGAATTTATTTCGAAGCAAAATTGTATTGCTTGCAAGAGAAAATGAATAATGTTGGGAATTCCTAGCAGAGAAGCCTTAAGACTCCTCAGCTTAAAATTATTCCTCTTTCCCATTCTGGTGCAATCTCTGAAGAACAGCAAAATGATCTGAAAAAACCCTGCATAAATAATTGATTTCCTTTACTCTAGATGTGGATTCTTTCTGCATAAAAATGTTCTTGTGGAGTACAGTTTGGAAGGCTGGAAGAATGAAGGACTTGGTCTTTTGTTTAATAGGCGATGGCTTCCTTTGGTTTTCCTAGCTGTGCTACATAGTTCTAAGGGAAGTTCTTATACACCAATAAATGATGTTTTGGATCCTGGGCTAGTGATACAATTTTGTATCACAACTTGTTTCTTCCAGATTTTATTTTTAGCTGTGGTTAGGTCTAGGCAAATTAGAGAGTCTGGGCACAATTTAAGAAAATAGGTTTTTAATAAACCTGCAAATGAAGCAAGAGACCCGTGTTAATAGTGCCTTTGCATGTTTCAGAAGACCAGTCAGGGAGGACCTGATTTTATTCTCTACAGAAAGAGCAAATAGAGTTAGTTTGCTTCTCCAAGATGTAGACGCTGTATCACATGTGGTCCCTCAGAATGTGCATTCATGTACTTGATAGCCCACAAGAAGAGTGGTTATTTCCACAGGTCTCTGCACCAGGAAGGAAATATCCTAAAGAGTGTCAGGACATTCTAGTTTTATTTTAATGGAATCAGGTCACAATTTTAACTCACGGAGTACAGCAAGGAAAACCTGAATTTTATAGGGCTGGGAACAGAATGTTGAGAACGTACAGTTTTGCTGCCTTTCTGCCAGCATAGATAGGTGACCGGTATTACCTCTGGTCCACCTGGAACTCGGGCCTGTCAAAAATATACAAATCGCAATTAAAATAAATCGCAGCTCATGAAAAAGTTCAGGCTGAGATTTGTTTCTCATTTGTCACATCAAAAACAAGAAACCTTTTATTCGGGAAGCTGGAGAGCATTTGACATTAATCCTGCTGATATGCAGGGAGAATAAATGAGGAATTTCTGTTGTTCGTGAGTTCATGTAGCATATTAATGATTTTGATAACAGCATGAGGATATTTGACTACTGTCTCACACGTTAAATTAAATTGTTATGGCCTTAAGACTATTTTTGTTTGCCATTGGTCTAATAAATTTATAACAATGTATGACTGCTAGAAGAGTGGAGAAAAGTATCGTGTAGTTCAGACTATGGTAAAAAATTTATTCTCTGTAAGTAGTTTCATGAAATCTTTTTAGTTTGTTGATTGAGGGATACACGCACCTGTTTTTCTGTTGGTTTTTTTAAAATCAGACACCTGCTTCATGTTCAGTGATATTTGTGTGACATATATGTCCAATAGTTTTTTAATAACGTTTGTTTTAAAATGAAATAATCAAGCATGTATGAAGAAGCTATACAGAGAAAAAGCAAGAAGCCAATTCTCTTTTTTAAAAAGACTTGTTTTTATTTGGACTAACAGCCCTCCTGCAGAAGTTGAAAAATATAACATGGACTAAATTTAACTTTGCTACTGTCACCAAAGATAATAGCGTGTCCACCTTCTGACAAAATAAACTAAATAACACTCACTTGACTAATATTTACCATCATTCAGGTCCCACAGGAAGGACTATTCATGAGTGATGGTAGTTTGGAAAAACAAATATGTACCCCTCATCTTGAAAAGACAGGTTATTGAAAGAGACTTATGAACTGCAATATTGATGCAAACCGCAGAGCCGTCTCCTGAGCTATTAGGGGCGGCTAGAAAATGGAAAGTTTGTTTTGTCAGATATTCAGACCAATTTCCTACTGCTGAGTGATTGACTGCAGTTGTTACCGTGCAGCATCCTCGCGTGGAAGTTTCACCAATGGAATCTGAGAGCAGAAAATCTGGTTTCTCATCTATTCAAAGTCAGTCTTTGGATTTGAAGGACCTGTATGCACAATAAAAACAGATTTCTTTTTTATTGTTAGATTTCTTCATCCTGTGGTTTGCAAAACAAAATCTGTAACAACTTTATTTTTTTGATGAGTTGAAGCTAACCCACTCTTTCTCCAGTTAGCTAGTGCAAGTATCTCATCTTGATTTTTGCAGTTAGGAAACGTGTGTATAATCAGATGGTCAGTTAGAGAAATGCAGACCTGGAGCTGGACAAAACTGTTTCCAGCAGTAGAATTAAAAAACATGTAACTGACGTATGTTA
Organism: Chionis minor; assembly: GCA_013398295.1. Classification (NCBI taxonomy): domain Eukaryota; kingdom Metazoa; phylum Chordata; class Aves; order Charadriiformes; family Chionidae; genus Chionis; species Chionis minor. Next base: position 1,671,229 of record VZSF01010865.1, on the reverse strand, counting down.
GACAAACCACATTTAATAAATCTGGATGTAATTTGCAACTGCAGGTCAGTGAAAAAAGAGCAGGGTATGAAAGAATGTTAAAAAACCTAAAAATAGCAGCAGGTGACTAGAACGATAAGAAAGGAGAAAGAGACCCTCAACACCAGTATCATACTCTTCAAGGCAGAGGATTTATGATGCTGATGAAATGCCTCGTTCCTCCAACCAGACTGAAGTCATCAACATTAGGACACCCAAAGGGAAGTGAAAGGGTGAGTGTAACAGTGGAAAAGAGGCTAGAAACTTAGAATCTTGCAAATAACAATGCTATAGAGTGTCCAGGCCCAATCAGTGGCCATCGGTGGTTATCCCGAGCCTGCACACTTCTTCATGGCATCACATCCCCACTTCTTAACGCCTCTGCTACCATACCAGGCCTGTATTCCGTGACAGGAAATCATTATGCTGCAGCCACAGATTTCTTGTAGTACATCACAATAGCTGAACTACTTGTTACTATTATCTATATAAAAAGAAAGGTCGTACCATACAAAGATTATGAAAAGAAATTAGGCGTAGGCACTGGCATTAGGTATAGGAACTTTAGAAAAGTTGCAGCAAAATCAAGAAAAAACAAACCTCTGGACAGTTCATGTAAAGCTTGGGCAGATCCTGACCTGCCCCAGTCCTGTCACCTTGCAAACTTGGGACAAAGCCGCAGCCTGTTATTAGCAATGGCAATTTTGTACTCCTACAAAAACACGAATTCTTTTCAGTCATGGCGTGAAGGTTACAGCTCTTAAGCTTGAAGGCTTGTAACCATGCGGAAGTGAATGAAATGTTCATTTTGGTGCTGCTGATTCTGGAACAACACTTTTAGCAACCGTGAGTAGAAAATTAGGAGTTTATTTAAGATAATGAGCCTTATAGCACTTTCATCATGTAAATGCAACAACTAGAGACACACTCAAATCAAGATAATTAAATTTTATTGCATTAACTTGTTACATTCTTTTAATGGCATTAATGCCAGTAGATGCATTTTTCAAAACTCTGTCTGAAAGACAACAGTCTTCAGTTCCTTTTCTGCTCTTGAGCATTTTCATGCAGGAATAAACAATTCAAGGAGCAGCTCTATTATATAAAACAAACCATCTCTGTAGTTTGGGGGTGATTTCTCCTGCTAGCCACCACATCCCCATGGCATCTCTTTCAGCTTGATTCACTTTCTCTCAGGATGAAGGCTGGTCAAGCATCATGATAATGTTGCCTTTATGTACATGTCTGTATTGTTTTTTGAGTCAGACAGCAATATTTCACTTGTGTTTTTCAGTGCCTAATTAGATAAAAAATACAGTCTCATTCTAATTAGAAGGAAATAAGCGATATAGTGAAGGTACCGCTTGATAATATTCTGAACTTGGTTAAATTTAAGTAGTTATAAGTAAAAACCGTTTAACATGCATATTGGCAGTTCACTAATTTTTATGTCATACTTGTAATGTCAACTTTGTAGTTTCTGACCCCATTTACAGGTTAGCTATATACTCTGGTCTCTTCGATGGGCAGCTAAAGAGGCAGCAGAGGCATGTCAGTCTGCGCGCTCTGGCTTGTATTTTACAATAAACAATTTCATGGAAAATACACAGAGCAGCGGGTGCTTGAACACGGGATCCTCCAATTTCTCTTGTGGTCATTAGACTTCAATGTCATGCTTAAACTAGCCTATATTTAGCTCAATTAATTTTTATGCCTTAAACTGGAATAAAGTCACTTCAACAGGAAGGTGAAGTTCTTTATCATGCACTGTAAAATTGCTAAAATGCCTTAGTGGACTGAGGCGTCTGAAAGTTTAGTTCTGGAGGCCTCTCTTCCACAAAGGGAGCTGATCCCACTGTCTCAGATGTAAAACACGGGAAGAGATGCCTCAGAAGGGGATCCACAATAAATGTTTCTCATCTGGGCAGAGAACACTGAGGACAAGGTGATGTTATCAGAATCTCCGAATTATCAAAAAAGTGCAAGTTATTAACTCAGAAACAATTACCTCTGACATTTAGAAATCTGAGTCCTGTTCAAGGTTAACTTTACATGCCACAGATAAAGTTCTCTCCGTGTATTAGAGGCACATGAGTGCCACCAAGTAGAGAAAAAGATTAATAAGGTCTGTTCAGTTCCCACCTGTTCTTCCATAGATCAATCTGTCATTGCTTCCTTTGATTTTACTGCAACAAAACATAACTTTAGACTTGAATATAAATCTGACTTGCAAAGTTTACCCATTGAAACCTAGGATATGAGACTACAAAAGAGAAAGTCCTATAAACGAGCACTTTCTTTACTGAAGCAAATCCTTTTTCACTCCTTAGAGAATGAGATAGTATAATGTGGAAAGATTGTGCTTCTCACATTCTGGAAGAACAGTTTATTCGTTGTTCTGACAGCATTTATTTGGATCTTGAAGAAATCGGTTATAGGAAGCATGGTGAAAGCATTATATTTGCCATGAATTACCCTCCTTGGAAATCTGTAATATGAAATAATTTCAGTCAGTCAGTGCCTTTTGAAGAATGTTTCTGGCATCAGATTCTTCGGAAATAGATGCTAAAGGTGGTTTCAGCATAAAAACTCAGCACCCCAGCCCCCTGGAAGAAAAAAACAAACCAAACAAACAAACAGGGGGAAAATCTGTAACTGATGAGAAAATTCTGGCTGGAGATAGAAGCAAACAAATTATCTGTATATGCAACATTCTAGAACCACTGAAATATAGGATATTTTAGGTTGGAAAGGACTTTTGAGTATCATCTGGTCTACCCCCTGAAAAATAAGGCATAGGTTGGTGAGGTTGCTCAGCACTTTTTCCTTTCAAGTTTTGAATACCTCCAATAATGGAGATTTTACAGCCTCTCTGGGCCCTTATTCCAGTGTTTAACCACCTTCAGCGTGAAGAAGTTTTTCCTTAGCTCTAAAAAAACCCCTTTATTTTGCTACAATTTATGTCCATTGCCACTAGTCTTGTTGTGAATCTCTGAGAAAAGTCTGTCTCTGTCTTCCCTGTAAAATACTCACTAGGTAACGTAAACTAGATCTCTCACTAAAAAAAGTTTGGCAAGGTACTGAGAGTCCTAAACTGGGCGAAGTGTGGTCCAAAAAATGCCAGGTAAAAGAAAATAATCAATTCTCTTGACCTGCTGGCTATGCTTTTGCAAATGCAGCATAATACAACGTTAGTGTTCATTGCCAGAGGACACACTGCTGTATTATTTTCAACTTTTCCACCAGGACCTCCAGGTCCTTTTCTGCGGAACCGCTTACTGGTCAGTCGATGCCTTCCCAGTCCTGTTGCATGGGGTCATGATTTCCCAAGTACTTGTCTTTGCATTTGCCCTTGTTGATAGGTTTCTGGTTCATTTTTTTTCGGTCTTTTGGGATCCCTCTGAATAGCAGCAAGGGCAGCCAGGGAGCGAATGCACCCTTTCGGGTTGTTGTCACCTCTAAGCTTGCGCTAAGTGCCTTCCACCCACCATCCAGGAAGCCAGCGATGTAAAACATGAGGAACCCTGCTAACTGCCTTTAAGTAATGCCACTTTTAATCAGCTGCCAGGCAGACTTCAAACAGCTGATGCACTTTAGGTTTGAGTTTTGCTCTTACTTTATTTTTAGAGTGATTTCTTCATCTATTTAAGGAATTCCAGAAATTAGCTATCATCTCATTACTTGTTATATATGATAATAAAATTAGTTCTTCACAGAGCTCATTGAGAGTACAGCTATAATAAGTGTTGCATACAGAGTGTGTCCTGATTATCTGCCTGTGAATATTCCATTGAGGCTGTATAGAGCTACATAGGTAAAATTTGTCACGTTCATTTATATCACAAATGACGCAATGACATTGTGTGTGACATATGTGTGATATAGAGACCATGACAGGAAAAAAACAAAAGACATGCTGTACCTTCTCATCTGAAATTTCTAAGTCTGACAGTTCTTATGGTACTGTTGTGCCCTCAAACTTTCTCTGGGAGTCTGAGGCAAAAGCGATCTGTACTTTTCGCTGCCCGGATGCATTGGTTGGCTGGCAGCTCCCATAAGCTCAGATGACCCAGACTATCATAAATTTTATCTTGGTTCTAGGCTTTAACCATAATCATCTTCACGTAAGAATCCTAAAACCAGAAATTTTAAATTTTTGATATATAGACACCAGTTTCTGGTATTAAAAATAATGAAAAAAGAATATTTTAAAGTATTAGAAATGGTGTCATTTTACTCTGCTTTCCACCACCTCAGACATCAGTGTTCCCTACATGAATGCAGTAGAGTGTAAATACGAGACCTGACCATGCAGAAGTTGAAACGTGTTGTAATGAGATGGCAACACATTCAAGATAGCAAACGTTTGTAATAAACAACCCTTGGCTCTATTTATCACTACTCTGGGATATCTAGACACAGACGCTAGTCTTGAAACAGGACCATAAAGGTGAAGCCAAACACATTCAGAAACCCTTTTTCTGATAAGCACAATCTCACAGAGGTTTTTGCATGAGTAAAATGAATGTACTTGATTGAATGGTACCAAAGAGTAGATAGGAAAGCTTGGCAACTGATTATCAGCACTTTGGGGGGAAAAAAATGTAGTTATATTAGAAAAGGAGTCGTTGAGGTATGTAGGCAGTAAAAAAAGTTACGCAGTGAAAAGTAATTAACTTTTTTTAACCAGTATTCCTGAAGAGATCGAGATGAATATGCTCTTAAGGCTCTGAAAAGTCATGTGGTTTTGTTGGTCCCGTTGAAAGACATAGACCTTCTTTTTATAAAATTCCATTAAGGAAACTACACACAAGCAACCTTCCTTAAAGGTGCAGGTAATCCAGACAAGCATGTCATTGCATTATTCTATAGTCACAAGTTTACTTAACTGGGTGATTTAATGTGCCCTGTATCAGATTCAATTCTTAATGTCTCTGATTCAGTCAGCATTGTTTGGTTTCTGGTGTTTCTGGTTGTGCAAGGTGATGCATCGTGATTGAAGTGAGATGCCGGATGCTGTGGATGCTGCATCTTGTGCTGCAGTGGAAGTGCCTGATTTCCTGAATGTCACGTAAGATTCAGGAAGTGGCGTCACAAATTTAACAGGTAAGACATCATTCAGAGTATTGTGCACTGCATGGATATTTTTTCTGCACTTCAGTATGAAATCACACATGTATACATTATGATAGTTTATCTTCTGTCTGGATTTTACCATTAACATGTTTTTAAAACAAAGCAAGATAAAAGTACCATTAGAATAATCAGCTCATGAAAGAGCTGCTATGTTTGGGTGTACAAAACACACAATCTGCTTTAATAGCAGATAAAAATGACTACATTTGGTGAGAGAAGGAATGGAGATGCTTGGGATAAATGAGGAGAACCCACGGAGTTGACAACCACTTTAGATTTTGAAGGCTTTGCCAAATTTGTTCTGCTAAGGTAGCAAAAAATATTGAGAAAATATCTTTGCAGATAATCAACAACATTTAATAAATTTTAAAATCTGAGTGGCAGATCAGTCAAGCTGAGTCAAGTATCATCCTCAATTTCCCTGTGAATCTTAACATACACGTTTCGCGGATGAGAAAGATGAGAGAGACTGGGGCCAAAGACACAAATAAACTTTGGCACATAGGGAGAAAATAGACAAAACCATAAATATGACAGTAATATGAGCCAAATATAGGCTGTTGTATTTCAGGGTCACAATTTCCTTACATTTTAGGCAAGTGTAGTGCAATTGCTGCAGATGTAATATGGCAAGAAAGTGCTGGGTTTCCTAAACCGGAAAATCAAAAAGAAAGTTTTTCCCATTTATTACTAGGATGTTTTCAGAAAATGGGTGTCTTTTTTATTAGACATACTCAGAAAAAGCAGAGGCAATAAGGCTTGAAGAAGCTATGCTTCTAATGCCATTCATCCAAGGGTCTGTATGCTCCGTGTTAACTTCAAGTCCTACTGACACTGAGGATCTTCCACAAGACTAATAGGAGCAATGAGAAATATATTCCTGTCCTGATTCTGTCTTTTGCCGTAAGTGGAGCCACAATCGACTGAGCCGTTTTTCCCAAGGGGTCATAATAGGCAACAACCTGAAAAAGAGAATGCAACCCCGAGGATTTTCCTTCTGTACTTCAGGGTAAAGTTTCATACCATAAAACATGACATTACTGGAATAACACCAAAAGAATGAATTTTCATCTGCTAGATAAATATAGCTACACAAAGGCAAAAAGTGTAATTTCTGCATTATTGTACATGCTCCATCTCATGTATTCACAAGATTTCTCAGTTCTGTAAGAAGATGAAAGTTTTAACCTCTGCTGCGACTGATAGAATACGCATGGAAGGCTCCTCCATAAATTACTTTTTCTTTACTTTTTTCTGTCATCATACAGATAATAAATTGTCTTTGTAATATAAGCAGTTTTATTACATTCTTGAACTTAGGAGAAGACAGATAATCACCTTTGTACCATTAGATTTGGTCAAGTTAAACTAAGAAATTCCAACTAGAAAGCACTGAACGTTCATTCACTACATTTCATAGGCCAAGCTTAAATGAACATCAATATTTTTCAGTACTAATGTCTTGAAGGGGTTTTGTTTTTACAGTTACACAAATAATCTTCCTAGTTGTTTTCTACAGCAAAATAATGTCAAGGATATGTTTAAAAGTATGTAAACTGGCGTAATACGGAGCAAAAAAAGCAACCAACCACGCAGGTGGAGTTCTTTTCTTAAAATTCAGACCTGTATTGTCTCATCTTTTAGCCCTGTGTGTGTGTTAAGTGCTACTCATACATAGTAGGTACAATAATATTAATTCCATTAATTAAATTTAATCACAATACTATGAAATAATTTTTAAATGAATGAACCTCTGATTTTCAGTTTCCAGGCATGTTTTTTGTTTTGATTTTCAATTATTAAATCTCTTTCAGGTAACTCAGGTGGAAGAAAGATAATACAAACATTGTTTCTTCTGCAGTCTTATTTTATACAAAATATTTAGTTTTAATAAATGGACCCATTTTAATAATGGGATGCTTCCACAATTTACGTAACTTTCTGTGCTAGTTCCCAGATGAAATAGCCAATATGACACTAGGGAATGTGACAGTAAGTCAGTCACAAAGGCACGTATGGGATGGTTATAAAAGTGACACTCTGAGCACATACTTCGGATCTCTGCAAGCCTTTGCAACTCAGAGTGAACCTTTTGCTGCCAAGATCACAAAATTATTGCCACATGAAGGAAAGACAAAAGTTACCTTTGGAGAAGAGCATATACATGAAGAGCACTCTTGTCTCCTCATTGTACTGCACTTATACCCAAGGGAAAAAATATTTTTTACTAAACAATACATTTTGTGCATACCAGTCAACCAAATCTGATCCACTAAAAACTGTTTGATTGGGCTTACAGGAAAGCTAGTCAATGAATTTAGTTCTTAGCCAACTAATAGGCCAGCAGGTTATTTTATAATTAGATAAGGAAGATGAAAATGCTGTATTTTCAGTTTACTTGTGTTTTTTACATGTGATACGCTTCAACTTCTTTGTGTGCTGTCATTGAGACCAGTGGTGAAGAGCAAGGATTAGTGTGGGACATACTGGAATGGTAATGATTTAACTGCTTGTTTCTACTATTTAGAAGGATCTGCATAGTAAGTAAAGATCTACTTGTGTTTTAAGTGAGGAAAAAATTAATCACCTCTGCAGCAGACGCTTCTACCCCCCCACCCAGTGTAGGTCGCCTAGCCCATTACCTAAGCTCAGATGAATAACTGACAGTCTTAGCAGACTGGTTCTTTCCTCGGGAGAAGCAAGCATTCTCATTTGGAGGACAATGGTGCTCAAAGCAATGGAACTCTAGGAGCAGAACTACACTAAGTTAGCCAGCACATGCTTTTAAAGCAATGTAAAGTTTCATTTTCTGATGGGTACTTTTTAGTTTTTCATGGGTGGGGATGGAAGATGGCTCCTGATTGTTTGCTTGCTTGAATTAGGAAGCATGACCTAATACATCTTTCTTAAAGTGAAATGCAGAAAAACATAAAATAAACCTTTTGAGAACTTCAGCAAATTTTTAATAGAGTCAGATTGGGAAACAGACACGTAAAGACAGGTTGTCCTGTCCTCATGGGGACCTGTACATGAAACTCTTATTCTGAGCTTGTATGTAAGTAAACATGAAGTGGAATAGTTTGTAATATTTTTGGATCCAAATTGAGTATATACTGGATAACGTTAAAGAAACTTTTCTCACTAGCTGTTCCTCTAAAAATGCAGACTTACAGTGACTTTACACTCCCTATGTTTTCTCTTTCATGTTTTAACTTTCCATTTAATACATACATGTAGTTTTTTAGGCTTTATGATAATGTAAGTTATTATGAAAGTCCTCATTTTCTTCTTGCCTTATTTCTTAATGAGTCTCCAGATTGTTACCTATGTGTATACAGATACATATATTCAAAATGAGGAATAAAACGAGTTGTTAGAGGAGAAATACCTGATAAGTACTTTTTTGTCTCTGCATGAGTTCTTTTTATGCTTTGTTGGCAGTTAAGGTTGTTAACCAAGGAAAAAGAACCTCATAGCCCAATAAAAAGAAAGTTCTTTGAATTCCTTTTTCTTACATGAAGGAATAAGCAAGTAAAAAGGTTCTCAGTTTTGCATGTTTCAGTAGACATCATGTTATTAAACAGTGTGAATGCAAACTGAAAACTTGTTATTTTGCTGAGGCAGTCATGGGGTATAAGGTGAAGAAAATTTGGCAGTGAAGTCAGATAGGAGTGAAATATTTTTTTTTTTTTTTTTTTATGATTCATCTTTCACACATTAAGCTTGAAAGAGTAGCTCTGAATAATTCTGCTTTGGAATGAAGTGGCCTACCAAATCCAAATGGCGTGAGAGACTTGGACTGAGAACATACTCACCATCAAGGCTGGATCATGAGTATTGTGTTCATAACCAGCAAAGCTGCCTGCAAATGTGTGTTTTTGCAAGCGATTCCCTGAAATGGAGCAACTTAATTTGGTTGCTCTGTGGGATTATCTGATTTTGTAGGTGCTTAGGCATTGATTCGTCAAACCCAAATTACTTTCAACAAAAGGTCACAGGTGCCTACTAGTTCATAAAATAACTGTTAGCCCTGATTTAGATTTGAAATGACTATAGATTTCTGACATTTTCAACATCCTCTGCCTTTCCAGGAACTTACCAAAAATAATGAAATAACAACTCAGGAAAATCACAATCATTAGCATCTGTACTTGTCCAGGATATGAGTCTTGATCCCAAACCTTGTAGTTATAAAATATTCCTATCTGCTCTAACACTGTTAGGAGAGTTACGTATTTTGTTTCTCAGTCACATTTCTGAGGGTAAAAAGGCCATCGTCCTTGCCTGCTGGTATAAACCTCTGATAACAGATGAGCAGGACGTAGCTTCAGAATGACAAGATTTAATAAAAATAAAATGCTAGCTAACAAATTTTTTAGGCCAGACCTTCATGATGAACTCCCACAGGTCTAAATTTCTGAAGGTGTTCCTCTTATTGGGTGTGTGTATTGTAGTGTTTAGTACAAAATAAACCTCATATGTGCAAACAAGTTCATTAAAATTGCAAGAGCCTGTAGCACATTTGTTAACAGCTTGCCCAAAGGTTAACATTTATAGTTTTGCACTGCCAACATCCTGCTTTTATGGGGCACATTTATATGCTAAATTGCCTATTATGTTAAGCTGCAAGTTCCCATTTAGCAGCATCAGGAATAAGATTTGACTATAAGTGTTTAGATTTTATTAGTGCTATGCTAGTCTTCTTAACAGCTCAAACTTCCTACAGGCTGAAAATTCGCTGCGTCGTCTACAGAGGTTCTTGCGTATGAGATGTTTTTAGGAGCAGCTGAGGATAAGGAGCATGGGAAGAAATGTAAGACACGGCTCACTGATTGGAAAAAGGTGCCTTACTGCATGTCACCTCTAAGCAAGTCCTAAATGTCATGTTTAAGCAATGATTGCATCTAGAACAATCTCAGTAACGTTCCTTTGTTGAGTTAACAAGACCAAAAAGGTCAGCTGAAAATATTCCAAGAAAGGTGTTTTTATTGGTAAGTAAATACATCTAGTTGCTTTGCTTTTGCTGTAGGTTACTTCCCAGTGCATGACCTAACAGACTGAAGTGTGATATACCAGCCACATAAACTGAAATGGCAAATTTTAGCTGCCTATGCAGTTCTCAAAGGTAAGAGAAATGTAGTTGCTAATGAAATTTTGTATCACACAGTCTTCCTTTGCTAACAGGTAGTTCTCAGGAGATCCTGGGACTAAGGAAGTTACCAATATCACAAAAGCCTTTCAAATCTAGGTCACCAGTTTGTCAGAGCAGGGGCCTGATTTTAGGTATTACTTTAAAAACGTCCATAACTATTTGCTCTGCTTAGTAATGACTGGAGTCTGTCAGTGGTGACTGACTATTGAAAGTGACTTGACAAAAATAACAGAAGTTCAAGTCCTTAGCCCAGGCTTCCTCTGCAATTTGGAAAAAAAAAAATAATGTGAGAAATTTCTTTTTGAAGGCTTCTGTCAAAAACGAGAATGTGAGAACACTAAGATGCTACTCTGCTCCTTAGCTTTTTCTAGCATGCTGGAAAACGGCATTTGAGATGTGCTTCACAAGCTGACCAGGCCAGACTTCAGTTCACATAGTGGGTGTAAGAATGCTGCTCTGAGTTTGTAGATCATCAAAAAGCTTTGGAAACATAACCCATTTTAAACCCGTTGTAACTGTTAGACTGCAACAAGCTATTCACCCCAGCCATAACTGGAAAACACAAAAACGGAGCTTCAGGTTGTTCATACAGAAAAAAGAAATATTTTCTGAGAGAGAATCACAAATGTATTTTGATAAAACAGAAAGTTTTTAGCAGCAAGTAAGAGTGATAAAAATAACGTGAAATCTCTCAGCACAATCCATAGCTGAGGAGGGCTACCTCAATCGCTGATTAAACAGGATTGCAGACAGTTTTGAGTGTGCTCTGCGGAACTCAGAATTTTTCAGTGATTGTAGGAGTGGGAGCGAGGAAGGTGCTTTCTGTGTAAAATACAGTATCATTTCCAAGAGACAGAGTTCCCACATGAAAGCTCTGAGGTCTCTGTAGGAATCCATCTAACCCAACGCGCTGACTTTGTTGCCGGTAAAGGCTGCAACCCCTAGCAAATGCAGACAGGGCTTTACCTATTAAGACAATCCGTAGGGGAGAGACTTGAGGAAAGTAGCGCAGAAAGTTTTTTTTTAAAAACAGTGACCTATTTAGAGTTACATTTTTCAAATCATTTAAGGAGAAGACTTAGTTAATGCTACTTAATCAGAGTTCTCTGCAAGTAACTTAAAGGTGACAGGTCAGCAAAGACAAGCTTATTTAACGACTGTATTTTAAGATTCAAAATGCCAAGAGTCTTACCAAGTCTAATCTGCTCAGAATTATAATAAAGTATAAGGGAAATTCAAACCTTATTTATTTCAAGATCAGATTTTTTTTTTTTTGAGACCTTGCAGGCAAAAAACCAGACAAGAATTAACTATTTCTCTAAAAGCATACAGCTTATCTACATCGGTGGTTGGATGATTGGTCACTTCTGCTATCCAGAATATTTATGATTTCTGGTTGATAGTTCTCTATGGTCTAAATAGGTTTCTGTGTTTTAGGCAGTTGAAGTTATTTACTTTGGGAGTTGGTTTTTTTTTAAATATACATGACATGACATAACGTCTGTAAATATGCTGCAATACCGTGCTAATTCCAAGTTCTTCTTGGTTGTAAATTTATTTTTTAAATAGTTGTTGCTGTACTTTGAAATGAAAACGGTGACCTTAACAAGCACTATCATTATTATGCCTTCCCGGGACTTATACACACCCTCATTCATTCTGATATGCTATATCTGAATAGCTTGGTGTTCTGGGCCTATTATTTTGCTGAAGTCACTGAAAAAAAGGGTTTATACATTGCCCTGTGTTGCTTTCTTCAGATACATTTAATAATAAACCACTGCACAGTAGGATTCTGATTTAAAGTTAGTCATTGGAAAGGTATTTTAATTAGAAATGTGCACCTAGAACTTTACTTTTCCCATGTCAGAGTTAGATTATGAATATATAATTGAGCAATAAAGCCCAAGTGATTTCCTACTTTTTATTAGGATAAGACAGAAGTGGGGCTATCCAGTGAAGGCATTACAGACTCCCGGAAGGAGAGAGAGTTCATTGCTATTACGTGGTGCGCACAGCTGGGAAAGGAGAAAACATCAGCTAATGAAATGGAGTGAACCACAAGTTCAAAATTCTAAAGATGACTTGACATAACCACTGATATATTACTAGCCTAAATCCAAAATATAACTCAGCCTTGCAGTCAGGTCTGTGAGAGTGACAGGCTCTGAATGCCCTTTTTATATCTGAACGCTATTTGAATTACAACAAGCTCAAATAGGGAATAGCGGGGTTCTGAGAGAGGGGGGAAAGATTGCACCATTGTGCATTCTCTAAATCAGTGCTATCCCAGCAAAAGATAATCCAGGACATGTTTTAGATCCATTTGAAGATTTGTGAGGCGTATGTGTCAAGCATATTAAGAACAAAGCAGCAAATCCAGACAGCTTTTAAATACCAAACAATGTGCTTTAGTTTAGAATGAAGCAATCAGTGTTTGGAGAATGCTTCTAATAACACTGTCTCTCCTTCTGGAAATTGCCTATTCAGTGCAGGAAATTTCTGTTTGATTATTTCTTCAGGTAAACATTGTATTTATTACATTCAGAAAACAACAGGAATTTACATAGCTGAGCCTACACATACTCTTGCAGCATTTTCCTTCTCTTTTACATTTATAATAAACATGAATTATATATGGAGACAGCCATGCTTTGTTTAAACTGCTGCACTAAGTACTCCTTGACAACAGTAAATCAATGGTTTGCTTTCTCACACATTTGAATGAATGTAATAACTGGAATAAACAATTAGTCTGATGGATACACAGGAACTCTGCAGCTAAGTAGAACTAGAAGAATAATACTGTTCCATTGTTCATACATTTGTCATTTGTTGATGATCAGACATTATTGACTTTGTGTATTATTTGTCTAATTTTTTGATTCTCGAGTTATTTTGAATAACTTATTCAGCATTCACTTAAACTGGTGTCTGAAAAAATAGGTTTCTCGATGTCCAACTAATAAGCCAATTAAGATGAGCTTTTGAAGCTAGTAACCAGATTCCAGTTTCTATTTTTGCTACCTAATTAAATCTAATGCTCCTGGTATTACAGTGACACTCGGGCACTTAATGTGTTAATATTTTTTAAAAAGAATGCCAGTATTTGTATAAAATATATACACATGCATACATATATATGAGATAGTGAAAATATATATATATATGTAAAAAAATATAAAAATACTAAAGTGACAATAACTACTTGCTTATTAACTTTAAAGGCCAGCCTGAGCTCCAGTTGGGCTATAAGGCTGTTTGGATGTTTCAAGAGGCAATAAGTGAATGCAATTGTTCAGAAGAGCTTTCATTAGGCTTCTGCTACCTGGTGCCCTGAAGGTGTCATGGACATCGTTAAATTAATGGAGGAAACACAAATGGATGTACAGTGACATTCGTGGACTAGCATGAAACATTAGATAATAAATTTCCAGAGCTTGTTCCACTTTGTGTCTCCCAGTTTTAGAAGTGAAGGAATTGGAACCACTTACGTGAGAGAAAAAATATCAGGTGTTCCTGTTTCTCTGTCTTTGCTACATGAAATCAAGGGACGAGGAAAATGATTTTAGGACTGTTACCCATCATACTTGCTGAAGCTGTTGGATTTTTTCTTTAAGTGCAGAGATGTTGGACTTAATGAAGAAGTTCCTGGAAAAATGCTGATGAGGATTGGCCTTGAACATACCTGATTGTTGCCTACCCAGACATTTGTCCTGGGCAAACTGTTTACCATGATTTAAGGGCTGGAACAAGCAGCCAAGACAAGTGGACCTTACATCTAGGGAGAAAAAAATTAGATATTTCTCCCCCACAAAGCTTCTGCTTTCTCCAGTATAGCCTACATTCTTACATTAAGAATATTAATCATAACTTACGCAACCACATAACTGACATCAATGCATGGAAGATATTCTTGGTTTCTGTTTGAGGCTGACAGTGACCAAATCTATTTGGGACAGGATGAGCTTGCCTTTGGGAGGCAAGAGGCTTAATTGAGAGCAGTACTGTGAAAAGTATTTTTCTTTGCTTGATGCCAGCCCTGTGAAAAGATTCTGAATAGTTTGGGTGCAGCCAGGGTGTTGATGTTTAAACGATCAAAACCTCAGCTTTGAACATTTTTGTCTTGAGGCCTCGATAATTTCTTGTACTTTAAAAAAAAAAAAAAAAACCCGAAACTAAGCCATTCTATAGCTGCTGAAGGAAGGCAAAACAAGCTCCTGTGGATGGACACATGTTGAAAAATAAAAAATCCCAGAATCATTGCAAAGTTTAGAACTGTGTAGGACTTCACCCAGAGGAGACTACAGTTGCAGTGCAGTGTAATTGAAAAATAACCTCACTCAAAGCCTGATTCTGCTTTTTAATTTTCCATGACTAAGAGGAAGAGGTAGGGTAGCCTTCTGAAAGATTCTGGGTCTCCATCTCAGGTATCCATTCAGCATCATGGGAACAAATGCACTCTACTAATTGCAGTTATCTTTGGCCATATATCCAAGAAGTGATTAAGACACTTGTTATAGTCCAAGACTATGAAAAAACCGGAGGAAGGAGATCGCATGGCGAAAACAAAGCAGGCAAATCTCCATGTTCTAAGTGATGAATATTTTGTCTTAGGCTCCAGTTTCCCCAGATGTACCACTGTTTACCAGATACACAGAGCAAGCTTTGAATCGGGCAGAGTTTATGCGTTCTGTTTGTTTGCTTTCATTGTGATTTCTGTGGGGGAAGGGAAAGCCAAAGAAGCTATCTTTACAAAATTACAAATGTTGTAAAGCATTCTTTTCTGAATGATACTCAAAAGGTTATTTGCTAAGAAGTGTTTTAATGGAATATGCTTTAAATTCACCGTTTGGATGAGATTTGCAGGCAGATAACTAATTTGCTATAAACTCATAATCTATTCTTCATATTGTCTTTGCATGACATGGAATTTCTTCTGCCCTTTTGGCCAAAGGTAGATAGCTCCTTGTACCTGCAATAACTGCATTGCAATAGCTGCACTAATTTTAAGATGTACAGTGATGTTAGTTGCGCCTTTCTCCCTTGTCCTTCCTAACTTCATCAGGAATGTATAGCTGCATCTTCAATGTTTTTTTTTCTTTTCTTCACGGAGAGCCAAGTACAGAAAGCCATTCTGCCCAAAGACCTCCTATCATCAAACTAGAGGTCAACCAGAATTTCCCCAACGGTCTTCCTGCTACTCTTCATCAGCTCCTTAGGCATGTCCTGAACATTCAGGAAGACGTCTTTCTACCCTCTCCCATCCAACTTGCCACCGCTACTGAGAAACATAAGGCTGTTTTTCATTTGACGGCAGTGTAATCTGCTGCACAAAACCTACATGAACAAGAAATGGAGACCAAGACACAAGCATTTAGCTTTCTCATAGTCACTGAGAAGCATTGCTCTGTCCTGCCATGTGCCAAGGCTGCAGGCACAAAGCCTGGCTCTGCATCAGCCTGCTTCAACTGGAATTGCCTGCAAATCTAGGGTTCTAGACCCTGGATTTCAGTTGGTGTCTACCATGCAGATTGGTCAAGATTGGTATGTACAGGCATACAAATGGAAGAGCCTGAGTCAACAGCTGACGTACAAGTCCTCTGCTGTTCTCTGTCCTGGATTTCAGCATGCTGGATACGAAACCGCTTACTTCTTCCATCAAAATAAAGTGTCTGATCTGTAAGTGTCTTTTGTAATACCTTGGCTAGCAGTCCCAAAAGATAGCTGAAACTGTGTAACATGCGTGAAATTTGTAGGTTTATCTCGTGCTTAGGTATATTAAATCTCCAGAATCTATACCATTTTTGGCTTTAGTTTGTAAACAGTAATAAAGGATGAGTTTGTATAGGAATAGTCCATGAATCTAGCTGTTTGTCTTCTTGTAATTAAGTGAAAGGCTAGATTTATAGGAAAAAAGCGAAAACATATTCTTTTTTCCTACATGTTTTGACGTTCTGTCTCAGAAACAAGCAAATCTAGTGCACACTAGTATCTGTGGTTAGTGGAGGGGGGCTTCTCAAAGCCCCATTTTATGTTTTGGCAGATCCTTTTAATGCCTGAGGTAAACGTAGATTAGAATAAGCTCTGCATCAATGTAGAGGTTAAGATAGTGAAAGATGTTTTATTATTATTATTATAAAAGACATTTTCTGAGCTATCTGATTTAAAGAAGTTATCTGTTCCACAGAGGTAATATTGCACTTAAATAGGAGCCCAGATTTTAGATAAAAATTTGCTTCATGTCCCAGTGTTAGCATTGACTTTTCTACAGCAGATGGTAAAATATTACTAATATTACTAAAACCCACTCCTTTTTGAAGCATCCTGGAATGCAGATATTTCAGTGTTACTTTTTATCTCCAGAAAAGTGGTGTATGTTTGGGGAGGATGGGGCAAAACACAAAGCCACAAGTTCCTCCTACTAGGAAGAAATAGCATTATTAAGTTGGTCCTTGGTACTATTTACAAATAACCACACAAATCCTAATGAAGGAACCATCAAGAGTTGGTTATTTCAGCAGTTTTTTTCTTTTAAATTCTTCTCTCACATTGCTTTTCCTTGTCCAAGCTCACAATTTGTTCGTATTGCTTAGATTGCCCAGTCTGCTTCCCCCCTCCCCAAACCTGCACTAAACCAACAAACATGTGAACTCTTTTGCCTAACGTGCCTTTATTTCCGGTCTATCGCCCGTTTATATGCATCCCAAATGGGGATTGCAGTGTTATGGTTTATCATCTCAAATGGGGATTGCAGTGTTATGGTTTATCATCTCCCACAACAATAGCAAGATGCTTGCAGGTCAAAAAATACCTAGCTGAACTACTAGTGTCAAAAGATTATCTTCTGTTTTAGTTTTAGGCTGTGCTAGAAGTTTCTTAGAAATTTTCATAACTGCACGGCATGCTGAAGTGGCCACAGTCACCACATTCATAACTGGATATTTCATCTTTTATAATCATTTTAACACCTAGTCCTTCATTTGGGAGCATAAAAAGGTATGGTAACTCCTTATGTATTACTCCAAATTACTCAATGTCAAATAGACATTTTATTGAAAAAGTCTACTTGAAAAGTTTGAGAAGCTGTCCAGTTAAAAACTTCCAGAGGTAAACATTTGCTGGTTTACAAAAACATAGTTACAAAGTGAGAGAAACGATGTAAGTATGATGGTTGGATATGGCTGATGAATACCAAAAGCGAAATGACAATGAAAATAAAATACAGCTTTGAATTAAGATGACCTAATTTTATTTCCCTTCTCCCACAGAATGGCTTTAATAACTTTTAAGGACAACGTTGTTCTGCATGACCACACCGGTATTGCATCCTCTTCTGAAATGTGAGTCCTCCTCTGCATTTTTTTGTGAAATATAGTGAAATTAAAATGACTGATAATTGAGTCTGTACAACAGTTTGGCAATCATGAAAGTGAGTCTGGTTTTGATATAGCCAAGAGACTTGCTGGCATCAGTTTTTGTTATATTAGGGGGACAGAAAAAAGTCAATTCCCAGATAATGTTTACGGGCTAATCTAAGGCCTGGGTGTCCTTACATTTGTTTAACCTCTTTACAGATGGAATGTGGACAGATAATTGAGTGAAGGATCAAGTCTTATTCCTGGAATGGCTTTTAGGGCTACTGAAGTAAATTTTCTCAGTCCGATAACATCAAGAAAGCTTTAAGTAAATGGAACATCTTGTATTGTGGTCAAAGAGATATGAAATGTAGCACTGTAATAACCAAGGCAGTCTTACTATCAAGAAATATGCCAAAGGAAGCCAATAGCATTCTCATTAAAATAAAATAAATAATAATAATTGCAATCAGAATTCAGAAAGGGAAAATTGATTCCACTTTTAAAATCCATAAAACTGCATGCAGTAATAAAATGTGTTAAATCCAGTAGCCCCTAGTCACTATTTCCTTTTTCCTGTACATATAATGTACTGTCTGCTTCAGTTCTGTGGAAGGTGATAATCACTGCCAAACCAAAAGGAAAAGCAAACTGTTATTATCCTCATGGCAGTAACAGGGTTTTTTGCAGTGAAGGAGCATGTGCGCTCCAATTATTTGACTTCCTGTCAGAAAATGAGATGTTCCTATGTTTGTTTTCTGCTTTCCAGTCAACGTGCTTACAGCACTGCATTTTCTAATCTTTCTGGTGCAGAGGCTGACATTGCAGCACCACAGTATAGTCTGTTACCTTCTGTCACATTGCCTTAGATCTAAAGTAACATGTATATACTAAGACACAACCTGATGAAACGCAGCACGTGGGAAACATAAAGTCATGCTCCTTCTTGGCCTTGGGGACAAGTGTAGAAACTGGAATTCTGATAGAAAAGACACTGCAGGCAATAGTGCATTTGTTTACTGGATTCATCGATTAGATGACAGTATTCCATTCTCAGTAAGGAAAAAGTTGGTAATATTTAATGAAAATATTTGCTAAATCATATGATTTCAGCATGTGTTTTCCTCAGTGCCCATTTTGCAAATGTTAATGGAAAAGTCATAAATGAACGGAGGGCCAATCTGAGTCTTTCCTACTGCTTATTAGAAACCAATTCAATATGTGATTAAATGATGTACAAGGCTTATTCTAATCTTATTCATGGAGTGAATTTTATTCTGTAGAAATACTTTTTCTGTAGAAAGATCACATATAGAAAGCATGTCATGACAGATTTATCAACAAATTCAATTAAACTAAAAGCTAGAATGTCTGCACTAGCGAAATTGTACAAGAGAAATTGCTTCATGAAGTTAATGATAATGCATTATGTCTACTGATGATCCAGCCTTCTGATTCCAGCTAAGATTTACAAAGAGGAAAAAACCCAAATCAGAATCCTTTGCACTGTCAAAATACAAAAGAATATGACCCTTTTAAACTTAACATGAACTGAAGGCTCATAAAAGTCTTACTAAAAAGAAATCATAAGGTGTTTATTGGTCGTAGAGGATCGGGGTATGTTCAGGAAATGAGGTTATTTCAATGAGTGGGATCTTCCCTGCCATTGCATAGAGGATCTTGCATTGAATGCTTGTCTTTCCCTTGTCTTTCCAAGCAGAAAAAATTTTCAAGTATTATAAATTCCCTTTTCCCTGGTAGAGGATCAAGCTGGAGGAGACAGAGATCTCGACTAATACTAAAAACTTATATTATTTAAGTTGGTATTATTAGTAGAATCCAACCTTTATTATTAATTACAGATAACTATTTATCGACTTACTCCCCAGACAGTTCAGTCATACACACACTCACATAGGGTGAGTCACAGTTACGTGGATGGAGCAAAGCTGGGAGGCCAACCACATGGAGAGCCATGGGGACGCCAGCAGCTGCTAGGTAGGTGTGGAAGACGCTCAAGGGTGTATTCATACATACACCCTTGGTGTATTGGTGTCTGTCTTTGAATACAGCAGCTACCATCGTCTTGGATGTGGTCTGAGAGATATGACTAATTGTTGATGCTACTGTCTACTGGTGGCTTTGGACAAACTCAGCAGACTTGCTGTTTTAGGCAATTTTGCAAGTTCGGCTAGACCATTAGTCTCCAGAGCTTACAGACCTTGGAAGGGCTTTAAACACTGCCTCTCAACATGTAATTTCTCTTCAGCTATTTGTGGTAATTTCATCTCCACCCGCACACACCGGTACCTCTAGAGATATTTCATATAACCATGCAGAAAGGTGTGACACATAAGTGGACTTTCAAAAGTGCGTACGT
Source organism: Chionis minor (assembly GCA_013398295.1). Lineage (NCBI taxonomy): Eukaryota > Metazoa > Chordata > Aves > Charadriiformes > Chionidae > Chionis > Chionis minor. The sequence continues at coordinate 1,651,185 of VZSF01010865.1, read as the reverse complement.
AAAATGCTCTTGATACATTGTCACTTGTATTCTTGCCAGGTTACGCACAGACAGTTGAGCTGCATATCCATATCTTAACTATCTGGACTATAGTGACAATGTTAGTTTACGATCAAGATTAATTTTCCATGCCCTGCAGGATTAGCGTATTTGCAGCCCATCTTTAGACAGGCACCTGAATTCAAGTAACTTGTGTATGCTGAAAAGCCTTGTAAGGAAAGAAAAAAGCTGAAGAGCTTCCACTTGATTTTATTTCTTCCTTTTTAGGTTCAAGAGGGGAAAGCCACCCTCACACCTATTGTATTTAACTATTGACCGTATCATTGATACTTGAGAAATAAAGGACTCTCCTTTTCTATTGGGGTACTGTTGGACCTTGGGCTTGCTCATAGTAGTCATTAGAAGAAGAATAAGAATGTTGATTTTGCTGTTTGAGCACTGGCTGCTTATTTTTTCCATGTTGTGTACAGGTTGCTGTCTGTTTGTTAAAAGACAAAAGAAAATCGATACAAGTGTTGAAAAGGAACCTTGTGTATTCAACTTTGCAAACGAAGTTCTTAAACAAGCACCAAGAGAAGTAGTAATAGCAAAAATATGAATACCAGTCTTAATTACCAGTGTACACATAAAGCAATTTTTCAAGTATAAAGCTTTTTCAAGTATAGAGAACTGAGTGAAAAAAGCAAAAAAGGCATTTCCAAAGAATATGAAAATGGACTGATAGCACATTTCAGCTATGTTTATGTCCTTTCATTTAATACTGATGTATCTTAAATGATTTGTTGATACAGGGGAAAATTAAGAGAGAAAAACTAATTCCTCATACTTTAAAGAAAAAGGTGTGATTTTTATTTCTGTTATTGGCAAGAATTATTGAGTCACCTGTATAATGTTTTAGGTTTCAGCCTCTGAATATTTCACTGCATTCATCTGGGCATTCTGAAGATGAAGAAAGTTTAAATAATTTATGATCCTCTCAGGAAAAAAATGGTGAGTCTGCAATCCTATGTTTTGGTGTTTTTTGGTTTTTTTCTTTAAGCTAATTCTACAAGAGAAGTAAAACATGCAGATATGTTCCCTGCCTGCTCCTGAATTAAGATACTGATAAAAAAATAAACAGAGGTAACAAGCTGGATATTGAGTCACTAGATGGAGCAAAAATTAATTGTTTGGTTCTCTACTGTATTAATCTGTCTCTAAATTTCACACTGTTTTTCTCACTGATTTCTAATTAGTTATAAGAATATTTTTTTATATACCTTAATTGATAACACAATGCAGAAGGCTTAGAAAAAATACTGAGTCTTTTCAGGTAAGAGGCAGAGCACATCATTCACCTGAGAAAAACTTACCTACTAAGGGGAGAATTAATGATGTCCAGTGCTAGGCTTTTCCAGGATTCCTGTCCCATTTCACATATAATTTGCAAGTTGCTTGCCAAGACAGAGCTGCCCAGCACAATTAGACTTTCATGTACTAAGGAGACCAGGAAGAGCTGCCAGTAAAAGACAAGCAAACCAGTCCTGAAATACATAACAGTTTGCTGGGAGGGTGCGAAAAGGTACATCTCAGGGTGAGCTGGGGAAATAAAAAGCCAGGTGTGTGGTCTTTTGTTCATTGATGCCATTTCACAGGCAATAGGTAGCAGGGGAGAAAAGGGGGAAGGCTACCAGCTATTAGATACTGATATTTGCCAGTCTGGTAGCTTTCAATTGCAGCCTCTGGTGTCTGCCTTATAAACACTTAGGTATTTAAAAGAAGTAAGAGTGCAAATGTAAGAGTAATATGAGCTACTATGATGGCCTATAAGAAGCTTTAAGCTTCACTTATCTTTCCCATTTCTTTGTCAGTCTTCTGGTCCTTCTCTCACTTCCCCAACCTTCTCTCTTTTAGTATTAAATGATTTAATTGTTGGTTCTAAATTCTCAGAAAAGATGTGAGCCAGAGAGAAGCGTGTTCTGTAGATATTTAAATAGGGAACACCAGAATTTAGAAAGTGGTCAGAGAATAGTGCTTTGTAGATTAATGCAGAATCATATAGAAAAAGGCACTTGTGAGTGTACGTGTTTGTTTCATGGAGTTTTGTTAAATTTTGTTAACTGTCTTTGAAAAGCTGACACCAAAGAGCCACAGGCTAGGCTTAGAATCTGTTTAGGTTTTGATGTAGATTAACAAGGTTTGTCTGTTAAAGTCACTGGACACAAAATGGTATCCAAGACATAGTTAATTCTTTAGGTCCTGGATGGGTAATTGTTATAAGAATAAAAGATACTTATCTACAGTTGATTTTGCACAAAACAGCCATTCATTACTTTGCTACTGTAGAAATAAAAGTTTTTGTTAGTGTTTTTTGAACATTCTTTAAAATGAAGGCTACAATAATTTTTCCACATCACTTTCAGCCCCAGCCAGCTTTAGAGGTTTCAGAGGTACAACCAATATATACTGGAAAATAAGAAAAAAATCCTTTTAATTCAAGCAATTAAAGAGATACAGTTCTGAGCAAAGAAGTTTGTGTTTATACTCTACATATTATGCAATTAAAAAAAAATCAAAAGCTCTTCGGGACTGTGCTTATTTTTTAATGAAATCAATGTCAGCATCTAGTTACTAATAAGAAACTCTCAATAACAGATCCTTGCAAGAAAGAAAGTTATTTCAGCTTCAGGCTGATAAAAGGATTATTAGAAAACAGCTCTCTGTGTGTGTGTGCATGTGTGCATGTCTGAATGTTTAAACAATCTTGAAAAATAATACTTTGACATCATTCACCTCAAGCTCGTATAAACAAGACTGTCTCATCCCGCTAAAAGCAAATGAGGACATACTTCTAAGTGTGATGGATTCAGGAGTGTATCTTGGACTGATGATAATGGCTGTAATAAGCACACACACACACAAAATCATCCTTTTGAAAGGTCATGCTAAGATTTTGTGAAAAGTTTTCATGGTCTTTTTTTTTTTTTTATACCTACTCACTGCCAACTTATCATACTTGATAGGATTTCCTGTAGTAGCATACTGCACACTATGCGGTAGACTTACTATGTAAAATACCAGCAAAAAAGGGTGACATAATGACTCATTACAATTTAAATCTTATTACACAAAGCTTCATTCAAGTCAATATACATAGTAGAGAACTGCAGGGGTACATTTTTAGCCTAGTGGGAGAGGAATGAGTCATGCAATTCTCATTATGGCTAATAGAAGAAACACATCTATTGCCTCCTGTAAGCCCCTGGAAGTGCACCTCACAATTCATATGCAAATCACAGTGGGCAGGGGCTACTCTAGTAAACAAAGTAAAATAGCTACATTTCAAACTTTAAAGTTCATCTGATTCAAAATTTTTGGAAATTACATTGCATTGTATCGATGACCAAGTACAAATACATCACTGGCAGTGATGATTACTCCTAATGGCCACAGGAGTAAGTGGAGCCTTTCAGAAGCCTCAAAAGGGAGGGACATAAACCACATTAATATGGATCATGTGTTTCCTCTCCTCTCGTTATCTTTACTGGCAGACTGCTAACTTTTCCCTTCCTACACTCTTATAAACATTGTTGTCCACACAGAAATGGTTATTAGTGAACCTGGCCACTCCTTTATTGAATTTTGGGATATATTTCTAATTATTGTTTTTAATAAACTATGCTAGAAGACTAATAGCTTATATACTTATGGTTTTAGTTGCTTGTTTTACTAATGGCTTGTTCCAGCTAATTAAAGGAAATCTCCAGGAAATCTCTTTCTTCTGATAAGTAGGTTGCACAAACAGCTTCAAGGAGAATGCATCCTTCCAGCCATAAATCTGTACTTATAACTGCCAAGTCTGATTGCATAGTCTGGAGTGGCACGCTTATAACTTCAGTTCTATTTTATTATTGTAGATTCACATGCTGTTGAAAAGAGAGACTTATTATTAATTATTGAGGATTTTTGAAAAAGCACCCCGTAAAATATTTTTAATTGTGGACAATGCTACTGTAGATTATAATCAGGCATAATTTTTACTGGGAGTATCTACATCAAAAAGGATTGACTTCTCAAAAAAAGTACATCCTATCTTTCAAATTAACAAAAGCGGTTCTTCTTTTGGTGCTTCAGTGCAATTAATGGATTTGATTTACCAATGTGAAATGCAAGATCCAGCTGACCTTTCCAACTTTTTAATTTTTTGCAGTTTTTGCAGAAGCTGAACTCCCTAGCAATTTTAATTCTGATAGCTCACACTGCTTACAGAACTCTAAACTTTTTTTTAAAAAAAGAAAAGCTCCAATTATCAGCAAGATATTCTGAAAAACAACATTGTATGTGTTGTGAAAGCAGAGTCTAAATCAAAAAAACAGACTTTATTAAAGATGAAAGCTGTATAGAATGCGTGTTGCTAAACGGCTCTTGCTAAATCCTCAAAGAGCAGAGAGGTGCAGGTTACCAGTGCTGTGCTGCTTCCGCAGAATGGCAGCATCATCAGGAATTCAGCTTCATTGCTGAGATTTACCGGAGAAGCAGTAAAGCACCCCTTATCCAAAGGGCTTGCAAAGGCACTTTCTAAAAGAGCAGGATTTCCATTGTGTCTGTGTTGTGAGCTTGGCAGAGGTATTCATCAGCCATTATTGATTTAGAAGAAGGCATGGCTGGAGTGAGGAGGATTGATCTGAATCCTCCCTTGGCTAAGTTAACTATTGAGGGATCTATTCATACCAAGATGAAGCACTGAAGAGTGACCTACAATGATAGGGAACAGGTATCTCTGCCTGCCTTTTTCTTTACAGTGCATGTGAAAAAACTCTGGCTTGCTGTTCTTGGGTTTGGGGTTTTTTTCCTCCCTCCATTAGCTTTCAGAAACGTTATCTTTGCTAAGATTTCTTGATTTTTCTGGGCAATTCTTGAGGGAACTACAGAGCAGCAGTTTCCCCTGAGATGATGTGGTAACGGGATAGGGGAGAAAGAGATATTGACTTTTTATTCAAGCTGCAGTCTTACTTGAAACTGAAGGTGGCAAAAGGTATCCACCAGGAGTCTAGCTTAGCTGTGCTTTCTTAGCCCTCCCTGTCCCCAAATGTCTGAGCATCTCCCCAAGTTATTTCTGTGGTCGGTGTTGCCATCCTTGCCTTTCCTGTTTATATATTGCTTCTCTTACAGAGGAATCTGCAACTTGCCTTTCCCAGAGACAGGGTAAGTGGACCCAGGAGAACCGTTCTTGCATTCTCCCTGCTGAGGTCTCTTACCGGGATAGCAGCTGGGCTTAGACCTCTAAGCTTTTTAGTCATGTGGGCCATATTTCATCCACACAGTTTTTTCCAGCTTTCATCCTATATCTGCAACATCTTTCTGCAGATTTTACAAGTACAGATTTGCTTTACTGACAGCCATCTGAAATGCTTCTGCAGGGAGCATTTCTCTTTTCCTTTCTTTGTATCCTTTCTTTTTTTCCCCATTTCTGTCACTTCGCAGATAACCTGACTGTCACATGCCTTTATGGCCTTTCCTCCAGCTCGTCATTTCACATGAGCTACTGATACATCAAGTGCCACCACTGATTAGCTTCTGATCTCTGCTTGTTCAGCTGTTTACTGGAGTTAGGGACAAATGCATTCGTTCTTTGTCTTGTGCAGTTCTTCCCACTCTAGGCGTCCTTTCTACAGAAACACGAGACCATTTCAGGCTTTTACCCATAGTCTTTTTTTTTGGAGAAATAAATACCTTTTGCTTATATGCTGCACACTCCCTCTTTATGCTTTCCACTTGGCTGAAAAACACACATAAGGGGATTTTATCTCCTCAAAACAAACAAACAACTAAAAAACCCCCCACCAAACAGATGTATCTTTCATTATTTTCCTGTTAGTCCCACCTTAAGAGACTTTGTTATTATTCCCAAAACTAAACTAAACTAAACTCAGCAAAAGTAAGTCTGTGGGTGTACAAAGTATACCCTTTATGGGAATTAAGGAATTCCTTCAAATTCTGCACATAGCAATAATTGGTCTGTATTTGGTATGCAACTTGGGATGTCGTTGTCTTTCTGGTTATTGCAGTGACTAGCACAACAGATTCCCTGAGCCTTAAGTAGGACCCCTGTATGCTGCAATACAAACAAATAGTAATATTATTCTTATTAATGAAGACATTCAAAGCCAAAACCAAGGAGTTACAGCTTAAATGTGTTTTGTAATAATTTGAAATAAATATAAAATCGATATAATTTAGAATATTACCTTTAAAACCAGATTATTCAAACCTGACAGCTTCGTAAAGGAATAAACAAAAGATAACCTTTTCAAATAGAGAATAAGCATGGAATTTAATGATTCTAAGTAGCTAAAGATCTCAAGATCTTTACTTCATTAGTTGGTTTCTTCTAGCTCAAGATCTTTATTAATTTAAATACTTCAGTCTTAAGAAACCTATATATCTCTATCTATCTATATATATATGAACTTACTTCCTCCACTTACGTTGCTTTGCTTCATGTGGTGGAGCACCAGCTGTTAATGGAATTTTAGTCCCAGAGACCAGCTTAAAGTCAACCTGAAATAAAATTCCCTGAACCATGCATAATGTGGTGGTTGGGTTTGCTTTCAGGGTAGAAAAAACCCCCAAACAGCAGCCAGAATATCTCTTTGAAATTGTTAATCACGAGAAGGAAGGTTACCTACCTTCATTTGCATGGATTCCTGTGAAGTGGACAGTAGAAATCACTATCACTCTTTTTATGATTGATTAAATTAGGAAGGAAATAACAATAGCCCAGTTCCTCCTGAAAGAAGACACAAACTCAAGATGGGGGAAGAGTACTGAAATCCAGAACAGCGAAGGATCCAATACGTGTCTGACATTTTTTCTTTCCAAAAATTTTGTGTTGAGACCCAACAAAAAGCTCTGTTTTTTGAGTTTTATTACATTTTACAAACTTCTCCTCATTGCTGCTGAAACCACCAGAGTGCTTCCTGTGTTCAAAATAAAGTGATCATTGTAGTGAGTTCACCTTCATCCCATATTTCCTTTGTACTTCCTTTACATTTATGAGTCATAGCATATTGATTTTGCTCTTACATTGCACTTCCATAACAGACAAAATGACTATTTGTTTTCTATAAATCCTACTATTTATATTTCTTTCCTTCTCTGAACTGTTATCTGTGACTTACAATAGGCCACTGCTCAGTAAAATGGTGAGGTGCTAGTTCAGCCTAATATTGTTCAAATAAAAAAAAGTCTAACTGCCAGTCTATTGTTACTAGTGCTTTTCTAGTACGCGCTCTTTAAATTATCTGACTTCCCAATAAGTTGAATAGTGCATTATATTCACCTGAAAACTGTTCAGTTAATTATCTCATACAATATTTGATCCCTTCACAGTGCTCAGTGTTGGCTACTATTCCCTGCTCCATACTATGCAGTTCCAATTTATCATTTGACATCTATAATGTTGACTATTACCCTGAATTACATATCCTACTGCATTCATTCCTTTGCTGTCGTGGATACAGTACACAGGACTGTATTGTCATTACAACATCCTTCATCAAATTCTTTTTTTTCTTCTAAGACCTTTCTTGGTTCTCTAAGGTAGTTACACGTTTCTGATCTGTGACCTGAAAATAGAGGGCCAGCTCTATTTCACATGGTTAACAAATGACCGTGCTCCATAACATGTCACTGGAGCCCCGCCAACTTCCACCTCTCCCCTGAGTCTTCCTGCTTCTTAACTTACCTGTTCCCTGTCAAAAGTTTTTGTCATAGTTTTACCAGGAGAGGTATAACTTTGACCATATCCATTTTTTATTAACAGGTCAAGTGAGATATTAGACTCCAGCCACTTTTGCCTTTTCTACTCTTGTGTAGAAAGAAAAAAGAATTTCAGGCAGGGTAGACAGTACTCTCACACAACAGGGAAATATGCTTTAAAAATAATAATTTGGGACAGAACAACATTATTCTTTAAAACTGTGGACTGTCTCCGTACTCAGATTAGTGTTCAGCCTACGATCCCAGTAAACCAAACTTCGGGCTCCTTTAAACTAAAATGAAGTACCTAAAGATTAGCCCAAACTGGATTAGAAGGATTTGGCTCTGATATGGTTATGAAGAGGAAAGAAAACCCTGTTAATAGAACATACTTTGATTTTCTTCCTTCTGACTGTGACAGCCATGAACAGCTCCATTCAGGGAAAGGAGACCTCATTCAGCTTGTTCTTTAGCGCCAAAGTATCACACTGCACCGATCAAGATGAGCATCTTGGTTTGCTTGTCCTTCACTTTTCTTCTGGAGAAATGCCATTATTCGCCACTTAACTGCCCTCAACCTTTTGTCAGCTTTGGTCTCCTTTGGTTTTCTTTTGGAGACATTTCTTCACCAAAAGTGAAAACAAGATCAGCATCTGTTTCGGAGAAGTGCTTTCCCAACCCACTGAATAATGAATGCAAAGGGAAACAGTGCTGAACTTCTGAAAAAGCATCTATTGCAGATCTGCTTGGTTTTGATTGTCTTTCTCTCGCTGCAATGCAACTGAATTAGTATCTGTGACATTCCTTTTTTAAACTTGTTCGTAAAACAAATGTTTTGGTGAAATGACAAATGCACCTGGAACCTGTATAAATGTAACAAAGAAAAGAGGGTAAGCTCTCATTCAGCAAGAGGCACTGGTACTTTTACTGAAGTTGAAGACCTGACCCAACTTCTTAATTGATTATGGTTAATAATAATAAGGAATATGTCTATAAGTTAATAAAAAATTGCATTTAACAATAGTAAAATTTTAATTTCCTTTGATTAAAATAGATTTTAGCAATATAGCCTCATGCCTGATACATCAAACTCCAGAGAAGCAATCAGCACAATAGCTGGTGGTAAAAACCCCCATTTTATTATGGGCAATTTGTTATATGAACTAGTACTGAAAAATCATCTTCTATTAATAGTAATCAGAGGCTAGCATTTTAGCAGGCCAATAAGCCAATAAGTCAACTAACAAACAGATTACCTGCGTGTAGAAGAGCTGCTCAGCTGCCCTATTCTTAAACAGATTAAAGGTATGACTGCTCTGTGTCCCTCAACTACATGTTATTCCTTATAATGCTAGCTTCCAAATTGTTTCTCCGACGGACTCCAAACAGCAGCCTGCTCATTGCCACTTAAGACTTGAACTGCTGTTGTTTGGCTAGAGGAAAAGCTGTGCAGCAAAACTGCATCAATTTTATTTCACCAAGAATCTTCCCTGTTCCTTGTCCTCCTGGCGTCCATCCCAGCATATGTGTGAAGAGCCTTTGCCCCATCAATAAGCAGTCCTTATATGTGACGGAAGTGCTACACCTGTTGGTTGACACCTGTTTCATTTAAGCTCAAGCATATACCCACTTGCTAACAGATATATTCAATTATCTTTTAGGCATGGAGTTATGAGCACATGTGAATGGTGGGGAAAGCAGTATCGTCACAAGGGAAAAAAGCTGGTCTAAGTTGAGCTACCCGTCTACCTCTTTGACAGCGAGGCAGGAGGGAAGCATGGCAGCGCTGTTATGCAGCACACAGATGAATGATGGCTGAAAAGAGCTTTCAGGCCTTTTAATCTGTTCTTTGATCATCTCTGAAATAGATCAAGGCAAAGCCATTCCTTTCCTCTCTGACAAAAAGTACTTACTGACTCCTCTATATTAAACAGAGCCTCCTGTTCCACAGAGGATCTGGAAATTGGGCTCAGGAATATCACCTGCTTACGCCATTTCGCTCTGCTCAGTGTACATGCCTGACCCGGGAGGAGCTTTGGACCCCATGGTACTTCATTGGCTAGCCTGAGTAACTGGGGCATGTCCTTCCCGAACTGAGGCAGGTGCCGTCGATAAAAGGAGGCGTAAAGAATGCTGAAAGGAACTAGTGAGAAAAACCTGAATTGTTTGTATATCAATGTAGACGGCCTTTAAAACTGAACAGAGGAATTCTAACAAATGATGCAAGTCATGAAAGTTGATATTATAAGAATCAATAGATACCTAGTATGAAAAAGCAGTGATGACTGCAGTACATTTATCAAAGTCCTTGCACTCTCAAGAACAGATAGTGCTGTAGTGTATGTTAAAGATGGACTAGGGCATAAAGATAGAGTAGCACAAGAAAACAATCCATTTGGGTCAAAATCGCTCTTGAAAAGAATGATAAATAGCCATTGAGGGACTACGGGGATCCTTTCTATGTAGTCCAAAAGGTTACCTTAACTCATGACTTGGTATCTTGATAGTATTTATTAGACAGAGGGACAAAAAGCACCTGCAATTGTTCAGTTTTCTCTCACTGGAGAGGAATGCTACTGGCAACAGTCAGGCCCATGTGTACTTTGCTGTGCATGTTCACTGGATTCTTCAAAAAGTCACCAAACCCACAAGGTAGGATGTTATTTATTTGCAGGTTTGGTAACAGGTGAGGATACTAAATGAGTGATAGAAAAATAGTCTCATTGTTGATTAAGGCATCCCAAGTTTGCTGAGTTTAAAGGTAATGAAAGACAGAGAAAAGAGGTCTGTGACAGATGGACATCTTCACTTTAAAGAGGGCAACAAAAAAAGCTAAGGAAAAGTTCTTTTAGCTTATTGTTGGTTTCTCTCTTCATGCACTTACAGGTTTAGTTCCTCAACTTCTTGCAACAAAGCACTGGGAGAATGCAAAGCACAGTATAACATAATGAGCCAGAAGAACTGTTATCCCAATGCTTTCTCCAGTTCTTCCCTCCATTTTACAGTAGCTGACAGTTTTGAATATCCCTGCCATATGTATGCACAAGGTACTCATTTCTACATCTGAAAATTATTCCTATTGTACCACTGACTTATGGATGCTAAATCCAAAACCTGAAATAGCTTAAAATTCATCAAGTTAACAGTAGTAGCATTGGCACAGGGCATAAATCCATATTTTGACATCCTGAAGACAGTGTTAAGTTTTCTGTTATCTTATTAAATTGTATCACACTTGCCTTGCATAGAATACAACCAGGCTTGATAAATGCTTGGCTTCACCTACGCTCTCCCATTTATTTTCACACTGTCAGACTTAATCCATAACTGCTGTTCAAAGGCAGCAAGCAGGAGATGAGGGTGCATCTTGACTCAGCTGGTAGCTGGCTACCGGCAGCCAAAAGCTACACTACTTTATTAAAATTCAGACTGCATCTTGACATAATTTATTTTCATTTTTGATAATCCATTCTCTAAGGATAAACAGTGCATAATCACATGATTTAATTAGTTTTTTATTTTGCTTTCTGGTCAGTTTGCATGTAGAGGACATAAATGCAAAACTCAGATTGCTGGAGTGAACATAAAAGTCTACGACCACATCTTTTACTCAAAGTGAACATAGTACACATGTTAGTGCTCCATTGCTATAGATAGGCTTGAATAATCTTAAATACTTTAAAGTGATGGGGTGGTCTCACACTGGATTTCACTTCAGCACAATCTTTGGCTGGTACCTTCTCTATTTCATATCTGGCACTTAATACTAGGGACAGGCACAAGAAAGGAAGGCTTATTTTCCCAGGAGAGAGGCCATATATGTTCATCACCAAACAAAAGTGCATTTTCCTTGTCTAAGGTCTTATGCAGAAATAAAATTTTGGATCCTAAAATGGCTTACGACGTTACATCCAAAGATATTTCCTCAGATGAGCTGTGATAGAGATGTAAATAAAAGAACCTAATATGGGTTTTGACCATCAGTTCTTCCCACACAGTGTCATGCCCACAAATAACAGTTCCTCTTGTATTTTGATAATATTCCTGCCAAGGAAAGCCACTATGTTGAGTAATTAACAATATTATTGCTTTTCTGCTAGGATAAGTATTAACATAATAATTAAAAAAAAGCTGTAAACACATAAGTTTTCTAAACCCCTACTATTTAAGCTGTTTGTGTGCAGCTGAGAAGTTCAAAGGTCCTTATTAGGTCTTCATTTATTGCTAGGCAGCCATAGAAGCTCTATCAGATATTTCTCATTTGGATGCAACCTTCTAACAGGTGCTGTCCAAAGAGCCCAAGGTTAGCATCTGTTTTTAAGTAATATTGCTTCAAAGTTTTCATTTGCAGCAATATGACCATTGTGCTTCTACACATCAGGTAAATCACAAGCTAGATGGAATAATAAAGCTATATGTCATCTCTTGGAGACCGTAACAAAACTCACCTAAGGCAAAACCCCCACAGCCGCTATATAAACACACGCGAGTGCTACGAAATTAGTGGGAAAGGTGTTTGGCTAGTTGTCAGAACCTACCAGCTGCTTATTTTCCTGGGAATTCCCTCAGCAAAAAGGAACACGAACTAGTGGGTGGCATGGCCCACACAGCAGGTGCTAGAAGGATGGCAGAAATCCTTTGCTAGCGAGCAGTCGCTATACTGGGCTCACTACCACCTCTGCGCTGACATTTCTTTCCCGTGTTCTTTACATGCCAGTGCTATTTATTTTAGTTGGCATCTAGATTAATAAACAGAGGGTAGGGTGTTTCTTCACATTGGGTGCTAGCTTATCCTTCCTTTACCCACCATTTCATCACACACACTAAAAGGAAACACACGGATTTTGTGCTCACAAGAAACACTCCGGTATGATTTCCTCATGTTCTACGCTTTTTTAAACCAAACCAAAACAGACAGGAAAACTTTAGTAATACTGCTGCCAGAGTCTAAAGGTAGCATCGTACTTGATGGCCACTCAGACAACGTCCATGTTCCTTGGACTGCAGCTAAATCCTGGCAGCTGGGCCCATTCCTTTGCAAGGACTTATACACCGCGGGACAGCAGCAAAACCGCTGTAACAAAAGAGGGCTTAGCACTGTGATAGATTGCCTGGCGCAGCAGTATAAAATCCCTCTCACTGGCGAGTTTTAAGACTAGATTAGACCAGTCTCTTGATAACCGACTCAAAATCACTCGCAGTCACTGCCGGTTCTCCCCAGATGCCCTCACCCTGGGCAGCAGTCCCATGGCTGCTTGCTGAGCCGGCCACAGGCCACAGCTCACGCCTCGGCGCCCGTCGGCCACGTGCCCTGGCCGGGCACTGGTGCTCCTCACCCCCGCGCAGATCACTTCTGTGCTCTCACGACACAGGCCAGGTGCACGCGGTGAGGGGGCCTGGCTTGGACAAAGGTGTCAGAATGATGCAGGAGGCTAATCCTGCCTCTGATGGGGACGGTGGGTGGACTAAACAAGCCCTTCCTGTTTCAGGACTTATTTTTGTCTATGGTATTTTATTCTATGATATCACGCTGCAATACTTCTTCCTAAAGCAGAATTCATTCAACAGAGAGTACACAGGGGCACCCCTAGGGCACTTTTTTTCAGCAGGAATCCCCTTTGCAAGGACAGGTCTAAAGGGAAGAAGAGGAGAGTTGTTTGAGCCAATAGTTTCCACTTTTTCATGGAAATCCTACGGAATGGTACCCAGTCACCCAACCAAGTGGCAGAAAGAAGGGTTTGCATACAAGTCCTGTCTGAGAGAACAGAAGGCATGCTCTGAAAATATTTAGTCAGTTCCTGAATAACTCATGGGTAGGAAAACAAAAGAAATCAAAATAGATAGAATTTGTCAGGTTTCTTCCAAATTATTTACGTCAGTGGATTGCTCTGCTTCTAACCCTGGTAAGACTATCAACGCTGAATGTGGCACAAGGGTTGTAGGTAAGATTCAGACTAAATCTTTTAAAACTTTTTTCAAAACAGAAATAGCACCAATTCAAAGAGACTTACCAGATGATTTGGTAGTCAAGGAAAGAAGAACAGCCCTGAGGTATGTGTTGTACTGACCTGCTGTATCTCTGCAGTAGAAGACGTGGTAGAAAGATCCTCACGCTGTAGGGGACAGGGGACTGGGAGAGGAAGGAAGGGAGGGAAGACAAAGGGCGGGGGGGGAAAGATTAACACAAATTGCATGAGGCAAGAATCAATTTTTATCATTATTATGATTGAGTAGCATAGAAACAAAATTGCATTGCAAATTGTGCTAAGTACTAAGAGAGCAGCGTTAAGATTTTATTCTCAAACGTACCAGCCTGTTACCGTACGGTGGGATGAGTAGCAGAGTCCCGTGTCGCCAATGCACGCTGGTGCCGTTGGTCTGTAGGAAGCTCCTGTGACAGCCTGTCTCTCAGCTCTGAGTCCCACCAGTCCAGCAGCATTGCTGGTGTCTCTAGAGATCATTTTGTGCGAACAGTTCTATTCCAGAACCTCAGTATTAGGCCTTTAAAACTAGGTAATAAAATCTGACTCCATGATATTACTTGGGAAGTAGATTTGATGCTTGAAAGCAATATTTTTTTTTAAAGTGGAATTTATATTTTCATGGAGTATGCACTTGCAGCTGTCATCCAAGCTTTGTTTTGTTTGGAAACCTGACAGCTTTTATAGTCCTATTGGTTCTAAAGGACACCTTCTCTCCCTCGCCCCTTAAGTTGGGGAAAGATCTGATAAGGCTGTTTTTCATTGTTTTGTACTGAGCTTTGCATAGGCTGGGATAGCTTAGCACTTTGTCAGCTCTGACACCTATATTCACTCCTTTTAGGTAACAGAAGATCAATGGCCCTATAATAACATTTTATCTTATTCTTACTTTTAACTTGTCTTGCCGCAAAAACGCTCCATGGGGGGGAACTATGTCACTGTGGTTGTATCATAATTTTCCAGCTACTGTGCTGCAGGGGGAGGAACATTCTCACTAGCACATAGTATATTTCACTGTTTCATCAGATATATTTATTCATAGAGCTTGTTTATTACAAAGACGTGTTAAAAGTGAAAATAAAATAAGTGTTTCTGGATGTTCCTATTCATCATTAGAATCCATCTGAATTGCAAAGATACCACTGTATCAAGCAACCATTTTCTTTATCCCTTGGGCTTTTGAGAAAATCTTATTACAGCATCTGAATTGTTCCCTTGATTTGGGATGTAAAAAAAAAAAAGGGGGGGAGAAAAATGTTCCATTTGCTGATTCCTTTGCAATTTAAATTAATCAAATACAGTGTATTGTGCACGTGTCCCCTCCAAATAGCTTCCTTCCCACCAGCAAATTGCTAAAGGGTTGTCTCATAGTCTATTATACAAGTGTTGCTTAATCTGCTCTAAGTTGTCAGTACTGTGTTTTGTGCCAATTTCCACAGGTTACTGAAGCATGTAAAATAATGTGAACTGATTGATGCAATATCTTGTTATCTTCTTACCATCTGCACTCTGGTGCTGCTGGTGCTGCCGGCCGTCACCCGCTCAACGCAAGGCCAGCTGGAACAAAAAGCCTTCTACAGGAACAAGGTCTAGCAGAAGCAGGTATTGCACCATCCCATCGTACTTCTTCACTGTCTTTGTTTTCACTTTCTGCCTACGCGTACCAGACAGGAGGGTTCTGGCAGTAACAGCACTAAGAAAGCCCATGCCTGGTTAAACTTCAGGAAAAATCCTATGCAGCCCTTATCTTCACTTACATAAGGCATTCAGCCATTTTGAGACAAATTCACAAGCATTTTGGACCTGCTTAAATTATCCTACCTCTAGCGAGTTGGTAGTGAGGTTACTGATTAACCTATGGGAAGAACAGCAGTGATGGCCCCTAGAATTTGTTGTGCAAAAAGCTGAGTGATGAAACCAGGACATTTAAACCCATTTATGCAGACAGAAAAAAAAAAAAAGATACAAGATTTAAGTGATTCTGTTGTATATCAAGAATACTGACTCACATGAAACACAAGCTCTTTTTTCTCCTCGCGCTTACTTTTTCATCAGCATAGTTACAGAAGAACTATTCTGAAAAGTGAACCAATTGACAACCACTGTTGCAAACCCACTTAAAAAGTTGGTGACGCACTAGAGAAATGGAGCAGAGGATAAAGGAGCAGCAGCACTGAGCTGTGAGCAGCGTAGCAATGTGAAGATCTATTCCCTGCCTATTTCATTTATTGAGGCAGAATGGTGAAAGGAGTCCAAAACTAAGTATTCACATTCATTACTAGGGAGAAGGAGGGAAAAAAGAATTTTCCCTTTACTTCTTTTGATTTCAGGAGTGATTAGGTTCAGTTATGTCTCTTAAATTGCTTGGTAAGTGTTCTATCTCTGTCATTTCTATAAAAGGGATAATATATTTCATTGTAGCATTTTCACTCAAAAGAGATTGGAATCATAAAGAACGAGAAGAGGGGGGCAAGATAGTATTCTGAGGTCATTAGGATGTTTTAAGAGTTGTTTCATTGTCTGTCTAAAAGCACTCTATCACCCCTCTTCATATCCTGTAAATAGGAGAACTGCCTCTCCTGAAAAACAGCATTAGTGGTCATTTTAGGATTTTTGGGGGGATCTATTATCCTCTGCTAAACTACTGAACACAATTCATCAGGCCATTCTTCTGTAGCATCAGACTGAGTTAAATCTTACTATGAACACCAGTGTTCTGTCACAGATGACAGCTGCTTTATTAACAGCACTGTGCTAAGTGCTGCGTAGCCAACAGCAGCAGCAAAGTTTTCTGAAAGTAGACATCACTTGGCCTCAGCATGGCAGAATCAGAAACTCTGAAGTCTGCAGTAGCAATTTTTCTTCAGAGCTCCCTGCTTGACTAAGCAGCCATTTGCATCCCATGTGCGGTGTCATCACGCCGCTGCTGCAATGCCAGGCGGGAGCCAGGTCTGACAACGCAGTCGGAGAACCCAGCTGACTCCTTACACTTGCAGTCTTTTCTTGGTACTGCTGCTAAATGAACACGAAAAAAGAAGGAATTGTTGAGCTTGCTTCAATGTGACAGGCTAAGGAGATTGGCATAATAAACTGTAGGAAGAGAAGGTGGAAAATCATCGAGGAAATAGCTAATATTACAAATTTGTAAAGGTACAGATTTTGGCTTGCTTATAAGCGAGATCCACAGCATCTTAGTTTCAACTGAGATTGCTTCCATCCCAGAGTTTGAATTAAAGAACAAATTACTAGGGTATAAAGCTTTATGTCCTGATTAAATATTCTCTTTGTGACACCTGTCCAAACTTATTTTTAGAAAAACAGAAGAAATAGCAAAAAGAAATTTAAATACACTATTTTGGAACAGAACTCTTTTTTTTTTTTTTTTTGTAGGAGTATGTTTGCAACAACTTCCTAGCAGAAGCTGAAAAATTGAGTGCATATGTTAAAATCGTATTCTCATATCTATGCACAACAACTTCAACTACTCCTTAACATGTGCTGACCTCGCATCAGAAACACCAACAGGCCAAAGATGAAGTAATTATTCTCAGAGCCACCAGTACTTTGCAAGTGAGACTTCCAGACCCAGAGGAGATGTCTTTGTATTTAATAACCTTCAATTGATTTCCCTTTCATGAATTTGTTGGCTCGTACCAAACATGCAGACATTCTCTTTGTCACCTCAAACACAGATGGAGCCCATTTTAAGCAACTGGTGCTCACGCACGCACACTTGATATATTACTTTGTTGAGTCTGCGAACATTGTTTGAAGAAAGGATGTGTCAGATGCTAGAAAAGACTGTTTTAGAATGTCAAGGTCACGGTCATTCTTATTAATATATCACGGACATATATTTTAGCTACATGAGCAAACATTTCATACTACTCACCAGTCTCAGATATAAGGTCTAACTTCTTCAATACATTACAAATTTGGATTTCGATCTCAGCTTCAGGCTCTGTGCTGGGAACATGGCATCTATATGATTCTTCTAACTTCTTAAAAGCATTACAAATTTGGATTTCTTCATTTTTCTTAAAGCAGGAGGAGAGAACAATATTGTGCATATTGTCACTCCAATATGCATTCTAAATGCATTTATTGTCCTAAGGCACACCTTAGGACAATAAACATGTTGTCTACTGTACCCGTTAGGGAAACATTATGAACATGCCTGGCACCGGTTTAGAGAAAATTAGAAGAAATGGAGATTTCATAAGTAACCATGATTTGGAAGACTCCAAGAAAAAGTCTAACTTATAAGGAGCCATTTAATCCTGCCATCAATTCATCACCCATTTCCCTGACTCAGATGCCAAGCTAGAAAAGCATACCGAGTGTGTAGTTTGAAATAGATCAATAACCATTGTCCTTTTTATTAATTTCAGAAATTAGTATTATTGTAGGCATAAGGGCAATCTTTGAGCCATAAGGCATGATTCCAATTAGTCATCGGCATTGCCAATCAAGAGTTGATTCCCAAGTTCAAAAGAATTTAATCAGATATAAGTGAAATCAGAATCAGGCCCACACATTTCAGCATTGTTGTTTCTGAAGTTATACAATAGCAGCAATACTAAAATTTTATAGTATATGGTAAAGGTCAGCAGGTAAAATATTTGGAACTTTTACTCATGAATATATTTAATTTGCTACTGCAAATGATTTCGATTACATTTTACAAAATGCATAGCTGCTTCTCCTTTTGCAATTAAAGATTCCTAATAATATACAGTCAAACCTTCTTAATCATTGTTCATTCTAGCATAAAGTAAATCTTGCTGTGTTTGAAGAGAACCGAGTCATCTTAACAGCATCCATTTTTGTTCCTCTTTATTTTGCGAGATTAGAATACTTAGTAACCTTTACCATATTTGACTGCAGTGGAAGTGTGAAGAAGAGTAAAATTTGCACAGTGGATTATATGGCCGGGACAAAACTCAGTTCTGTAATTAGGTTTGGTTCTGTTGCTTAGGTTTGCAGAAAAAGTCAAAATTAATGGTCCTTTTTGCCTAAGATTCCCCTGCAGAGTTATACATAATAGTAAAGCATGGGTAGAGCCAGGCCTATTATCTGAATACTTGCCAAAAACAGGGATTTTTTTCTTTTCCTTGCTAAAAGCATTCTATTTTGGAGGAAAATAAATAGAAATATTCAGCGCCTAAACAGTCATCATTTTAATTGCAAATAATTGAGACACTGAAATTGCCCTTCAATCCTCACGTACACTTGTACTCATCCTTGTAAACACTCGGGGAAACTCCAGCAACAGTCTCAGATATTGGAAGTCCAGAGGTGGTACTGCTGCACCTTTAGAGCTCTGCTGCGGGAAAGCTCAGTGAGCCCTTGCGGACATCCTCCTAAATCCTCTGAAACTGAGCACAGAGTTCTTTTCAACAGAAGCTTCGTTTTCATTAAAAAGAAAAATGTGTTCAGGCAAGTTGATGGACAAATGAACCAATTTGAATGTATTGAAGTCCTTTGCTTTGCTACAGTGCTTTTTAAATGGTGTCTAAACAGTTGGTCACAGATTTATTTATGTTTCCATGTAAAGAAAGAAAATATTATCATTTTCTATATGGGAAACAGTTTCCCTAATTATTTGGCTCCTTTTTCTACCACATAAACACAGCAATTTGTACCCCTCTCCTTCAACTGGCTGCAATTAGCAGCTACATTGCAATAAGCAGATTATGTTAATTAAAAACTCAAAACTATGTAAACAATGGGAAAGCTGACTAGCCATTTTCTATTTTTGCCAACTGGGAGGAACACAAGAGAAATTAGTACCAAGCTTAATTTTGCTGTTTATAATTCAAGTTATTTGTAACAAATAACAGTATTTAAAATTATTTTTAAACAATTAACTGTATCTCTCTACACTAATTGAACCACATCCCACATAAGAAGTTTTATGTCTGTATGAACTGGGGAAAAAAAAAAAAGTTTAAAAAAAAAATCTAAAAAGGTGTTAAGGGAACAGATTTGCACACATCATCACCAAATTGGAATATTAAACACAAGTTCCCTTCCGTGCCTGAGTCACGCTCTCAAAAAGTCGTAGCTAAGTATAAAAGTATAAGTTAGTTCTGCTTCTTTGGCAAAAATTTGAGCAAACTCTGTTATAAACATTACCCAGCAGACGTGAATAAATTGTGAAGTTTTCAGATGTTGCTGCAGTTTCATAAAGGCTGTAGTTTTGTTTCTCCTGTTTCCAAATCAGGGTTGTTTAAGGAGGGTGGGAAGAGTGGGAGGCAAAAGTCGATTTTGCCAGTTAGTTGTTGTGTTCCCAGTGCTCCCTCTCCGCCATGGAGATGCCTCTTGGTATCACACACTAAGGGCACGTCACCACCGAATGAACTGTACGCACAGAGCGGCTGTGTACACGTATAAGATTTATTGACTGCCGCTACCAACTTACCAGTGACCGGACTTTAGGGAAGACGAAACAGAAGGAAGAGCTATAGCCCTTCTGCAGCTTTACGTAGGAAATACTCTGTCCAGGTACATGAAGGACACAGCATATTTCCTTTCCCAAGTTTGCACTACTAGATATTGCTGATCGACTACAAAGAGGAAAATAGGAGTGTGGGCAATGATCATGGCTTCAGATGAGATGTCGGGCTGTTTCTATGGGGTTTTTCAATGAAAAAGAAAAGTATTTCCTTTTTTTTCCAAGGAAAAGCAAGTGATACGGAAATGGCTCATTCAGTCTGGGACTAGACTTTCAGAGTAGCCAGTATCAAAGTACTAGTTCAGTGTGTTGTTTCAATTACATCCTTGATCCAAACTCCTTTAGAAAATGGGAGGATTCTCAGAAGATGTGAAAGTTGCTGATAGATGTGTTATTCACAGACCCTTAGGAGGCCACATAATGCTAACTGTATAGGAAAAGAGAACGAGAGCATGGGAAGCTTGAAGAGGGCAGAGATTTAGAAGAGCTGGCCACATCATTAGATTTTGCACCTCAGTCATTTACAGAGAGTGGGAATACTCAAGTGCTTCATGTATATTATGTTAGAAAAACATTTCTTCTGTTTTAAGGGTCACACTGATTTCCCATCTCCTGCTCCCCTGCGGAGCTCACAGACTGTGGGAGGGCTACTCAAAATAAAAGTGCAGTTGATCATTTCGCTTTTCATATTTCCACTATTTTCCTTTTGGAGACGTGAACTTTAAATGAGCTGCTGTACAAGTTTCTTGGGGTCAAAATAGAGGAAATCACATCCACCACAGAGATACGCACAGCAGAAGCCCCAAATATGACCATTATGTTCAACTCGACAATCTTTTTCCTGTTGGTAGGTTTTTGATACAAGCTTAGCATCAAGCCAGGCTGTCAAAACCAATGAAATCTATTTCTGTGACATTGAAAGAGCTCTTGATGAAAGTCAATCAGTTTAGGGAATGTTTCTTTTTTTTTTTTTTTTTAAGAGTACTTGGAATCAAGATGGGAAGAGTTGAGTTTTAACAGAATTGCTGCTTTTTCTTAGTTTCTAAGTGGTGAGGAATATGTGCTAAGCAGACCCATTTATTCTGCAAACTGTACATGTAGTGTTTGATGCTAACAGCTGCCCATTAGTCTGCCCATTTGCTGAGTCTTGTTTCTTAACAGAATTAACGCTTTTTGCCAGATCTTTTCTTTTGAAATTATTGTAGGGGTTTGGGACTCTGTTTCTGGGAACACATAGAGCAGCCTTCGGTCTCCTGAGTGAAACAAGTTTTAGTTTTCATACTATAGAAGAAAGAAGAGCAGAGGGGATTAGAATGATAACGGAGAGAAATAGCAGCTTGGGTAATGCCAATGATACTGGATAATTTTTCTATATTTAAGCTTTCACAGGATTTCCTGTACAAATACATGTTCATTGCTGTAAGCTACTAAGTAAATGCTACACTTACTGCAGAACATTCTTGCCTACACATACCGTATTTTTGATGTTTTTTGGCATTCTGGACTTAAAGAATATGAATACACTTTGTAAGACCATTCAACAATCTTATCTAGTCCAGAAGCTTTTTTAACCACAATTTGAACAGTTTGCTTATTTATGAAGAGTTTTATGGACTCTTTGATTCCCACTGAAAAAAAAGGTAGAAGATAAATACCCCATCAATAAATATGTGTTTGGTGGTGTTACGAATCGTTAATTGTTCCTTTGTATGGATTTCCCCAGCCTGGAAGCTAACTATGGCTGTTTCGAGATGATTACTTTCCAAGAAGGTCCACTTTTACAACTCAATCCATTTTTTGCTCGAGGTATAATGAAAGAAATTGCTCTCTTTTCCCCAGCCAGTTATTATAATGGTATGAAAAAATGCCTTAAATACCAACCTTGTCAATACAACCAAGTTCAGATGAAGTAAAAGTAAATCAAACAATCTTGTAAACCCAGGAAAATATTTTAAGGCTTTTCTTTTTATTGTCTCAAGCTCATTTTTAAGACCTTAGTTTATGACACAGTAGTAGTGATTCATGCAATCACCAAAAGAAAACTAAGAAAAGAATAAAACAATGGTTATCCACATTTGTAGCACTGAATCAGTTTTATGGTTTGTTAACTCAAAAGCAATCTGTACTTTTCTAAAAACTCTACTGATCGTTACTTAATTTTTCAATAAAATAAACCTACCAGCAATTTTCTCATCCAATATAAATCAAACCTATACATCATTTAACACTAATACTTTCCTTTGCTCCTTTTCCAGCTGATGCCGCTCAGTTTTACCCACTGTTAATATATATATTATATTTCTATTCAATCCATATGGTACTTATTATTGTTCCTCTAGTTTCTGATCTCTGAACTGAAGCCAGGACTCCATTCAGAGCCTCCAATTTGACATGGGGAAAAAAGGCACTTCAAAACAGTTACCAATGACCCCAGCTATTAAATCAACATACTCTATGGCTACAGCAAAAACACAGGTTAAGTTATGCAACTTATGTAGAAGGTTTTAGTGCCGATAGCATTAGATCTACAATATTCCAAGGAATTCTTAAGTTAACCAACAGCCATCAACAAAAGCAACAAGAAACATAATGTTAGTTATGCAAAAGCATTTTTTTGTCTTTCTAGAAGTGTAAATGTGAAGCTATCCCTGAACGGATTTTACAATTCCAGTAATTCTATTGATAATTTCCTAGAAATTTTTTAATAAAATTTTTAATAGGTAAACTAATGAAATGTGTTCCAGCTTTGAGATTAGGTTGTTGAAAAATTTAACTGATTCTGTAAGGATACAATTGTGTTGCAGGTTTACCAAGGATCTCCTATTGAGTCTGGATATCATTCATTTCTTTGATGGTGTCTTTGAATATAATTATTTTATTTTTTTCTACTATGAGAAAAGACAAGACATAGTCTGCTTAATAAAATTATAAAGAAAGGATGCTGTGGTAACATTTCCCCTCCATGGAGTGGATTCGGTTTCTTGAGTTCAACCCTTGCATAAATGTAGCCTATTTTGCCGTTACCTTTCCTGATACAGATATTGTCTTTCATTATTCTAAACTCTGTCATGGATGAATTCCAATGCCGCTAAAGCTACAAATGTCTTTGCTGTTACCTACGCTGTTAACTATGCTACCAGTTTCTAGATGAAGCTATCCCCAAGGCTCCACAGAGTCTTTTAAAAAGATTATAGCATCTTTATGTTGTGATTTACTCCATGAATAGCCACGTTAGAGCATTGGTTCGGGCTGCAGTCACAGCAGGATACTCCCGATCCTGCCACTCAGTCCAGGACCCGAGGTCCCAGCTTTCTTCATGCTCAGTAAGCATTCACTTTCAGCAGAAGTCCCTTCACCTCTAGTGGCTGGTTTTCAGAATAAGATAACGATGATCAATATTATCATTGAATGTAATATTAACAACAACAACAACAACAACAATAATAATATGGCTGGGATTGTGCAATATGTCCACTTTATTACCAGAGAATGGGGTACCCCAGGTTATTGGATGAAAACAAACAACCCCAACGATCCCCAGCAAATACTGAAGGAGGAGAGAGCAGAGGACTTGTTCCAAGTCGTGGTTCTCCTCTCAATTATAGTTTGGGACACACGCTTACAACATGCCTGCCTCATAAACTGCTCAGCTCTCCTGAGACTCACGGTGCTTCCTAGCCAGGTTTCCTGTAACTTTAACTGAAGAACATTCACGTGCTTTATTTAATTTTGTTTAGCTGTACATAGTGATTTTATTTCAACTTTTCAATTCATCAAAAGAATTTGTGTCTAAAGCCAAATGGTGGACCATGGGAATGTTGCAGTTTCACACAACGGAGGGTTGGGGGTTTTTTTGGTTTATTTAAAAAAACCCCAAAACCACAACATAGGGAATTACATTACAACAACTTACAAAACAATTTCACAGTGAGGCCTATAAAACTTAGAGATAAAATAACACCATCCATATATCTTTGTCACTTTATGGATGGGAGCTATTGCTATATTAAATTATCACATACTGTTTTTCCTTTTGGTTTCCTGCCTCAGTGCCCAGAGCGGGAACCCTGTTCAGTACAACCGAAACCCACAGTCAGCTGTTCTTCCTGCCCAACCCACCCAGACATCCCCTGAGGAATATCATACCAGAAATTCCGCCGAGTTTGCAACATTTTCCCATGTGTGAGAAAGACTTTCTGATTTTTAAGATTTGGGGTGAAGTAGGGTTAGCAGAGAACCACACAACCATTGCTGTTTTCCTTCCAGTCCCGTTCCCTGCCCCACCAGGAGCAATAAACAATTCTGGACAGATGTGCAAAGCTCACCTTCAGCATGAGAGCCCTGAGTGACCAGAATTTTGAGCTGACAAGGACATAAACTCTTCTAAGTGAAAAGTGTTATTGATTTGTATGCAGCTACAGTGCAGAGATCAGGGGAAGTTCAAGGCTATACACTGTTGTTAAATTCCTCTCATATTAGGAAAAAAAATCTAATTACTTTCATTGAGGTACACAAAATGAAAAATCTATTTTAGTATTTTGAATTTAAAAGTGATCAATTCCTTTGTGTAGTTTACCTCTTGAACTGATGGAGACTTTGATCCATTATGTAAAGAACAATTATATCTTAGAATAAATGAAAAACAAAGATATTGTTTGTAAAACTGAACCACAGGTGTTCTCTTATTGTGGGCATTTTAAAACAAATAAAATCAAGATCATGACTCCAGAAGATGCATGAAAAAATTACGATTATTTAAAATGCTCGTATTACTGTTAATACAAATGACCCAGGAGTGATTCGCCCTCAGAGCAATCATTTCTCATTTTATTTTTAGTCATTTTCAGGCTGACTCCAAGGTTCTTTGCAGCCCCAGGAAGGTCTGAATGGTCTGATAGTTCATTTTTGCTACGCTCATCGGTCTTAGTATTTTATCCACCACTTGCATTATTATCAATGCTTAAAAAAATATGCACTCTAAGAATTATCTAGAAATGAATTAATTCCACATGATTTTCAGAGGCTTAGGCCTATTTAAAATAATCTTATCTGCTTGATAAAAATAAGTCTTGTTTAGCCTTTCCCTTCCCCCCAGTTTGATTCAGCTTTTCTCTGTTGTTGTGGCAGACCTTTCAAAATGTGTTTGATCAGACATTCTTTCTGCTTGATGTTCTGTGCCAGTGATTGACAACAGTCCTTTGTGAGCAAGCATTTAAGTAAGTATGTACGGACTTGTTAGGGAGCTGCTATGTCAGGAAGAGAAATGAACAATAAATTAGAATAAAATGGAATTGCATTTGAAACTTGGCTGGAGGATTTTGCATTTGTGAGGACAAAGGACATTTGACAATCTGAGTCATCTTGCAGCTTTGCCTGTAGCAACTGTCAAATTAGTTCTTAATGCTACAGGGAAAGGGATTGAGTCACAGCATTGCTTAAAGTTAAGAGGCTCATCAGTAAATCACTGGCAATATTAACAATTATGAGCTACACATTAATATGGCGAAAACACTCTGGGTATTATGCTTACAACAGAAAGCCAGGAGGTGAACATAATTTTGCTTTCGTATTGCTGTGCCTTCTCCCAGGAACTATAGCTTTAAATTGGGGAAGATGGAGGAAAAATGAGTAAATCAATTCAAGATTTTCTAGACTACATGCCCTCACAACTATATAACAAGAAGAAAATCAGGCACTAAATCTGGATTTAGCAAAGTATGACAGTGAGGTGAGGAAGGGAAGTGCTTACCTGCATATAAATTCAAGATTCACATGCGTGTCTGTCATCCCTACACTACACGTAGCAGGATCCTGTGGCACTCCTCCCTCCTCTCAGGCATCTTTTGACCCCATCCCTTCTCTGTAATAGCTGGAAGATGTGACCAGATGCCACAGCGACTACCTTCCCACCAAGATGTGGCTCAGATGACTAATTTAGCTTGCGTGTCCACGCTGGCGATGAGGAAGGGCTGTGTCACATGCACCAGTTCCAGTCCACTCTAAGAGAAAAATGTAAGTTGTCTGTTAATCATAAGCCATATTAGAGAACAATATTGTCTTTCCAATTTCATCACACATGCAAGAAACTTAGTGCATTACGCTACTTTGGATGCCAGAGACATTTAAGTTGCTTCACAGAGTGGAGTCCCTTTGGTGGGTTCGTGTCAGATGGTACTCTAGTGTTAGAAAGGCTCACACAGAAGCCTTGGATTTGAACTATTTTAAAAAATATGGTGCATTTTCAGGCCAGCACTGACTTTCATGATCATTTCATGCATCATTTTATAGAATGGCTTTCAATGGAAAAAAAAAAAGAAAAAAGTATGCACATGTTTTATTTTTAAGGCTGAAGATAAGACTTAACTCTCCCATATGATGATGAGCATAATTTCATCTCTTTCAAAATCTCTGTAGGTCTAGCTCAATATGCTGTATGATGTTATAAGGAATCTATTGTGCCAGGCTCTATGCCACTTTTCAAAGACACAACTGCACAATTCTGCCATTTTCTGGCATGAAAGGGGTCAGAGGGGAAGAGAATTAGATATGTTGTGGGAATGGCCTGAGGTACAATTGCATTGACAATTCATAATGACACTATAGGATATCTTCTTTCATAAGCTGCACAGGTCTTTCACACAGTAGGTATTGCCCTTTTAAGTGCTTGCACACTGTAATGAAGTCCTGTAACACTGACAAAAGAAGGATGATGAGTACATTCACCACCTGAAGAGTCTCTTATAAGCGGCACCAGAGAAAGAAATTTCCTGAGCTCTGCAAACACTGCACTAATGAAACTTCAAGTGGGACTGGTTGATCAAAAGTCACTAAAAAAAAAAGAAGAAGAAAAAACTCACAAACAAGCAGAGAAATTAACTAATATATGGAACTGCACTGATAGATATTTTTTAAAGAAGTACTATTTCATGTGCCCCAGCTCCTACATTGAGCAGAGACATCTTTCTACTCACCAAATTCTTTGCCTAGCACACAAAAATATGATCACAGGATCTCAAATATCTCCCAACCATAATGAAGATTACACAGACTTTACAGCTATTCACATTTAAAATTGGTCAGTCTAGTTTTGTTGGAAACTCATTTCAGATTGATGAGAATTTGTGAGTAGACTTATTTATACCCAGGCTCAGGCTGGAAGTATATTCAGTTCTTTAACAAGCTTTACGATCAGTTGGATTGTTAACTGAACCTGAACATGCAATTGAACTCAGCTAGACCAGTTATAGTATGAAAAGGATGATTTTTTCAGTAGATATAGTTGAAAGCAGAAAATGACATCCAGTTCAGGGGATTTTATAATAGACCTATTTCTATTCTGTGCTTTAATTTGTTTTATACTGAATGTGCTCAACTTTAGAGTAAATAGAGACAATACTCTCAGTGTAACACCAGCAAATCTGTATTTAAAGTTACACGACATTTAAATCACAGAATCATAGAATCGTCTAGGTTGGAAGGGAGCTTTAAGAACATTGAGTCCAACCATCAAGCTAACACTGCCAAAATCATGTCCCTCAGCACCATGTCTACCTGGCTTTTAAATACCTCCAGGGATGGCAATTCCACCACTTCCCTGAGCAGCCTGTTCCAATGCTTGATAAACCTTTCCGTGAAGAAATTTTTCCTAATATCCAATCTAAACTTCCCCTGGTGTAACTTGAGGCCGTTTCCTCTTGTCCTATCGCTCGTTACTTGGGAGAAGAGACCAACCCCCACCTGGCTACAGCCTCCTGTCAAGGGAGCTGTAGAGAGTGAGAAGGTCTCCCCTCAGCCTCCTCTTCTCCAGGCTCAACAACCCCTGATTCCCTCAGCTGCTCCTCACAAGACTTGTGTTCCAGAACCCTCACTGGCTCCGTTGCCCTTCTCTGGACACGCTCCAGCACCTCGATGTCTTTCTTGGAGTGAGGGGCCTGAAAGTGGACACAGTATTCAAGGTGGGGCCTCACCAGTGCCAAGTACAGGGAGATGATCACTGCCCCAGTCCTGCTGGCCACACCATTGCTAATACAGGCCAGGATGCTGTTGGCCTTCTTGGCCACCTGGGCACACTGCTGGCTCATGTTCAGCCAACTGTCAACCAACACCCCCAGGTCCTTTTCCCCCAGGCAATTTCCAGCCACTCTGCCCCAAGCCTGTAGCGCTGCCTGGGGTTGTTGTGACCCAAGTGCAGGACCCGGCACTTGGCCTTGTTGAACCTCACACCATTGGCCTTGGCCCATCGATCCAGCCTGTCCAGATCTCTCTCAGAGACATCCTACCCTCCAGCAGGTCAACGCTCCCACCTAACTTGGTGTTGTCTAATTTACAAGCTAGCTTGTGCAGTTAAATTCACAGAGGTTTGCAGGACTGGCATCAAAAGGCTTTCTGGGTTATAAAATTGCCAGTTATGAGAACACTTCTGTTTGATGCTCTGTTCTCAAAGTGACTTTGCAGAGCTGAGTATTAGATTTTACAGTTTAATTTGTAAGCGAAAGGCATGAGAAACCAGCTCCATAAAATTATTTGATATTCTGAATTTTAAATTAAAAAAAATACATTAACATTAAATATGAGAAGTGTCTTTGGACCTAATATCTGGCTTCACTTCTTTGCAGCCTCAAGAAAGTCTGCTTGCTCTTCCAACTATTTGTGGGACAAGTTTTGTTTTTTGTGTGAGATTGTTTCCCTATTTCTAGCCAAAATTTCTATCAAGGTCTGAGAAAACAGTTCATTGTATAGAAAATAATTTCAAAAGGAGCAACAATTCAATCCATGGACTCCTAAAACTTCAGGTACAACATATACAATTCCTTGTTAATTGTAGCAATGTTGAATGTGTGAGCCTTCCTCCTCTGACATGGTATATTTTTAGCTCACGTTGGAAAGGACGTGCTGAGAGGACTGAAAAGAATGTCACATTGAATGAATTTAGAAATAATTTCCTTATCTTCCTCCAATAAAAGTAAAATAGTGAGCTAAGTCACTTGTTTTTGAACATACCAATGTCCATTCTCCAAACCATCTCCCTTTCATGCTTGAAAAGATTTCAAACTCAATGCAGAGTCAGGAATTTTATCTTTCTGGTTGTCTTTTTCTGAAAAAAAACCAACAAACCCTAAAGAACTCATGTGGTGCTGGTCACTGGTAGCTCAATCTGCAAGAGCTAACAAAAATCTTAAAAGCTAACTCTAGACATGTTACTAAGGAACATCAGCAATGATGTTTAGACAAATTCCTGGGGAAGAGGAAGCATGGATCTAATTTTCTTGACATCTTCCTTTTTATTTGTTTGGAAGTGGAATATTCCTATTTTCTTAGACTTCATTATGTGGATTAATTCGCAAGGGCTCTTCTGAATCTAGAAACAGGTTAAACACCCTAGAGAAACTTAAAACAAAAAAACTCCAAACAAATGAATAATAACAATTAAATAAATAAATAAAACAAAACAGAAAGAAAGTAATTAAACTAATTTGTTTCTTTTTTAATAAGAGCCCTGAAGAAAGGAATCAAGCTTTATACACTAGCTTGATGTAGGTCCTCTTTTCTTTCCAGGGAAAATATCAATGAAAAACATCCTGAGGGACATAAAAATGGAAGATCTGAACTTAATGAAGGTTGACAATGACTATTATTGATGCCCTTATCACAGATGACAAGAAGTTTAGGAGACTGTTCTGGCATATTGACATGGTACTGGTTCAAATGCTCTTTTTTCTTTTTCTTTCTTTCTTTTTTTTTTTTATAAGCTAGTGTACTGTCTGCTTCAGAGGCAGTGTTGGAAAAACTTGATGTCCAGAATAACATTTGTCACCCTTTGTTGCCCAGCTAAGAGCACCATCTTCCTGTTAGTCATCTTTCAAATTGAATAACAGCTGCATTAACACAAATTATTCTCTGTCCATCAATTTTAATTTCAAGATGAAAACCAGAGGCAAACTCTAAGTGGAAGAAGAATGTTTCAAGAATAGTTTCTCCCCTACCCTCCTCCTACCCACTATCTTTTACAAAAATACAAATTCATGTACGAGAATACAAGACAAATGAGAAGTAGAGTTCAGAAATATTTCTGCAGAAGCATGATCCAAATTGTAAAATGTATTAAATAGTCTTAAAAATACATCATCAATTTATATTGTACAACTTCACTGAAGCACTAACTAGGAAGTTACAAAAATGGAAAAAGAATCCCCCAAACAATTTCACCTCCAGACATCAAGAACAGGCACGGTATCCTCAACGTACACAAGAGGTCATCTAACAAAAAGCAGATACAAATGAAATCTGTCCATTCTACCCCTGCAATCCTATCCTAAAAAGATACAGGCACATGCCCATTCATTATGAACAATACTTGCCATATGCAAAAAATACACTACAACTGCAGTCACTGAGAAATTTTCAGTCAGTTTCCCAACATAAGATCTATTAAAAACCATTTTGAACCATTTCTAACCTCTAGGTTTTAAGCCTTTAAAATCAATACTCAAAACACAATTTCAAGCTTTTATATACAACTAAACACACTGGAAATATATTCTTAAAAGGGATCATCACACAATTCCTGCAGCTTAAATATAAGCAAAGCAAACTTGTGGTATAATTGTGCAACTAGGTAACACTGCACTCGTGTATAGCATAACATATTTGTAAGTCATTAGTAGTATCTGAAAGTGTAAACTCCTTAGCTCATTAGTACTAAAGCCTGGAAAATGGGAGTTGATTAAATAAATTTATCTTTCCATAAAGAGTCTGACTCTGCACTGCTTAGGACAGGCAAATTCAACCATCTTTAAAACAAAAATTTCTCCCTCATTCTATTCTCCATTTTAATAGCAAACAATTGCCACAAAAAACCCAAATTGCAATTATGAAAATAATTAGAAATGCACAGTAAAATGAGTACAACAAAAGTTTTCAGCTTTAATTGAATTTAATTTTCGATCTATATGAACACTTACACTTGCATGTATGTATTGAAGGCGGGAATACTAGTGTTTATTTTATAAGGAAGTTAATTAAGACTAAAATGTGCAGACCAGAAACTGTGCGCCTCGTAAAACATTGCCCAAGTTAAATGTATCTACATCTCAGGTTGGATATCTTTGAACAATAATTCCTTTCCATGTAAAAAATTCTTTAGATCTTTTCATTGAAATAGGACAGGACTCAAAATGTGGTCGAGAATCTTATGGTGTAAATATGACTTGAGAAAAAGCTGTGCTCAATTTATCCAACTGATAAACCTCTTAAAAACCAAAACCTTAGTCACTCGTTCATATTGAAGAGATCTTCGTGCTGAGTTTCCCGAGTTCATTTGCGCTAGGGTGAGTTTTCCCAGCAATGCATTCTCATGTGCCTGCTGCCTGGGCTGGCTACAAAGATTTAGTTAGAAAGCTGAGGAGCAGGAAAAATAGGTTAAATGATTGCAGGGAACAAAGGTCTCTGTAGACCCATTAAATAACCAAAATAAATTCCACTAATCCAAATAAAACCATCTCTAAACCAGACCCTTCTGTTTTCTTCACTCTCAAAGAACATCATGGCTAAATGATGAGAAGCATCCCTCAAATGGAGCAGTGCTCTTCATGGGGGGAGAGGGAAGGGGTGGAGCAAGGGAATAATAAAAATCAGTCAGGCAACAGTCGGTATATTAGTTTAGTACTTCATATATATCCCATCTCATATTTATGTTGTTAAAAGGTTTTTATCGATCTTTGTCTGTTACACTTAAGATATGTTTTGCAAAAATGATACTACACCTATTTCACACTTTACTAGCAAATCCCTGCCATGTTGGAATGACTGTCTAGCTCAGTACCTTACTAGGAGTTTACCAAGTCTACTGCATGCTTAGGCAAGTAATCCAAAAAGCCAATTGTCTGTATTTCCACTAGAGCTCTACAGAAATTGTCGTCAATGTGGAAGTAGCCAAGAGTTATGAACTGTCAACATGCTGATAGGAAAGTAAACAATGTATAAGTGAAGCCAGCGTTTGAGTCTCACAGCATGGTACACTGCTGTAATGGTTTAAATCATAAACCAAATGATTGTTATTATAGAGATAGTGAATGTCGTGCTTACAGAAAAATTGTGCATGTTAAAAATGACTGCCATTAAAAAGATAAGTCTCACAGGGGGGAAGGGACCTCAAGCCAGTAAACAGACAAAATGCATTACAGCAAAAAAAGCAGGACAGAAAAGGGAAGTCTTGTCTAATTACCAGATTCAGCTATCATTTGTAGTACTCTACTACCAAGAAAAGGCTGGAATAGAGACAGATGCAAGTACAGTAGATGTAACTAATTTTTTAAAAGCAACAGAAACTCCGTTAGAATTAAGAACATGGCATCTAAAATATGCATATCTAAAAATAGATACAGAGTTTATAGGCAGGTCTGTGGCATTGGCAAGAAGAATTCTGAACATAAATGGCATTCTTGTTTAAATGTCAAAATAAAAAAAAAGAAAGCTGACACATGGAAACTTAGAGAATCATGTCGCTCAACCATTAACACAGAAATGTATTGCTTATCACAAAAGAAGAGGGAATCTGCACAACTGTCCCGCCTGTTATTATAGCCAGACTAAAACATCAGGAAAGGAAATATCTCTCAATACAAGAGTTAAGAGGGAAATATTTTAGTTTATTGTCCAGGAAGCCAGAAGAAGAGGCCTTCCTTCATGTGACAAAATACAAGCTACATTTTCATTATCCTCCTACCACACAGCTGTGGCCAGAAGACAATTTAGTCCCTTTCAACTTGTAATCCTACTGACAGCTGTATGGTAGCTGACATGGGAGGGCAAGATGTTCAAGAATGCTTAAGAGTCAAGATTCAAAGCTTTTAAATCCAGAGAGATGATAATTATGATGTCTAAGAGCCTCCTGCTCCACTCAGACCAACAAATTTTCTTGAATTAAGTCCTGCTTGACTAGGACTTTTCAAAGAAAGCCAAAATCCTATCTTTTTGGGTTTTTTTTTTAAATTACTGTTGACGGAGAATCTACCAAAACTTTTATAAAATTGTTCCACTGGTGGCTTATTCAGCATATTGCATAAGATAAAGATGTTATGAAGAACCTACTTTGCACAATGCATGGAAAGTTTCACTGGTCCTGTACCATCTTCTTACAGCCAAGAATATGAAACACTCGATGCCGTAAGGTCTGATCCGATTTTAGAAGACACACTTATTCTGTTCTTGAGGACAATCTACCCAGTGTTGTAATCTCTCTCAGAATGCGATTATTGGAAAGCTTAGTTTCCACGTGGTGTATGAACACCAGCTTTTTTCTCCAGTAGAGCTGATGCTCGGACTGAATTTGTAAGCTTTACTAGCCATACAGTGGCTTTACTGAATTTCAAGGGTGTCGCTACAGCAGTACGTTACTCTGAAATGGGCAAGCACCTTTGGAACAGAATGCTGTTCGATAGGATAACTCCTTACATGCACCTTCTCTTTCCTACTGCCCAGTTGCTGTGCATCAAGATTGTGCCGCCATCAATGTTCACGTTCTAAGGATCTTCCCAGGAAACATTCAGATCTGCTTCTCTGGACCTCTGACATTACCTCAAGTTCTTATGCCTTCCCAGACTGAGGAGTGCAGCAGAAAACACATCCAAGCATGTTGCACAAATTTCTGGCACTTTGTTTGTGTCCCTTATCAAGTATCCAGCTAGCACACCCAGCCCCTTTACTCCTGTTCCTATCACAGCCACGTTAAATGAAAAGCTTCTTGATTTTTTTGATTTAAACCTCTCTTCTTCATATAACTAAGGAGCAGCCCCCTTGGGCATTCAGACAAGCTTACAACTGTTTGCCCATTCAAATTTGAGTGGGTTATTCACTGTAATTGAAGATTGCTCCCAGAGTGAGTCTGGGGGGTGGAGAGGACTCTGTAAAAAAAGTGTTCTTTTTTTCCCTAGGAGCAGAACTTTCTTTACTTCTAGCCATTTCAAAGACTCGTTATTTATTGGCACCAAAATCCACTTGGAAACTAATATGTGAGAGAAATGCTCAGTATAGAGCATGAGTTGAAGGTTAAAAGTCATCTTTATACTTTATTCTCAGTGTAATTACTTCATATCTCTTTTCATTATGCAGCATATTTTTCAGGTATACATTTTGAATATATTTTAAAAAAGAAAACATTGAGCTCACTATATTTTAAGACTCCTAAAATACTATTACGCATTTGAAGGGTATTGTGCTCCAGGCCAGTAGTTCGTCATCTCTGTTTCTCTGTTACATGTGAAACTGGATGAGAAAATCAGATTATCACTCTCAAAGCCCTTTAGGAGAAAGCTGAATTAACATGACAATTCAAGTTCATGGAAGAAGATACTTGTGCAAAGTGTGCATGACTTAAAAATTCATTTAGCATTGACTTTGCAATTAAGTTAGCTTACTTCCTTAACGATACTGCAGCAAGCTTGAGAATGTCATAGGTAAATGAAGTCGCAATGCAGCAGGCTGAACTCATGCATTACCTTTTCCTACCATTTAGATAACTGTGTTTTCCAAAAGTCTTGATGTCTTCCAGAAGTCTTAAGCACAAAATTACGACAAAAGAAAAATATAGCTGAGACTTTAATGTTTTGAGGGAAAATGGTAACTGCAGAAGGAAAGGACAAGCATAGCTGCTATAGGCCACAGCATGGGTAAGAAGGGTTACATATTTAGCACAGTTTGTCGTTACTGTATTCTGGAGGGCAATTTCTATAAAACTAGTGGTATCTCAGGGCTGGCATATAATGTGTTTAACAATGCTAATATGTTAATGCAATTTAATTTCCTCAGTTCAGCACATTGCTTAAGTGTCCTTCGAAAGACTCGTAATAGAAGTATGAAGACAGGTATGAATGCGGTACGAATGAAGCACTAACAGCAGTGTGTGTGTGTGTAAGCACCAGATGAAGCAGCAGAACAAGACTTGAAAAGAAGGTCCTATACTGATAACAGAGGAAACTCTTGCCATAGTCCCAGCAATAAAATGGGGAATGTGCTGCTTTTGTCAAAACTAGAAATCCTGTGTTCTGATGCAACCACGGCCACACACTGTGTTGGCAGAAGACCCTGCATTCTGTAAGCATGGCGACAGCATCGGGGTTACAGCATGCCACGTAGCCTGCTCCTTTTCCAGTTAGCCCACCAGGAAAACAGGCTGCTGTGGTATAGATCATAGAATGGTTTGGGTTGGAAGGAATCTTAAAGGTCACCTAGTTCCAACTCCCCTGCCATGGGCAGGGACACCTCCCACTAGACCAGGTTCCCCAAAGCCCGATCCAGCCTGGCCTTGAACACTTTTCCAGGGATGGGGCTTCCACAGCTTCTCTGGGAAACCTAGGCCAGTGTCTCACCACCCTCAGAGTGAAAAATTTCTTCCTGAGAGCTATTCTAAATCTCCCCTCTTCCAGTTTGAAGCCATTACCCTTCATCCTGTCACTATGTTTCCTGGTAAAAAGTCCTTCTCCAGCTTTCCTGTAGACCCTTCTCAGACAGTGGAAGGGGCTCTAAGGTCTCCCCAGAGCCTTCTCTTCTCCAGCATGAACAATCCCAACTCTCTCAGCCTGTCCTCATAGCACAGGTGCTCCAGCCCTCGGCTCATCTTTGTGGCCCTCCACTGGACTCTCTCCAATGGGGCCATATCCTTATGCTGGGGGCCCAAGAGCTGGATGCAGTACTCCAGGTGGGGACTCCCCAGAGCAGAGCAGAGGGGCAGAATCCCCTCCGTCGCCCTGCTGGCCACGCTTCTTTTGATGCAGCCCTGGATACAGTTGGCCTTCTGGGCTGCAAGCGCACATTGCCAGCTCATGTTGAGCTTCTCATCAACCAACAGCCCCAAGTCCTTCTCCTCAGGGCTGCTCTCAATCCATTTTCGGCCCAGCCTGTATTTGTGTTTGGGATTGCCTTGACCCACGTGCAGGACCTTGCACTTGGCCTTGTTGAACTTCATGATATCCACATGGGCGCACCTCTCAAGCCTGTCCAGGTCCCTCTGGATGGTGTCCCTTCCTTCCAGCACATCGACCAATCCACACAGCTTGGTGTCATCAGCAAACTTGCTGAGGGTGCGCTCAGTCCCACTGTCCATGTTGTGAACAAAGATGTTAAACGTACTGGTCCCCTTACCAACCCCTGAGGAATTCCACTCACTGGTCTCCAGTTGGACATTGAACAGTTGACCGCAACCCCTTTAGAGCGACCATCCAGCCCATTCCTTATCCATCAACTGGTCCATCAGTCAAAGCCATGCGTCTCCAATTTAGAAACAAGGATGCCAGACAGGATAGTGTCAAATGCTTTGCACATGTCCAGGTAGCTGATGTCAGTTGCTCTTCCCTTATCTACCAGTGCTGTAACCCCATCATAGAAGGCCATCAATTTTGTCATACATTACTTGCCCTTAGCAAAGCCATGTTGGCTGTCACTGATCACCTCTTTAATTTCCATGTGCCTTAGCAGAGTTTCCAGGAGGATTTGCTCCATGATCTTGCCAGGCGCCGAGGTGCCTATAGTTCCCTGGGTCTTCCTTGTTTTTCCTTTTTAAAAATGGGGGTTATGTTTCCCCTTGTCCAGTCAGCAGGAGCTTCACTAGACTGCCACAACTTCTCAGATATGATGGATAGCGGCTTGGCAACTTCATCCACCAGTTCCCTCAGGACCCGCATCTGGTCACATGGATTTGTGCACCTTTAGGTTCCTTAGATGGTCTCAAACTTGATCTTCTCAAACCTGACAGATGAGTCTGTCTCAAAGGGGTACAAAATAACAAGACAAAAAACTTGTCCATGATTTATGGAGATGAATGCCGGCAATATTCAGAAACAGAGGCCCACTCCATAACAACCGTGGCCTCCAAGACTCTGGAAGTCCAAAAATAAGTTTGCTGTTGACACCAGGAACCTCAGAGACATGATGGGATGGAAGACGGGATTCAATAGTTGATGTCTTGTCCTGTGTCAAGCACAGGTGACTCTGGACAAACTATTTGGGCACACATGTCTGTGCTTGAGTATGTTGGTTTGAGAACGAATGCAACTTTTGAGATAGACAATGAGTAAAATCAGTTTACTTACAGATTTTGTACTGCTGATGTAACTCCTTGCACTTACACAAGTAGAAAAAGCAGAACCTTGAACTTTCAGTGGAAAAGAAGTGGTTGGAGG
Organism: Chionis minor; assembly: GCA_013398295.1. NCBI lineage: Eukaryota > Metazoa > Chordata > Aves > Charadriiformes > Chionidae > Chionis > Chionis minor. Next base: position 1,613,833 of record VZSF01010865.1, on the reverse strand, counting down.
AAAGGAAAGGTGATTTATGTGTCATTACTTCTCTAGTAAACACCTATAGCTTTTGCTGAGAAAAATAGTCCTTCTTGAAAGATGTCATGAAACTACTTATGCAGGATAAATAGATAAAATTAAGATAAACTGATAGTTTTTACGCAATATCAAGCTTAATTTCTCTCTCATGTGGTGGCTTTACATTTACAGACATAGACTGTAACATCCAATTTAGGGGAGAAAAGAGAGACACCTTTGTCAAGCCCCTTGTCACTTTTAGTGAAAGCTCTTAGCTGAGGTTAAATCTCTACGCTTTTAAAGAGTTTCTAGAAATAAGCAGCAGTAGAATAAGTGAAGTAATAGAAGAAAAACCTGTCAGAGTAATATACTCTTGAAATCCAACAGAAAAACTAGTGCCTTAAGTTTGGAGATCGTGGAGAGAAAAAGGTACTTAGATTACTGCAGAATCAAAAAAAAAAAAAAAAAAGGAAAAAGAAAAAAAAGGCCCGAGCAATCAGATTATGGACTAGTATAAATTGCAGATTTATACCTAACAGCCTGCTCCCGCCCAGCAACCCTGCAGCCCAAGAGTCCAGTGTTTGGATTCACACACACTAGAGAGATGGGCAGTGGAAGCAGAGAGCATGGCCAGGGCTTGACATACTCTATTTTATGGCTCAGTGAGTCAATGACATTGCATTTAAAATCTGCTGTATTCTAATAATCTACTGATTATAATACACATCAGCATAGCTGAACTTTACATATGTAACTAGCTTATTAAACCACTAAAGTCGCTTAGTTAATTGCAATTATTTTTTTTTTTACGATGGTGTAAACAGTCAGCAATAAGTGTTTTCATTCATCACTTTGTTTTCCAAATTCACTTATAAGCTGTTTTTCCACAATTTTTTTTCTGTCATTGCTCAAGGTATGATGTTAATGACAGGAATAAGCATTGATATAAAGATCCTGCAGTTCAATTAAAAAAGGGCAATGAATAATTAGAAAGAGGCAGACAGGAAAGCACAATACTGATGAGCATGAGATGCAGTTTCTTGCTCACCTCACAGCCAGGAGGCAGCAGTAAAACAGTGCCAAGTCTGAGGTGCTACATGACAGACCAACTTCCCGGAGATGTCAATGCGGCGTACACAAGAAGTTCTCAAGACAGGGGATGTTGAAAAGCTATTGCCATAACTGAGTCTTGAGACGATGCAGCTGTTTGCTGTGACAGATCTTTCCTTAGACAGCCCGCAGAGAACAAACCTGTAACACACGCGAGGGCTCGGAGAAATGTCCGAATCAAAAAGCAGCCCTTTAAGACAGGCGGAGTGGTGATGCTGGTCTGACAAGCAGACAGCACTGCAGGCTACTTAATAGTATCTATATGCACGTCTTGACATGAAAGAGAGTCATAAGTAGTAAAACCCAAAGACAGTAAATTCCACAGTGACCACACTGAGTGACAAAAGCTAATTTCAGTTAAAGATAACCTCTTTACCACAATATGAACTTCTGAAAGTAAAGATATGTTGCGATACTGAGGCTGGAAGGGATCATCCTCACCTTCTGGAGCTAGAACATTTAAACTCATTTTTCCTGAAAGTTTGGAAGCTTCCTATTCTTCCACCCCAGATGAGTGCAGAAGAATCTGTCTTCATAATGTAACTGTAGTTGAATTTCATGCAGCATCACAGATAAAAGAGTATGCAAAATGTAAAGCTTTGTAGTGTCATCTGGTTTCTACAACACAGTTGAAGGCAGAGAATATCACCATAAGACACCAGAGGTTTTGCCAGAATTCAGATGAATAGGAGCTTAATAACTTTCCTTTGAATTTGTCACTTTAAATCAAAATATTAAATTTCTTTTTTGCACTTATAATGTGCCTTTGAGTCACAGAAATACCAGAAAAAAACAATTATATACAGAGATAATTTCCTTCGTCACTGAAATGAATCCTCCTTTGGGATAATGAGGGATTGAAGACCGTACTCCAAATCAAGAACATTATTATATTCAAATATAAATCTGCATATATAAGTCTAGCAAGAGGCATGGACTGACTCAAGCCAGGTAGCTCAGTAGGAGAGGGCATATTTGGTACTTTGAATATCCAGCCACAAACAGCACAATTAGAGCTGCTGTACAGCAAGTTCTCTTCGAAAGCAAGATGGTGCACCTGCAGCCAGAGCCCTTAATAAGGCAGTGGCTTAATCAGCCAGTGCCAGGGAGGCTTTTCATGCCATGCAGAAGCTCTGAGGTCGCATCAACTCTTAAGTGCTGCCTATTGAACTTTCAACACCATTTCTGAGCACTGGTGTTAACTTGGTTTTAACACAGCACAGATTAGCTTAAGTGCTCCGTACTAATAGGATCATAACACTGGAAACTGTGACCTTGCCCTCCCTAACCCTTGAAGCCTTCTCAGACTGTAACAGAGTCTTCGAAAGCCTTCAGTTAACATTACTAATTATAACTGCCTTCTCCTGGGTTTGAAAGCAGTGAAACATTGTTTTTAGTCTGACTGAGGCAATGCTAGAATTCTCAAGTAAAGATCTTTCTTTTCTCAAGCCCCCACAACTTTTGATAAAAGCAGAACTATCTTGAAATGATATAAGATAACTTCCTATTACCAGACTACATATTAAATCTCACACAGAAAAGTATTAGCTTCAGGTATCACCTTGTCTTATTAAAGGATTACAAAAAGCCTAGAAATAACAATTATTGAGCGTGTTCATCACTGCCTCAATATGCAGTTTCTGAAAACTATATATACTTAGGCTACTACCTACAGAGAACGTGGATACAGTTAAACAATTGTCCCCAAAGAAGTCATTTCCCAAGCACTTCTTTCTAGTACATTTTATATGTAGAAGCACGCACAAAAAAATATTAGTACCTGGCTTTGAAGTTAGAAAAAAATCTCGCTCACAACAGAACACCCTACCCACCCAAACAATACAATTGTATGGTTTCAAGTAGCTGTGTCGGTAGAACTATGCAGGTCATTCAGTCACAAACATGATTGACATCAAATACAGCAGCTTTTTTCCATCTGTTGTCATGTCACAAATAAGAAAAACAACACTCAGGAGCACTCGTGCAAGCCTCTGTCTTACAGCTTCCTAATTGAATTAAACACTTCAGCCATACATCTGCCTTATCACACGTTAAACTTTCACTTCAGAAGCATCAAGATCACATATATAAATCTCTCCCTCCCAGACACCTTGCACTCTTCAGCAACCTAGCTGAAAGGATTTATCTCCAAGCCCAGCTACTCAGGGACACAAACGCATTTCTGCTCGGTGAAGGTGTCTGACCCTCCCTGCAGGAAAGACATGCTATGAGCATGTGCAACAACAGACTTTCTGTGAGTCTCCCAAAAACCTCTTAACATTTAATTAAAAGAAAATTTGTCAGTAACTAGGGAGCTGCTTGGGATGGGGAGGTGCGTGTTTCCTCCTTCAACAAGTTTGTACTGTGAAGTGTCAGTGTATTTATAGGAACGAGAATACAAGTCTGAATTTGTCAGACATTATGTTTAAAAGTCATGTTGGTGTGCTCGGTCTCTCCCCCCCTCCTTCCCCTGCCTCTCCCTTGCATCTTTTCTCCAGCAAAGATTTAATTATTTAATGCCAAGTGCAATAACATCAGGAGCGACCAAGAGCATTCTTCCATAGAACACTTCATAGCATGCTAATTAGGACTCTTCTGAGAGATTTAACAATCCCTGTAGGCAGAGAAGGAAGCTGAATCTGATCTCTTCAAATCCTGATGACTGTCCTCATGTTTGTGCTATCGCAAAAGGGAGCAGAGGGCTTCTAGTGGCCACCTTTTGTGAGAAAAGTACTGCTTGTGCCTCACTCCAACTGTGGATGGTGCCTTGTTCAGTTCTGAGAAGTTGGTTAAGACGGAGACAGCCGTGGGTGCCTACCATGTGCTATTGTTTGTGTGGATTGCACAGCCTACCACTTAACACGCTGGCTTCGATCCGAGCGCGTTACCAGCTCTTCTTCCATGGAAAAAGAAACTTATGTACCCAATTCAGAACCGTGAATTCCACTAGGTATGCGTCTGCGTGCGAGGCTCTCCAACGCTGGCCCTGGCTCCCGTCAGCTGGATGGAGCTTATGCAGTATAAAAATTGAAAGGAGGGAACCATGCAGGGAGCACATTTTCATTTACAGAGAGCGTGCTGTTGAGTGAGGAACACGTGCTGGAAGGGGAGCACCAGCAACAAGCAGCTGCCAGGAGGAAAGCAGCACAGGAACCGGAGAGCTTTGCTTTTCTCACGGTTTTGAGCTTCTGACCACATCATGACCACAACGTCCCCCTTTGGCCAGTAGGAATGGGATTTTGCAGTGCATGAGAGAAGTATAAGCAAACTAGAGGATTAAACCTGATCTGAATATTGCATCTGGTTGCAATGAAGTATGTTACATATGCATTTGGGCCATTAGTTGTAGGTGACAAACCAAGGGCACAAAAAAATTGCATAAAAGGTGATAATATTTAATTACCTCTGCCCTTATTATGGATCACTGATGTTTCTAATATTTCTGTCCTTCCTTAAACTCTTCAGTTTTGCCATTGAAAATTCAACAGTAACTAGCTATGATAAAAAATAAGGACAGTAAATAAGGGCTGTTTTTTATGAAAGCATGGCCAGTATTTTAAGAGTTACTGTAATGTTTATTGAAATCAACATAAACCTTGCCCAAAATTAAACTAATCAAAGATCTTGTCGTTACAAAAGAAATTTGCAATATGAGTATTAGTTATGGCACCCTATGCAATTGATCTTTTCTAAACCACAGCAAATGTGAAATTTTAATGATATTTTTTTAGTTGGTGCTCTTTATTTTTACCCGTTAATGACTCTTTTGAACTTCACCTCATGATACTTGATTAGCCCTCTTAAATATACTGGAGGTTATACATTCTTCATTCATGTCATTCATTAATCACTGCTCAATAAATGCTGTCAGAAAGCTGTCGTCTTTGATGTCTCATTGTTCCCTGGATTCTTCCTTGTTGGTAGTTAATCAAATGCTCCCCTGCTGTGGACAAAGCACAGTTTGATGGCAGTTTCAGAGGTGATCCAGCATTAAAACACAGAGCTTATTGTAAAGGTTTATTTTTTTCTTATACCACGCTAAACTGAAAGCTTTCATTTTGCAGTCCTTGGCAAATGACACATTGTTGTCATGCCCCTATGACTGGGCGGCTTGCAAAACAGTACTAAGTCCTGCCATATAACTGAAGCACACTGTAATGACTGACTAATTACCTGCAGCTCTGAAATGAACTGCAAAGTTTCCACTGTCAATCAAAGTGAAAGAATGTTTCTTTTTTTTTTTAGAGGTTGGAATTAGAACAATTGTCAAAATGTGTTAAAACTTCAGGGGGCGGTAAGTCAAGTGAAAGCATCCAACAGGGAAAAATTTCTATCCTGGGATAAAATGAACATTTTCATTTCTCAGGTTTGTTCAAGACAGATTTATATTGAAAATATTCTGAAAGAAATTCTGCAAAAGCAATAGTTAGTGGGCGGACTGAAAACAAGTGAAGTACTAACTTCATTCAGAAGAGAATGAAAGAGAAGAATGAAATAGGATCAGGAATCTTCACCGAAAATAAAAGTAAATGTAAAAAGATACTACTGGAAAATATTGTTGGTTTTAATAGTAGTTTGGCATTGCCGTGCTTATTTGCTTGAAGAGAAGTAATCCGTGTTTGGGGTCTTTACATTAAAATAATCTAGTGTAATGAACTCCGGCCTCTTTTCAAAGATCTTATCCCTGATTACATGATACCCCAAACAACTGCAGCTGTGCAGCTGAAGAAGTGGTAAATTATAATAAGAGATCTATCAGATTAATGCATATTATCATCATATTTTACTTGTAGGTGAATCTGTGTACTTATATAAGACCAGTAGCATAAATAAAAGTGAAAAAAGACAATAATGTTTTGGCTACTCTAAATGTAAAAAAATAAAAATAAAATTATAAAACCATGTTGAGCTGGAATTCTAAGCCCAGAGATAAAAGTCAGATTTAGATCAAAAGCCTCAAGAAAATGACCAAAAGTCAGATTCAGATCAAAAGCCTCGAGAAAATTACCAAAAGCACCAAAATAATTCAACTTTGGGAACAGGTGAGATAAATAATTTTTAGCTGCATGGTTCAAGTTGCTTAGGAGATGGAGAAAAAAAAAAAAATTATTTCTTGCCTGAAATCCACAAGGTTTATTATGAAAAATGTTCATGTCTGTGCTCATTGCTTTGTATGTTTTTGAAGTATTAGTTTTGCTTGCTATCCTGAGATCTAAAGTGCTTTGCCAACATGAAATTGTACAATTAGCATCCAAACTTTAGATCTGCTTTAAAAGTTCATTGAGGGTCTTAAAAACTCACTGCCATCACTAATAAAGAGGAAGCACTTTTAGAAAGAGGATTGTTACAGTACAAAATAATTTTATAAATAATATAGAAAACCTACTGTATTTAGCAGGTGATAAACAGTACTCCCTAAGAACAAACTAATGCACTTTTAGCTAGTTAAGGGCCTGCCCTACTGCAGTATCCTGGAAACTCTCAGATTGTGGCAGGGGTGGTTAAGTGTAATTTTTTAAAAAAAGTATTGTAAAAGCATCTTTGTAGTAGACATCTTAGCATCCAGCCATGGTACAGATAATGACAAAACCCATCTGTATCTGTGCTGTGTGGTTTTGCTATAGCTTTCATGTAGAATATATATCTGTAACTAAAATAAGACCTTGGTGGACTATTTATATTCTATCTTTCTCTTTGCTACCTGCTATTTCCCATTTTTCCCTTGTTGGAGACTGAACAGAAGAAAAGATGATGTTTTAGCCTGAAGGCACTTTCTTTAGATATTTTTTTAAATGGCTAAGGGAACAAAATATTTTAATTCCTCTGGACACTAGTGTTCCACCTAACTCAAATCCTCCATTTTCTTTTCTGTTCAAGTCCAGAAATAAGAGCACTAAGCTCATGCATAGTCAGTCTGTTCATTCTTGTTACAATACACCTCTTGGTGTGCATTTTGATCTTAAGAAGAGCCATATAAAAAGTTAAAGAAAAAATCTGAAGGGTGTAAATCCCTGTTGTACTCATAGCAGGCGCTGACCCATTTGAAATCCAGAGGTTAATTTGCTAACGTTACGCAGCAGTAATACCATCTCCATTGATACCTGCAATGCTCCCAACAGTTAGTTCTCTTCCCAGCAGTATCCGAAGTCCGCTGACCTGTTTAGCCTAGCTCGTAGCTTACACTGCTCAACTTCTGTGTGATATCACTACTGTCAACTTACACTACTCTCAGACACGAAAAATTGGAACAGATGTTTCCAGAAGAAAAAAGTGGCATCATGATCCTGATTCACGAGGAGCTGTATGATGAACATCTGTTGAGTATTTCAGTGCCAGCAAAACATGGGCAGTTGGAAAGAGGAGGGATCCACTAATGTGATTCCCAATGAGATTTAAGTTCAGTTGCCTGATTTTGTTTTTCTCTCCTAAACACTAAATTTTTGGTGGTCTGTCATCGCCTTCAGTGAAGTTACTGAATGTCGTGCAGGAACATCATAAAAAATGACTCAGGCTGAATCTGTGCCGTTGTCTAGTGCATCAAGCCTCAGTGAAGTGTAAGCCAATAAAATTACATTAGGATGAATTTGGACCCTTACTCTTTAGGGACCATGAGGTACTTTGCTACAGATGAAAAATGACAGACTGCTGATGGCTTTTACATATATTTTATAAACTGAGTTACTCATAAATAATTATGCCAAAGTAAACTCCCCATAGCTTGTTCATGGAGGAAACTCTGAGAACATTAAAAAAACCCCACCCCACAATAATGGGTAAAGCAAGGAACTAACTGAAAGCTGCTTGGTTTATTTTTTTGCAAATTGAGCTACTAATTGTGGGGGACGGGGGGAAGAGAAAACAAAAGAAAAAAAGGCAGCTCCCACAGCAACTCTCCAATAGGTTTTCACCAGGTGTTTACATTTTAAGATTTTTGCATTCTGAGCCAAATGCAGAAAAAACCCCCTCTGCTCAATGTTCAAACTGTGGAATCCTGAGGATTCCTTTAATGTAATTTAGTATAGCACCAAGTCTTTTCATAATAAGAAGAATTTCATTACTGTTTGTTTTCAGGAAATACAATCCAACAAGGAGAAGGAATTTGACTCAGATTGCATTATTTTTCATGTAGCAAATCTGCATTCTCAATGTAAAATTCTCTACTGCAACTAGTATTCTAAGGTATAATTGTACGTAGCTAGAAAACGTTTTTGTTTTCTCAGTTTAAAACTACTGCTGACAGCTCCTCTTCAGGACACGGGCTGACTCAGTATCTTGTCACAACCTGTGAGATGTCTTCAGTATCTCCATTGTCTCTTTTTTCTTAAGGTTTTTGTCTTTCTGTGATTATCTTTTTTTTTTGACTCCCCTTTTCCTTTTTCTCTTTTTCATTGTTCATTACGTCTCCATATTTCCCTATGGGCTTCCAGAATACTCTGTCCTTGGTTCCCATTCTTTTCTCTGTTTTGTCTGCAGCCATTTTCATTTTTAAATTTAATTACTCTTATTAGCTGCTTTCTCTGCTCTAGACTGATTTTCTTCTATTTTGCCTGTTTGATAATCTAATCACACGTGCCTAGTTTTAAGCTGCAGCTCAGCCTGTTTTAAACAGACCTCTCAATCCTCCACCAGAACTTTATTTCTGACCACCAGACAGACCATCAGCTTCTTGCCTGGCATGCACGGTTATAACGTAGGGAGCAAATTTGACATTGATTCCGGTTATTCAGACTATATCTTGTGAATTCTTTCTGCATACTAGCACCCATTTTCCCTTCCGCAGCAAGCCAATGCCATCCATTGCCACAGCTAGAACATAACCTGAGGTACATATGTACCCTGCCGTGGGTCTTAATTGATTCTGTCCTGCCCCACTCACAGGCACGCAGAATGCCTCTCGTGTTACTCATTATTGAAAAATTAAGTACCTTGAAATAACCAAACCTACTGTTTTTTACTAGCTTGGGCTAGCTTGGTCATCCCACGACTTCCCCTCATCACTACCGTGTTATATTTTGTATATCTTACCTGTTTATAAGTCCTTACACATCCCTCCAAGCTGGACATTCATACTGGCTTCAAAATCTCATGATTTTCCATATACCGAGGTACTTAGCCTCAAAATTCTCGTTTGCAGTAACTATTACCTGCTTGTTACAAACAGGAGATTGCAGAAATGATCACATCATTGACAAGACATTGTATTAAATAGAAAAGATACTCTTAATGGTACCTGGAAAATATCTAACTTTGAAATACAGGCTCCTGAAATGCTCATCGGAGAGTGAGTGCTTCCAGAGGGAAACTCTGATCCACTACATTAAAAGGAATCCGGCTGCTCCTAAGGAGATATGTTGGATCATGCTTGTTGTGATTTTTTTGGTGAGGTTCTGAGGGGTAATAATTGTGTGTGTCTGTGTGTGTGTGTGTCTGTGTGAGAGAGCGCTTTTTTTTATACTAATATCTTCCCACTGACTGTGCAGGAAGTTTTGGAAGCTCATCTAAGTCTAGGAAGTTTAAATGTGGTACTGGGATAAACTGTTTAAGTGAATTGTGCTGTCTCTGGAGGGAAGGCTTTGACAAAGTCAAGTATTGATGACTATTTCTCAACAGAGTTCATATGCATCTGCACACTAAAGCGCTTACTCTCAGTATCTTGTTTACTAGATAAGTGGGAAGAAAGAGCTTACACTGACTACTAAACTGACACTAAATATGATCATGTAACGAGATGTAGTTTCATCTAGGCATACAGAAAATATTAGACTTGTACTACAAAGTGGTATATGTACATAACTTGCATGTGTAAAAATACAGTATATAAAAATTAAACTAAACATTGCATATGGGTGCATATATGCATACAAATTAACACCAGGTACATGCACTTACGTCAAAAAAAACCCTCATTGACAAATACAAAACTGTGTGCTAGTAGAAAAGCAGTGTGATGCAAATGGCACATATAAGTAGCATAAGAGATTTTTAACCATTCTTTATTATCAGCTACATTTCTAAGTTGAACAAATAATTTTATCTGTCATCTTGACTCCGAATTGAAATGTACTGTCTTCACGTATTTCCAATGAGTGGAGTCATACCCATTTTATCCTTGGAAAACTGACACACAGTTACTTACCTAAACCCATACTAGAAACGTTAGCTGAACTGAAAATTGAAGTCAAATAACCCAGCTAGTAATGCTGTGCTTTTTCCATTAGGTGATTGCTCTTACCGTGCCAGGCAGCATGAGTAACATGAGCAAGATTAGTGTTTATTTCATCCATGGCTGATACCCATGTTATCTTCATGCTTGGGAAGTAATTTATAATTTTGGCATTAATTTGTCCTTTAGGCACACTATTTTCTATGCTGCAGAAGTTCACATGGTCTATAGCTTGACATGCTGGAACACAGTTCAGAAAGGACAGCAGAAGAAAAATAAATGAATCGCTTTGACTTAAAAATGGAATTTAGAATGAAAAACACTGGGAGAAGCTTCATTTAAAAGTGTTTTCAGGTGTCACTGTGATAAAGCATAGAGCCCAGACTGCCACAGATCTTACAAAAATAATCTGAGTATTTGCATAAAATAGAATATTTTTTTAATTAGCAGAAAGGAAAAAGTTATTAATAAATGACGGATTAATTTAATTCAAGATAATCCTGATAAGCAGAGGTAGAAAACCGAAATACTATTAAATTAATCCTTTCCTGGCTTTGTCTGTAATCATATCTCACTGTTATCACTGAAATTGGGATTTTCAGGTGAAATGTTCACCTTCTTTATGGAATTCTTCTTCAGCACTCTTGCCTATTTTTTTTCTTTTTTTTTTTTTTGAGAGGAATGTGTTCTCTGAAACCAGAAAATGATCTTTTGATATGTCATATTTTTCTTTTTATTTTAAAGTACAGAAAATTTTATTGCCACACTTTCCAAACGGGATACACATGGATTTTATTGAATTTGGAAAAGAAATTTCTTTAGGAAAAAATAATTACCGTTATCTGTTAGCTACTACTATGTTCACAGTGACGTGACACCCTAGTGACAGGCATGCACTGCTAAGTGCTGTTAGGATCTGCTTTACAGGTCCAAGTGATTTGCAGTGTCACTACGAACACTGAGACTCAACTTCCCCTCATTCAGGTGACAAGCTTGAAATCCCAAATTTCTTCATCTGTTCTGGGTCCTTGAGCGGATGCTGGGCCTAAACAGTCTTGCGCTATCAAAGTAGAACACAACTGATTAGTTTCATGAGATACATTGTCTTTCCCAAGTAAAAAATACTTTTAGCTGTAAAGTTTCTAATAAGTTCCACTTAAACAGTGCTAACTTTAGCAAAACTGTTGTCTTTCTAAACAATATTACATCAGTCATCAGTCGAAAATTTCTTACTCTTTAAACATGATCAGACTTAAAGCTGGCTTGCAATTCCTTGCAAGAAGAAAAGAAAAGGACTATTGGATGAAGGAGATCATTCTTGAAGCGCCCTGTACCATCGAATCGTTAGACTTTTAGGTGTAATTAATGGCAAAACTCATCTAGATGAGACTAAAATCAAGATAAGTTATAAAAGATTCCTTTAATGGTGTATTTTTCCTATTCGGTTCAACTAAGTATCACATTAGTGTTGCAAATACAATATTTAAATTAACACAACAGTACAGTTTAAATCTCAGCAACTGTTAAACTAGTTATTTTACATGTGAGGAAAAAAGTTTTAATATAATCGAGAGACAGCTCTCATTCCTTCCCTGTTAATCTAAAGCCTCTTTTGAGACCTTCCCTCTGACTGATTTTCAGTTAAAGAGGAGATTCTTTTTGTTATGCTTTCAAAGGAAAACAAAAGAGATAGAGAAGTCATTAAACTGGCATTATTAGTTGTTAAACTGACATATTGCAATAGTTTGAATTTTACATTTCAGAATATTCAGGTTTTTTTGTGGTTTTGTTTTGGTTTGGTTTTTTTTTTAGGGGAAATTTTTAGAAAGGTAAAAAACTCACAACAGTAAAGCTGAAGTGAATCCCCTATAATACCTTTTTTTTTGTTTTGCTTTCTTTCTAAGCTGGGAACTACACACTGAGAACTCCAACTCAGCTGCTTGAGAATATTCTGTTTGTTACCTGAAATCACCAAGTAACTGCATTAGGTACCAGGTCTGCATTTCAGCACTTGCCCCTGCACACGTTGCAAGGTAATGCACTGCATCACAACGACAGCTTCAGCAACACATTGCACTCAGAGGATGTTAGAAACTGTTGATGGGTTTGTAAGGCCCTGTGTAGACAGCGCAGAGTCAGTGCTACCTGAACCATCCCTGAAGGGCACCGTCAATGTGTTTTTCTGCCTGGAGTTCTGCGGCGTGGCCAGAGGGCTCCTCTTGGTTCATACTCAGTTTCCCTGGAGAACTGATAGCAGCCATCCCCATTTGGGTCACCCCGCACGGCAAAGCGGTGCTCCAGGCTTTTGAGGACTGACTGGTGGCTGCTGATGGAGTCAGGAGAGGAATGAGACCACTACATGGGAGGGAAACACCATTCTTTTTCTTTATCCTCTTTGCTACACAAGGCTTTCCCCAAAGGGATGTGGTAGGATATTTGATGACCTGGAAGGGTACAAATAGAGGTTGCTGAACTGCATTCACTTTTTTTTAAATGCAAATTTGTAGCTACAGTTGCCCAAGACTGTCACACAATCAAGAACTCTTAGTTCATCTGTTCATGAAATACAGTAAGATGCAAGCAAGGACTAGCCAAGCCTAATCAAGAAGAATGTTTCTGTAATTAGATGGGATTGTTTGTTATCCCAAGAAATTAGAGGAAGCTCTTACAGCACAAACAATAACAGTCTATTGCCTCTCTAGTAATTTTTTCCCTTCACAGTCTCATGACTTGCAATAACATTTTGATTTTCATTTTAAGTTGCTTGGATTTTGCTGCTTCCACTGCAGTACTTGCTGCATTACAGGCTGTAATGAATGAAAATAATACATTATCTTAATAATTTACCATCACAGTAATGCTGTGGTGGTTTTTGTTTGGTTTTGTTTTCCTAAGAAAGTCGAGAGGATCTGCTCTTAATGACTTTTTTTTATATGTCACCTTCCCCTGCTTATGTCTGTTCCCTGCTTGTGCCTGTTCATGAAGCTACAGCTGTTTCACCATGTGAATATGGTGAGCTGAAGCAGGAGCTGCAGTAAGAAAAATGTTGGTGTTTCCTGATATGTGAGTACGTCGGCAATACCTGAATGCCATCTCCCTAAAATACGTGAGCAAAGAAAGTGGGAATGCACAGCAGAATAGCAGATGTAATGCCGTTAGCACACTGAAAGATGCACTGCTACCACACAATCAGGATTAATAAGGGTCAATATACAGCCTTCATTGCTAATAAGCATAGGAAGAAGGAATCAGGATCCCACACATTTTTGCTTGAGAGAAGGCAGTCACAGATCACTTCCAACACTTCCCTCTATGAATGATATGCCATGCTAGATGAGGCAGAGCTTATTTGTGTCATTACAAATGCATAAAGCAAGTTCCCCTGGGCTGTCAGTGGGTACCTTTTATCCTCCCTCTCTAGGAGATCTGAACATGTTTGCATCTGAGTCTCTGAAACTACATTCACGACAACTTAAGTGTTACTTCATGAACATCCTCCAAAAATCAGGCTTGCCATGCATGCAGTCAACAGTCTGAAATATATGGATGGATGGCTGCATCAAGTCTCCATGGTTCCTCATGGCTACACACATCCCTCATCTTTGTACTCTGCCTGGCAAGGTCTACAAAAGGCTAGCATTATGTGAGAGTTGTTTATATGGATGCCAAAGAGATTCATACATGTTCACACAACTTGATTTTATATAGGGTAACTACTGTGATGTTGAATCACCTGAATATATGAGACCAGAGGCTCACCACTATCAAGACTTTCATTTTTTCAAAAAGTAAGCTGAACTACAACACAATATTGTAGAGAATAGAAGTTGAATCCCCAAATTATTCTTAAATTGAGAATGATTTTTTTTTTAAAAAAGTGTTCAAGTAATTGACACAGCTGGTTGAAAAGCATGCAAATCACAAAACTATAAATGTTACTACATGTTAGGATTACTTCACTCCCCAGCACACAGTTGACTGTCCGCTGTTATGCAGTTCCTGTAACTTATGCAATGTTATTACCTGCCAAAATGGATTCCATGAGATTGCATTTTGTATTGTGCTTTGTACCGAGCAGCAGTCAGGCATATTCAGACACAATTAACAGGACTCCGATACGTGGAGCTCAGTAAGCGCTCTGCACCTTTATCCAAGATAAGTCCCTAGCCTTTATACTCAGTCCATTGCTTTTGAACATTTACTTCAAAGAGGTAGAAAAGAGTGTTCAATAAACTTAAAACACAGAGGAGAGGTGGGAACTATCTGAGTGTGGCCATATCACGTTAGGAAGTTGCCTTGTAGAGATGTACTTGGGACAGGATGCAGCAAGAAGTCAGGTTCTGTGGGAAGATAATCATGTACTAATTTCAATAGTTCAGTCTCAGATACGTGGTTCTAAAAAAAATAGCGAATTCGCATCTTGCAGTTTCCCTTTCACATCTGAACTTCAAAAAGAAAAAAAATGCAAATGCCCATTGTGTTTATTTTAAGTTTCACTGCTTATTTAATAAAATAAGGAATCTTTTGGACTTTTAGCAGCTGGTGTTTGTACTATCTGTGGATCATTTTTGTCTTATGGCTTTTCTCCAGGAAGCAAAGGAAGGCAAAGAGAAGAAAAAGTGCATTCCTCCTGAGTGCACCAAATAAGACAATGCCCAGACAGACCAGCCAAAGCTGTACTTTTGGGATAATGTATGCAAAAATCCCATTTTCCAGAAACCTTCCATCAGCTATAAAGTTGCACATCTTAACAGAAAAAATATGTCATTGTGTTACAGCGACTGACTGTAACAGGCCTGACAATCCCAGGCCTCTCTGGAGGTTATTGTGTCACATGGTCATCAGCTGCTTCAAAGCACCAGAGTGTGGACCACAAAGAACTGGTGAAAGCAGCCCAATTGCCTAAGTGCTGATGGCAAGTTAGGACTAATGATGTCAAAAAGCCATTGACCACCTCCACCCTGTTTTGCCAAACATCTCTTGTGCTAAAATGTCCCTGCATGCTCTAGGAGGTCTTTTAACTTATTACAAAAATTCAGTGAGATTTTAATTACCTGTACTGCAATAGCGATGCAGTGACATTTATGTATGAGAAAGGAAGATGTAGGCAAGAAATTACATCCTTAATTTTTTCTGTGGAAATCTAAGAATCTTAAAGTTTGGAACACTATACTACACGATGATTCAATTTTCATAATGAAACAATTTGTTGGAAACCATGACAGGAAAGAGTATTGTTTTGGAAGACAAGACCAGTGTTCATTCACCTGTCTGTTACATGAAGTAGTCGGCCCTGGGTTAGAGCTGGGGGAGGGTGTAGGTGATATACTTGCCTAAAGAAAAGTCTTTGTTTACATTACTCTGAACAAGTGTTCTGCCTGTCTGCTGCTTGCACCTTTGTAACACTGGCATATTGCAGTTTGTGTTCAGCTTTCTAAACAGGTTTTAAAACATTTTTCTTCCACCCAGTACAGGAAATACTGAAAATACCAAAAAATGTTAATAGGCCCCAAGACAGAAGGGGAAAAGGGCCTTGGATCTTGGAAAAAAGTAGTATAAACTATTTCAGACATTATATCTGATCATACATGTAGGCACCGTTTTCTTCTGAAGGGTTCAGAATAAAGCTGCAGAGGATTGGCAAACCCTATTCTGTAGCAAGCAAAGTCAGAAGTCTAGCAAGAGCCTAATTGAAGTCAATGAAGAAACTAACAAATGAAAACTAGAGAATAAAAAGAGCTAATAAAAGAAAAGGAGAACAAAAGTCACAGTGGGCAGTGTTGTGGTTTTGGTTTTGTTTTTTTTTTAATTGTCTTTTGTATTTTCCATATGATGAGTCACCTAACCTGCAGTTACAGCACCACAGAAATGCATGCATCTCTATACGTATCATACACCATGCAATTTTGGGTCCATGTTTTCCCATCAGAAGCTAAAGGCAGATGTTATGTGGAGAAGCCCTGGAAACAAGTTAGCTGATTTCCTGCAGGAAAACCCTCAGGGTCAATTTGAGGGAAATCCTGAAGAAAGACATGGAGGTGCTGGAGCGTGTCCAGGGAAAGGCAACAAGGTGAAGGGTCTGGAGCACAAGTCTTGTGAGGAGCGGATGAGGGAACTGGGGCTGTTCCGCCTGGAGAAGCAGAGGCTGAGGGGAGACCTTCTCGCTCTCTACAGCTCCCTGAAAGGAGGCTGTAGGCAGGTGGGGGTTGGTCTCTTCTCCCAAATAACAAGTGATAGGACAAGAGGAAGTCGCCTCAAGTTGCACCAGGGCAGATTGGATATTAGATTGGATATTAGGAAGAATTTCTTCACCGAAGAGGTTATCAAGCATTGGACCAGGCTGCCCAGGGAAGTGGTGGAATTGCCATCCCTGGAAGTATTCAAAAAGATGTGTAGGTGTGGTGCTGAGGGACACAGTTTAGTGTTCTATCTGGCTGTCTTAGGTTGATGGTTGGACTCAATCATCTTTTTTCCCATTCTATGATTCTATAAGACTTTAGGGTACACTTATTTGCTCTGTGGGCCAGTTTGGCACTTTTTGCATTAACCAATTCTATGTCAGCTATCACATGTTCTTGTAGCATAAGAACTTGCAGCATACTTTATCTTGTCAGTTAAAGTAGAAGACTCCAATTCCTTTCTTGTAGTGGTTTCTGTGTCTTTCCGAAAAGGACACCAAGACATCACCTATTGTGGAGGCAGAAACGATTTACAGACTGTCTGAACTTACAACCTGTATTTGGAGGCAGCCTGTGCTTTGTGCATGAACAGATCATCCTGGAAATTAAGACATCTGCAGAGAAACCTTGTCAGGAAGAGGCAACATAACTTTAGAGTTCAGGTTTCCCTCATACTCAGTATATTTTAATGTAGTCAAGGAGGGAATAATTTCTAAGAGGATTTACTGGTCTTGGTACAAGAGTTTGGGTATGAAAGCTGGACCACTGCGGGGAAAAAGAATCAGTTCTGATGACTATTTTGGAATGAATCAACTGGATGGGGAGGAATGGCAGTATGACATGAAGTCATACAGGTCACGGGTACAACATAAGTTATTACCTCTCCTTCTGTGGGTGCTGGAAGTTTGATGATGCTGAATGTGAGACACTGTAAATATGTCCAGAGTGATTCTAGAAAAAATGAGTCCTTGCAGCTATCTCTTTATTTTCTAGTGATGCTGGAATTTGTTTCCCATTCTTAGATGACTGCTTTGATTTTTTTTTCCTACTGTTTTCATGGGTTTTGCCCTTTAAATCGCAAAAATTTTTCACAAAAGACTAATTATAACAACTTCATACTATTTCAGTGCTGAAATATCTTGTAAAAGACTTACTGTGAAATTGGCACCTTTCCAGCTATAGATGCTTACAGTCTCCAAAATGACACATTTGAATCATATGCTCAGACAAAAAGAACAATTTATTTTCAAGTCACCATTGCATGAATAGGAAAATACCCAAAAGGAAAGCTGAAGCAAAAGTCACAACTGTGTCTAAAAACCTATCTGAAAAGTCCTGATGTGATGTAAATCTTTGTGTGTGCAACTGAAAGACTCACTCCGACTTCTCCTGTGGCGGCTTGGTACTGGAAGCATGGCTGGGTCCATCTCCTGCACGTGCCACTTAGACAAGCTGTTGGCGAAGTTCACATCTGAAGGTTGCGTATATAAAACTGGAATTCTGGAAACATCATAAGGCTGGCATTAATGAAAAATGAAAATAACAGTAATGATGAATAGGTGAACTTCATGGCAGAAATACCCACTGCCCGTCTAGACTGTGGTTTTAGTGACAATTTAGCTGTTGAATTTCTCATATGGGAGCAACTTACAGGAGAAGTCTGAAATACGTTATTGAATAACAAGTGTTCCTTTGTGTTCCTTGAGTATATTCCAGCAGCTACAACGTAGTCAGCTATCCAATAAAATTAAAAATATAGTCAGTACATAAGTAGACAGCTAACAGATAAAACAGTGCCATACCTGTTATAAACTGAAAAATGCAAGCTCAATCATCATGCTAGCACCATCTACAGAAAGGAAGAGTCTGAAAGCAGGGAATATCAGCAGTCACCCATAGACAGGTTGGGCATCAGACCGATCAGTAAAATAACCACTTGGATATTATTTTTCCCTACCTCATACACGACATATTAAAGAAAGGTCTGCCTTGACTGATCCCTAGTCTGGTCCCTAGGTGGGTCTCATAG
This sequence comes from Chionis minor, assembly GCA_013398295.1. Taxonomy (NCBI): domain Eukaryota; kingdom Metazoa; phylum Chordata; class Aves; order Charadriiformes; family Chionidae; genus Chionis; species Chionis minor. The sequence continues at coordinate 1,595,352 of VZSF01010865.1, read as the reverse complement.
AGCTCGTAGGACCATATGTCAAAATTTAAGTGGAAGAAGCACTGCATTATTCTTTTCTACCACTTAAAAATAATAAGAATAAAAAAACCCCCTCCTTCTCTCACATCTCCATACATAGAAAGTCCTACATGGACATATGGACTTTTTTGAGCATATTCTTATTCTAGACTCTGAATTATATATAGGCTTCTTCAAGCAAATCATGATATAAAATGTGGCAGTTTTCTTTCCAACAATAATAAAAATTCAAAAAAACTATCAGCTTCATGACAGGATTCTGTGAAGTTGCAGATTTCAAATCCTTTTTTTTTAAAAAGCAAAACAAGATTAGATTTTTTTTGCAAGTAGGTCTAATTACAATTGCTGTTCAACTCTTGTGAAATGATCCAACACTACCAATTTATCTGTTTCTAAAATTGACAGAAAGTGCCATTATTGTCTCTCCACAAGGCGGTAGAATATATTCAAGGTCTTGCAAGACCTTTTCCCAGTAGAGAGGAAATCAATTAAATAGAATCTGAGTATACATTAAGTATAATTTAGATTCATTTAAACTACAAGTGATAGTATTTGAAACAACCTTATAGAACATAACATAGTTTTCAAGCACTGACTGTTTCAGGTATTCAAGCACTCTGTTAGGAACAAATTTCCTTGCATTGCTCAGAGCATTACACAAGACAAGTGACAGCAGCACCTTGCATATCTTCCAGAAACACATAGTTTATTTACTGACTTAGGAGAGCCTGGCATATTCATCTAGGCAGCTTGTTATGCAATTTATATGGTACAATTCACTTCTAAAATAAGAGTACAGATTGCTTTTTAGCTCTTTATATAATATGCCACGTATATACTATAGGCATTACACAGATTTGGGGTTGGAATTTATACTGATTTCCAATATAGTAAGTATAGCCATTAAATTGCAAGCCTGTATGTTCTTTCTTAATTTTCTTTCACTCAGAAACACCCTTCAAACAAAACAGATAGCACAGCTCTATTTTAAATATTCTTTTAGCTAAATTTTATCCTCCTATAGCTTAATATTGCTGGCACAAAGAATACACAAAAGGGAGTAATAAACTTTAAAAGGCAGAGTCAGTGGAAATTTGCACATGCAGATTTCTCATTCTCAGGCAGAGTGAATGTGATTGTTCCTCTTCATGAATTACAAGCGGAATGCAGATTAGGTTTGCTATAAATCTTGGTGAACTCATTTATATGGTTATAGTATTGCTTATCAGAGTGATAATTCATGTGACAATTGTAGAAATCACATGAACATTCAGCCCAACTGATTTTTGCCAAACTTTCTTTAGCTATAACATCAATTTGCATATTTCGATCTAGTCAGCATAATTTTTTAACTGTTAAGCTAATGATAAACGAGGCTGTTTATTGCCACACGAGGAGATTATCGCACAACTGTCGGTCCAATGACTGTCCTTGTAAATACCAGAGACAAGTCTTTATGGGTTAGTATTGCTCACTCTGACTTGGTTTTGCAGTATTCCTGCTGCTTGATAACAAAGGATATAAAAACTGCCTTGCAAAGCAGGGTTTCCTACTGTGCACTTCCGATGTAAAGCTTTTGCTTCACAAACTGATTTGAATATTATCACTCACTTTTAAATATAAAATGGGCAAATAAACAAAAAGACTAGTAAGTACATAACTCCATCAATAGCATACTTCTTTTCACACTAAAAAGAAGCCAAAGGTGATCTTTTTCTAGGGCTTCAGACACAGTCATAGATATTTTGCCATTTAACTCCAAGTCATTTCTGGAGGTGATCCCATGTTTTAACCAATATGTCCCTTGTTGCACTATGCAATTTGTTCAGTATATTTACTGACTAAAAGAAAAGCATTAGGCCGTTAGGCACTGTCATTAAAATACAAAGCTAGTGGAATCATGGCATCATTCAGAAGGGAAGAAAAACAACCTATCAACCTAGCCATCACATTGACTGCAATAAAAGCCAGACTTTGGCATTTATTCATCTCAGTGAGACACTGTTATTGAGTAGGTTCACAACATTACATTTCACGCAAATTACTACGTGCGGCAACAACGTACATCTTGGCTGAATTTTGAATATTGCGCTAGTGGTAAAGCCAGGAAACATTACCTAGGTGCTGGAATTGGAACAGATTTGGGCTACTATCTAGGAAGTTACTGTGCTACATCAACTGTTCTGTATATTATGAATAACCTGGACTGAATGGGCAGAATGAGCTTTTAAGGCCAGAGACATCGCTGGAGCATGCAATGCTATTGGGCTTCAATGACAGCGAGCAGGACAAGCTCACACAATGTGGGAAAGGAGTGTCTGAGACACATGGATAACAATACCTGGAAGAAGCCTTCACATCGATCACTATCAGGTTTCTTGAAGAAATCACTAAGGACCGGAATGGAAAGAAAAGCAATGAGGAAGGGTGACATATAAAACTTTAGAGAGTCAAGTACAGTGAGTCGCTTTAAGCAGCAGTAAACAGGGGGTCAAGTCCATTCTGCCTAATGACACTGGGTTTTTGTGATGCATCCTTTCTAATAACCAGGCTTTTTCAAGTATTACATGGTGAAGTGCGAGGCAGAGCATTTTCTCCAGGTTTTCCTTCTTAATATGCATATGATTTCTTTGGAAAGTGTTTCTCAGATCTCTAAACACATCTTTACTTAGGACTTTGGTTTTTACTACTGTTCTATTACCTCTCCCCTTGAATAGGTTAGAGCCTGTTCCTGCTTTCCTCAGAAATTATTATTGCATAGTAGGGGATGCAATTAAAAGAAAAAAGAGAAAAAAAGTAAAAAAACCCAATAAAACAAATCCCTAAGCCCCCAAACCAAGCAGTAATGGCATTCAACCTTTAAAACTGAATGACTCAGAGACAGAGTAAAGACAAAGAATGAATGCATCTTGAATGTATCAGGAAAGAAATACAAGTTATTTCAGTATAGATGGCACACGCCCAGAATACAACAGAAAGAACTGGAGCCTGGGTCTACTTCTCTGTAACACATATATTTTGTATTTAATTATTGTTCCTTGTCCTGGTTTGAGGTAAAACAGGATCAATTTTGTTCAGTAACTCTGCTTTCTAACTAGGCCTCTTCTAACTGCTGAAATTAACAGCATATTGTGCAGAAAACTGCTCTTTCTCAGAGTGATAAGACCCATGTTTATAGCTGATGCCAAGGCACGAGATGCAGAGAGGCCCTTGCTTAGACTTACTGCGATAACGACCAAGGCCAGACACCTTGTTATTTGCCCTGTTGGAGGGCTGGAAGCAGAGAGGCGTAGAGGGGTCCCATCTGTGGGGAGGATTGGACAGGACGGGTGACCCAAAACTGACCAAACAGTGTATTCCATCCCATCTGCATCATGCTCAGTATAAAAGCTGAGGGATCAAAGGCTCAGTGTTCTGTTCCGTTGTTCCGTTGTTCCGTTGTTTCAGTTGTTCCGGTTTTATCCGTTTCCCGTTTTACGGCTTCACCTTCTTCTCCGACTTGCTTGGGCTTTTGCTCTTGCTGGGACTCCTGCTTTCCTTCTTCAATGGCCGGCGTCCGAGGAGGACTCCATCGGTTCGTCTGCCTTTGATCCTGACCCATGTATTCCTGGATCCAGTTCCCTTCCGTCGCTGAGTCCGGTCTGGGACTTCCCAGTGCCTGCTGGTGACGTGATTGTCATCCTGGGAGCTTGATACGGTTTTGTATATATTTCATTATTTTCTTTTGTTATTTTATTCTTTATATTTCATTAAAGTAGTTTAGTTCTTACTAAACTAGTCTCTCTTCTTCTCTCTCTCCTGCTCGGCAGGAGAGAGGGAACATCTGTCGCTCGGCTTGCTTGGGCCAATCCGGCCCAAACCCACGACATTCCTGGTCTTCAATATTTAAAAAATTCGAGTGCTGCAAAAAAATTGAGAATTCTTTCCTCATTTTGTAATCACTAAGTGGTAGAAGCACAAGTAAATATGACTCCTGCAGCAAAATATAAAATTTCCAAGTTCTTTTCAAATAAAAGCTATTCTTTATCTTAAGTGTACAGTTAAATCTGTTGACAAATTAAAAAAAATACTATTAACTGAAAATAATTTCTGAATGATATTCCCCTCCCCCCCCCCCCCCCCCCCCCCCCCCCCCACNCCCCCCCGCTAAAATACTGATTTAAAATAATCAGGTAGCTTTAGTATTTGTGGATCTCATCAAGGAAATAAAAAGCAAGCCTTGGATTCATAAATGACATGCATACTGGAACAGGACCCTGGAATTTCTATAAATTCAGTGCAGAAAGGGGGTCACATAACAAATATTCATTACAGCAGGTGACCATTTTTTTTTCACTGCTGAGTCTCTGAGAGCATTAATTCAAGTTCCTCGATGGCCAAGGTACAAAAGACTGCATAAAATTCTGGATATGATGATTCAGAGGCATTCGGATGACTTTGGAATCGTGTCATATGATGTATAAGCTGTGGTCTATTTGTTACCTGCACAGATTAAGGGTGAAAAATGTAATGCCATTGAAGTCAATCGAGAAGTTCCACAGGCCTCAGTGGAAATAGGATTTACTGGGAAAAATTCATAAGCTGTTTCAGACACAAGATGAAATTCGGAGCCTCCCTGGCGCTTTAGCTTTATACTAAAAAGCGCGACCATTAACATCTGTTCAAAGGAGACTACACTGAAATAGCAGCATTAGATTAAGTCATTGCACAAACCAAAAGAGAAACTTCAGAAAGCTTTAACACATATAGCAGCTACTTGAATAAACATTATTCCAGGTAACCCTCTTGCCTGCTCAATTCTCATAAGTGTCCTATGATCTTATTGGCATTTTCTGAATGGTGACAAAATCTGATACTGCTAGTCTTCAATTCAAATGCCAACCAGAACTCAGGCAGAGGAATCGGTGAGCTAGTATTCCAAATAGGCATTGTGGATCCCATTTTGGGTTTTTTTGTATTTTCAAAGAGTTAGGATCTGGGGACCAAAACCACATTCACATTTTTTAAAATCTATGTTCTTCATTGCCCCACTCCTTCTCTTTTTCTAAGTCTTCTTTGACAAATAAATTACATTTATGTTCAACATACAAAAGTGTTTTTTGAACTGTACTCAGGGTGCTGTCTTTGCACATCTACTTCCCCAGACCTGTGGGGACACCACTGGCAATTTTAAACCACAAAGAGATTTTGCCACGACGCAAGCAGTACAGAAGTTGACTTCATAGTTGGTGTTAATGAAGACTAGGTACCTGCGATAGATGAATCATCCTGGAGAAGGAAAACAGAATTAAACAACAACAAAAATTGCAAATTACTTCAAATTATCACAAGAAGTTCAGGAAAAAAACTCCTCGCCTAACTCATAGCCCATAACCTAAACCAGAAAAATTCCAAGCAAGATGACTTTGCAGAGTCTGCCTGGAAGCGAAGTCCAAGTCATGAAAATCCAAACAAACCAGTAAGATTACACCAACAGCTTCCTCAAGCTATCCAAGCAAACAGAGAGAGAGAGAGGTAAACTCATGCATGTTAACCAACAAGTACCAAGCATTCAGGATCCCTGCTTTGGACACTGAGTTGCGGACCTATCCCCCAACTGGTCAATGTGGTGGAGCACCTCCCCTGTCTCATCCACAGCAGAGCAATTTCCAATAGCATTAGGACTGGAGTGCTGTAGCAAACTACCTCAGACACAGAAGAATTTAGAGAGGAGGCACCAGGACCTGATGCTGTCTCTTAAAGGACAAATTTATGTTAGCAACGCACAAAGCTTTCACATTTTACCCACTTGCAGCACATGAAAAAACATCTGGCTGGAAACATAGCAATAAATACATATATTCTGTCACTGAGGTACTTTCTGCTTCTTGCTGAATCAGAACTGCACAGAGTTCACTACAGCCTTGTTATAACATTTCAGGATATGCTTCTTGCAGAAACACACGTCTTTATAACACTGCAGTTCTACTGCACCCAGAGCGGTTTCCTTGGAGCCCTGGGCCAGAGGGAACCATAAGACCACTACAGACAGCCTTATCTCTCCCCCACACCAGCAATTCCCCCGTGCTCCGCTCCCCTTGCACACCTGAGGTACCTGAAATTAGTTCCAGCTGTGGCTAGGTTGAATAGCAGCAATTCCCTGGGGGTGATTCCCTGTTTTACACATTTAGTTTTTCTTAAAACAAACCGGCCTTTTCTTAAATCAAAATCTGCTGTTCATCATCCAATAAAACAGCCCCTCGGTTATAATAAAAAGCTATCAACTTTTCTCCTTAAAGAAAAGGCAAAGGAGAAGCAAATACATGTTCAAGCGCAGAAAGGAGAGGTGTAATTCATCCTGTTGCTGTATGTGTGTGCACACATACTACAGGCTGAGTTTAATATATGACTGCATTAAACAGGCAAATACCTAGGGTCTGTCCACTGGGTAAAAATGCTTTTATCTGTCAAGGAATGGATACATGATTCCTTCATGTACAAGTCATAGTATCCATATATAGGACAATGTGAGACACTTTTCCTCAAAAGCATATTCCTCACCTTTTTTATCTCCCCTTTCCATTTCTATTTTTCAGTTGAAGAACTGTGATACTACTGCAAGTTTTCTTCTCCAAAACACTAACTAGATAAGTCTGTCTCTTTCCTTGGGCGGCTCTGGGAGATTGACCTCCTCACATCTTCACCTTTGTGAGAAAAATCCCTACCTCCACCTTCCAGCTGACTCTTCTGAGGTCTACAGTGCAGACAAAGGAGCAAACAGTTGAGCCTTGGTTTCCCAAATAATTTTTAGCTCTCTAACCATCAGAATATCTTTTATTTGAAGAAAGTTTAGTAAGTTCATACCTTCCCTTACAGGAACACAATTTTTTCTAAGGAAAAAAAGAAACGAAAAAAAAAAATTCAAGACTAATATGCGTGTCTATTACTATTGAACTGTAAAGATACTAAAAATTCTAATGAGCTTATAGCAGTAGCTTTACCTCATTTACCTCTTAAAAACTCCTCTTCCTAGCTTAGATGGCAGCAACAATATAAGATTTTATATTTAATAGGTCTTCCCAGCTCTTACCAGTTGTCTTTTGAGGTAGGTATAAGTATGGCTAGATGAAAATATGGTTTAAAATTCTAGCCATCCTCTGCATCACGTTTGTCCAAATGTTACCAGTGACAAGAACAGTTGGAACTTTCTGGGACATCTGATATTCTGATCATTATGATAATGTATGAGGCACTTATCTGGATAATCTTAACTATAAGAGTAGAAATCTATCTAAGATCTAAAATACATACATTTTTGAATTTGGTGAAAAACAGACTGGGGTAACCTACTTATAGCACTGAACAGATCAGATGAATAGATATTCAAGTCAGTAACTGAATTCAGTTCAGGTACCAGCAGAATATAAGCTAATATAAATTCTGGTAACTAGTCTAAATAGACATTTAGTAATATGAAAGGTGGGAAATTCTCAGAAAAATAAAAAGTTAAAGAAGCATTATTTTCATCTTCATTATGCTTTCAAAACTACTTAACTTTAAGGTTCAATTCAATAGGGCTTTTAGATATAGGTACCAACCCACCTGAAAAATAGCTGTATTGTTTTTTCACTACCTTAAATAATATGATTTAGCAGAATCAACAGATGTGACAGGAAATACTGCATGATCTAATTCTGATTTTACTAGTTTCCTTATTTAGTATAAACACTAAATATAAAATGTAACTTGGAGTGGAGTTTTTAGCTCTGAGCAGCAGTATTTGGTTTCACTATTAAAAGTGACTTGGAACAAATATATACCTCTACCTTCATGCAAAAAGTCAAATGATTATTTAATGCAATTATAAAGAGAACACACTGAGAACCACATGACTGTCTTAGGCAATGATTTTTTAAAATCTTTTTGTTCCATCATATGCAAATAATTTTCCATGATTCATCACCTAACTTGTTATTCAAGCCTTTTCCAGAGGAACTATCAGACTCATAAATTATTTAACGGTAACTCTGTGTTGAACATGTTTCACCCCACTTCATACTACTGGTATAATCACATTTTTGTCTAGAAAGAATAACTCAGCCCTTCTTTGACAATCACAGTGAATCACACTGAGTGTTTTTAATCAACTAAAAGATGGGTAAAGCTAGGAAGAGAACTTAAAACTACATCCAGAACGTATAAAAACAGAGAATCACAGTAATACCTCTGTTGTGTTTCACTTTGAGCTGTACATATCAATCAAGTATTCAAAACAAAAAAGGAGGAAAATTTTAAAAAACAACTTTACTATATAAGCCCAAACAACTGCATCGTTCTTTTAACTATTTACCAGATTTGTCTTGAATCAAGCTACATTTAAAACTTAGATGTGAAGGAAGAACTACTATTCCTAGGGGGCACACGGAACCCAGTAACTTTCTTCTTCATGCTTAATAATCTTGTATGTGAGGGACCAATCTAATTTGTGGAAACGAATTGTACCTTAGGGATATGTTATTTCAACCCAAACTGAATATATTATTCATTCTAAAAAGTAGCAATAAAGATTATATAAGATGTAATTCATTATTTTTCTAAATGTTCCATGATTCCACTGGGAGGTGAGACTTAAATAGCTTACAGGAAGCCTACCTTAATTAGGTTGCTTTTCAAATCAAATATAATATAATTTTAACATAAAAATGTCACTCAAGGGAAGTATTCCATTTACAAGGATGATTAATGAAATTTAAAGGAAAAAAAGAAGATAGATCTATGGGTAATATAACATGTGAAGGAATCTGAGGGAATGATGCACATATAAATGGACGTGTACAAATATGCAACTAGCTATGAGCTATATACAGATATCTGTCTCATATTCATGCACGCCTACACACACTCACAGAGAAAGGCAATTTGTTACCAGAGCAACCACGGTCAGTTGGTTTTTTGTCCTCCATCAGAATTGGTTTGCATTTTTGTTAACTCATTTTAGCTACTAGAAGCTCAGAAGAATTTATTGTATAAACAGATTTATATAAGCTTAGTACTTACGTTTACATTTGTAAGAATGACTTTTCCAGCATTACTATGAAAAAAGAAGAAAATGAAAATATTTTTCTAGAGATTTACAAACAGTTCTTTGTAAGATGCTGAAGTTATAACTGAGGTACTTTGCCTCAGTGGTGTTATTAAAATATTGCTCTATATGCCATAGAAATAGTCAGTGCCTCTTCTGTGTATAGAGAAATGCTTCAGTTTCTCAGATCCCAGAATGCAGTAATTTCCATAAATATTGACTTTTAATGAGGGTCGTGGTCAATGATTTAATTTGTGGACTGCAATTCCACTGTAATTTAAGAAGCAACAATAAAAGCTGAAATTTAGGAGCTTTAATTCTCACTGCATCCTTTTCTAAAGACACTTAGCACTAAGTTTTATAAGCCTTCAAATAGCCTTTAAATGAAGTACTTGAATTCCACTATTAGCATGCGCTTGCAACACTCCAGGTACCCAGCCACAGTTGAATTTTCTGCAATTAGGCTGCAAAATTTTAAAATTCTGGCCTTACCTTTTCTGCATCCCAGTTAACACATTAGGAAACATACTCTAGGAAAATATAGGCATTCAGGTTTTTATGCATCCTAGGTAACCATGGTCCTTGGCTGGAAGATGCTTTATATAATTCACTCACAATTCCTTTTTCCTGTCTGGCAAGAAGCTCCTTCAAATCTAGAGATCTTTTGACCAAACAGTGATTGAGGGAAGCAAAAGCTATGATTTTACTGTGCTTTTTTTTTCCCCTCTGTGAAAAGGTGTAAAAAAACTTTTACCTTTCTTTTTTGAGAGTCAAATCAAACATAGAATACAATATTCTGTGATAGGCCCACTCAAGAATTCTGTACAAGAAACAGGTCCATCCTGTAAGTCTGGTTTATACTTAAACCAAAACAGACTTAAGTATTTTATTAAGTAGAGTCCATTCATCAGATAAACTTTTCCAGTAAATAAAAATTATATTTCCTCCAGAGAAATGACATATATGAAGTGCTAAGGGGCTGCAAAAAGTATTTTTACTCATAAATGGCTATAGGGATTTTGTAATATGCTTTCACGTACAACTCAGATATTTTAATATATAACGTTAAGATGTACTTCACTAGATCTGTGAAAAAAGTGTTACTGGTTTTTGGCTTGGTGAGAGACGACAATTTTTAATCAATTCTGGGTCAATCTTTTTCTAGTTTGCTTAGAACAAACAACAGATGTTGTTTTGAGTCAAAGGAAATTTTGTTTTTAGCTATATATTTTAACCTTAAAATCTGCTATTTAGTTTTATTCAGCTTTCTAGATGAAAAGTTATTTCAAAATTTAAAAAAAACCAACAACCACCTCTATGTATTTTTCTTTTCAAATTTAAAAATGTCCTTCTTAAATTTTAGTTGACTTTTTTTGTATGGATAATGCAATGTACTTTCCAAATAAAATAAAAAAAAATACTCACAACTTTGTGCCACTCCTATACAGATCTGCAGACCCAAGTCACCCTGGACACCCAGCTGCAGATACCTCTCTGTTCCATCGCCCAGAGAAGGTGATTGCTACTTAACTGCCAATGAATAAAGCTGAATAAAGCACATCAAACAGGAATCTTTCTATATTCTCAAAAAGATAGGGCTGTGGTAATAAGCAATTCTGAAACCTTGAGAGAATTAGAAACAACCAGGACTCTCTTGCTAATGAACAAAAAACAATTAATCAGCTCCACATAGAAATTTGTAAAGCAAACAGGTAGAATGATGGACTGTCATGCACAAGCATGTATGCAAATAATGATTACATGCTTTTTAGTATAATGTTTTCCATGTATATTGCTATTCAGATTTAAAACTGTCCTTTTTATGATTAGTATTTCATGTACTTAATGATATTTGACAGATGTCAATCTTAATTCTTTATTTTTTTAGTATTTTCTTGTTACATCACATCTTCCCTGAGTCTGTTTTTAGCCTTCTCTAAAATATGTGCTAAGCTGTCTTTTTCTCAATGGAAAGCATTGAAATATTAAGGACTGTGGCATTTTGAACACATCCCAGGTATCCCAGAGTGACAGCCCCTGACATCTTCCCCCAGCAGGGTGTTCAGCACATTTACAATAGATGAGAAGAGCTGAGAAAGAGAATAGCTTCTTAGAGCCCACCATGAGCACCTTCACTATTCAGATTCACAGATACGCATATTCATCAATCAGCTCTTCCTCTTAGGCACTGATTGACTTCATGACCTGAGGAGGGAAAAAATCTTCTGATACCAAAGAAGGTTCTACAGCGATCATCTGACCTCTTGTGTTGGTGATAGGGAACTAATCAGCTACCGGCTGGAGAAAATTAGGGGTATTGCTCCTTTGCACAGTGGTGATGATGTCCTCTGAGCTAAGGTGAACACACCTCTCAAATGCAATCATGACTTTACTGCTAGTTATTCCACACTTGGCCCCTTCAGCTCCATGTCCAAGCCTAGGAGAACGCTTCTTAGTCGCAGCTGCGCAGCTCCCACATGATGCCTTGGGGCTGGCTGCTTCTTAACCTGGAATGTTCTCGAAGGTTTATAGGCCACCTTCTCCAGCTCAATGAATTGTCTCTCAGCCTCTCAGGGTCACGGCACGTGCGTGATGGTTATGATGCTGGCATGAGGTTACGATCCTTTGGCTGTAGTGTCACTGCAACATGAGTGCACATACCCCACCTATGGGGAAGGTCCATAGGGGACAGATCTGTTAGGGGGCTGGGGAAGAAGACGGGCGGTGGATAACAGAGGCCTCCTTCTTCCCAGTGGACAACAAAAACATTGTACGAACAAGATTATACAAACATACAAGTAAATCACCCTGTGACCATGTTGTGAAGCAGTCCCAGACCTCCCACCACCTTCTGCTTCACAAGCTCCTCATGCTAAGTAAGAATCACAACATCTGTACCAGCTGCTTCCAAGACAACCTCAGGGGGCTTATAATGGCTTGAGGGAAAGGAGTAGATCCACATAGCAAATTGCAAAGCTCTCTTCATTTGGAATACCTCTCCACTACGCTTGAGAGTGTAGGGGACTTTGTGATTTCCAATCCTGTGTCCTTACATTTAACCAGCAAGTGGTTGGGGTTTTTTTCAAGGTGGCTTACTAACAAGGCAAATATTTGAAATTAAATATGGAGGTTTATATTCTCCATGTTGAGATGAACCAGTCAGGATTCAGCTATGATCACTACAGTTTAGGTAAGTAGGTGTCACCAAGGAATAGGGGGAGGAAAAACCAGAATTTCTGGAAGAAATATTTTTCAAAGGAAAGGAAAGATTTCAGTTGTCATTTTTTATTTCCTATGATTTTACAGCCTGCTCTTTGATTTTCTGTGCAAGAAACATTCTGCCCGTCTTATCTGTAAAAGAAGATAAGGGCACATCACATCATAGTATTTTGAACCAACTCAGCCTTAGACTCTGCTCTAAGGTCTCATTATTCCCTGAGGATATAGATAGAAAAGTCTGTCTCAGGGGTACAATTTTTTTTTTTCCTTCAAATTATATGACAAGTCTTTAAGAGAAGTTATTTGTCCATTATGCTACAATATGTCTAGAAATGGTATCCATCATGACTGAGGAAAAATCATTCATTTTCAGACCTGTCAATCTGAGCAGACAAAATAGGTAGGCATCTCAGCATGGAAAAATAGAGGCAGCTCAACCTCCATTAAAGTTTAGCACCATCAAGGGACCTCTGACATCCAGTAAGTTAGTTCTTCCTAGCAGTTACTTTTACTTTTTTAACAGGAAGTTCAAGCTTAGAATTGGAGTACAGCTATTTTAACTCTGATAGCAGGAGAGAACTGAAAAAATAGAAAAGCTCAAGTGCATACTCAACCTATACCTCTGCTGTGTGTGAAAACAAGCTGATAGAGTTACACACTCACAGTTTATCCCGTGTTTATGATAGCCGAGTGAAAATGAAGCAGAAAATGTTTAGCCAAAAAGTTCAGAATAGGGACTAATGAAACAGTATTAGGCGGGTGCAGCAAAATCATCCCGTTTTGGAATGCATAGAGACTTGAATGCTGCATGTGCTACCTAATTTTATCTTATAGTGAACTTCCTCTCAGACTCATGGTGTTTTTAAAAGTTCATTTGCAGACCGTTCCATACATAACAACAAGACAGGGAACAAGTGCACAAGTCCTTAATACCAACACTTCATGGCTTGGACTGTCTCTTTACTACAATTTCTCACCCAGTACCACAAGACCACAGTTCTAGCAAGGGAACTTCCCTATTAATGACAATTTGATTTCACAGTATGCATATGTAAACCCCAAATAAGTCGAAGTATTAGCCAAACCTGAAGGTTAGGTCTTCCAACTTATAGCAGCAGACACATAACAGTTTGTGCTTCAGTTACTATGGGGACGAAATAATTCTGACCAAAAGGTGGACTGCAATTCATACATGCCATTTCTTTGATTTAGCTTGTCCTTACGGTAATGGACATTTAAAAAAACCCAAACAACCAAAACAACAAAAAAGAAGGCTTGAATTAAAGCATCTTTATCACACAAAAGCATGTACCTCAAAACAAATTTTATGTGTAATTATATTTTGATCATGTTCTTATTATCTATTATAAATCTTATGTCTGAGTATAGATATTGTACAATTACTTTCTAGATTTGGCATAATTGTTTTGATCTTAAATATGATTCATTCTAAGAGAAAAATACAGTAGATAATACTATATAACAAAGGAAGCATTTATGAGTAATGGTGTTGCTCAACAAACCCGTTTTCATTTTCCCATTTAATAACTACAGAGCTACTGTAATGGTTATGTTACGTGTGTGGCCAAAATTATGTGGCAATTGCTAATATAATGATACTGCTATGGTAACTCTGCAGTTCCTGAAAAGTAAATCCAGCAGTGTAAATAAAAAATGTTGTTTATCGCCTGTCTGTAGCCACATGTTAAGCTGATGATATTTCAATTAGAAAAAATACATTGTTAAGCTTTTATATCACAGTAGGTAGCATACAGTTCACCTAACTTTAGCCACCAGAAAGTAAGGAATATAGTCTAATTCTAAAATATGAATTTATTGCACCATCAGTTGCCAAAAGACAATTAATTCCTTCTTAAAATAGGTGGGATCAATTGTCCTCTGGAGAACACATTCACTGACTACCGATCACTTCCAGATGAGCTTTGTAGACTAGGTACCTAACCGAAACACGGGTATTAGCTAAATATTCTCAGACAGGCTTTTAGGCTTTTGAAGTCAGACGCGTATACATCATATATTCTTCTGTATCATTTGACTTCCCTCTAACAAACAGTAATTTCAATTACTTAAAAATTCTGAATTCTCAGAAAACCCTCCGAAATACACAGACAGCGAGAACAGAAAAAAAGCCCAATACCTCCCCAATGGCAGGAAATTTGCTGAGTGAGATACAGAGAGAGTGTGGTAGCGCTGGTGAGCTCTACCACACACTGAAGAAGAAAGGAATAATCCCAAAATTGGAAAATCAGCCTTGCGTTGCAAATCTTAAGGAGCTTTATATATTTATCTTACCAAAGGGAAAGCTGAAGAAAGGCTTGCTCTATCCTGAGCAGGAGGGACAAGTATATCAGTCAAGCTGAGCAGCAATTCTAACTAATACCTCCCCGCAGCACGGACAGTTTATCATCCTATCTTCACTCAGAAAAAAACACCGATGTTTCAGAAAGGAGAAAAGAATCTAGCAAGTCATGGTAAACTGATATTCCTATGGAAGGGAAAACATCAATTTCTGATTGGTCAGATGACTAAATGAGGCTCTGAAGCATGAGACTAGTAAATGTTAGGGTTTTTTAAAAAAAGTGTTATGAGAGTATTTAGAGCAAAAAGAATGTGTCACAAGTGCCCCAGGAAGATGAAGTAGACCATGTGGAAGATTCAGGATGATTCCTCAGTACAAACAGGCTGAAGATTTCTTCAGAAAAGCTGAATTAAATCATACGTATCTTCAAAAACTGTTCCAACTCACATCAAAGGTTCTGAATTACAAGATGTTGCATCTTTGCATCGTCTCTCAGACTAATAGGAAATCATATCCAAATTCAGCAATTAATTTCTCTAACCTCAGTTATCAGTTGTTGGATAGAAGGAGCTTCATGCCTTACAGTATTTGAATACATCCATGCATAAGCACTTATGAACAGAAAGCAAATCTTCTCTCAGCCTCCTCTTGGATAAGGCCACTTATTGCAACAACAGGCTTGATATTCCAAATTCTGCATACACTTTGTGAGTTTCCTTTATTCCCACATGATTATTTTTATATGCCTTTTGAACTGTTATTTTTAGCACAGTCCAGAAAAAGAGCAAAATCTTTTCGTTGTATAAATGTTCTCTTTTTTTTTAAGCTTGTTCATTTTTGGGGTGTGTTTCTTGAGTTAACTCTGAAATTAATTTCACTAGTATATCTACTCACAATGACCATTAAAAAACTTTTTAACTTACTGTATTTCTACACAAGAACTCCAACTTTGTAAGCACAGTGTGTGGTCTTCATTTTGAAATGCATATCATTATGTATATCAGTATTCAATTGTGACCATTTAATTAAGTGCTCCAGGTAATTCTTAAGACCAGATGTACTGGAAGAAAGGACGAAGAGATTAATGGAGTTGTAACTTCTGCCCTGAGGGAGGATGGGTTGATGCAGTGAATATGCTCCACTTGCATGGCTGCTATTGAGCAGCCTCTTCAATCAGGTCGTCAACTGCATCCATACCCTGTACTGCATCCCATCCTTTATTTCTTACCCCAGAAATATTGTCTCATTTGCAAACTTCACATGTATGACTCCACATATTCTCTATACATCTCCAGCAAGTACTAATTGCTCAGAAACAGCCCAGCACTTTATTTTCTTTCCATTAGCAACTTAAATTTGTCTTCTACAAGGGAGTCACTTTTAAACCTAATCTGCAAAATACCCTGTTATTACATGTAATGAGACCTTTCAATCACAAAGAAGCTGGAGAAATCCAGATATTATGACACTGTCTGTTTTGACCAGATCTGCAAGCCTGTAAGAGGAGACAAATACAGAAAAGAAAGTTTGAAAAGACAAATTCCACAAAACCAGACAAGTAATGTAAGAATGAGCATTGTAATAATTAGTCGTATTTAAAGTCTCTAATCAATTGTTCCTTTATTTTATTTTATTTAGAATCAATATCAATCTAGTTGATATATAATTCCCAGGTTGTAATTTTCACTTTATCCAGTACTGGGGCAATTTTTTTATCTCAATTTACTGTGAAACCCTTGTTTTCTTGTTAATACTGATATTAATTGTGGTCCAGGACTACGGAATGAGTTTTCCTGTGACTCCAGGATTTATGTCACCTATGCTAGATATACATGGTACACATGGTATATTTTCAGTAAATGTTTCTTCTCATCCTCCCCAGTTATAGCTGGCAACCCTTCTCTTTCATGAGGGCTGGAAACAGCTTCTTTATTTCAAATCCTGGCGTGCTGTTACTCCTTACACAAATTTTGCAATGCTACTTTTAACCCAAACACTACTTTTTTTGAAAAACCTTCCTTTTTACTTACTCTAGTCACTATTGATATCCCTGTTCTATTTCTTCTTCCCCTTAGTAATTGCATGAACCTTTAAAATAGCAACTTGTATTTACTACCTTTTTCCTGTTTTTTTTATCCCTTATCCTGTTTTATTGCTGCTCTCTTGTCTCCTTTTGACCTAGATGACTGCCTTGCACACTGCAGCTTTATTTAGAGAATAATGTAGGCAATAATATATATATGCTAAATTTAATTATTTCCAATCTATGCGGTTTACAGTATAGTTAGTATTATATATCTTAATATCTATTGGTGTAAACGTTCCTGCTGCTTTCCAAAATCAGGATTACTGATACTTTTGTTGGTTGAGATAATGCAGCCCTCAGTGGCCTGGCTGGCACCCCATCAATACAACTTCGCTCACAATGCCCAGCTTGGTGGCTAACCAGACTCAGGCTCTTCCATACAAGTGAAATGATATTATACCACATATGGCTTCATCGCTGCAGGACTTGCTTTGCAGCATCGGTGGATTTGCTTAATCTTGCTTTAGCTACTTGCTTAAGTATGGGTCTGCAAATAATAATGGACTTCAGTTTTTAATTTAATTCTTAAAAAATGGCTTACTTTAGAAAGTAACAGAAATTAAACATATTTGAAAGAGTGATTTTTATGGGGGAAAAGAAAAGAGAGTCCCATTTAAGTGACAAGTCTGTGTGCTGCAAAAATAAATAAGACTAAAGATAAAAATACTAGGGTAAAAAAAAGGGTATTTTGCCAGTGGTGAACCAGATTTTTAAAAAGAAAAATCATTAGGATAGGATCTGTCCATTAATCTGCTTTCTATTATCATCTGTGCAAGATATAGCTATGTATGAGTGGAAGGAAAGGCTGCAAGAGCATTTCTGCGCTCTGAGTTCCTGAACTCCTTTTCCTCCTTCCTTTTCCAGCTGTGGTTTCTAGCAAAGGTTCATGTTCTCAGTACATGCTGCTTCCTGGTCCATGTTCACCTGTTTTGAAGTGGTGCTAGAGAGAATAAATGGATAGCAGAACAGCAGCTGAGGGCAGGTTTGGAGTGAGCACGCTGCAAGATCCTTGAGGGAAGAGAAGTTTCACAATTGTTAAATTGTTTTTCTCTGTACAACAGAAGAGATAAGACTTGGTTTTATCTGAATGCTCTCTGGACCAATTGTTTTTCCTCTCTATGTCCTTACAATACCTTTACACAGCTTTGAAGTCAGATACTTAAAGACTCTTAGCAACTTTCTGCCATTTAAGACATGAATGGCTTTGGGGAAGCTACAGAATATTATTTAAGGGCAGAATTTAACTTCCATTGTTTTGCCGTGTGGTTACCGTGAGCTTTATGGTGCATTGACCATTGAATCCAAGGTTCAATTACATACAATTACAAGTAACTTACTAACCAGGTTTACATGCTCTGTGTGGTACTGACAAACTCCTCCATTGAACTGGGGCAGGAAAAAGTATGTATATATAGTCTTCAATTTCTTTAATGCAAGCATCATAGTTTCATTCATATTTCACTGCAAAGCTTTGTACTCCACATTAAGACATCTTCATCCATGCTTAGCCAAAATAATGACCTCCAGACTAAAGGAAGATAAATTGTGCATGATGACATTGAGTTTGTACACATCCTTGTCCTTTACTCAGTTTAAAAGAGATTATTTTCACAAGCTCTACAATTTGTTTTTCTTGAGGAGAGAGTAGAAAAGATGCAGTAAGAAAGTTGTTATTATATGGAATCTCTAGCCAGGGATTGCCATACTGTAAAAGTACTCTGAAATTCTGTTCGTCATAAATCAGAGTATCAGTCATTTCTAATTCTTGTTTGGATTTGACCTGAATACCTTTTCTGTCCTTCCAGAACTTAATTTTGTATAAGCTTTATTAAAGTCACTTTTGAAAGCATTTGAATTTGAACACAAAATCTCTTAAGAATAATTATCTGATACAACATATGAATATTGAATATGAATATGATGCTACTTGATACTTTCTTTGCCTTGTTACTTTAGAAGCTATTTAAGTCTTGAAATAAATTAATCATACGGTAATGCTTAGGTAACAGCTTATTATATATAAGACGGCAAAAAGAATCTGCTCCTTAAAGATTAGCTTGCTGATAGTTAATTGTGCTCCAGCAACTGCTGCGCAACACAGCAATATCCAAATTCATTTTAACCCTACTACTTGCTGGTAAAACTGTGTATAGAAGGCTTAAAGTCAGAAAAGGCTGTTTCAGTATGAGAAATGAGAAATTTTATAACGATCTAACGTTTCTTAGTGTGTATGTGTGTGTGTGAGTACAGATCTACAAATCACAGAAATACTCTGGATAACATTATTTTTAACCATCATCCTTAAAGAGTTATCTACAGAGGTCTATTGAATTTTAATTTAAGTTAATATGAAACTGAATGGTGTACATTCTGAGCTCAAAGCGGGTGGCCATGACATTTTACAATTTACTAATTTCAGTAATTTGTCCTATGCCTGAGAGCACAACAAACACACAAGTATTCAACAGACATAAACTAATTTTTTTCTGATGGGAGAAAACAAGCAAGGTGCAGAAAAACAGAGCGTAGAACACGTTACCAATAGAAGCAAAATAAAAGGTATATTCAGGTATAGTGGATATAGCAAAACACCACTGTGGTATTGTAAACTTATTTGAAAGAAAACCATCAGTAATTAAAAAGAAGTCAACAATTATTAACGGAAACTCTTGGCTAAGGTATTAGCTATTACTAACAAGGTTAGGACTTGTGGATATGTTTAAACCTATCCATAGACGCACTCCATTATTCATCTAAACAGAATAAGCATCTCTCATACAGTATAGGATACGATACTTTTCGTGCTACAAGTTTCTTAAAACACATTTAGGAAAAAAAAAAACACGACTGAAACATAATCAACAAAAACAAATCTAGGTAGAGTAATGAGAGGCAAAATGCATAGGGGGATAGTTGGAATTCATTAATTCTTAAAAACTCTTGAAAGTATTTGTTGCCCAAATTTTCTGTTACTATAATCTCCATTTCACTAGAGCTTTTTTTTATATGGCTAATGAATACATATTCAGTATGGCCTCTGGGAAAAAAATCTTCAGCTTAGAACAGAACTGTTAAATAAACACCACACCAACCCTAATCCCCAAACTAGCTAACAAGAGCATGGTGGGAGTGTATCACTCCAGCTAGTTGGAGCTTAACTCAGAGGCTGCAGTCTTTCAGGGTGTCAGTGTGCTTTCTTACCAGAGGCCACAATGGCCTCTGAAACACATCAAAAATGGAAACAAAAGATGGTTTTGAGCCATCTATTTGCTATCAGGTGAAGGATAGACTGTTTGAGAATGGCTGTTGAGTATTTGTTGTTTTCTACTGAATATAAACTCATTGTGTACTCTCATAAGTCTATTTCTCCATTCTTTGCTTGTTCAGTCAGTACCTGAAAGGCCTAAAAGCTGTCTTGTTTCTCCAGAGTTTTCATCAGAGCTGCTCTCTGAAGCTCTTCAGAATGAGGCCGTGATGGATGGAGACTTGAGTAAAAGCCAAAAGGCATTTAGAAGGAAATGGTCTATGGAAAGAGAGTGCCCAGGCCTGGGGTAATTGAAAGAGTAAGGTGGTTTTGACAACTGCAAGGGAAGCAAAAAAGGGAGAAAACTCAAAAAGCACTAAAGTGAATCCTTAGGCAGCTGCTTTTTGTTGTTGTTTTCCATTTTTCCTGAAGAACTGGACTGGCAGAAAGCAGCCAGGGGTCCCACTAGGCTAAAAGTTAAGAAATGAACTTCTGAGCTTTACTGCGAGCTTTTTCTCTCTACCCTTCCCAGTACACTGATTCCAACTGCTTAAAACCTGGATCAACCTTATTTGAAACCTTTGTCAACCTAAATTTCTTTCACTGTATGCTCTGCATATCATAACTTCCCTACTGCAGTGTCTATCTCAAAACAGTCAATGGTTTAAATTAAAAGTATACTGGTCAAACAAAACGGCTTGCAGGATTAAACTTCACTAAACTAACTATTAAAATGAAGTCTTATAAAAATTAAATAATATGTCATATAAAATTCAGCAACTGTGCATCTGAACAAATCTATAACACTCAAGGCAACTTGAAAATCTATTTCAAACATTTGCTTAAACATGGTGACGAATACATTTAACATACAAATATATCTCTATTTATCATTGTTGCATTCCTTTGTTGTGAATATTTAACCTTTGAATGTTCATAGCCTATTCAGTTCATATTTTCTAAAAGTATGATGAAAATGAAATAACATTCAAACATACTAACAATAAAAAGCACAACCACCACTCACCAGGAAATTGTATTTCCCTACACTCAACAAAGCTGCAGAATTACATTTACTTCGTGAATTTTACTCATATCCATGAACTGTTTCAAGACAGGGAAATTGTATTTTGCAAAGAATTCACTATTTAGCAAGAAAATGTTTGTCCTATTCCAAATCATCACGGAGCTATGGGTGGGGGAGCGGCTTTTGCTGCAGGCTGTGGGGTGGCTTTTGCAGGTGATGGAGTAGCTCATACAGGCATGGGCTGCAGAGTGGCTCATGGGATTTGAGGAGTAGCAGCACATGTCACACAATACCCACTCCTGCACTGATTTTTAATAAAAAACCACCCCCTACACATTCAGCAAAACCAACAGCAAAATCATAATTTTAAAAAAGTAATGTGCATTTTCAAAATGGTCCAAAAGGTTTCCATCCCCTAGCTGTGACGGTGTCAGTTTGGCATAACCACAAGAGGCAAAGCAAACTTTCCCCAGGTAAAATCGAAAGTGTAATTAGTAATAGAATCCATTATGTGATGACCTGAGATATGCAGGTGAAACCATTATCCAAGTAACCATATTATACATCTGAATCTGAAACCACAGCAGAATAGAACATTAAAACCACCGTATACAAACACAAAGAGCAAATAAAACATACAAAACGTTCTGCAGGTTAATCAGCATTGCATCAATTAACCTTAAACAAAGCTCTTTATAAAGGCATGACACAACATGTCGCTTAAGAATGACATGATGTGAGCTGTCTGTTTTAATTTCCGAGCAAGCTGGAATTCTAACTAATCAGGCAATCTACCAGATTAGATTAGGGAAAAAATAAACTACTTTAGTGAAATATTAATAATAAAATAATAAAAAGGAAATAGTGAAATCTATACAATATACAAAACTAGTATTGAGCTCACAGGATGATGATCATGTCACCAGCAGGCACTGGGAAAGTCCCAGACTGGATGGATGGGAACTGGATTCTGGATAGGGATACAGGAATGCACAGATCAGGATCAAAGGCAGATGAACAGAATCCTCCTCGGAAGCTGACTATTGAAGAAAGATGGGTGACCCTTTGATCCCTCAACTTTTATACTGAGCATGAGGCAGATGGGATGGAATACCCTGTTGGTCAGGTTTGGGTCACCTGTCCTGTCCGCTCTTCCCTGCATGTGTGACCCCTCTACGCTTTTTCTCTTGTGAGCCTCCAACAGGGCAAAGAACAAAGTTGGCTGACCTTGGTCATTATAGCAATAAGTATATGCAAGAGCCTCTCTGCATCCCATTCCTTGGCATAAGTTAGAAACGATCAGCTCTTACGTCTCTGGGAGTGAACAGCGTCTGGACAATATGCTGTTAAGTTCAGAGAGTTCAGTTAGTTAGAAGAGGCTTAGCTGCAAAGCAAAATTACTGAACCAAAAACTAGTTCTGTTTTACCTCAAACCAGGACAAGGAGATAATGGGCTTTCATTCACCTAACCAAAGTGTCCAAGTTAGAAAGCCAGTCACATACTCTATACCTTAAAGTAGAAGGAGGATGTTCTCTGAAGGAGTCCAGTTCAAAGCACCTAAGTTAAATTCTTACTTTGAATTGCCCTCTGAAGAAATCTGTCTCTCATTGTGAATTTCATTGGAGGCTTAAGGATATCAATTTCTGGTTTAGGCACCAAAAGGTCTTGAAGTTGGATGGTGCGACTATCCCTTTATGTACCAAGCAGGCTGAACTAAACACATTCAGTAACACTTTCTCTTCATCTACAAAGGTGGACTTAATGAGCTGAAATAAAATTTCCAGTATTCAAATTAAGTCACTATTAATTTTTTATAAGATGACAGTCTATGTTTGGGGGGGGGGGGGGGGAAAAAANNNGGGGAGAAAAAGAAAAAGCAGTATTTCAATTTCTTTTTAAACTGTTATCTTCATTGCTGAGGCTGGCAAGAGCGTGGAAAGCATTTTGACTGTTGAAACTCTTGCTACTTTTCCATATAGATTGCCAGCAGCAGTTATAACTTTCCTGAGTATATTTAACTAAACTTACTTGTTAAACAGAATAAGGGCATTTACCCTCTGGAAAGAATATGAAAATGAGCAAGCAAACACTTGCATAAATAAACCAGACATACAGGGAGCAGATCACACTGCACTGTTTAACTTGCTCTGGGTGACAGAGCAAATATTAAGCTGCACTGTGGTTGAGTGATTTTTGTCCAGAATAGTATCAACAACATGCAGTTCTGTTTCCCTCTCTCACTGCCTGTCAACCCCCTCTGAAATTTGCTGTATTTCAGGTGCTGTCTCTGGTTTCCTTGACATAAGTCAATGATTTGTGTCCCATTCAATTTAGTTCATGTGAAAATACTCATAGCTCCTTGCCATATGTCAGTGGATGATAATTGCATTGATCCACCTTGCAGTGGGCTCAGTAAGGGCACTGTTCTGATAATTGAGTAACCAGAGGCTATTGCTTGTTAGAATTAGCAAATTTGACTGTTTGACTGGTTTGATTCCAATCAGGCTTGACAGAGTGATGCATAAAATAGAGAGTGCTAAATGTGCCAATAACTGAATTACTTTTCATATTATGTTGCTGGTAGAGATATTGATGAGTATGCTTTCCAAGCTGAATATAGCAGTTTGCTACATTCTGTTTTCTATTGAATGGGTGGATGTGTTCTGATAAAGAGCAAATTTCAGTTTTCATCTCTAGACTATTTAAAAGGCATGTTTTAAGAGCACAGTAATTTTTTCTAGCAACAATTTTCACTCTTCTACTTTAAAGTTCTCTTCAGAAAGAACTCAGAATAAGAAGACCTATCCCCATGAATTCAAAAAATAAATTTGTAGGATAGACTTAAGACAAAGTTGTTGGAAACATAGCCAGACTAACATCATTTTGGGGTATAAGAATCTTGCTAGCTGATCCTGCATCAGAGCCCAATTCCATTTTTTAAAAAAAA
The DNA here is from genome assembly GCA_013398295.1 of Chionis minor. Lineage (NCBI taxonomy): Eukaryota > Metazoa > Chordata > Aves > Charadriiformes > Chionidae > Chionis > Chionis minor. Next base: position 1,571,429 of record VZSF01010865.1, on the reverse strand, counting down.
ATATTTTTTGAGATATGCAAACCATCAACTTCTCTGGCTAATTCCTTGAAAATCTTTATTAAAAAGCCCAAAATATCCAAACATAAAGGTGCCAGCAGGTGATTAAGCTGTCAGCGTTCAGTCCATGCATTTATCACGTAAGTGTACTTATATTTAAAACTCCTCATTTGAAAAGTAACAACTTTTCACAATTCTCATCTCTCTCTTGTCTGAATGCCTTGAAAATGTTTGTGAAGTTACTTTTCTAATAGTCCTCTTAAGCAGAGTAGCTCTAAGTCTGGGAAAAACTAGGTGTAGAATGAGAGATTAGCAGCTTCATTTTAAAGCTGTGTCTCAGCACCCACAGCTCCAAAGAACTTGTATAAAAGGTGCAGATGTTCAGCACCTGTGAAAGAATATTGCCAGGAGGATCATGTTTACACTGTGACTTACAGCATGCCAAACATCCATTAGCGTTTGTAGGACTTATGTAGCTTTCTGAGAGCAGTGCCTTGTGCTTACTTCCTTAAGTTTTGGGCAAAACTGAGTGTTCTACATGCTAAAAATTGCGAGAATCAAAGATTAGCATTAATCGCATTGCTGCTTAGCAAAATTTTTCTAGCCTTCTTTGCTTTGCTGAGCACAGATACAAGGAAATAGCATCAAGAATTTTAAAGGGGTAGTTTTGAAGTACAAAATGCTATTTAAAGTCCATGGAAGTATGTGTTTGGAAGGGAGGCTACCCATAATCACCTAAGGCTTGTAAACCATAATTGAAAGCCAAACACGTGAGACTATTCCCCACCCACTTTTAAATGCATTTAAGAAGAAGCTATGTTTAATATCTAACTTTTTACTCCAACAGAAAATATACAGAATTACTCTGTAGACAGAAAAGGAAATAAAAACATTTAAAACAATTGAATGACATTTTAACTGCTTTAGAAAGTCACTGATGTACTTATTTTACTTTTTATGTCTCAGTTAATGTGACTGGGGGGAAAAATGTGTATTCTTATGTTGTTTGATGGTGAATGTCCATACACTGTCATGTTGCCTGCACTCAGGTGTTAGATTCCAGGACTGCACGAATACCAACAATAGTAACTTGTTGAATTTGTCACTGGACAGATATTTTCAGTAAAAATTGTATGTGTGAAATTAATAAAGAACAAGATGCAATTCCCGAATGTTGAAAAACATGGCCATTAATTAATGCATTAAGAATGTTTGGCTGTTATCCCCATCTTTGGAAAAACAGTGGGTGTATCAGCACATATTAATTGATAGGAAATTACATTTCTAAGAGAAGAAAATTAGGATAACCATAAACCCTATGTTTGTTAATGTATCAGCGCAGCAGGATGAGCTTGAATAGCAATGAGTGAGCACATGTTGCATCAACAAAGCCTTTGTAAAGAGTTTCAGGATTTGCTGACCTCCAGATGATACATAGAAGTTTTGCTTAAAAATCAAAGGCAAGTTTTCAGGTAGACCTTGATCTAATATTGAAATGAGACAAAAAATTCTATTTTTAAGTTCCTCCAATACACAATCATAAATTACAAATCTTACACAATTAGTTAAGGTTAATCAGATGTCTATTTTTGGCTACTACTGCAATTAGTTGGCTAGTATTGTAATTACTACTATGTAATTAACATGCAAAGTTTACATTGAAAAATAAGCATGCATCTAATGAAAATGTGTGCCTACCAGGCACACTTAGTTTACCCATAGATTTTAGATCATAAATAGAAAGCTTTAAAGCAGCTAGGATCTGTGTTTTAAAAATCTGAAGTGCCTATTGAAATTTCAACTCCTACACATACAAAAGAGCAAAAATATTCCTACCACCCTCCTCCAAACTACATCATTAGTCATATTTTCCTATGTACTTAACCTTTTTAAACATTTTCTCTAAACAGCATGTTACTGAAAGGATATCAGATGGCAAGATCTTTATTTACCACAATAATAAGAAAGAGAATTTGTGATCCAAAATAATAGCAACAGTAGAAAGACCAAAGACTATATGGGCAGAAGGAAGAAAATAAAAGAATGTAGCTGGTTATGGATACCTGGTGGATGGTTTAACTAGGTCTACTGAAGGGGTGCATTAACATGCAATTACATATTCTGCTGATTTCTCAGAACTTTTTCAAAAAGCCTTTGCTTATGGACAATTCTGCTGGTAAAGCATAAGATACTGGTTTATTTTTTTCTTTGATTCACTTTTTGAAGACTAGGCACGCATGCTTTGTTGCAGGATTGATTATTGGGCTGAATTCAGTAATAAAAATACATGAATATTGCATGAAAATTGAGGTACTTGAGCTTCATTTAATTCAATACTTCGCTCTTCACATAAAGCCAGAGTAATTTTTGAGTAATAAGTAAGCCTCAGAAAATTATAATACAGCTGTACTTAGAGTATACTTTTGACTATTCACTGTTGTGTGATTTCAACAGTCATACATTCATATTATTAAATGCTTAAGGTGTATATTTGGTGTCTCAATCAACTCTTAAGCCATTCCGTTATTCAAGGGCTTGAATAATTATGCACATGCATCCAATGAATGCTTACTTTACTTTTTGAGTGACTATTTGGCATAAAACGTCCTATCCAAATGGTATCTACAGAACTGCATCCAATATAGAGTAGTCAATTAACAGCTTTGGAACACAGCTCTTAAAATAGCCAGTATAGTCAGTTCCACGATGCAAAAGGCAGCCTTCTCTTGCACCAAGTAGATGAGCCAAAGACATCTTTAATCTATCAGACAAAGAAGAGAAATAAGATCACGAAATCCTTATGTTCCATCTATTCTGATTTTTCTTTGTATCTTTATCCACATCATTTGACCTTGGTGCATTAATTCTCCCTCTCTGAGATGAGGGCTATTACCAGCCTATTCATCAAGCACAGTTTATGATCTCAGCTTTTCCCGTAAAAAGTTTCAACTGCTTAAACTTCTACTATGAGAGAAAAGGGAAAAAATGAAATGTGGGATGCACAAGCTGACCAACTGATAAAAATGTGGCTTGTGGCATGCAGTACTTTGCAGGTATTGTCCTACAACAATCATTTCTGCTTCAAAATAGCAAATCATTCCCAGGAGACAAGCACACAGTCCATGAATAGCAGCTTGACTCCATTAGGTTTTCTTTCTAAATAAAAGCAGTTTCTGCCTTTAGATGCCTAAAAAGAACTGTGGTTTCTGTAAGCAGAAAAAAAAATGTGATCTTTACACAGAAATGATGGTAGCTATTATTCTACAGCATTTTTTAATGTATGGAAGATTCCAGCTTTAGAGTCTGAAATATACATACAAAATAAGTCCCTCCAAGGAAGAAAAGAGTTAGCCATGTGTAGTCTCATGCAGTAAGACTCCTTCTGTACTAGTATCAAGGCTGGTTTAGAAGTTTTGTCCAACCACTAACAATACATCAATGCCAGTCTTGAATCTTAAAGACATCCTATTTATTGCATATAACTAGATATCTCCACTACTACTTAACAAGAAAGATCTCTACATCAATATACAGAACAGCTTCAAGGCACTGCTGTCAATATATTCACATGCAGATATTTATAAAGGAAAGCACAATCTATAATAAAAAAGAAGCTCATGCAAAGAAACAGTCCCAGAAGTTCAACAAACAGTGATTAGCCAAAATAACAACAATCTGTACGAGGTCATAAGTTTAGAAAAAATTCTGACACTATCAGCCAAACATGTTACCCAGCAAAGCACAGTGCAACACCACAGACACCAGTGACTCGAAGACCACGCACTTATGTTGGACCTGCAGCATATTCTCTGATGTTCTCAAATATCAACAGAGAAAATATTTCCACCTTCACACTTCCCTGTCCAGAAATCTCTCCATTGCAAATACCATCTTCCTTCTGCCTTGGTGTCCTCTCTAAATAAACTGTAGAGTGTGAGTTTTTAGTGAAGCTACACTGAGAGTAACGAGTAGAACATATATTCAGGTTTTTCTCAACACTGCACCTGAGACAGCATGCCTAATACTGTGGTACTTTTCGTTCAAATGCATTGTATATAATAAAACTGTGATAGGTATTGCCAGTACCTTCTCTCAGCACGCTGCTCTAATCTGTCACTGTTTCGGTGAAAAAGACGCCAAGTGGATGAGGACAGCGGGAATTGCTCATATATTCATTGCATCTCTGTGCCAAGAAGGAAACCAAGAAGGATTCTTAGCACTACAACATGTTTTTCTGAGTTCTTTTCTGAGAATACTCAAGTTTGGGCTGGTGTTCTTATGGCTGTATTTACATCCTGTTTATTCATATTTTTTAGGTAATGAGAAAAAAAAAGTTTTTTAAAGTCTTCGTTTCTAGTGAGGGACTGCTATTACAAGAATTTAGGTTGCACTTGTGGTAATCTTTGCTTATGATTTACTCGGAGAGTAATTTGGATTGCAAGTTATAGGAAGGTATGAAGTATCATGGCACTGGTTTGCATTATTTTCTGAGGATTGAGCTGTGATAATCTGGAGAGTTTGTGCGTAATTTATGAGCTCCAGCTTTAATATGAACTCCAGTTTAATAACCACCTACAGCCTCCTTATGTTTTTCCTGCACTATTACTGTATGCTGCTTATACAAGTGACTGTGGGGTGGACTGGAAGACAGCGGTCTCCAAGTATTTGTTAACGTCAACCAGCCAGAGCCAGAGCACAATTGCTCTTACCAGAGAACAAAAATAATTCTACAGTACAGAATCCTTATTAAGACTTCTCTTGTGGGTTTTTTGTTTGTTTGTTTGGGTTTTTGTGGTTTAGGGTTTGGTTTTTTTGATTGTTTGGTTTTTTCCTTATTTTATTTATTTTGGCTTTGACTTTTGTTCTGTTTGATAATCTCTGAATCTTCCATCCCTTTCTGGAGGGGAAAGAATGGGAACAATCCTGCTCAGCATACTTTGTCAACAGGAGGAGCTTCAGACTGGATAGGACACTGAATCCACCGTGCTTAAGTTTCCAAGGGCAAGATTTAAGAGTACATCCTTGGGATAAGGTAGCTCCCTATTTTCTACGTAGAAATTGCTACTCTGAGTTTTGTAATCCTTCCATGCATTGACAGAAGTTGAACTGGGTTTGGATTCCACTCTGGAAACCAAGCAATAAAAATTGAGGAGCTACAAGTCTGGCAGTGACTTTTGTTGATCTCCATAAGCTTCAAGAATAAAAATCTGGGCATATTATAAGGTTTTCCATCCAGAGTTGAAGAATAACAAGGAAGACAGCAGATAGCAAAGAATTATGTGATTTCCTATGTGATCAGAAATAGTTACTTTAAAACTTTAGTCTATACACTTTTTTCAGCCATCAGCTATGGCTGAAGAAGTGAATTATAAATAGGACAGGAAAAGGGTGTGTTTAGCATTTGGATAGGCTGTTAATGTTGGCATTAGACACTGAGTATTGGCAACTCATCTTTAAGGAGGGTGGTCCTAGAACCATCAGCCAAAATACACTTAAAAACAGAGTTAGAATCTGCCCAACCCCATTTACATTAAAAGCACAGACATCCAAAGAAGTCAAATTAATGTCCAGTAAGGGAAACTTAACCAGCAGTCTGAGAAAATCACTGGACAGCAACAGGTAAATGTGTTTTTGTTCACTGTGTTTATGCCTCTTAGAGCTTTCTTTCTCTCATCTAAGCATTCGGGCCTTCTTGAATCACAATTAGGTTATCACAGAATCATATTTCTTTAAAATCTGTTCTAAAGCTGTATCAGAAGCTTTTCAGTTGCAGTTTGCTTTCATTGAATCCAGATTATTTGGAGTGTTTTTTAATGGAAAAAACCTAACATTTTAAACTGGTACATTGATGACTTCACTCAAATTAGAATGTAGGAAATTCTGGAATGAAAAAAAAAAAGCTAACCAGAAAAATTGTAAGAGAAGAGAAACCAGATTCTCCTTTATCTTACTCCAATTTACCCTGTTGAAGTCAAGGAAATCTGAACAGTGTAATGAAATGATGAATCAGACCTAGTGCCTTTCTCCACGGCAAATTTAATGTTACGGAAAATGATATTAAAGTATAATATCCATACTTTAGGGCTTACCAGAAAATGACTCATGATAAACAGAGTGCATTTTTTGAAATGGTATTAAAAAATAAATTTAACTTCTCTCTCAGACTCCTTCAATATTTCAGGGTATAATTTAAGAACACATCCTTCATTGCTTTCAATAATTCTTCCTGGGGAGTGGGAATTCAGAACTTTAATGGTAACTTTCACATTCATGCATAAAGTTATGAAGGAAACTTGAAGTAAAAATGAACATTTCTGAATACAGAAGTAAGGTAGCATAAGGAAAGGCATGTTTCTCTTTCTCAAATTGCCTTTGAGTAAGGCAATTTAAGTGACATGAAGGATATTTTAGCTTTTAAAAACTGAATTTAATTTACAGATTATTAACCGTGTCAGTCATTCTTTGTTAAAAATGTCCATTTACCTCCATATTGAAAAAGGTTTTTTTGGCTTAAAGCTGTGCAAGTTTTTCAGGTAATTTACCAAATAAAAGAATTAGCATTAGATTTACAAAGAAAGTAACAGGAAAGACTGATCGGCAGACATCAGCTTGCCTTGGATGAGCCAAGTGGCAATGAAGAGAAATCCACTTTTCTCAAAAGAACACCCAACCAAATGCCCCTAAAAACAAAGACAAAAGAATCCCAGACCCTACTTGGTTGAAAGTTGCGCAGTTAAGTTATTCTTCCTGAGTGTTTGAGGATGACATGTTCTGTTTTATGGTGAGATATACACTTTTATGATACTCAGCTAAATGAAGTAATAAAAACTTCTGCTTTCCCAAACCACTGTATTGAGTACCTTATTTTTTACTTGCAGCCTTGAGAATATGTATCTCCAAGATTTAGAGAGTTTCTTGCTTTTATTAAGCCTCTGTCATGATTTAAAATGGAAAGACTTAGGCAAAACTATCTGAGATACCTCAACAGAAAAAATACACCAAAATCAATACACATTAAATTGATGTCAGCCAAACAGTAGTAACAATTTTCTTTCTGCCATCACTAATGTCCATTTCAGAAATACTTTAAGTTTGATTTTTTTTCCTTTCCTTTTTTCTTTTAAATGCCAACTTTATTAACTTGGAAAATGAAATGCTCTTCAGCACTGTATAGTCACAGATCAATTGGTACATTCAGGTAAAGTGCTGGAGCAGTGAGAATGAAAATCAATCAGTGCAAAAAGTTGCAGAGGTCACTCCATCACTCCACTACCAAAAGCCACTGTCCCATGTAATGTGCTAAAGAAGCATCTGAAGGTGAAGAGAATTTCTCTTAAGGTCACATATCTTCCTGCAGTGGTAATGTGGGAAAACTCGACAATGACAGCACAAACCACACAGAGGTGTGAAATGATAGAAGCACCACTGCAGGTGATCTCTTCTGTTTGTCCTTTCCTCCTGAACATAACCCTAGGCAATCTCAGGAATAGAGTCTGACTGGTGCATCCAGCCTTGGTATTGTGTCTGTTTCCCCATGTAAACAACACAGATTTTATAAATCAAGCATACAGCAAGAAAACAAATTTCCATGACAACATATTGCAGCAACTAAACTCATACTTGGAACCATTTCTCATTTTAGTTCTTACAATCAAAAAGTGTCTCTAGACTATAATGGTCTAACTACAATCATTATTGGTCCAAAATACATCGCTAGAAACATGTGAATTGAACACAGGGAGCTATCCCCAAGCGCAATGACTTCAGTACTTTGCAGTTACTCTTAACTTTGATGCTGACTGATACAGCAAGCAATGCCACCTGCAGCTTAGTTCTCAGTTCTGTAGCACTAGCAGGTATCTGGCTGAACCAACAGAGCTCCTGTTTCTGCTTTTCCCAATCTATACGCAATTCTTCTTTTTATTTCTGTAAGCATTCCACATCTTTCTATAATAAGAGAACACATCACTCCTGGAGTCAGGTGTAAGGTAATAAAGCGTAACTCGCACCTTTACAGTATTACAGAGTTCCCTTTTGTGCTTTCCTCTCTTGCCAATACTGTGCCAGCTCAGTGCCACAAAAGGAAAGATGTAAGGAGCAAGCGTTGTCACAGATCGCATAGCAAGAGCTGGACGCTTGCTTCGATTCTGTGGGGTGGGAATCTAACAGCAGCATTGCTACCACACACTCGCAGAGCAAGGCCTGTTTGGCTGCTGTTAAACAAACGCCTCACTTGAAAAAGTACTGAAATAACTTTTTTTAACATTCAAAACTGCATTTTTGTAGTCATAGAAAATCTGCAGTGTTGCTTTCTGCAAACTTACCATCCTCAGGGGTCATTATCTGACTTGAATTGCAGAGTGAATTTTGCATATAAAACTGCACAATGCAGCTTTGACAATCTATGTTTTATTTCAGCACTATAAATGACTTGAGATGAAATGGAACATACCATGATAGCACATTCCATTCCTTCAGGAACATAAGAAAGGCAATCAAAAGGTTTGGTTTCATTTTGTTCCCTGTTTTAGGGGTACTATGTCTGCATATCTGTCCATTAATACTTAAAAAGAAGATGCAGTCACCTAGTTTCTACTATTAAAATCTTCAGATGCTGAAATGTAAGGAGTAACATGGCTAATAGATTGACGTACTTGATTGCAGATACTAATCGGGACACAGATCTTTGAATTGTGCCTAAATTGTTTGACTACTGTATGAAAAGTAGACCATAAATTTAAGTGCTTTGTACATTTCTTATAAGAAATAGCCCTTTCTAGTTACTTAATTCATACACTGATCAAACAATTATTTTATTTCAGTATAAAAATCGCAGAGGCACTAATCAAAAGTATTTAGTTAATAATAAAAGAGAAGACAAAAGCCATTGGAATGATAACACGGTTAAAGAGTTCTGTGAAAATTGTAATACTGTTTTAAAAGAAGTCAAATGTTTGATGTATTTTTTAAAAAACACATTCCTTGATTTCAGTCAATATTAATCTCTAATTGATGAAATAAATGCTACTGCTGTTCCTCTTTGAAATGAATGGACACAAAAAAGTTCAAAAGGAATCCTTTGTAGACATCACAGGTGGCCACATCAGAAACCTTAAGAAGTTAAACTACATCAGAGTGAGAACATTAATACCGACCTGAAATAGAAGCATTGATCTGTTGAAAATGAACATAGATCAAGTATCAAAAGAAAATCATGACAATATTATTTCCTTTTTGAAACATACAATGTTATCTGAAAAATTATTTGGAGATGCTTTTTAATTATAAAGGTCTAAAAAATTTCATTTCTCTAAACACTAAAATTCTGCTATAGGAATATCATGAGATCTGTTAAAACATATAAAATAAGTCCTTATTCTAGAAGGTAGCAACAACCTACATAAACGGAAATTGAGACATAAGTAATTTGTTTTCTGAAGTGACGGTTGGCTGTGGTACTCAGTATGAGACTGATTGTATAACCTCAGTTTTTAAAAATTTTGCAAACTGAAAGGTTTCTCTAGTCAAGCTTATTCACTATTCAGCCTTCAAAAATGAATCCTAAGAGTTTTACTAACAATCACTAACAGACTTGGTCAAGGAGTTGTGAAATCCCATTTCACAGTACAGACAGGTCTTTCTGAACTCGCGTGCCAAAAAGCCAGGCTTTAAAATGTTATCAGCTCCTTTGAGAGCTGTCCAGAGAGACTGCTTCAGAAAGTCAAAGCAGTAAAGCACTCTACAGCTTAACCAAGATGGGTGTCTACATTTCAGCGATACATTCAGAGAACCAAAATCATAGAAATGTAGTTTGCTATTATAACTACGCATAAATGAAGTATTGAGTTGATAGCAGTATAATATTTTGAAGGTATGAAACAGTACAGGATTGAATTTAATCCACTTTCAGGCACCACTAATCTGAGTCAGGTTATACCAATTAGGTAACACTTCATCAGCAGGAGTGATACTGGATCAATTTTTTCCTATCATTTTAAAAAGACCCCAACCAAACAAACCCCACTTTAACCTAGATCTCTTAACTCCTAATTTTCTAATTTACCTCCTCCCACACAAAACTCTGGGACCCATTTGCCATTTCTGCCAGGACCAGTACCTAATTAAAAAAGGGCACTACTTCTTAGCAGAGTACTTAGGGTAATTGCCCTATAATGTCCTCCTACTTGTTCTATGCCTTGTGCTTTTATAATATAAACTATTCAGTATTGTAATAACTTTTCTTCAATGCTACCTCTTTCACACAGACATAAAGAGGAACCATTAAATAAAATTGTTCCAGTTGTATGGAGAATGTTTTTTTCTTTCTTTTTCTTCCTTTTCATTTGATAAAGATATTGGGGAAAGACAGGCAAAGCTGAATAATTCCACAGACTCTGAAGGAATTCGTGGGTGAATTTTTTCAACCCCTATTCTGAGCATGTCGATTTTAGTTGCCCGGTTGTTAAGCAACTCTTCCAGCAGTTCAGGCACTTCTCTCCACCTGCCACTATTGGTACTCGGACTGCTGCCCTCTGCAGCAAGCAAGTCCTTCTGAAACTTTCCATTTCAGCTTCTTCAGAGACAACCTCTTGACACAAATACACTTCACACTTTCAGAAATTTTTCATTATACTTTGCAAGTGCTTTCTTATATAGACAGAAAAAGGAAGACAACAATATTAGACAGTTTTTAACAAGGCATTTCAGTTTTTCAGAGTGGGAAATAATTTATGGAAAACAGTTTTCACTTTCCTCGCTGTTCCATATACAGAAGGGGGATATATACTAAGGCTCTGCAGAAATGTGTTAATTCTTTCGCTGAATCATACCTTTTAAAATACAGGCATCAACACCCACCCAAACAACAACAGCAAAAATTCTTAATGTTATCAAATTATGAATTACCTAGGATTAGAGCTTTCATCCAGCAGTTTCCAACAGACATGCTGATGAAGTCTCAGAGAAAATTCCTCAACACTACACAAGTGTGAATTGGAGTCCCATGGTCTCTACTATTTATTATAAGCTGGTTTAGACCCACAGTAAAACTGTTCAGTCCAGACGGGCCAGAAGACACCTTGATTAGATATCCAGAGTAAACTCATGAAGGACTATAAGGCTGAATACTTCTTAACAACAAACACCTTTACGGTAACTTTAGACTTCATGCTTTCTTGAGGATAATGATCCAGTCCAAACCAGTTTTCTTCTTTTATTTTATGGTATACAAGTCTATTGAATAGAATACAGAATATTCTCCAGTGAAGCAACTGGTTTCCGTGGATACAGATAAGATTACACTTCAGAATATTTTTTTCTTGCAACTGAAAGCTTAGAGGAGCTCAATCTGCCTTATTAAGGAAAAAAATTCTTTAGTAGTCTGTCCAATATGCAGACAAAGGAAAGCAAATGTAGCATCCTAAAGCAAGAAGTCTTATGAGGACCGCTGCCCTTTTAGTTAGCAATCATTAAAAAAGGTTACATACTTACAAGTAATATCTGGTATAGAAACTTTTAATTTGAACATTGAGAGGAGATGTGCAATTCTAACAATTATTTTGAAACTTTAATATGGATTTAAATGGTTTTCCTCAAACATTTAAAATGTTTTAATCAATATCTTACCAAAATCTAGAATTATACGGTACGTGGTAGCTCCATCTTTCTTGATACAGGTAGACTGTAACATATCAGAGTGGAAAATGTTATACTGAATACCAGAAAACACTATTTTTCATTCTTTAAACAATTAGGTGACCCAGTCAAAACTTTTGTCCCTACTGTATGGTTCATAGACTCCCACATATTTCTGCATCTCAGCAGTACTCTAGAATAGAAATATTTCTTCAGATACAAATATAACAATGATCTTTTAATGATTCCATTACTGCAACTTCAATTAATACGATGTCTCCTTCATTAAATGTTTTGCCACAAACACTGTTTTTATAAAAACTGTTAAACTGCAGGACTTGGCCCTATAAAGCATACATAATGTATTCTAGCAACATCTTAGGCAATTTCCTGTAGGTTCTTGAATCCAAAAAACAGATTGCAGAATTTTACGTGGGTCACAATACAAATCTATCGTTTTTAGCTACCAGTGAGTTAGTGGAAAGCTAAACTTACCCACAACATGAAGAAATTCCTATTCAAAAGATGTAATGCAAGAACTGAAGTTAGAATCTTACGGCTTCTCAAAATTTCACATCCTATTATTATGGCTTTTATTATTGTTTTATTCTAACTATATTGATTTACATTAAACACTATTTTGCTGTTACCTCCCTTGCGTGTTTGAAGAACAAACATCAACTTTCTGCCCAGTTTATATCCGTTCAAGAAGTCTGCAATATTGCAGTATTTTTATGATTTTATCTGCTGAAGAATATTTCCTGAGTTTTCCGGCTTTTTCCCTAGTTGAACCGCTCCAAAGACATTCCCAAACATCTATCCAATTTACCATATCAGGTTCAGCTACTTATGACACAATTCCTTTTTGCCTCTTTCCAGTGTATTGTTTGCCGATTAACAGGAGACAGCTCTGCGAGACTACCTATCTGCTGGAGGCTGTCATATTTCTTGATCCTCAGTTCTTACTCCAGACAACGTCATGATAAAATTCAGTAGTGATCAAATTTCTCTTCTTTCATTAGGGCTTCCTTATCTATATGAACATTTCATGTTCAATCTTTCAAAACGCCTAGAGGTTTAGAATAGTTTTATGTACTTTTTGCCACTTCTATCTTTAATCTTGATCCCAGTTGGTTCTTTATAGTTAGCCAGAGGCTTGGGGTTTTTTTCGTTTTGTTTTGCTTTGTTTTTAACTTCAAATACAACTTTCTCTTATACTTCCTGCACTGAATACTGAAAAATTGAAAGGAAGAAATAAGGGAAACACAAGGCAAGAATGCATTAATCTGCAAAACCTACTGCAGGTAAGCAAGCTGCTGCGTAATTAACATTCTGCCAGGACAAGGCCAAAGAGTATGAATTTAAAACAATACATTTTAAAAACCTCGGGGATTTCCATTTGTAGGGCTTGGTAGTTACTTTGTTTGTAACTTCAAACTGCATTAAAAAAATTACCTTTCATGTACACATTTTGGTGAACATTTTGCAGAAGCTACTTATATTTAATGGAAGTTTTGATTTATTTTTTTTTTTAAGTGGACTATACCACTTTGTATAGTTTTATTTACCTGCACCATGAAAATATATATGTATTTATCATACATATTACCATACACCTATTTCTGGAAGAAAATACAGTCAAGAAAGATACGTTCTTTCTAATTGAATACCGAATGACACATTTAATACACCCAAATTGTAACATTTTATAACACCTCACAGTTTTTTAACGGAGAGTAATTAAAAGAATCCTTTGCTTTCAAATTAGACTTACTAGAATTAAAATAGTTCTTCACTTATCATTCCCTGACTTGTAATCACCCATTCTATAATCAGAGATCTGAGAAATACTTATTTCATTGCTGTTGGTAAACGTGAAATATAAACCTAGGTTATTAACTTAAACATTAATTTTGATGCATTTCATTTGAATTTCTACAGTGGTATCTTATTGATCATATTGCAAATTAAATGCATCAAAGCTTAAAAATTATACTGATTAAAGTTTAATATAGCGGTATACTGCACAAATTTTAGTATTACTATTTAATTAGTAATTACGATACATGGCATGCATGATAGATTGTATATATGACATATTACGATATATAAAATATTTTTTTATATATATTAAAAATCTCAAAACATTTATTTTAGCACAGTAATTTTTTCTGCTTCAACTTCGTTGAAATTACTTATTCCACATTTTTACTGTACAGTATTAATTACAGAAATTGCANGAGGTTTAGAATAGTTTTATGTACTTTTTGCCACTTCTATCTTTAATCTTGATCCCAGTTGGTTCTTTATAGTTAGCCAGAGGCTTGGGGTTTTTTTCGTTTTGTTTTGCTTTGTTTTTAACTTCAAATACAACTTTCTCTTATACTTCCTGCACTGAATACTGAAAAATTGAAAGGAAGAAATAAGGGAAACACAAGGCAAGAATGCATTAATCTGCAAAACCTACTGCAGGTAAGCAAGCTGCTGCGTAATTAACATTCTGCCAGGACAAGGCCAAAGAGTATGAATTTAAAACAATACATTTTAAAAACCTCGGGGATTTCCATTTGTAGGGCTTGGTAGTTACTTTGTTTGTAACTTCAAACTGCATTAAAAAAATTACCTTTCATGTACACATTTTGGTGAACATTTTGCAGAAGCTACTTATATTTAATGGAAGTTTTGATTTATTTTTTTTTTTAAGTGGACTATACCACTTTGTATAGTTTTATTTACCTGCACCATGAAAATATATATGTATTTATCATACATATTACCATACACCTATTTCTGGAAGAAAATACAGTCAAGAAAGATACGTTCTTTCTAATTGAATACCGAATGACACATTTAATACACCCAAATTGTAACATTTTATAACACCTCACAGTTTTTTAACGGAGAGTAATTAAAAGAATCCTTTGCTTTCAAATTAGACTTACTAGAATTAAAATAGTTCTTCACTTATCATTCCCTGACTTGTAATCACCCATTCTATAATCAGAGATCTGAGAAATACTTATTTCATTGCTGTTGGTAAACGTGAAATATAAACCTAGGTTATTAACTTAAACATTAATTTTGATGCATTTCATTTGAATTTCTACAGTGGTATCTTATTGATCATATTGCAAATTAAATGCATCAAAGCTTAAAAATTATACTGATTAAAGTTTAATATAGCGGTATACTGCACAAATTTTAGTATTACTATTTAATTAGTAATTACGATACATGGCATGCATGATAGATTGTATATATGACATATTACGATATATAAAATATTTTTTTATATATATTAAAAATCTCAAAACATTTATTTTAGCACAGTAATTTTTTCTGCTTCAACTTCGTTGAAATTACTTATTCCACATTTTTACTGTACAGTATTAATTACAGAAATTGCATTTATCTAATTGTCTCTTAAAAGAAGAAATATTTTTATTTTAAAGGATTCTTTCCAGAATGATATTTCATCAAAATGGCTGCATTCTTTCATAAAGCTGTGAACTCTCCAAAATTACCTTTTGTCAAAAATAGGACTTCTATTAAAAATGTCATGACTACTTCAGGATATGAAGGTTTTGGTACAAATTATTGCAAGAAATATACTTTATTTACACATACAGGAAGGGAATTGTACTTTCATATAATATTTAGGTTCCAGAATGTTGAAAAAAAAAATAATTCCTTTTCTTAATTGATCATAATAAGGACACACTGGTGAAATAACCTATTAAATTCAAACAAATATTTGAGGACTTTCTGCGTCCTGGTATTTTCCAACTCAAACATGCAGCTTTATCACCATCACTGTCTAATTACACTCAGTTTGCCACTAAGTCCCACCTTCTGAAAACAGAAAGTTTTCTATTTTCTTTTGCCCACCAACTCCAATAATCTGAAAATTGTCAACAAATCTTAAGTCATTGCAAGAATTAAAGTAGCCTGTTTGGCAAATTATTTTTCCCCTGACCTCATACAACTTAAATTGCTCTTCATGCCCACTGTAAAACAGTTATTGTCCATCTCTTCATCATTAATACTTTCTATGGGCTTTCTGGTTTGATTCAGCTCTGTCTATATCCTGTAAAGCCACTCCTTTTATTTAGAGCACCTCGCACAGTCTTTACATACCAGTGTGCCTGGTAGAGGCACCCAGTGGATAAAATCAGAAATTGCCTGGCGGCGTTTCTCAGTAGAGTATTAATCGGAGTTGTCCCCCATCCCCCATACACTACTTGTCATGAAATTTCTAGGAACTTAATTACCTTTGGGACTTCTGTCCCTTTGTCAAATCTAGTTGAAATTGGCCAAGAGATTCAACATTTACTGAAGGGAGCAAGGGAGACCAGACAGAGCACTACCACACAAATACTGTTTCCTTAGGACACAGGGCTAAAATAACCATGTAACGAATGGTTTGAAGGAAACTGTCTCATGAATGTACCAATTAAATCACAGGCAAGTGATTTATTTTGCATGTATTATCATAAATACGCTGCTTTACCCTTTGCAAAATCTCATTTAACTGCATTAATTTTAAAAGAACAATTTCAGGCAGAGTTTTGCTTTTGTGGCACACCAAGGGGAAAATGTTCTCTCATCTTCAAATGTTATTAACTGGAAATAAGTGTAACCTACCTTTGACGTCCTTATTGCAATTTAGATAGACAATTAGATATACAATACCAAAAAGAAAGAGAGAACTTTGTAGTAGAGATTTTTCTCCTGGTGCCCCAGGTGACTATAGTAGACTCCCTTCTGTGTTCAAATGATTAAAAACTACAATTTCCTTCAAGCCGTTTTTAGAAAGCTATTTATAATTGCAGTATCAAGTAATATAACTTTTTAAAAATTAACTTACGAGATTTACATAGGATTGTGCTTTTTATAGGAAGGTAAATTGTGTTCTCATTTGCAATAGTTATTCATTTTTTTCAAGGCTGGAAACTTGCAATAGAGTAAACCAAATTCTTCCTTCACATAACTGGATCCATGAAGAAGAATTTCAGCCTTGGAGACTTCCAGTAACTTCTGCTACAGATACACATCACTTTAATAAAAATATATGTCTCTGCTCTGTCACAAATCTATCCTTCAGGACAATGCTGAAAATCAAATGCTTTATGCTGTGAAGTTATGTTAAAAAACAAAACCTTCTGGTAAGATGTTCAAAATGGGCAAAAGATGACAAAAGAATATTATCTCTTTTCTTGCATCCAGATGTTGCAAGCAACTATACTCACTTATAAAGTTTATACAGATAGAAGGAGCTTTAATGATTTAGTCACACAGGACCCATGAGAAAGTTTGTAATTCAGCCACTGATGTTTTTTGTGGTAGCTTGCATGTTGTAAGATGGGAAACAGTACATAGCTTGAACAAATACTTCTTTGAGGATTAAATGACCTCCAAAATTAGAGGCATATAGCTATATTAAGTTTAGTTCAAAAACATCTGCAGAATCATGCACTTAGAAGGGTTGATTTAAATGTTTTGTCTTCCACTTAGTAAATATCGCTGAGAAGAAGTTAGAGTGGAGCAAAGAACAGAATAAAGAATTTTGGCACTCCCATGCCAAAAAAAGACAAAGAAAGGAAAAATCATAGATGAAAATCCATTTGTTTTTCCCTAATTTGTAACTGTACTATTCAATCATGCACATATTTTATCAACTGAAATGTATACTGTATCAGTTCAACAGGAGCCACTCAGAAAATTTCTGAATTTTTCACTCATGTATTTGCATTGGCATCAGATTTTGGGGGGTTCTGAGAACATATAACGCTCATGAAATGATATTTTCATAATCACTGGAAATCTGCATAATTTCCTTTTGTTAAATGACTACTTCAGCACATGGTGTGCTATAGGCAACTCATTGCTCACCTTTGATAATTAGCTTTTGTTTAACAATGTTGTTGTGTCTTTTCGTTGAAGTTGTATCTGGGCAGAAGACCTTGGTGTGATGTGAGTGGGGTGACCCTGTAGAATGCCCTTGCTTAACTAGAGCCCCAAAGTCAGGATGTTAATTGGCTACAGAGAGTAATGTATACAGATAAATGGAAACAGTTTCCTCTGTCAACTGAAAAATTTATGTGGTAACTAAACTCAATTTAAAAGAATAAACATCAACAGTTTTAGTAAAATAACATTTTTCAAAAGACTAAGCACATTAAGAAATACCTAAAGGTCAGTTTATGTAAGAATAACGTGTTGTCTTCATCAGGTTGTCACCAGACAATTTGAGATACATTTTTCTTTTCCAAGACAAAACTTCTGGGAAATTTAATAATCAGCTCTTGGAAGGTAAAGACAAAAAACAACGAGACTAAACTAACACTAGAAAATGTGCATCTTTTCAGAAATCCAAGATCTGTGAAAACTTACAAAGGAACTGAGATCCCAAAAATCAAAAAATCAAAAGTAATCAGAAAAAAAGGTTGATTTACTGTGTAGAAGTACATGCTCCACTCCAGTGTCTCCTGTTTGAGTGCACCGACTTCCTTTTTACCTGCATAGCAATGATTTCTATATCATATTCTTAATTTTAAGCTTTCCTAGCAAATTCCAGTTTCAAACCTAGAGTAACTTGTTAAATTACAGAAAATGCTGTCCTTACCTCACGGATTTCGGTCATTCAGTGTCACCATGATCTATTGCAGGTTGACCCACTGTTTGTCTATACAATATCTGTTTGTCTTTCATTGCAAATGCAGTAAATAGAAAACTGAACAAAATAATAAGCAAATATTTTTAAATTAAAATTTACTTTGCAACTTACGTGATTGCTGATTGGAAATGTGAACTCAAGGTATGGCTAAACTGTTTTATATTCTTTTTTTTTTTTTTTTTTTTTGTGTGCTATGATCAATGGATAAATCAATACACATTTTTCAGCTAGAAATTAACATCATGAAGGTTCCATTAGCAGGAAACATGTTTTGCAGTAAGATCATTCCACTCAGCAGAAATCAGCATTCCAGACTCTAAAACTGGAAGTTCTATATTTCAGTTAAACTATTAAAACAAAATGGTATCAGAATACAACTCTTCATTCACAAAAGCCAGTAGGGTAATCTACATAAATAAAAACCTTAAGTTAGGTTGTCTTTCAAAAAGACATCAAAATAGAACAGATAAATTACATCTAGCTTATGTTGTACTCCATGCATGCTATAGCCTGCAGCACATCTGACTGATTTTATTTAACTATGAAAAATGTAGCTACTTGATTTGGCATAAAATCTTATAACCTATGTTTTATCAAAGAATTTTAAACTATCTAATACAGCCTGTTTCATAGATGCTATATTTAAGTATTTGAAAAGTCACTTTTAACAGGTTTTTTTTTTAAAAAACATGATTTGACTAATTGCTGAGAGCCTAAGAGAAAAATAGTCATTAATGACACTATTCAAAATGTGTTCAGACTACAAACATATGGAACGTTATAAAATAAACCAGAACTTACTCACTTAACATATAAGTGAAAAGCTTATCTAAATGTCAGAGAAACTGTTGCAGATGTCAAACCAACTTTCTGATTAATTTCAAAAAGTTTCACAGGAGGATCCTTGACTTTCTTTTTCTGTTTAACCTTTGAAATCATTTGGCCTCCTTTTTTCCCCTCATTCCTCACTTCCTCTTCATCTTTCTTTTTTGAGGGAAACAATGAAATAGAAAAAATACCTTCCCTGAGGACAGCAGATGAGGACTTGAAGCTCCTTGCATTTCACTTGAGTCAAACTCTGGAAGAGGATTATAGACTTGGTCAAGAGGGAAATGTTGTGGAAGACTATCAAGGCTGTCCATGTAGCACATTAAAAGACTCCACTTGACTCTGCTAATCCTTCCAGCCATTGTGGGTTTTATGCACAATTTTCACACCATGACAGACTTTAAATTGAAATGCTAATATGAATTTCAGAAATCAATACAAACTTTTCATATCAAAATAGTTTTCTACAAAACATCAAAGAGTTTCTGTCAGATATTACGGCAACTGCAATTTCCCCACCAAATTGTAAGCAAATGTGATTGAGAGTACTTTGATTTAAATTGTATCATCCTATCCTTTAGACAACTGGTAAAAACTACTTTCTCAACTAACAGCAGTGCATCAGTATCTGAAGCTAATCTGAATTTGATTATATGATTTCATTCTTAATTTGTCCCAATGTTGTACTATGTTTGCAGGAAAAGAAGAAAAATTTCCATGGAACTACTACTTTTCATTCATTTTATTCCAGTATTCTTAAATCATGATACATGTAAATTGCAACATCTTTTTTTTTACTAGTTAAAAACTAATAATAAGCCCAAAGGGTAAACTTTTCGTAACAGCATATTTTATGTATTTTGGAAGCAAGAAAATAAAAATTTGGAACACTGGTAAACTGGTAAAATAGTGGTCATCCTCCATTTATTACTCTTAAATCTAAAAAATTAGAAACAAGAGAATTTTCAAAATGGATGCATATATCTATACGGCCAGCAAGTAAGGACGGCTTTTATAAGGATGCTTTCTATCTGCCATCCTTGATCTGTGCCATGCTTCAGTGTTGCAGCAGTCTCACCCATTAAAAATTCAAAAAACAGAAAACATATAATCCAGAAACATTAATTCATGTTTCCAGTTTACTGCTATAACTCTTTTTGTTTCGAACTAAAGTAAATGTGAGCAAAATTAAATGTCTCAGAGGAAGACACAGAGTAGTCGAAACATACATCCTCAATTTAATGGAGTTGTAAATGCTTTCATGCTAGATAGTGGAAGGTCAATTTCTTTAACATTTCCCTGCACGCATAATAGAAATAGATAGTGTTCTAGTTAAATCTAGCTAGTCGGAATTCCTAGAAACTCTTGTATCTAATTTTAGAATATTTTATGGTCTAATACTGAAATTTTATGAAGTACAAAAGCATTATCTTTAATCATTGGGCCAGATACACTTTAGAGGTATTCCTTATGAGATCATAACTCTGTCAATTTTTGTTCTTATCTAAGAATTTTTTTTAGAGCACATGACTTCTTACAGCTAAAAAAATGTGGAACTTTGTTTTAAAAAGAGACAGCAATGATTACAGTACCATCAAACTGCATATATAATTATTTTAGAAAGCAACCTTTGATAGAATTCATTCTGAAGGTATTTATAAATCTTACAGTTCTAACACAATTACTAGTAATTTTTCATTAATAGGCTCAAAAGATCTTAATAAATCATACAAAGATAAGTATGGTAAATATTAAGTAGTATGATTTCACTTTAGTTTCCTTTCATTGACAGTCAAAATATATTTAAGATATTTCAGACTCCTTTTCTGCTGTTATTACTGACTACAGTTCAGTAGTTATTTTGAACAGTCCCGTTGAGCCTTTGAGTCCCACCTATCTTCTTTTGACTGCAAAAAAAATCCCTTTGCACAGGATCGGATGTTTCAAGAAGAGCAGAAATGGTGAACACATTCAACTATCCATATCAGTAGAAAAACAAAAGCAGTAGGATGAAATACTCACAAACCCTTTCCGTTCCCTAGAACGCAACTTTCATACAGAACTTAAAAACTCCACGGCAAAAACTTCTAAGCTATTCTACTTTAAAAATTATTACAGTGTTATCATAATTACTACTCAGATTGTGGTAGTTATATAGCTCCTATCCCATAAAATAGGCAACTTTTAAAACCAAAATGAGAAAAAAAGCTGAAAATCCTGCTGAAGGAATACATAGAACTTTACTCTTATCTTACCAGAGGATATATTTTTTTAATCCAAGAGAATTGTAAAAATGAAAAAAAAGCTAATATTGCCAGAAAGTCTTACCTAACCACTAGCTATGATTCTACATGTGTCTGTGACAATTTTAGAAGAGTATATGGTTTCAAAGATAAAAAGAAAATATAAATAGAAGGTATAGTTAGTTTGTACTAATTCAATCATTCTTCAAACTCTGTTTATCTGTCACAGGTGATGTTAAGACTATTCTTCTAAAACATCTTTGTTTATAAGCTACAGATTTATTGCTTCTATTTTCTACCGGCTCCCAAATTTTAAGTAAAAGTATCTCTTATGGTGTGGTTCTTTGTAGTTGCTGAGGACACAGACACTGTGTGAGAGAATGTTATTAAAACAGAGATTCCTGCATTTCCCATTCCCACACTCAACATAAAGCGCAAATACAGTATTTTTTCTTGTACAATAGTCAAAATCATACCTAAACTACGTAAATCATACCTGAAAAAAACAGATAGATAGATAGATGCTCTTGAGTAAAGAGGAAGGTGTGGAGAAAAGGTTGTGTTCTTTGCAGAGGAGCAGCTGGAACATGCACAGCTTCATCCTGGGGCAGCTGATGGGCCAGGGGAAAGCTTGTGAGAGAAGATAAGGGACCAGCACAAGTGATGCTGTGGTAGGTATCTGCTACAGACTAACTGATCAAAAAGGTGATATAGATGAAGTTATCTGTAGAAGCTGATAAGCTTTACTTTTGTCCCTACAAGGGCTGTGGAGCAAATCCTTCTGGAAGCCTTTCCAAAGCCAGGTTATGCCTGACAACTTGATTACTGCCATGAAAAGGTGAGAGGCTCTGTAGGCAAAGGGAGTTCAGTCGATGTTAATATAATCTGCAATTTTAACACGGCCTTTGGCATTGCTACTCACAGTGTTTTTATAGCTAAATTGATAAGATTCAAATGGGGTAAGTGGATAATTTGGATGGAATATTGGCTCAACTGTTGGGTTGCAATTGGGAGTTTGAAGTCCAGCTAGTGGCTGGCAACTAGTGTCATTCTTCAGGTATCAAACACAGAGGTCAGTAGAGGTAAATCTGTTGATTAATGCTCCGGAACAGGGTATAGAGTGCGCACAAAGAAAATTTGCACCATAACAAACTAGGGGGAGTAGCTGATATGCTGGAAGGCTGAGCTGCTATTCAAAGTAATCTTGACAGGCTGAAGAAACGGGCTGACAAAAATCCCAGGAAGTTCAAGAAAGGCAAATGCAAGTTCAGCATCTGGAACTGAATAACCCCACAGAGTAGCACTGGTTAGGGACAGCAGGACAGAAAGCAACTTCTCAGAGAAGGAACTAGAGGTCCTAGTGAACAAGTCAAACATGAGACAGGAACCTGTCTTTGTGGCAGAGACAAATGAACACATCCTGGGCTGTCTTAGCAAAAGGTTGAGGGACAGAGTTATTGCCTCTTGTTTGGTAGTGTTGTGTGTGTCCAGTTTTGGGGTCCTCAACAGAAGACAGACATAGACATACTGGAATGAGTCCAACATAACAACAGACTGGGTGGTCGGGGGGCTAGAGCACCAGAGAAGCTGAGTATTTTCAACCTTGAGACAAGAAGAAGAAGGGGAGATCATACTGCTATCTACAACTGCCTGGTGGGAGGGCAGAGAAAGATGAAGCCAGACTTTCCTTGGAGATGCGTGGTGATAGGATGAGAGACAACAGACACAATTTGCAACACAGGAAATTCCAAGTATGTGTAAAGCTGTTTTCACCATGAGGGAAGTCAAACACTGCTAGAAACCAGCATTTATTTGCAGAATGTCTACAGGATACCTCAGTGACAGATGTAAAGGTGTTATAATGGAGGATAGTTGGGAGAGGATGAGACAGAACAATTCAACCAGAAGACAACCCTAGAAAAGGAAGACTGTGTTTCACAAATTATTTGACAGAAAGTATTCCCACAATGGCAGAAAAAAAGCATGTACTAAATTAATGCCAGTCTTTCCATCACACTTTCGAACATCCAAGTAATATCAGACAATCCAAGTCCTTAATTTAACGACTTGGCATAGAAGTGCACACAAACTCTTGCCTTGGTGAATCTTTTCACAGGAGAGCATGCTGTTGAACTTCAAGAATACTATTTGCAATAGGGCAGGAAAAACAAAAGATGCAGAAACTCTGAGAGGTAGCTACACTTACACTTGTTTTTGATTTTTAGGTATGTGAACCAGAAAGCAGCCTGAGAGTTAAGTAACAGAGCTAACAGTAAAACTACCAAATAATACAAAAAGAATTGTCAAAAATTCTTCTGTATTTAAAAATAGAAACTCATACAACCTATGCCATCAGAGTTCCTTTGCTAACCAGTCTAATGCACAAATTCCTTTCAATAAGTTGAATTGTTTTTGCATGACAGTTGCATGCTTCTGTATGCATCTACTGTAGACCTTCCATGAAAAACTGTATGATTTTAAAGTATACTCATTATTTAAAGGTGTTGAACACAAAACAGTGTTATGCAAAAAATTTGGTACTTAGGGCATGAACCATAAAAATAACTTTAGAAATGTCAAATTATATATTTAGACAGTAAGAGCACACCAGATAGAATATAACTGCAAATTAGTTAGATATTGTAACTGCAGGAACATATTTATATCTTATAATTTAGCAGTAAATTATGACTTTTAAAAAACCTACTGTTTTACCTGTAGTGTTTTAAGAACACTGCTGGTTTATGTACAGTCTTACTACATTCTTGGTTTCATCAGAGCATCTGAATTTTTAACAATCAGGCCTGTGGCACAGGTTTTTATACTGGATAGCTGCAAAGGTTATAAATTGTGATTGTTAACATTTAGGGGGATTGATGTTAAAAAACATTAGGCAGATTGTTTTTATTGCATTATAGGAAAGAAATAGTAAATGAGGAGGAAAGGACATACAGATGCCTGAAAATAGGTGAAGGGAGCCCAAAAAGGAATGGAGAAAATAATAGTAAATGAGACTGTCTTCATTTGCAGCTAGTAAATGAAAAAAAAACCAAAACAAAAAAACCCCAAACAAGACAAATTAATGAGGAAAAAACCCCACAAATCAGGGTCGAGCAGAGCCAAAAGACAAAACAAGATGCTACTGTTAGAGGTATATTAGAAGTGACTTTTTCTATAATTCAAGGAAGTTTAAAAGCTAGCACAATGGAAGGATTTCAGAAAGATGAGCTTGGGACTATCAGCAGCAGTGTGATTAAGAGCTTCATGTCCATACAGTAGCCAGCATGTTTTACATAATAGGGTTCAGCGTCTACTCCCATTATAGTTAAAATCACTTCCATAAATGCATTCAAATTACTATCTGAGTTATTCACATATTTTCTCAAGCTATTTAGTATGTGTGTTTCTCATGCAAAAAAATCTCACTATGAAAGGGAAAGTTTTAGACTTACTAGCTTTGGATGAACAGGCAAGAGTTCTGATGCACTCTCTAGAGGGGTGTGCTGCTGATCAGGGTCTTGTATCAGGGATGTCACAAAGGGACTATCAAGCGTTGTACAGGCCGTTGACTATCAACCGTTGCTGTTGTTACACATGGGCACCAGTGATACTGCTAGGAGCAATCTGAAGAATATCAAGAAGGATTACAGAACGCTGGAAGGGGTGGTAAGGGAATCTGGAGCACGGGTGTCACAGAGCCAAACTTCCAGGTCAAAGGGAAGGGGTTTGAAAGGGCCAGTCAAATCTGTCAAGTCAACGAATCGTTACAGGACTGATGCCACAGCCAGGGGTTCAGTTACTTAGATCATGGGACCTTTGAGAAACACGGTCTACTGAGGGCTGATGGGGCCCATCTGTCAGGAAAGGGGAAGAGCATCTTTGGTTGGAGGCTTGACAAGCTCATGAAGAGGACTTTAAACTAGAGTTCCTGAGAGAGGGGAACCTGGATCCATCCCACTCCTATCTGTTTGATGCCAGTGCCAGCAACAGATGCCCACTGCTTGGATAAGGATCACAGGTCAGCAGGACAGTACCTGGAGTGCAACCAAAGCAATTCCAGCCACTCCAGCTAGAAAATCAGCTTCATGAAGGGCCCAGCTTTAATGATTCTATGCAAATGTACATAGCATGGGGAATAAACAGGAGGAGTTAGAGACATGAAGCTCAAGGGTAGCCTTGATCACAGTGACGATGAATTGGTGGAGTTCAAGATCCTTAGGGCAATGAGGAGGGCACGCACCAGGCTCACTACTCTGGACTTCAGGAGAGCAGACTTCGGACTCCTCAGGGATCTGCTTGGCAGAGTGCCATGGGATAAAGCCCTGGAGGGAAGAGGGGCCCAAGAAAGCTGGTTAATATTCAAGGATCACCTCCTCCAAACTCAGGAGTGATGCGTCCCAACAAAGAGGACGTCAGGCAAAAATGCCAGGAGGCCTACATGGATGAAGAAAGAGCTCCTGGACAATCTCAAACACAAAAGGGAAGTCTACAGAGGTTGGAAGCAAACGCAGGTAGTCTGGGAGGAATACAGAGAAATTGTCGAAGCAACCAGGGATCAATTTAGGAAAGCTGAAGCCCTGACAGAATTAGATCTGTCAGGGATGTCAAGGGCAACAAGAAAAGCTTCTACAGGTACATCAATGATAAAAGGAAGACTAGGGAAAATGTGAACCCTCTCTGGAAGGAAACAGGAGACCTAGTCACCCAGGATATGGAGAAGGCTGAGGTACTCATTCACTTTTTTTGCCTCAGTTTTCACCAGCAAGTGCTCTAGCCACACTGCCCAAGTTGCAGAAGGTAAAGACAGGGACTGGGAGAATGAAGAAACACTCACTGTAGGAGATCAGCTTCAAGACTATCTAAGGAACCTGAAGGGTGCACAGATCCATGGGACCTAATGAGATACAGATGCAGGTCCTGAGGGAACTGGTGGATGAAGTTGCCAAGCCACTGTCCATCATATCTGAGAAGTTGTGGCAGATCATGAAGCAGATCTTCCTGGAAACTATACTGAGGCACAGTAAAATAAGGAGGTGATCAGTGACAGCCAACATGGCTTCAGTAACGGCAAATCATGCCTGACAAATTTGATGACCTTCTACGACAGGGTGGCAGCGTCAGTGGATAAGGGAAGAGCACCTGATGTCGTCTACCTAGACTAGTGCAAAGCATTTGACACTATCCTACATGACATTCTTGTCTCTAAATTGGAGACAATTGGATGAACCAGTAAGTGGATAAGGAATTGGCTGGATGGTCACTATACTAAAGGAATTGCAGTCAACAGCTTGATGTCCAAGTGGCGACCAGGGACGAATGGTGTTCTTCAGGTTGGTATTGGGACCGGTGCTGTTAACGTCTTTGTTGGCAACATGGACAGTGGGATTAAGGACACCCTCAGCAAGTTTGCCAACGACACCAAGTGGTGTGGAGCGGTCAATGTACTGGAGGGAAGGGATGCCATCCAGAGGAACCTGGACAGGCTTGAGAGGTGGGCCCATGTGGATCTCATGAAGTTCAACAAGGCCAAGTGCAAGGTCCTGCACGTGGGTCAGGGTAATCCTAAACACAAATACAGGCAGGGCAGAGAATGCATTGAGAGCAGCTCTGAGGAGAAGGACTTGGGAGGGTTGGTTGATGAGAAGTTCCATATGAGCTGGCAATGTGTGCTTGCAGTGCAGAAGGCCAACTGTGTCCAGGGGTGCATTAAAAGAAGTGCGGCCAACAGGTTGAGGGAGGTGACTCTGCCCCTCTACTCTGCTCTGGTGAGACTCCACCTGGAATACTGTGTCCTGCTCTGGAACCCCCAACATAAGGAGGATGTGGACCTGTTGGAGCTGGTCCAGAGGAGGCCACGGAGATGATCTGAGGACTGGAGCCCCTCTGCTGTGAGGACAGGCTGGGAGAGCTGGGGTTGTTCAGCCTGGAGAAGAGAAGGCTCTGGGGAGACCTTAGAGCCCCTTCCAGTATCTGAAGGGGCCTACAAGAAATCCAGGGAGGGACTTTTCACAAGGGCATCTAGTGACAGGATGAGGGGTGATGGCTCCAAACTGGAAGAGGGAAGATTTAGATTAAATCTCAGGAACAAATTTTTCATTCCGAGGGTGATGAGACTGGCCCAGGTTGCCCAGAGAAGCTGTGGAGGCCCCATCCCTGGAGGTGTTCAAGGCCAGGTTGGACAGGGCTTTGAGCAACCTGGTCTAGTGGGAGGTGTCCCTGCCCATAGCAGGGGAGTCAGAACTAGATGATCTTTAAGGTCCCTTCCAACCCAAACCATTTTATGATTCTATTAAGAGTAAGCCATTCAAACCGAAGGAAAATTTCCTATTTTCGATGACTTCAAAAACTTCCAAACACTTGAGGGCTTAGTCTATGCTTCATTTCTTTACATTTAATACTATAATCACAAGTATAATTCATAATGTAACAAATTATTAAAAGATTTTACCTTATTTACAGAACATAAAAACTATAACTACTCAGCAACAACTGTAAAGAAAGCATCTGTACATTGGGTCCAACATTTCCTAATAACTGACTTAGCCTTATTCGGTAGCAATTTTTAAGGAAAGGGGTAATCCTTAAAGAATTATGAATGTACTTACGACGTTTAGGGACAAGGCATTACATTTAGATTAAATATTACGTATGAAGTCAATAGATCTTTCTATCTGTTGATTAAGGAACGATGCCTGCAAATATGGTGGTGGTCTTCATCGAAAAAATTTAAATGAATCAAGATGCAATCCAGCTTCTAAATGGAAAGCCAAAAATAACACTAATAGTCACATGTTTTAAAGTATATAAAGAATTTGTGTTCATTTCTCAAAGAAATATAAAGAGGGTAACATGACACATGATTAAAACACAGCAGAATTGAGGTTATGAGTAAGGTGAAAATTTTTATAAAATACCTTGCAGTTTAGCTGTTTGTGTAATTGACTTTATGTGGATATAAACATTCATTGTGGAACATAGTTCTTATCTAAAACTTGTGCTCCCTTAATATATAGCCAAATGATATTTAAAATGTAAACTACTGAAAAGCATGCCTTTTAAAATTGTGAGTAAAAACAAGTAAGACAAAATACTGTTATGACAACAGATACGGGGATGGCACTCCAGCCTTACTATAGAGGAAGTCGGTACTGTACTAAAAAGAATCCAAAGAAGAAAAGAAAGATTTTTTTTCTTAGAAGACTCTCACTGTTTTATAAAAGAAAGTTGAAATGATCATTGTGCATAGCATTAAGAGGTCCATCTGGGAAAAAAAGATCCCATTTAGCAAAGGCAGAGAGGCTGAAGAAAAAAGAAAGAGGAGATTGGGTGTGAAATCCAACCCTCTTTGAAGTCAATGGGAATTTTGCCATCGATTTCACTGGGTCAGGATTTCACGCAAAGTGGATGCAGCCTGTGCTTTGTGATACCCATATTGAATTGAGGTTTCTGATTTCAAAAGCTGTATTAAAGTCACTCTCACATGAAACTGATGTAGCAGAGTACAGAATAAGGTCCATTATTTTTTTAATGAGAGGAAATGAAAAGGTCGCAGTTAAAACCTTACTCAATATAATTAAGCATAGACAGAAGGAAAGAATACACATTCCATCACTTACCTCCTGTATCTAATTTGTTTTTTCTCTTTTAGTTTTCCTCCCTGAACACTATTATGCCTCCCTGCTTCACTCCTTACACTCCCTTCATCTTTAACTGCAAATTCCAGTGGGGAAAGCAAACTGACAAAAGCATACTCCCATTCTTGCAAAATCAAGCCCCTTAAACTGCACTGTTCAAGTCTGGGGTAAAGTTTGTTATACACAGATTTTTATATATACATTTTATATACTTTTTTCAGTAAGGATAAAAGTCTCAGATGCTTATTTTGTTATTAATAAAACAAACTCAGATGTACAAGTAACAAAAAGACAGTCAACTTTGAGTGAGGTAGCATTTGATGTAAACAAATAGCATTTAAGTGCTATTTTCTATTATTGTGAAAAAACAATAACAAAGATAGATTAGTGATAATATCATAAACAAGATTTTTTACAAAGTGGAAAACAGATCCATAATGGGATCTTTCTCATGACGTGCATCCAGAAGTTACAATAAGCCTTGTGCTTTTAGATAGGTTATCTTTACTGGTGGGAAGATATACTTTCCTAGTACAAAAGTGCACATATCATGACAGCTAATAACTTTCCTAGAGACCATATCCAATTAAAACTCAGAACAAAAGAAAGAAAAACAAAATTTTATATGCTCCACGAAAGTTCACCTTCTTTCCAATTAAAATTAGTTCTGGAACTTAATGTTAAAAATGTGTGTTCATTCCACACACGTATTTAATGGAATCAGTGGTGCTATTTAATCAGATGCTGGAGATTTAAGTTGGAAATAATGGATATCAGGTTGGGAAGGTATTCAAATATTCTTTACCCACTTCTTTCCTACAGTTTGTTAAATGTATTTTTAATGCAAATATATCAGTGTGCTTTCTTCTGTCTGCTGTCCTTGATGAAGACAATCCCATAAGGGTGAAATGCTGGCCTCTCCTGTTTCTTCCCTGCTGTGCCAAGAGAACAATTAAGTTGTAACTATCATAATATGATTGATGCCTACCTGAAGCTGGCAGATCTGTGTCTAATACAATTTGGGTTTAATTTAAAAATATTCTTGCTTACAGAATGCAGCAGTTCAGAAAACTATTGTTGTACATACAACTGAAAAAAAAAAGTTTAATATTTATGAGGCTCTATAGAAATATTCCTTCTAAACAACTTCTTGTCTGCAGAAGACTAGATTCCTGAGTTAAAGAAGATGTCATTTTGCTTTTAATGTTAACAGTGTCAAACATCTTATTGAGTGAAGTGTTTATTACCAATAACTGTAAGAATCAGACCTAGCAGTCCCTTTCTGTCATGAAAATATTTTCTTTTACAATTAAAGTGATAAAATGATTTTTCTGAAAGCAAACTAGGTACCGAACTTTAACTGAAAGGTGATAAATACAGGTCTTAATTTTCTTTTTTTACTTCTGTCTGTACCCAATTAAAGAGTATTGTTATTCACTACTAGAATATAAAGATGAATAATAGTTAGGAAATAAAAAATACAGAAAATTCTTTGACCAGGCTTCCAAGCTATTGCAGTCCCCTACTGCCAAACCTGGACTTCTCCATTTTCCTTAAGTTGAGACTTAAGGCAAGTTTTTTTTCAAAAGAAAATAATTAATCAGTAGCAAACCAACAAACTCACACATACATCTGTGTGCCTCACATTATACACAAGTCATTCTGGGAAAAAAAATTAATTTTCTAAGGAACAGTTATTTTAAAATGTATTTAACCCCAAACTGTTACCTGATTACATAACTGTATAGCTACAATTATCTATAAAATCTCTGTATCTATATCTATCTATATATCTATAGCCCCTGAAAACTCATATTCTCAGTTATCATTTAAATTCCAGATCCTGAGAGATGCTAACTCGCTTTGACTTACAACTGTAGAAGATTATACCTTGTTGAAAAACAAAGGGAAGTCAGGCTAGTTTTGAATTTAGGGGATTCAAAAATTTGACAAAGTTTCACTTGTATTAGATGAATCTAGAAGATCTTACCTTGCTGAACAAGAAATACATCTCTTTGAACATCAAATGTGTTAACTGTAAAGAAAAAGCCACACGATATGTATAAATGAACTGTTATATACAGCAAAATAAAACTAATTACTAACACAATGTCCTGGAACAATTAGACATTATTCTTTCTTTCTTTTACTAGATAAGAATTTTTCTGTACTAAATACAGTCCATTTCTTCTGATAAAAAAGTGGATGTTCTAAAGTTTATCTATTTTTCTTTTCGAAGCTGTTTTCTTTCAAGTGTCCTTGGAAAAAGATGGCACTCTCTAAATGTTTCCAGAGGCATTTTCACTCATTCAGCCTTTAACCGTGTTCTGCTCAATGCTGCAAATCATAGTATTCCAATCCCTTTCAGAAATTAGAAAAAAAGTACATGCTATGGCAACTAAGGCAACAGTCACTTTCCACTGATGATTACACTGAACTGTATAGTCTGAAACATTTTTCAGAGATACTTTTAAGACCAGAAACATGTATAATATGTGGTTGTCTTCAAGTTACTGGAGAGATTTACAAACTGAAAGTTATTTTGCCTTGATCTATTAATCAAGGGTTCAGTATGCTATCATGAATTGAGTAAATTCTTTTCAAACACTTGTTTGCATTAATTAATAAAATAATTAATTCAAAAGAAAAACAGTAACTTTTGATCATGTGTTTTGCGTTTTCTCTCAAAAATTCTGTGTGTAGAATATGTTATAACATATTCCAGGTTCTCAACTTATACCCAGTGAGACAGCTTTGGTTTTGAATGATAACTATACACACATAATAAAAAAAAGTGTAATTATGTATGTAAACTGATATCTACATCCAACCCTGATGGTCACCCTTGTCTTATTAAAATCATAGGAGTCACAGCTCTTCATAGGCATCTTCTTGTGGTGTTTCCCATATTATGTATTTTATTCCTCTGTCTTACTCTGTTTGGAGTCTTGGATTGTTTCTAACTGCTGACAATAGACCTGGGATGGAGAAGTAGGAAAGGAAAAAGAACAAATGCTGTTGCTATGCTCAGGACCTCTAATGAGCAATTTAGCTCCTACTGTCTTAAGGGAATGGACCTGCACATAAGTCTCCAAGCACATTCTTACTTTCACCAGAGCTGCAGGACTCAAGCTAAATTGTTGCTGGGAAATCAAGCTAAAATTTGTTGGCATTCTGGGTTCCAGAATTACTTTAAGCGTCAGTTTAAATACACAATAAAGTTTATTTATTGACTGAGCAATTGTTATTTACGAATATATTAGTGATAGCAACCACCGGGGGCAGCGGAGGCTGTTAAAGCTCCTGATAGTGTTGCCACATCAGCATTAAAGCAAAGAAGTTGTTTAGACTACAAACAAGAAACTGGTTTGTAACTCCCAGAAGGATGAGATTCTGAAGCAGCCTTCTCATAGGGTACGGGAAGAGAGGGAGGAGGAAAACACAACAAAGCAAAGAATACATTCATTTTAAAAGGAAGCTTGATAAATCTAAAGAACTAGCCTCAGCAGAGGAAGGCCTTTCTAAAACTGTATTCCCAGTAAGATTAAAGGGATTGTTGGAATCACTTCCAGCCTACCGAGATTCTGCCCAGAGAGGCTTTAAAGGCATACGCACACTTCAGAAAAGGCACATGACTGTTGGGAGGACTCTGCAAATGAGGACACGTTTGTCTATATATGAGTTAACAAGAAAACTTTGCAGTTTGGTTGAAAATGAAACAGCCCCCAGGTTGTACTTGAATTCAGTGAAAAACACAAGAAATGCTCTGTCTCTGCAGTAAAGGCTGTAAGCCTACAGACTGGAAAGAAAAATGAGTATCATGAAGGTAATCCCTGTACCAATTCATCAGGTGGTTTGGTTGCTTGCTTTATTTTATATTTTGTACTACTCTAGCTTTAAGCCTTAAGCCTTTCTATAAACACTTCTCTTAAAGAGCAAGGTGTGAATGATGTAGCATTTGTGCTTTAACAGCATTGCCGTGTTTTTAACCATTCCAGAGACTTTTGTATAATATTCGACTGCTAATGCAGTCTGCTCACTCCACCTCAAATACCTCAAAAATGTATTTTCTAGTGAAATTTAATAAAACTGACTTCCATTATTGCAATGAAAGACTAAGGCAAATGCGAAAAAAAAAAGAAGACTGGTAGGTTAACTTCTGAAAAAACTACAAAAGGGCAATAATGGAGAAATTAATGTAATCATAAAATAATTCTTCACTACAAAAAAAATATGAAGATTTCTCTCATTGCAAAACACCGATGGTCACAGTTAATTGTAACAAATTATCATTTGCCTTATTTTCAACATAAGAGAGAAAAGTCATTAAAAATAAATGTGTGGCTGGTGTTTTTCATGCAGAGGAAGAGCAGGTTGTGGGTTTCATAGCACAAAGGAAAAACGCTCCCTGATTACACACAGAACAGGACGGTTGTGCACCACTGTCCTCTTCACCACGTATCTGACACAGGCTCCTTGGGATCAAAGCAGATCCCAAACACCATGGGGTTCGACATCAGACAGGCCTGTTTTGGCTTGCAAGGATAGCTGTTTTATGCAGCAAGTTACCATAGTAACTTGCCCCAATTTACATAGCGAATAGTTAATGTGACTCAATATAAGCATTCACTCCAAGTTGAAGATTTCAGCTTGTTAGTGTAAGACAAACAGAACTCCCACGTAGAAGTCAGAAGCTGAAATGCCTAGGCATGGCCACCTAAATGACTCAAGCCCATCTTCCTCACAGAAAGGTTCTCTCTTTGCAGTTTACACCTTAGGCATATTCCCTGCTCACAATAGTCAATTGCTAACTTGAAACCTAGTTTGCACAAATGGAATAAAACTTTTTTAGGTAAACCTAAACTCCATAATTGAATACAAACTTAACCAATATTTTCCTCCCATGCTGTGTTCAAAAAACAAACGAGCAAACAAAAAACAATCCAAAACCCCCCAAACTCAACTATTTCTTGCATGGAGTTTGAGACCGAAAGTCAGTTTCTTGTGCAGAAGGCTTGGGTCTGCTTCTATCCTTAATTGCTTTAATTCAGCCTGACAATACAACTTCAGAGTCTTACTTCTAAGAGCATTTTAAACGTTTTGCTGGACTAAGGGCAAGATGCTGAAACTGAACCACTCCCCCCCATTTTTTATTAGCATTCTGCCTAATCAAGAGCCACTACTGACTAATATATATTAATCCCACTTACATACTTTTGTAATTTTACATGCATTTACACACACATTTCTAAAAGCAAATTTCAATGTATGAAGGAGCTACTGAAGTAAGGCTAATCATTTTTGCAAATACACAATAAAGAATCAAAGATTAGATGGAAGTTCTCTAGAACAAAATCAGGGCATTGTCTTAGATTGCGACCAAAGTATGAGTCAATGTCATGATACTGTTGAAGGCAAATATCATACCAGGATCTACAAACAGGAGTTAATACTTGCAAGATATATGAAGTGATACCTATTTGCACAGTGTGGATAGAATTTCAGTTGAAATAGGAGTTTCAGATATTGTGTTCCAAGAGATACATGGAGGAGAGGACTGAGATGGATGAGAGGTCAAGAGAAACATATACTAGAGAAGACAAGAGTTAGGTACTATTTAGCTGAAAGGAAAGACTGAGTTCTTTATGAATTTAAGAGGCCCTTGTAAAGAGGAAGGAAATAATCTGGTTTTCATGTTTGTAGGTGTAAATTGCAGTGAGAAAAATGAGGGCTAGACCTGGAAGGGAAGGGAAAACCTTTCTCACAGCAATGATGAAGCCCTAGACTACAGAAAACCAGAGGGTTTTCTATAACCGGACCATAGGGTCTCCATCAGTGAAGATCTTAAGGACTATATTAGATAAACTTTTACCAGGAAGAATAGAGTATAGTCAACAAGATAGTTCTGTCTAAATTCTCTCAAACCTAGTACATTATATTTTGTACAATGGAAATTAATATAGTACTGATAAGAACAGTGAAGTTTTTTCTCCCAGTAGGCTTATTTTTTATTTCTTTTTTTTAAATTTTAACTGAAGCAAGCATTGGAACAGTCATAAATAACTTTCACCTCACCGTATCAGAGACCTTAATATTCCTTATGTAGGGAGGGGAGAATCGAGAGTCCAATGAAAAGGTTTGAAAAACTAATTTCTTTGAGATAATTTGTCCCACGCAGCACAAATGAGTATTGAAATTTCCTCTTCCATATTACTTTGGGTCATCTTGACTCAGAATTATATTGAATTGTATTATATTGACCGTATTAACTTATTGCCATTCAAAAATAATTTACAAAATTAAGCTTTACAAAAAAAATTTTTGAGGATCAGGCGAAGCAAGCTTTAAGTCAGTGATAAGATCCTGCAACAGAATAGAAGTTATTCAGCATGAACAAGCATAATGCTAAAGTTAAAATGTGTAAATTAGAAAGAAGAAAACTTATGGTTAATGGTTTTTTTGCTTTTGAGGTAAGGGAAGGTTCTAACTAGGTAATATTCTTATTGCCCTGCCTGAAGATCTGCAAAGATACTCCAATCAATTACTTTTAAAGGAAATCCTCCTTTACCTGAAATTATTTTTTCACTTCACTTCTAAAATGTCATTCTAGAGTGATCCTGGATTCCTTGATGGTCAATAATTGCCCTCTGAATGCATTTATTAAGAAAAGTAACTTTTCAATATATGTTAAAAGTGTGAAATTTCTTTTTCTTTAGAGATATAAATAATGTTTCCTATCTCTGAGTTCAGAAATGTTCAAACAGTGGCCCTAGGGCCATATACTCAGTATGAGCAACTTTTTGAGCAATTCCATCATGCCAGTCTGATTACAAAAAAAAAAGAAAAGAGATGAGACAAAACATGATCCAGTTACACACGCAGGAAATACTGCTGATCACCCCTGCCTTCTCCAGTGAATTTCAGAACATATAATTACTGTAAGATTTACAATCAACTGATACCTATCTTTCTGTTTGTAATACCTTTGTTCTTTTTGCTGAGAGTGATTTCCTTGTTTTGTTCAATAGAGTGTTCCGAAAAGAACAGTGTCCATGGAATAAATAAAAATACTGAAGTTGTTTTAAGAGTAACTTCTACCTGAAGATTTTTAATCTCAAAAGAAGACCAAAGAAGAATATTGCTGCTGTCCCTATTTTTCAAATAAAAAAAAAAAAATTAGAAACAGACTGGTCAAATGACTTCCTGAAGTGGACAAAAATAATCTAGGTTTCTGAAAACTAAGCCAGAATCTATTTAAATAGGACATACCTTCTTCTAACTCCAGGTAGACAATTTCTAAAATATAATGATCTCATTTCCAAGTCTAAGCATTCTAAAAACTTCTGGAAGAAGAGCATCTCTCATTTGATATACAAGGCATTGAAAAAATTAGTACTTCTCTTAGACTTTCTTAAATCTATTAATTCCACTTACTAAATAACATATTTGAATTTGAATGTACATTAACACACATGAAATACAGCTTTTTTTCAAAGAAAAAGACATCTTTTAAAGAGTCACTGCAAGGGTACGCTGGATTGCTATGCACAAATTGCACTGTTATCCAGAGGTAACTGTCG
This sequence comes from Chionis minor, assembly GCA_013398295.1. Taxonomy (NCBI): domain Eukaryota; kingdom Metazoa; phylum Chordata; class Aves; order Charadriiformes; family Chionidae; genus Chionis; species Chionis minor. Next base: position 1,534,837 of record VZSF01010865.1, on the reverse strand, counting down.
TGGATTTGGGCCGGATTGGCCACTGAGGCAGATAACAGACGCACTCTCCTGCCTCTCTTCGAAGGGAGGCAGGAGAGAGAAAAACAGACTTCCAAATTTAGAAGGAACTAGACTACTTTAATGAAATATTAATAATAAAATAAAAAGCAAATAAAAAATACATACAAAACTGTATTGGGTCCCAGGGTGACAATCACGTCAACGGCAGGCACTGGGAAAGTCCTAGACTGGACTCAGTGATGGATGGGAAGTGAATTCAGGGGTGGGGATCACAGGCAGATGAACAGAGTCCTCCTCAGATGCCGGCCATTGAAGAAAGAGGGCTGACCCTTTGCTCATGAAATACTGAAATATATAGAATATACAAAACTAGTATTGAACTCACAGGATGATGATCATGTCACCAGCAGGCACTGGGAAAGTCCCAGACTGGATGGATGGGAACTGGATTCTGGATAGGGATACAGGAATGCACAGATCAGGATCAAAGGCAGATGAACAGAGTTCTCCTCAGATGCCGGCCATTGAAGAAAGAGGGCTGACCCTTTGATCCCTCAACTTTTATACTGAGCATAAGGCAGATGGGATGGAATACCCTGTTGGTCAGGTTTGGGTCGCCTGTCCTGTCCAATCCTCCCTGCAGCTGTGACCCCTCTACGCTTTTCTGCTTCCAACCCTTCAATGGGGCAAATAACCAACTTGGCTTCCCTTGGTCATTACAGCAATAGGTATAAGCAAGAGCCTCTGTGCATCCCATTCCTTGGCATCAGCTAAAAACATGGGTCTTACCATTCTGAGAGTGAGCAGTTTTCTGCACGCTATGCTGCGAATTTCAGCAGCTAGAAGAGGCCTAGCTAAAAAGTAAAGTTACTGAACAAAATTGGTCCTGTTTTACCTCAAACCAGGACAGTAACACATTAAGTTCTACATTAGACCCCTGTAAAAAGAATGTGGTCTTCTCTTTTCAGCTTTCGTCTAATAAATACTTTATGTATAGCTTGAAGGTGCATGGGTAAGAGACTATCTGGTGTCTAGTCTCTTGAAAGTCTGATTCAATAATAACTAACTCAACAAAAGACCCTAAAGGACACTGAAAATATATGCAATATACACTGGAAAGTGTAATACTTAATGGAATTGTCCTCTTTTTTTCAGTACTGCTGAAACAAACGTGCAGTTTTAGTGGTGGGAAACAGATATGACAAAGCTATCTGTCTTTGAGAAGCTTTATTGTAAGAAGGCTGAAATAGCTGTCGCTTGTTACAAGAAAACTTAATAAGATTCAAATTGTTACATGTCTTCAAAAGAAGAAAAGATTTCCAAATTGCACATTTTTTCCAGAATAAGGGTACGATTCTCGTGTATCAATAGCCCAAGGGCACAACATATTGAATGACTTATTAAACATTCATGATACAAATTTATTTCCTAACAACACTGTAGGAACCTGTTGTTTTCCATTACAGGAAGCAATGCTTCTCAAGCGTATTTACAACTCTCAAATTGCAAAATTTAATTTTCAAATCGAATGAGGCATAATGAGCTTCATGATCTCCTCATTCTTCACACCCAGGTTTAGCTACAAACGCAACACAGCAAAACAGATTAGAACAAGCAAACCAGGCGTATTAAAGAATTCTGAAGTAGTGAATGAGCATCTTTTTCCCAACCCATGGCAATTCATGAGACTCTTCCAAAGAGCAACGCATGGTCAAGCTAACAGCCTACCTATCTTCATCTCTAAACTGAGAAAAACAATGAAATGATATGCTCTTTGCTGAACATGGGTAAGCAAACACTCATCAGACTGAATTTTTTTTATATCATCTCATATAAAAGCAGCTTATTGTTGAGATATATACCTACATGTAACCTCGGTCTAGTATCTTTCACATGGCTACGATTCTATTATAAAAATGCTGTTCTCGCATGACAGTACCGTGGTGGCAAGGGGAAATGATTGAAGGAAAAATTAAGCTAAATGAGAACCAGAAGCCCCAATCAAGCTACAGGTAGCTAAACTGAAAAATTACTAATTCTGAGCTTTTGAGACCAATTTTAGAAGAAATGAGACTGATAGTATAGATCAATTATACTTCACACACCAAAAACTTCAGCTCGCTTCTGTGTGAATATCACTGACTGGAAATTTTGAAACCTGATTATTTCTATTGATCCAGTCAAACAGATTCAAAACAAAAGAACCACCACACTTAGCAATGAACTACTGTGAAGGCTGCCACTGCTTAAACAAACAAAATCGACAAACCAACCAAAACACTGAATGTGTTGTAAAAATAGACATAACTGAAAATTTTCAGTTCCACACATTTTTCTATATTAATGACTTCATAAAATGTTATATCACAAATTAGGAAATCAATTTTGAATTAGTTTTCCTCACTTTTTGATCAATTTTATCAACAAATATTTACTCAGGAGGAAAAAAACTGTTGGCAACTTAACTCTAAATTACTCAGTCCTCTAGAGTAGTTTTGTCTTCATGTTGTTCTTCTTTAAAAGACTAAAAGAAACTTAACTCAAAAGTTAGGTTTTATCAGAAAATAAATTATAATATTTGTTTTTACAGAGAAAATTCAAAATAGCTAAGTAAGCCTAGGTAGAAATATAAAAGCAAATTAAAATATGCCCAGATATATCCCTGCTTCCAGGTGGGTTTCAGTCTATTCTGCAGCTTTCTGAATAGTGGCAACATCTTAATAATCCCTGCTGATCAAGGAAGGTTATTTAGAAGGTTGTCAAGGCGTGGAAATCTGTTCCCTGCACTGCTTAGTCTACAGATCCTCTGTGAGTGCCCAGCTTGCTGTTATGACCCTGTCTTTCTCTTCTGCCTGGCACAATCTCCCCAGACAAAGCTCCGTGTTTGCCCAGCAAAGGCAGTGTCTCCCCTCTCTCCAGACAGTGTCACCTTGCCTGATCACTCCTTTATAAAAGAAATAAGATGCAAATTTAGAACAAAGAACTCAACCAAATGTTGTCTGTCACACTGCAACTTGACAAATTCACAGATATAGAAAAAATAGATGAGGTACATGATCTACATTGGGGCTTGGAATCCAATTCCACAAATAAATTTTAATTTTTTCGAAGTTATTAAAAACCAAGATAAATTTGAATAAAACTTCATAAATTTTGATGTGTCTTCCCTGTGACATGCCAACATATAATTGAAGAAAATCCCAGGAGAGGTAAGAGTTTAGTTTTCCCATGATAGTAATTTCCTTCTGGTTATGCCGTGACAGCTGGAGAGTAAGTCTTAATTTCTTGTAGAAGTGAGTTTAATTGCTTTAGAGAGTCAGTTTAGCATATCACTTCAGAAATGCCCCAAAGCTACAAGTAAACCCATTGTTAGCCAAATAGCTTCTTATTTGTAAGATTCTTAGTTTAGGGCTGTAGTTACCAAATTATGCTTTCAGTACCTTACCAGGTATGCCACAAGTGGCCCCCAAATCTTATCCCTGTTGGAACATTTTCAATTAAAAGTTTTATGATAAGGATCCATGATAGTCTGAGAAGTGTTGATGGTAGATAATGGGCTATAATCCATTGAATTTGGGAATCAGCGGCTTAAAAGTTATCCTGGCGACAAGAATAATCCATCTTGTCTAAGCAGTTCTAAAGAAATAATTGTTTAAAATATGATGATAATTTTTTTAAGAAGTGGTAAAACTTTTCTGAAAAAGATAACATTTGTCAGCTTGAAAGTAGTTTATCTTAAATGAAACAAATATTGTTTATAATTGAAAGTGACTTACCCTGCTGAGAATACAAAAAAAAATGTAGTTTTCATTGCAGAAAATTTTCTAATTATCCAAATATCACGGCTATATGTTTCCCACTAAATGCACTTTTTGGATAAATATGCAATAGATACTTTATATCAGTAAGTTAACTCTAGAGACAGTTTGGTCTTCTGGAGGCATACCATTGATTTCCAAATATGCACACACAAAATCATTATTGTATATTTAAGGAAAATAAGGTAAGGCAACATACAGTAGCAACACAAAAACCAGCAATTATGTTGGGGTTTTTTCCTAAAGTACAAGATCTTCTGGACAAGAAAAAATTAGAAAATTTATTCATCACCTTGTTTTTCATGTGCGTCTTATATCTTGATAACCGCTTTCCACTATTTTTGTAAAGCTGTTCTTTATTTTGATTTTTAAATTTGCTTATTTAAAGTGGTAGGAGATTAATTCATTAGTCATATAGTTAAAAAATAAGATGCCAAATATATCTATGTGGATTTTTATTTCATAAAAATGTTTGTACTTCATAAAAATACTATCATTAACCAATTCTTAGACTCTATCTTACAGGCTGAATTTATTAATAATTACGTTATTATCTTTTATCTGCTATCTTTTCAGAAAGACAGCAGAAAGGAAGCTAAAATGGAGAAGACAAGCTCAATATGGTCAGACTGTACTCAGAAAGTACATCAACACTATTCCAGGGAAACAAGAAAATCAAAGGCTAGAAGGACACTCACTAAACTAATATATAAACGAGACTGGTAGAACACACTTATATTTCTCAAAAGATGCAGTTCATGGATCTAGGATGAGAGTTTATCCAAAGAAATTAGCAAAGTAACCCAACATCCAAACACTAAAATATCTAATAGTACATGAGGATAGCTCAATAAAAGGATAAAGAAAATAAATAAAACAGAATAGCTTTAATAAAGAAAAATTATACAATTTCTTGTAGAGCAACAAGTACGGTTTTGAAGACACTTCTCTAGCTGTCAGAAGTGTTTCTAACAGGTGAGGATTTAAGCAGCTACGCTTTCCATCTGGCAAAAATTCTGCTCAAGAAAGGATTGCGTACAAACATTTTTCTCCTTGTTTAGAAATTTCTAAGTGATTTTCTGTGAATATTGAATGAAGATTGGACATTATCGGAAGTACACTTGCTCATGAATTTTAAATCATTTTAAGCCATACATATACTAGCAACCTGTACTCACAAAGAGAACACAAACACCAGAACACCTGAATTTAAATTACATTATAAGCAACAGTTCTGGAATATGGTTTCCTACCCTGCTCTTAGATTTGCCACAGTGAAGCAACAAAGCATAACACAAGGGCCATTAAAGGACACGTATTGCAGCAAGTAGCAGCAATATGAAAAAAGATCTGTCTCTGTTTAAAGATCTCGACTCACCTGCAGCAAATTTATCAACATGATGACCCCTGTTTTCCAGGTCACCATAACAGTAAAGTCATATTGATGCTCCTGACAGTGACAAGAAGTTTCTTATTATCAGTCTTACCATTTCTCCTCCTATAAAATTTTGAAAAATTTTACAATACACAAAGTTATGATCAGTAACAGTAACCAAAAATACAAGAAAGCTTCTGCAGTATTACGCTGCATTTATAGACTCTGATGGCTGAAATTTCAATGGATAGTCTTTTTATCTCCAAATAAAATATACTTAAAGGCCATATGAACAATTCTGCTGAGGTGAGCTGTGTGATATTTAGGTCCATTTATTAATTTGTATTTGCATATGGGAATTTAGTAACTAGCTGTGAGATATAACTGCATTGAAATGTTACATCTGCTAGATAGAGACAGTATCTTTGCAGCTGTTTATAGAGAACATAATTCTAATACTCTGATTTACCTTTAATTCAGTACAGTGTCCTTACGAGACACTCCTTATGAAGAATGTAATTCAGACTCAGATTTTTTTGTATGGAACTTCTATGTGTCTGTGTTCTGGGTCAGCTGGCCACATGCTTGCAGGTCGGTCGGACTCAGTGTGCAAGTACTGTTTGCTGTGATCATCAGAGTTCAGTAAAACGAACTACTGAAATCTTAAATCTAGAAAATCAAGGTCACCTTATTACAGTTAAAACAATGGAAAACACCTGCTAAATGCAGCATGCAATGAACATTCATACCATGATACTTTCATTTTCTTACAAGCACGAAAAGCTTTCTGCACTACATTTAACCGTCATTCTACCAAATTTCAAGCACTGCAAGCAGATTATTGGTTGCAATTGCGTCAATACTTTTCTGTCTGCTGCATGGGATTATGACTCTCCTTTTTCCTACAGCACAGGCAAAGGAAAATTACTATTTCATCTCACAGAAACAGTCGAAATTTACTATCCAGATATTACAGAAAATGTACAAAAACATCTTACAGGACAGCTGATGAATACTTTATTTCTAGCAGTAGTTTTGTTCCTTTGTACCTTTTAGCATGAGGTTGATCCTCAATGGTCTTTTAAGAGAACTGAGGATGGTTTCAACCACATGAGTAGGAATTAAAGAATAGAAGCCTAATAATTCATAAATATACACTCAGTGCAAAATTCAGACAAAATTAGGTCATCTATGCTGTTTACTTCACTTTGCTATTGTATTCATCTTGCGTTAGTTATGGCCTATTCTTTTAAGTCTCTCCTCAAACAAAGGTCTTTCCATAATCATAACTGTTTCTCCCTCCACGTCTGGACTCTGATAAACAGATTGTACTTACTCTTATTTCATCTGTCTCTTTGGATGATTTGTTTTAATAGCTCAGCAGTAAAATTTTCTACCCATGAACGTGTATGAGCCACAGTAATTTTTCATGCTTTTTTGGCACCTCAATCGTTGACATTAAAAGAGAAAAAAATAAATAAATCACAAAGCCCAGAAAGGCTAAATGGAATTCATAATCTACTTTGTGGGATCCTCAGAAGCACACGCCTATAGTTAAGAAAAGTATAGCAACACTTACCATATTGGCTAACATGCCTCAGACAGAACAAACCCATCACATCTAAATGGATGACTTTGTATGAAGTGAAATACGAGAGCCATCAGGCCCTGTTCAAAGATGATTTACACATTTGCCATTTATTCTGAGATACGTCTTTGTCAATACTGACTTCTCACTTAGAGAGCAATGTACCACATTTGCAGTGGCTGATTTTTATTCTTTTTTAAAGAGATTTAATTGTGGCAAGAATGTGTTTTCATGATTCAGGCCAGCCATAGAATAGAATAGAATAGAATAGAATAGAATAGAATAGAATAGAATAGAATAGAATAGAATAGAATAGAATAGAATAGAATAGAAATAGAAATAGAAATAGAATAATTTCAGTTGGAAGAGACCTACAATGATCATCTAGTCCAGATGGATGCATGATTATGAATTGTAATCCGTAAGGCATCCAGTAACACTACAAATGCTGTTTAAAAAGGTGGTTAATTTCTTAGCACGTGTGACCTTATTACACCGTAAACGTCTCAGACACCAAATAACAAAATGTAAAACCAACAGCTCTCAATACCAGACTAGCCTGCCATATAGAATTCAGAAGCTGCTTTGACAAAATCACTAAATTCATATTTCATCTTTTCTGAGAATTCAATAAGAGAACATGCGGTCCTGTGTAATCCATAGTTAAAAGTGTATTTTTACAGTGGCATGTCACGCCCTGCCCAGATTACCCCAAGCTGTTTACAGCCTCACTGCTCCAGATGTGGAAGGCAGTTGCGTTCTAACGGGAGTAGCATATTATTAGCATTGCAATTGAAGAGGTCAGAGAACATCAGCATTAATTTGGTCTCAGTTTAGATGGCAACACATGAATTAAAATCATAGATAAAACCTTTTGTACCAGAACAAATTGCTTGGTCACTCCTGAAAATGCTAAGCCTGAGTTTGCCTGACAAACATTGAAGAGCAGCTTTCCTATGAAAGGACATGATCTTGAGTATCACCTAGAAAGTTTTTTTAACAAATTGTATCTATGTTGTCTTTGATTTAATTTTAATCCTGTTTTTATTGATCTGTGCAGCTGCTGTTTCAGAGGAATGTTAAAATGTAGTTTAACATGGGCTGAACAACAGAAGTTCTCTACAAGGTTTCTATTTAAAACTCATAGAAGCCTTAAAAAATAATTGCCAAATTCAGCACAGAAGGGTCATACTTTTGTCATTATTTATATTCCCACACAACCACTTGTGACAAAGAGAACACGATACAGGAAATGGGTATAAATAAACACTTTCAGATTATTTGCCATTCCTTTCAGGTCTACGCAGGAAACATGTCAATAGTTTGGAAGGAGATTCCAGATGCTGGATAACAAAGTAGACTCCAGTGAAATATCGTACCACCATAATTCAGAGCTCTTACAGGTACTTTCAATGGAGACCTAATTTTAAATCTGGACCTTAAATACAAAGTTGTTGATGATACTTCCAAATTTTAATGCTTGTTTATCTCAATTTAAACTTACTAATTATATAGGGATTTGAATGGTACCTTCAAGCTGTACTTTTAAATCCTGTTAAACCACAGTGCAAAGCTATGCTTATTATTTAAAGACCAAATATATATTCAGCAGGTATCTGGATTCTTTCTTCACTTTTGGATTTCCAAATAAGCTGTTTTGTAAATGTTGGACGTCTATGAAGAAATATAAAATCTACTGCGTAGTTTTAGAATAAGCAATAACTCTCTATGTCCTCCCATTTCATAACTAAGGATTATTTTTTACAGTCAAAGCAGTCCTGGCAAATCCCATGTTTTTGTCATTGCTAGTTGTAATTTAGACATATTACTGGATCCTGCGTAGTGAAAACTCTACTGGGACAGAATCATAGGATAGTTTGGGTTGGAAGGGACCTTTAAAAGTCATCCAGTCCAACCTCCCCGCAATGAGTAGGGACATCTTCAACTATGCCAGGTTGCTCAGATCTGTCAGACCAACTGCGAAATTATATCAGTGTCATTGAAACATAATCTTTATGCTTTATTGGACACCTTAAGCTGATTTCTGAAAATTAAATTAAGTCTGGAATCATGGACATGGTCAAGGACTAGTACTTTGAATCCCATCTGCAGAGATAACTGAGATTTCACCATCAAAACCTCATCATTTTTAAGGAAAACTTTCAAAATTTGAATTCTCAGTTATTTTTTATAAATGCCATATAAAGAAATAGCAGAAGAATCTGGGATAAAATATGTATTCTTCAGTGGAGACTTCTTTTCATCCTTAGAAAAAAGTACTTCAGTGGGACTTTTCTGGGATGCCTCACAGCTGAAAGATATATGAGATGCATAGACTGCAAAACACAGCTGGAGTAAAGGCGTGAGCACGTGATCACATTATCACGAATTTAGCTAACGCAGCCATTTGCTTCCTCATGACAAACGCAAAGTAACAGGACTTCACAAGTGGTTACTATGCCAAAGTAAGTTTTGCCAAGTGGATATGATCAGAACCAAGTAAAAACTCTTGCAGGCTCATCCAGTGCAAAGCCTGGGCTGGAGAGTAGATGTGCAACTGCACAGCTTCTTAAGACACAGAGAAAGCTGCATTTGGTGGACTCCAAAGGCTTTGGAATGACGCAGAAATGAGTGCAATTGCATTTACTCAGGCTCTAAGCACCTAAGGTATTTTTATTTCATGTAAACGATGCCATTCTCCATCATCAGAAAAAAAAAAAAATCTCTCCATAAGCTGGCTATGATTGAATGCATGAGGCCCCCTAGGCAAAGACATCACTTTAGAGTTACAGAGGTACTTATAAAAATTGTCAGTATTAAGGTTCTGTCCACGGTACAACAATTTTCTTGAGGAAAACAGCATTATCTGAATATTCAGCTTATTTTATTAAATCAGTTCTCTTAGGCCATGCTCACATCCTTTGGGGTGTTTGATTTTCATGAACATTTCAGTGACTAACTTATTGGCATGCACATTTGTGCAAAGTTAATTTAAAAGCACTATGCACCAGTGTTTGCAAAAGGAAAGTAAAACCCCCACACAAAAGTATTTGTGCTGGAAGGGCTTACTGCTGTGGGACTTATCTGATTTATCACAAAATCCCAGCTTCCAGCAGTAAATACCTAGTGAACTACTCATGATCTCTGGAGTTCAAAATTGTTTCAAAAACTTGATTTTTTTAAACTATTAACATTTGTTTAATAAAAAAATTCTGCTCATAAACAACAAACAGAAAGAGAGACATAAGATTTTTAGTGAACATATTAACTACTTAGCTCCATCGAACTTCAGTTATCATTTTAGTAGATACAGTTTTAATGGAGAATCATATTTGTAGAATTCCACTGGATAGGATTTTTTCCTGTTTATTTTTTGCATGGGAACAATATAAATCCAATGTTAGTTCCAATGTCACCTTTGCGCGCACTTTATCCTTCCTTTCCTTCCATATCAGCCCCCTTAGGTCCAGATTCATTTTTCCCCTTTAGAAGAGTGAAATAACAGGTGATAGCTATGGAAAACAGAGCTTTATTCGATTTACTGAGTGAATCATTGCTTCTGTGGTTCATTAAACTTCTCGGTAAGAAAATTCAAATTCATACACATTTTTCTTCATTTTCAAGTACACATTCCAGTTGTGTTGCTCATCTACTTTCAATATAAAAGATGAATTAAAGCATTAATCTATGCAATCATCTTCTAAGTGAAGTAATGATAGTTTCATACCAAATGCATTGTATAATGCTGTAATCACATTTGCAGTTGCTAAACTACATTGGAAACAGATACTTGCTTAGATTTCCACTTCAGAAATATATTTGGATTCTACCAGCTATGGACATTGTCAGGAAACATGCAAAGTAAAAATTAAAAATTTGAGTTAGAGCTCTCAAACCAAAGATTTAGCCAGGCTTCATACTCCTATATGAAGATGCTTCTACTTTACTTATCACTGCAGGATTTGTAGGAAGTAAGAAAACAACATACTAAGCTCTGCTTCCTTGCTTTTCTGTGATCAATGGAAAAGCCGAGTTTATTGTCAGTTTTTAAAAAGATAATAAAATAGTCATGTAAGAAATTAACTTGGGTGCATTGTTGTGAATGGAATCATCATAGCAAATATTAAAGAATCACTGCCCATGTATGAGGGCACGTTGCTATTACTTTTACTACTGAAAATGAAAGACTGAAAAAGTTCAGGAAAGAACTGGGTTCTTCTCTCTCTAAAATCTGCATGGAAAGAAGTGGCAGGGAAATCCCAGTACTTGGCTTCTCCTGAATGAAGGAGGCATATAAAATAGAGAATCTGAAAGCAACCTGGACAGCTCGTTAGAAGAATGCCTCCAGCACTCCTGTGCCGCACTGCCTCTGTAAAATCCTGCACTCACGCACAGCAAGTGCCTCAGAAAGCAGCATGTCAGTGGGATTATTGGGTAGGCAGAAACCTCGCCTGGGGAGAATTGTACCCTTTTTTATACTTTTTAGAATGTGATGTGCAGGGCTCACAAAAAATAGACCTGAAGAAAGGAGAGATGTTAACCTGCAAAAATGTGAAAGAAAATAAAAGGTGCTCTGGGACCCAGCGCAAAACACAAAATGAGCATTATTCATATACACGAACATGGCTACATTTCACTTCCTTCACACACAACTATACCACTTCTCTCTGTACTCCTACTTAAGAGGCAGACTGTCTCCTGGGAATCTTCCCTCCAGGAGCTTGTAAGGGACATTATAAGTTTTCTGACCTTTCCACTTCTCTGCTTCAGGGTCTCACGTCACAATTACCAGATCTTTAGTCAAGGACTGGAGGCTGCCAGTCAGAGCTAGTTAACACTAGTCTATCCAGCCAGGTCAACATGGAATTCTAACAAATGCTTAATTTGCAGGCCTAACACAGACATCAGGACAAACACTGTTTCCAGTATAACACGGCATAACATACTAAACTGTTGTCCCAAATTTGTAAAATCAAATTTTACATCTGATTTTTGTATTTGCATACAATTTGCTGAGAGTTACCAATCTGTGAAGGTTTAATAAGAACTGACAACAATAGCTTTCGGGCCAAAATTTAAATATATCTAGGACAAGTAGTATTTTCATTTTGATACTTTGCAAATGCTTAATTTCTTATGATTGAAATCTGACTTGTTTAGTCTATTTGTTTGCCCACATGAATGCATCTATGATAAATCCAGTGTATTACTTAAAATAACTTCCAGCTACAGTTAAGGTCAGTTTGTCGTTACAGGAGTAGATGGGGAAGGGAGCTGGAGGGAGACACATAATTATCCTTTCTCCCCTCCTATTCTGTCCTTCCAATTTGCATCTTTTTCTTCCTTGGATCTGCACCCCTGTGTCTGTCCCTGGCAGATAGTCTCACCACGTGAGCTTTCCTGACATGGCACAGGGAGAAGCTCCAGGACTGAATGTGTTCGCGTCAGGGTCATGTCCTTCCCTTTTCCCTGTTACAAGAATTTTTAACAGATGTTTATCTTATTTAAATAGGATTTCTTGTAAATATATAAAATTTCCGTATTTTTCCTTTGGAAAAAAAACATATTTGAATTAAAAGTAAGGTTTTGTTATTTCAAAATTTGACAAACTGAAGAAGAAAAAAAGTCCTTTAAGATGTATTTATTCCTATTGTATACAAACATATCCGTCTTCTGGCTGATTATTTCTCTTTTGCCGTTGCAAAAAAGATCCTGCTTTCAACCATTAACTTTGGTTTCACAGGTTAATTAGTCCATTGCTGTTGTATGTACAATTAGGCAAATGTTAGCTGGAGGCAGTAGTTACCTTGCCAGACAGGTATGTGCCAAAAAGTGGAGTTCAACGTCTCCTCTCCATTCTGGGTCTCCATTTTGGAAAACTGAAGCAAGGAAGCAACTATCAGGGTAGATTTATATCGCGTCGGTAAACAAAACTCTCCCTTCTCACACACACATATAGAAGAAAAGGGGGAAAAAAAAAAAAAAAAAGGAAAAGCACACTTGCAGGCACCAGAACCTGCAAGTTAGGGCTTGAACCTAAAAATTAGATACGAACAGTTTAAGCCTTTATGCTACAGATTTTCCTCACAGTAACTGTAACCTCCATTGAACTGAGTTTTGATCACTCATGACCTTTCCTGGGCATCTCTGGGTCAGAAGACCGGATGAGAACAGAAAATGCTACTTGATGAAAATTCAGAGATAGTGGATGTCATGTAAAGCTACAGTTGATATCTATTGACATATTGGTGTTTGGAAGCTTTGCAAAGATTAGGCCATACCTGGCCCTCGAGCCTACGGAAACACCAATGGGTGTTCCGCAAAGATTCCTGCCTTTAGCGTTGTCATCCTTTATCTTAGTAAACATCAAAATCTGAGTACAAAAGACAGAAAATGAGCTATTGATTTTCCAGTATTGTCTTAACCTGCAGCTTAATTGAAGGTCAGTATATGTGTTCCTGTCAAAGACAGACTTTTGCTGTTCATTGTGGATGTCTGACACAAAACTGTCCTCAAAAGGGAGAGCACAGATACTCTTTAGGCAGTCCATAAAAGGAGAATACATAACCAACGCTTTCAAACATTCTCTAAGGAAAATTAAGGCATGGAGAAGACAAACTGCATATTAATTGGATTAGATGTCAAAAGCTTTACAGAAAAGAAGGGGGAGAGAGAAAGAGGGAGAGAAAGGGTCTCTTTAGAGTAAGTAGATGACTGCCTCTCTCCCTCTGTGTTCTCTCTCTCACCGAGGGATGTAAAACTGCAAATTCTCCTTTTCCTAACACTGTAAAATACCAGCTTTTGTGAACAAAAGTAGCTTGGCTTTACTAGAAGACAAATGTAGCATGACAGTAAAAGAGTTGTCAGATAATAGATAGGAAAGAAAATCCACATTTTTCTCTTATTCTCTGTTATTGCTCTTGCTTTGTTTTCCTTCACCATTCTCCTTTCATGAAGTATCAGATTTTGAAATTTCATATCTGTCATTGAAGAAAGATGTAAAGATTACTATTACAAGACAAGAAAAAAACCCAAACTAAAACGAAAAGAAAATAAGAAAACCGAGAGTAGATACTTCTATTTCCAAGAATTTTCAAAACTTTTGTGAAGTTCATACTTTTCCTCTGTCATTAATCTACTTTAAGTCTCTTTCTCCTCCACGTTCAATGAATTCATTTTCTCCTATATATGTCAGTGAACATCATCATATACTCCTCCTACTTCCACTCTAATGACTGAAAACCTGAAGAGATGAGCAAAGGAAAAAGTGTTATGTATATTTAGCTTGACATTGCAGTGAAGCTCCTCAGATGGTGATAGTCAACCTAAAGTATTTTGGTAAAATCACATAGTCCTGTAAAAACCTGTCGTTTCTGTCAGTACCAGACTTTCTTAATGAGCTTTAGACTGTTGGAGGATGACTTGCACGATCACAAGGATACTGAGCAAAACCAACATTAAATCATTCAAATTTAATTAATTTTTGCAGCTGTGAGAGCATAAGGATACCTGGCCTTCCTAAAACTTTTATACGTGGATTACTTTACTTGGTGGTGGATGAAGTGACTGTATTTATTTAACTGTTACTTGGTCCAGAAAGAATGTATGCAAGAGCATATAATGTTGATAGCTAGTAATTGATCATATTGGAACTTTCAAAGCTTTTGTGTAGGGTTTAAAAAAATTAAATAGATTTAAATGGATAAAAGTAAAGCTAATCACAACCACTGAGTAACACCTCAAAAATCTTAGTGATCTAAAAGCGTTCCCTAGGAAAACTGAGTTCTCAAGTCCTGGTAGTGCAAAGGTACTCATAATTCTAAAAAGTACTAAGTATCTCCAGACAGCAGTGCTCCGTGGCTATACAGACACAAAATAAAAGGCAGATGCTTTATTCAGCAAGCAAGAATTTGTTTTTCATATCATGATTTTATTAAACTCACACTTTTCATTTGACCTCCAATCATCTTTGGGCCTTTCCTGGCTCAGCTCTTTGAACAAAGATTGAATGGATGGCACTGTACATCTTTCATAATTTGATTATCATATCGAGTTTGTCATTGCAGATTTTGATACTGAATTCTTGCTATCATTTATGATAGCTAGCATATGTTTCTGAATGCTTATTAACTAATAAATCCATTCCTTATTTTAAAAAAATGTATGCTGTGGTGTTATATTAGAAGGGCTCCAAGCATGTGGATTTGTATCCAAACCAGTCAGAGCTAGATCTATTACATGCATCAGGATTCTGGGGTTTCTAGCACACAATCCTGTCCCCAGACTGCTGCCATAAAGCATGCACAATGATGTGGAACAGCAGAAAAGCTACAGTAGCAGGTGTATGAGATTGAAGCATTACTCACAAACAGCAAAACTTATGAGTCAGCTCTGGTCAGCATCCTAAATAAGTGCTAGTAAAACCTTTTGTATGGCATCTTCATGTACACTACACATCTTCATGCTACTAGAAAATATTTTATGACCATTTGAAATAATTTAAATATCTTAACTTTCTGTACCTATAAATACAAGAGACAATTATCACAAATCGCTGAGTGAATACAAGGAATCAAGAAAAAATTTCAAGATACTCTCCTAAGAAACCCTGTATGTAAATAACTGAAAAGGATAAGGTTCCATTTTGGTAACTCAAACCAGGAAGAACAGCGGGATGCAGCTGAGGAAATTTAAAATACTATTCTAAGATAAAGACAAGTCAAAGAGGCGTCTGAAGTACAGATAGGGAAGTATTAATACCACTGCAAAATACGGTAAAATTAAGTTGTCCTGGAACAGGAAGGTCTGGAAAATGGAGACTGCTAAATGAGTAAGGATTAGAAATTCTTGGTTTGTGCATCCCAGAAAAAGTACGGCTTCACAAAAGTAGAGTTTCTACAAGTTCAGGAGAGCGATACACACCTGAGAAGTAAATACCAGAAGAATTAGCACGTTGGAAGAAGAGCAAGTAGATATAAATCATCAGTTTTCTAAGACATTAGAAGGTTCCCAAGCAATAGGCAGAGGACATCTTCAGTAATCCAGTAATAGATTATGCATTTATAATTTTTTTTTTTTTTTTTAGTCTAGACCTTTCAATGATCCTTTCTAGTTAATATAGTTTTACATTAGAAATCCACTAAAATGAAAAAATGGCTGTAGTACCAAAAAAACCCCCAATTATCACAGGCTAATTGACAGTGATTTAATGACACCAAAAATAACCCAAAATGCTTTGTTTCTGACAAAGTTTGGAAAATGTTTTATGAGCATAAGAAGAAAAAAAATGTTTTCTTTTAAAAAAAAAAAAGCCAACCCAAAGAACACAGGTAATCATTTTGATACTGGTGTGATTAAAGTAAAAAAAAAGAGAGAGAGAAAACCAATGAAAAAACACAACCAAAATACCCCCCCAAAACCTCACCCCCTTTTTGGATATTGTTGAATTAATCACATATGTTCAAAACAGAAAAGATAATCCAACTTTCTCCCTGCCTTCTTTGAAAGTCTCAAAAGCTTTATTCGCAGGAGAAAAGGTATCCATGAACAGAGAGAATGGAAACTGTCATGAAATTCCTAAATTCTGCTATTTTGCTTCTTCAGAAATATATATACCCGTAAGGAAAAGAAAGCACCTGCCTCTGTTTCTGGAGGAGGAGGAAATTAAGGCAATATTTTAACTGAGAAAGGTAGACCTTAGGCAATTCAAGACCATGAATCTCTTTCCTTGTAGCAATTCCATCATCTCCAAACAGACACATTTTTCCTACTTTAATGGCTATATATTTTCTTTTCCATTTTTTTTGATAATTCTTTATATGTCAGAACACCATACACAATTATGAAAACGAAAAAGACAATCATAGGCTTTGAATGTGTTTATCTGTATGTGTTGCCCTACACAGCGTATCTATTGCTTTAACAGTTATCATGCTTCTTCATTTATTGGTTTTTTGCTTCTAAATGAGTTCTAGTAGAGGTGTTGTTTTAAATATTAACGTCCAAATACTGCTGACAAGAAGATGAAATAAATCACTCTGCTAGAACCCATTCATTTTTGCTCTGTTTATTCCATCTATTTCTTCATTGCTGTTCATGTAAGGTAGCTGCCCATACTGGATCCGACATTCTGGCCTGTTTCTTTGTGCTTTCTTATTCCAGAGAAGGGAAACGGTTCCCTTACTTTCAGTTTACTTTACCTTACATTTAAATGAGTGTGTTACTTAAAAGAGCATTTCTAGTCCAGTATACTGGAGTAGATGATAGCAGGGTTTCTCAGCCAATCTTCAGAAGAAAGCATTGTATAATAAGATTATTTGATTTCAGACCGTATCTCAAAAATAGTATAGACAGTACCTGATATCCATAAGACCCATAGCTTCAAGGGTCAAAACTGGGCCATGGAAAAGTCCTTCCTTTTAAGCAGCAGCTTATGCTGAGCACTGTGGAATGGAGAAAAGAACATTTCAGAGAGAAGGATCTAGATGATGTAAAAACATTACAAACCAGTTTGGAAATGTTTTCACACTTCCTAAATGATTTGTCTGTGGTCTGAATCATTCCCGTAGCTATGAGAGCTGCTGGTCATACTCCTTGGCAAATCACAGCCAATTTCCTTAGACAAAGTTAACTAATGCAACAGAAACAAAGCAAACTGAGAACAAAAACCTTCCTGAACACCTGAACGTCTCCACAGCTAAAGAAACATGACGTTCTACATGATGCCGTAAACTTGTAGCAATTCCTTTCACAGCAGGAATTCAATATAAATATAAATAGAATCCTTCATCTCATGATATTGTCCTGATTGAATATTCATTATTCTAGGATTTCTAGGATAGAAATAAGAGAAATAGAATTCCTATATTCTACACTATATTGCTTCTTCAGAAAACACTTTTTTTCCCTCTGGTCCAAATTGTGATTTGTGATTACTATAGACAGCAGTATAAATTGACATTGCAGTGGAGACTTAGCTGCACTTCTTTCTGTCTATATTTATAACCCATCACCACCTGTATGTTTTGGATCTAATACAATGCATATAGCACTACAGGAAGATTCTCTTTGGAGGCTTCAGCCACATACGAGATTGCCTCTATTGTCTTTCCAGGCTCACAACACTTTACAGTAATTTGTGACAGTAGGATTAACCCGTAGCACCTATTTTCTGAATTATCATCGTTATCAGTGTTTTTCTGCTGTCCAGAGAGCCCTTTCGCCTCCTTTTTGATTACATTATGTAAACTAAAGATTCAGTGGCTGCACCTCAGGTACTCTATTACTGAATTCAGAATAACTAGTTTATATATTTTTAAGGAAAACTGAAGAACACAGAGAACTTATTTGTAAACTAGACAACAAAACTGAGAAGCTTGAAAACATATTTATCTTTTAAAGTAAAATACAGCTGAGATACAGAAAGCAAGCTGTTCTCCAAGAGGTGGACTTTAACATATAAATATACACCTTCTTGTACAAAGGCTCAAAGTCAGAGTTACAAAATGACAACCATACTAGAATGCAATCAGTAGCTAGAGAATATGATCTAGTGAAGAACCAAAGTACTAACTTGATTTTTTTATTTTTGTCCTACCAAAGCTTATAAAATCATTCTGTTCCACCGTCATAAAAATTCTGCTGATAGGCCATACCTTCACAGTGGGAAGCTGACTTTTTTCTTTTTAATTACCAGGAAGCTGGAAAAGACTTGACTTCCCAAGAGAAAAAGAACTTGAAACTCAGCCAGCCATCTACAAGTGATACAAGCTTCTTTTCAATACCGTGATCAAAAGCCTAGAAGAAATGACTGGGAATGCACTGACTTTAGAGTTTCCTATTTTCTCTTTTAGACACTGATACAAAAATCATAGATGTTTCTAAGTATCTGTGGAAAAATATATAAATTATATAAACTAACATTCTTATCCTTTATATCCAATTTTTTAAGTTAATCTTTTTATTACATTTTATTACATTTACAAGATAGCTTTTACTTTTATACTTTTTTTTTTTACCTTTGAAACATCTTCAAGTTATACTCAGGATTTATTTTCAATTTATCACTCCACTTTGACTTTCCCTTTCCTACCTCCTAACTTCATACAACTTTGTATCTAGCACATATTCTTATGTTCAAGCTTTTTGTTCAAGATTTTCAGAGTACTTTTCCGCACCATTGCCTTCAGCATGGGCTTGGTTTTGCCTGATTGAATTTATTAGGGGTGGTTTATAAACAACTAAGTATAAGCACCTAAGAATACTGGATTTGAGTATATAAAGAAATCCCAGCCTGACAAATTTAGGGAGGGATTTCTCAAATCTTGAGCAGTTGGGCTTTGGCCACATGTAACAGTCTGTTCTCCCTTCACAGCTGCACCAATAGTAGGGTCAGATAAGCTAAATGGAAGGAATAGTAAATATCTAGTACCTCATAGTCCTTTTTTAGAACAATTTTAAAAGTACATAGTCATAATACTTGAAACAAATATTGCTTGAAAGTAACAAAAAAAATATTCTGTGTAGATAAGACACTTAATGAAACACAAATATATGTTTTGTGGTGTTTTTTAAAGGGGAAAGTTCCTCTTAACAGTAAATAAATTTGAGTGAACTGCTGCACAGAATAAAAGCAGTTCATTGCCCCTAACTCTAACAGTGCTCTCAGGGGGAAGTAGTTCACTATTTCTAAACTAAGACCTTCAGAAAGATTTTGGTATAAAAACTTTCTATAGATTTTGTAAACAAATATAAATACAATTGTTGGTCTCAAAGCAAGAGCGTGCATTGCCAACAAATATTTTACATCCAAAAAGAATACAAAAGAATTCAGTATAAATAAATTCTTTGGAGTTCAGAAACATACAAATTTTAAGGTAGCCAAGGCACTGAACATGCAAAAAAGCTACATATATTAAATGTTGCATCTTCACATAGGGATTTTTTCTCAGCTTTTCTTTTCTCATAAATTGCGTCCCTTCTGAAAAACCTTTTCAACCTGCTTCATTTGATTGTTGAAGTGGCCTTTTTACTTAACTGAGAATTTTTGGGTTTGTTTTTGTGGTTTGGTTTGGTTTTTGGTTTTTTTTGACAGATTTCCTTTGAAACAATTTGGATAATCCTAATATACCAATCAGGCTAGTTATGTTTCATACACAACTGAAACTCTGGAAGAAAAAAACCCTGTTTTTGAAGTGTCTAATCTAGAAGAAAACTCAATAAGATGCTGTAGCATGTTAAACTGTAACCCTGCTAAAGCTTTCCTAGAAATATGACAGATGTCAACTAGTGAGGTGCAATATTGGCAATAACTTCTTTTTATTCCCATTGAATCACGAAATACTACAAGGAAAAAAAATAATGGACAAACAACCTTAAAATTTCACAGATTTCTTACACAAGGTCCCTGTTGAAGAGTGTTTTGATGGTACAGATGCTCAATGAATTTAGCCCTTTTTCATGATATTATAGCTAAATGAAAGAGGAGATGTGGGTGGAGAAAAACCCTCAAAAGTCAACTGATCATTTCATTGTCATTTTATGGCAAAGATTCAGAAATGCCAGAAGAAAGTTAAACATATTAAATATAGCTCAGTTTTGTGGTGCCAGTTGTACAATGTCCAAAATCACAGGCCCTCCTACTACATAGCTAGTTTATATTTTCTCTTTTGTTCTCTTAACTGTTTCTGAAGAATAAAAACCAACCAACCTCTGAACCTGGGTGGAAAAAATATTAAAACTAGCTATGAGAGTGAATTTTCTCATATTGGAGAAGAAATTTCAGAAAGCAAGTACGGATTAGCTAACAGCTATATAAATTAATTACTGTAGTAACAACTACTTATTTTTCACTGACTGCTGCCTCAAAAAATTTAAAACATTATAATTAATTTCATCAAGATCTTTTCTCCAGACCAACAGTATATCTACATACATATGTAGATAAATGCACATACATATATGTGCATGTGTATATATAAAAATATATGTATATATAAAAGTATAGCTTGTTTTAGGGGGTTATGGGATTATTTTTTGGTGTAGTACCTAGAATATATTAAATGAAGAGTGCTTGTGTCATTGTAAACTGAAAGAGTGAAATCAGAGAAAAGGCATATGTGTGCCAACAGAGTTCTTGGAAAAAGATCTTGACATAGTATTTAGCTAAGTGCTATTCACATACATCACATAAATACCTTTTTCAAGTATTACACATTTTTTGTGCAATTGAAAACAACCTTTCCACAAATGTTAACCTTTTCTTCTTGCCTTTGCTGTATCTTAAGGTTCCTATTCCCTAGTACCTTTAAGTCAGAATAGAGATCAAAATTATGGTTACGTTTTATGTTTTTGCTACAGTTGTAACATTTAAGATACATCTCCAATGCCTCACAAGTGAATATATCTGTTAAAAACCCTAATTATTTTTAAAATGCTCAGTGCTTTTCTGTGCTTTATATCAATTTCTCAAAAGTTTATTATTTAATTACAAGTGGTTTCAGTCCTCCATATTTGGTCTTAAATAAATAAATAAGAAGCTGAAACATTAGAGTTTGAGCCAATGCAATAACAGAAGTAGATGCTTTTGTTCCCTCAGCCTATATTGTATCTTGAGAGCAGATTTTCTCATTTTGCTGTACAGGCATTACAAAGTTATCATCATCAACACTCACTTTCTGCCTGGGGTTTGATTTTTTATTAATAAAGCATAAACAGAGTAAGTTCCAGCCTGTTGAAACTCAGCTTTTCCGGCAGTTTGCCTTACAGGTTTACTTAGTCCACGCAAAAAAGTCTTTTTTTTTGAGAAAGCCAATTCCAAACTTCACTTAGGTGGGCAAGAAACATCTGTTTGGTTAACTGTTTCACCTTGATCTTTCTGTATGTTATATGTGACCTCCAAAGAGTGTTACTTCTTAAAAGACATGGTCAAGCCCATTCCTTATATTTAATAATCACTGAACAAAATATAGTGACATCATTTAACAGAGACTGTCCAAGCTGCAATGCTTTTAATGCCAGCTGAGAGGTGTTAGCAATTTTGGGGCAAAGCATTTGTGAGAATAAAGGAGGAATGTAAATATAATTAATGTTTAGAGGTCAACAACTTTCCATGACTTTACATTCACACTGCACTGAAATGCAAAGGCTCCTCTGCTCCTGCACAGTTTACTGCAACCCTTTTCCAGCATCAAAAAATTTCTGAAATTCACCTCTATGGCCCTTGCAGCTGCACCTCAACCACAGCATAAAGTATCGGGAAAACCTATCACCATGTATTGGCACTTGTCTGGCATTCATCTCTAAAAGAACAGTAACCCTTTTACATGTTAAGTGTTATCCAAAGCATGAAAAAACCCTGTAAAACTATAAAAATAGAAGAAGAATTCTTTTCATTCCCAGTTGCTGTTGCCTCTGTTCAACATGTTCAGTGGAGGTAATTGTCCAGTATACAACCACATGCCTGTTTGACTACTATTGCAGATAAAAGCCATGTCCAAGAATGGATTCAATGTAAATTTCACTGAGTATCTCTATTTTTAGTGTTGACCTTCCTATAAATCTGATAGCTAAATGTTTACCACACCTATTATTTAGCACATTTATAAAATGCTTTGAGAAGCGCAAATAAAACTCATGAAATGAGGTCTTTATTTTACAGTTAGCAGACCAATTCTGAAGCCTATTTTCCTTTTTTTAGGTGGGGAAAGCTTTTTATTTAATCTTTGACTTTCATTGAGGAAAAGCCACTAATGCAAAAAAAAAATTTCCAAAGTACGCTAATCACAATTATCTGCAGCTCTCAGTGAATCACAGTTCTCGTGATTTAAAGCACACAGAATCCATTGACACTCCTCAGACTTTTGGCATCCATCAGACTTTCCTGAGCTTGTGCACAACTGTAACAACTGTTTGACACAACAGTTCTCCTTAAAGTCAGACAGATCCCTGCCCAGGCCGCTCTCTCTGCTGATTCACTGGAAGGGAAAGTGGAGGAAGAAAAGAACATCTGTTCATAGATTTTCATGGATCATCTTCGTGGAGGAAGTAGCTCTAACCCCAGGTTTCATTCACATCTACCTATTACTTGTAAAGAGCCAAGAGAAAACATGTTTGGTAGGACATATACTTTATCTAGTATGCAGTGGCAGAGATGATTTGGGTAGCTTGTGCACAAGGCCTGCTCTTGTAGCTGTGCTACACTGTGATTTGTGACACACTTTGCTCGCTTTCCGAATGGCTCAAATACCACCCTCAGCTCCCATGTTCCCTTCTTCTACAACCCCCCTCGAGGCTCTTTAACAGCTCATAGTATCAAAGTTACCGAGGAAGAAACCAGCTGCTATTTCCTCCTCCTCCAACACTTCTTAGTTTACTACACAGGGAAACCAAAATTAATTCTAATATATAACATCACATACACTGCCTACAGTTGCAAGTCTGCCCATATCTGAAGCTGTATAACTCTCTCATGAAGCACAGGGAAGATATCCAAGGAAAGATAGCTCTTAAGTATGTTCTCAAGCCATCTGCGAACATTTTAAAGCGTGTTCCAAAGCACGCGGGAGACTATGGCATCATTTTGAGTGTAAGGGCAATACGTGGCACATGGCTGGATCCAAATAAATTCTTTCTGTAGGAAGGTTAGTAGTAATCCACACGATTCTTTTGAGCATTATTTTACCTTTCCAGAGCTGTAACTGGTGACTATTAGACTGCATAACTCCATGCTTACAGATTATTTTGTTCCACTAATAGCTTTCTGCAGAAAGGCAAATCTTGCTTAGAAGCAAAGTCAGCAGGATCCATGCTGATGCTGAAGCTTTCCTCTGTCCGTCTTCCATGTACAGAAATAATGCATTTGGAGTCAAAGAAAAAAACCCCAAAGATACTATTGAACATACTCCTAAGACTAGAAACTTCTGTCTGAATGAATTGCTTCCTTTTAGAAACTATGCCAAATTGATTTCTTTAAATAAAGGTTTATTTTAAAGGAGGTCCTGTTATGTTCATTGAGAGTAAACTCTTATGGTAACAGGCTGTCTTTTGCAGTTAATTGCTGCTTGTCTCCTTGGATATCATCATTTGCATAATTGTGATTCTTTTCAATAAAAAGGGATTATATAATCTTGGAGAAGCAAACATCATAAAATTTAAATTTACATGAAATTAAAGGAATAAGTATTCCATGGTAACAGTGCTATTAACTTCCACCAAAGAATAAAGTCTTTAATATTATAAAGTCAATGTATTTATAGAAAATCCCTTAGACTATGCTGCTTCTCAAATGTCACGCAAAATTAAAACATCAGACCATACTTTGAAGCAACATTACTGAAATAAATATTAATGCCAACTTTAAGTGTTTGTAATAAGGACATAAGGTTCTCCTGAGGTCAGTTTCAGATTTTTTAATTGGAAAATTTTTACCCCTTGTAAGTGCAAAATAAACAATTGGATTGCAATTTTATAAATAAGAGTAAATTTCAAAGTATATGCCATAGAAAGTTTTCTATGCCTTCCAGTAGACACATTTGCATAACCCATGGTTGCATAAATGAACTGCAACAAGTTACAGTGAGACTCTGAGGTTATAGAAGAGTTTTTCCTGCCAGGGTAACTGGATCATTTATCCCTTCCTTTTTTATGTATGGATTAATTAATTGCATTTGTTCTTATTGCCACTAACATTTGAAATTGCCGAGAGCCCATGGCAGGCTAATCTAATTAAGAAAGTGCTTTGTAAACTGAAGAACAAAACCAGATTAGTTCAAAGGTCTGACACTGAAGAGCTACCACGTTAAATTCTCTAACATTAAGTGTCCGTGAATTCTTAAAGAATTCTTTCACGATATAAATGGTACGTTTAATACTCTAAGAACTTAACCTAGGCCAAACTCCAGCTTAAAAACAGAAAGCACCCACTCATACCTCCTTCCCACCTTGCTTAGCACCATCCAACTTACCACAAAGTTTCTATTTTCTGTCATCAGCTATGTTTTTGATATCTTAAGAGAATTTAATTCTATTAAATCTCAATGACAACCTTGACTGTCATTCACATATGCAACCTCAAATCACTCAGTACGGAGATAGTAACATTGGGATGTAACTCAACATGAACAGCTCTGTTCTAGAAACAACAGTCTTCAATGTTGAAGTAGTATGGTGGAGACACAACTCAAAGCAGAATGTAAAAAAACTGATAAGAATGAGCACCTATAACTTCTCTGAAGGTCAAAAAATTTGCTGCTCCAGTCTGCTAACAAGTACTTTTCCCTTAACCTTTGTATAGTTAAACAGGCATGACAGGAAAATAAGCAAGCTAAATAATCTAGATGTCATCACGATCTGAGGATGAATGAGAATGAGCCTGTTGCCTCAGCACACTATGCAGCTCCTCAGCTTGGCACAGTGAGTGACAAGAGTTCTTCCTACAAAAAACTATTGGCCACAAATCAAGGAGTCTTTGCCTTCAAGAATATTTTTTAGTTAAAGACTGTTCAGAAAGACAGATAAAATCACATAGCCCACCTTAGTGCTCACAAAAGAGCAACTGTATGTAAGAACCAACGTAGCCGGCACCTCAAATGACAAGTGCTTTTAACCCAGCATATCAGAACGTCCCTGCCTACCCTGCTCTATTGTGTCTGCTGTGAGGGGATAGGAAGCTACGAATCAATGTTCACAGAAAAACAAACAATTTTGTCACAATTCCATGTCCATATTGAAAAAGATTTCCAGAACAATAAAAATAACTGTATTTATTTTAGGCATGGATCTTGGCTGTTGTAATTGGCTGGGAATATAGACAATGCAGAAAAATCAGCCCGCATGTGCTCTGTATTTGCCTTTCTCATTGCAGTCAAATATGTTAAATGTTCCTACTTAAAAATATGCATCAAGGGAAAAATAGTAACTAAAGACTGTGTGGGGAGATCCTTTAATCATTAATTCAGGATTTAAAAAAAGAAATCATTTCTAGTTCTACAACTGCAAAAGATTGGAAGACTTCCTTTGCAAAGTGCAGTAACAGAAAACCAACACACCAAATGAACGGTAATTCCGTAAGTACCCTATCTTCAGTTAAAAATATGATATGGTGTAACAAAATAGAAATAGTTTCTCACTGAGACACAAATTCGTATTTAACAAAGCAAAGTAAGGAGAAGGAAAAAACAGGCATCCACATATTGAGATTTCATCTTGAGATAGGAAAATATTTACAAGGTTAGAAGAGTGACTTCAGATAAAAAACCCAAATATTTATGTTACTCATTACATTGTATTGGACCCCTAGACACAAAGTAACTTGCATTTATGAAGTAAAAATATATAGTGTGTTGAAAATGCATGATGAAAGTTAATGATCACGGACATATATTCTGCAACTATCCAAAGAAATCTTTCAAGCTATGCTTTTTTTCAGGAAAGTAGCAATACAGGAGATTCTGTGATAACCTTACATGGCATACAGTATACATAATATATATCCTGTAGCTTAAAATAAAAGGGTGGGGGCAAATTTCTAGTTTGATTTACGGATGTCACAATTACTCTTTTAAATAGTAATTCTTTAAAAAGGAATTGCTTCATTTTTAAAAGCCTTGGGATGTTGTAAATGCATACCTCAGTAAAATGGTTTTTATCTTTGTAGCTAGAAAGAAAAAAAAACCTCCATCATTGCAAACTGATTTGATATGTTTTTCCTAACTTGACCTCTAAATCTGAAAATGTGGGTGGTAGAGGGGTAACAAATAAATGAACAAAGCCCAACCAACAAAAACACATTCTCTGGTGAAGCACAGCTTTGTCTCTCTAGTAACCTGGTGCAATCTGTGGCAGTGCTGGCTGGAAAAAGACAAAAGAGGCAGGCTGGTCTGCTCCCAGAAGCAGAAGGACCAGAAATGGAAGAATTTCTTCTAGAAGTGGAAGGACTATAAGTACTGAGATAAAGTTACACCTACACATACAATCGTGCACAGCACACTGTGCTCAACAGGAATGGCTGCGGTTTTCTCAAAGACATGACAGCAAAGTTAACATCTTGGATCACTACCCAGGAAGAAATAATCGTGATAAAGCCACTGGCAGTCAGAACTCAATGAGAACCCAGGTGTTACAGTTTCATCTAGATTTTCTCAGACAGACAGACTACTTCTGGACAGACTGTCTCCCTTTTGAGTACAGATGGTTGAAATTAAAATAACTATGACAGTTCATTAACACTTTGGGGGCAGCTGCTTTCTATCTGTCCTTACTGTCTGGACTGACTTTGTCTTTTACCAAGTACAGATCTGTACCTCACATAAGCCCGACAGACACACTTTGCAACTGGCTGCTGCTGGGAGTCCTTGCTGTACCAACATGTTGCTGAGTTATGCACCGCTCTCCGCGCTGCCTGGCTCAGACCGCGAGCCGCAGCACAGAATCAGTCATTAAAAAACACGCACACAGCCATGTCCCTTCAAAATGTGTGTATGAAAGTACTCATACAAAACAACTTCAGAATTTGTTACTGTACTATAGTATAATGCTATACTGTATTATAATATATAATGAGATATATATTTATATAATACAATACTACAAATTTCTGAGGGCCTCTTCAAGTATTTTAATGAAATAATGGAACAAGGCAACCACTGTTTGCTTTGGTTGAGGAACAATAGCATCTTTTAAAGGTAACACGTGCACAAACTATAGAGAGAAGTAGCCTTCCCTGTCCCTTCTCTCAGAGGGACCTAAGGTGAGAAATTATAGCATGGCATCTGAAAACCCCCAGATCTACCATCCAAGAAAAACAGTTACAAAGGGCTGCACTAGAAAGACAGGGAGGGGAAAACAAAGAGGGAGATCAGAACAGCTCCGTATACACAAATTATATTTAGTGGCATTTACTGTGAAAGTTGGCAGTTATGTTTCAGGTGATATAGCCCTCGGTGTTGACATAATGCTTGCTATCAGAGTATAACATGTGAAAAAAACATTTTCATGTCATAAATGTAGAAAAAGCCATTTTGGCTGGTAGAATAAGTTTCTTTTCCTTGCGAAATGAAAACAATTTTCTCTTAGCTGAAAAAAAGAATTCAGGTTTTAGAAGATCCTCCTAGGTAGACACGTTTTTAAACATTCTCAGAACAAATATGCTGTTTTGAGGAGCCATAATTTCCCTTTACATTTATTTTTCTTTGATTTTTCATTTAAATATTTTGTGGGCAAAAATTCTGATTAAGCTTTATAACAAAAATACAGCTCAATACAAAGAAGTCAAAGGAAGTTTTAATATTTAAAGAACCATCTTGATTCAAGTTCAAAAAATTGTTAAGTGAGTATTTAGCCCAAACTGGACTCTATGATAAATTGCTCTTGGCAATGCAAATTAGCGTTAAAGTATGTGTCCCCATGCATTTCACTGTATACAACGCACACCATATAAGACGCTGTTTCAACTAATTATTCCAATCCATTTTTTCCTAGAAGAATGACTGTATAATCAGTATCAAAAATTTACTAATTATGAGCGCAAGAAGCTACAAAAGTTCTGCTGTTGCACCCTCAAGAACACAAAAGCACTGAATCGTGTTTCTTCTTACAAGAAAATAAATAAATAAATAAATCCAAAAAGACACACACTACGCACACCTCAAAACACCAGAACCAGGGCCATTTGTCTGGAAATTTAAACGTCCATGACATATCACTATGCTTTAGTCCTGATTCACAAGCTTATGCAAAATACGAGCTGTACATTACACCCAATGTGTGATTTTATGTCTGTATTAAATAGCTGTTAAGAGATAAGAATCAATGTAGAGCGTTCAAATGCGCAGCAAGCCCATTATTACATGCAGTCACTACAGAATGCATAGTAGCTGCGTATCGTCCCAACTTCTAACAAGTTAAATCTAAGTTATTGCTGCCACCAACAGGATGTTCCTTGGTATATTTTATCTTAATATTTCTCAAAATTTGCCTTTCTGCACAAACATCTGTATGCTTGCATTCAGATGTAAGGCTACTACTGATGTGATATGAAATTCACAATCAACACTGAAAAAGCTGTACAGCAAATAATTCCCTGTTCCCCAGTAAACCTAAGAAGTATGTTACTTTTCCTCCTTATGATAATAGATTAGAGAAAACCATCTTTCAGTCGATTGCTCTAAAAAAACCAAAAAAAATTCCAACCCAAACAACACAGAAAAAGTAAAGGAGCTTGTAAAATGGATGAAGGGTTCAAGCTGGTGAGTACCATAAAAAGTAGCAATGGCACCATCATATTTTTTTTACAATAGCAATGGAGTCTATATACAGATAATGCAATTGTGGTACAGCCATGTTTAGCATAAACCGATTGAATAGAAAGTAAGACTTGGGATGAAACCACCACTGATGTAGACGAGGGGCTCTTCCTTTTCCCATTCTCCTGGCAATCTGGCTTTGTTCAGTGTATGTGTGTTAGCTTACCGTGAGCGGGGAGCAGAGGAAGAAAAAGAGAGGGAACTATCTCTGTGGCTTTTCATGTGGTAGGTGGAATGATACTTCACAAGTGACACTGTCCAAGCTTTGGAGAACGACTGAGAACGCGGCTGAGGGGGCGCCCAGCAAGGCTGTGCCATGCAGAACTCAGAAAAAAAAAGGAAACTTAAATAAACCCCCAAACATTACAGCTGCTATGATACACTGATAAATATCAGAGCTGGCCAGATGATAGCAAAATTATTGTCTGTAGGAACAAAGCTTTGACAAGACTAGCAGATTTATAAACAAATCAATTCTAATCTGTTGAAAGGTCATCTTTCCATTAAGACTGAATAGGAATGAGATTAAATTACATGGTTGGCTACAGACATCTACAACATGGCACCAAATAGGGAGAAGGTTAGGAGCTGAGTTGCATAAAGAAATAAAGAAATGCAGAGTGATACTCCATGGCGTTGCTTATGAAACACTCACAGGAGGCTGGCTAGCCACATTTTGGCGAGGCTGAGTTTGAAACATACTTTACAGTGGTTAAAAGGAAATATCTGACTAAAGAAATACTGCAATGATAGTTCACTCTATTCTTACACAATAAACATTTCTTTCCTCCTTCTCTATAAATTAGGTCCAGATGCTGAAACCTGCAATGGCAAGATTCAGCTGCAGTGGGTCACCCTCTGCTGTTTTTCTTCCTTGCAAATTTTCCTTGTTAAAGAGCTAAAGCTAAAGAATTTCTGTTTTTAAAAACGAGACTGATCGGAAAAGCTACAAGCTAGACACAGAAGCAAGGGATGTGTGTATTCAGCTATACCGAACAAAGAGGAGGAGAAGCAGGAAAGGGACAGAACAGAAACTTTGCCATCAGCACCCAAAATCCTTGCAAGAAAGGTTATGTCCTACCTAAAAAGATAAATTATGAAGAGATACAATGAGCATCTGGATTACTCAAGCTCACTCTTCATGTCTCTGGAAAGTCAAACATGAACAAGTCCAATGCAAATCAGCTCTTTTTGCTTAGTTGATGGCTAAAATGCAGCAGATGCTGGAGGATTGTTAAGCTGCAGAGCGCGCACGTGGAGGCTGATGCAGTGCATTGCCGTATCGTCTGTTAGCTCGATTTCAGCAGCCCCTTTGAAGACGGTAAAAAAGAACTTTGCAAATGACTGTGAGAAAATAATTCTTCTCCACTTCTGTCCCCGGAATATCTTTTAGAGACTACCTTTCTGTTTCAAAGATAAAGACAAAGAAAGCAGATAGATAGTANCGGGGGGGTGTTAATATGTTTTTCTAATGTCTGCTTTAAAACTGTCATTAAATACTTTAGCTCAATTAGCTTATACTGGCACCTATTGGTAGAAAATAATATTTGCATGCTCCATTATCAATTATTGCTTGCTCTTTAATCAGGAACAGAAATGCTGTTTATAGTAATTACTGGTTTGCGTCCTTCCCACTTCATTAGGAGAGTATTTTCCATTGTTTGAATTGTCCTACAGTAATCTGGTACTGAGAATAATAAGGGGGAAACCTGTTATAATTCATATAAAAGTTAATTTTTCTTGTTTTTTCTTCTTTTTCTTTTTGAATGCAGTGTTCTAAGAAGTTTCTTAACTGATTTATGCCTATACTCAGAATATCTGCAGAGTACACTCAACCAGTGTGACAGGACAGAAATCAGCGACAAACCCAGAGATTTTAAATGGAAGCATAGCATGCCCGAGTTTCAGCAAGCAACCCACCATCTACAGTAACCATAGAAGAGATAATTGACAATTATTCTTTGAATTGTGTTAACTAGAATGGTAATGCTAAAAAGAATAATCTAAAACAAAATTAATAAGCTAATATAAAATTAATAAGATAATTATTACAAAAGTTATTTCTGAATGGGACTGATTTGGAAATAGTTTTCTAGCTTTCTTTTTTCCCTGTATTTGATTATGGATCTGATTATTTACTCAGAAGGATGAAAACTCAGCTCTTTAATAGCAATATATTTAGCAGATCATACCAGGAAACTGATCCCTGCAACTGTGGTCTGAATGCACATCTCTCTACAGTGAAAGGATATAACCTCCCAATTTGCATCCTGATTTGGAGACACTCTTTTCCCCCTACGGGCTTAATAATACTTGAGATTATTAGAAATTATATAAATTTTAAAACCTACTACCTTTCATTTTTGCCATGGCTATTTCCCGTCATTCCTGGAGAATTTGTTTCTTCTAGAACACCAAATTTCAGCTGCCATAAAGGTCACTAGTCAATAATATAGTTACTTAAATATAGGTTTCTTGCGCCATTTTAAATGCTCCTATCTAGCCTCCAGCTATTGCTCCAGAAGGGCACTGGTGTCCCTCCCATCCATCAGGTCTCACACCTGCTAGCCCCACAAAGCTGTCTTAAATGCCTATAATGTAAGAATAGGGCTTTAGATTTTGAATGTTTAGGCAGCGGAATTTTACACTTAATGTCCAGAACAGACTCACAAACATAGTTGCTTTGATTGTCAGCTTGTACTTTGTAAGCCCAATGGCTAATACAAATAAAAAATAGATGCAAACCCCTGAAGTTTCATGGAATGCGTTCTGTAACCGCTCAGTTATTTGTCCTTTCCTGTTGTCTGTTCTTCAAATGGATCGCTCAGCCAATTGAATTACATCAAATCAAATGACTAACTTGCACACTCCAGAAAAATACTATATTTGTACAGTGAATTTAGATAATTTTCAGATGACGATTTGACCCATTAGACAGGAGCTGGGATAAGCAAAGCTGAAAAAAAAATAATCTGAAATGCATGAAATATTTTTATTGAAGAGTACTGGTCAGCTCTAGCAATAAAAAGAAGCGCAGGGAAGGAACACAGTGTCTACTAGACATTTTGACCATATCTTCTTTCACTTTGAGCTCTGTAAAGATGCCCTAAGTACACATCTTTATGGTATTGTGGTTGTGATTTCATTTCACATCATAAGCTGCTATCAACACAGCCTTGTCATTGCAATTTGTCACACATAGTAGCGTGAGCTTTCTCTATCTCACTGAAATTTTTATCTCACCAGTCACAACCACATACTGCTAGTTTAAAGCAGAGCTCTCAGACATTATGAGAAGATGAAATCAGGAAAGATAACATTAATAGACATTGCCACCACCATAGAGACAAATACTATAGCTTTTCTAAAGCTTACAAAATCAAAGCTAATATAGTATAATAGCCAAGCTTTCACCTATGTATATATGCATGAGTAGGAAAAGAAAATCCACATACAACACTCCTGAAATGTTCATGAAACTTATCCAATGTTATTTGTGCAAAGTACGAAATTTGCCCCCCCCCTTTTTTTTTTAAATAACTTTTTTAATGTCTCCCCTTTTCCTTCCTTCCTCCCCACAGTGGCAGTCTCAGGGAAGGAGCTTTCTTCGTTTCTCAGATCTTGAGTTTCTAACATTATTTTTTTCATCGTTATGCAGATTTGCTCTGATCATGCCCTATTGTACTGTGCGCTGTGAAAGACACAAGCCTTAAGCCAAAGATTTTAAATCAATTGAGGTCTGGATAAATGACAGTGTTTGGCCTTAACTATAACATATGAAGAATTCTTAAGAACAAAGACCTTCTGTGTTTAGTGGCTGTAAATCCCTGCCATACTTCAACAAGTGTGTGCATATTTGATTATTCCTTTGTGAAGGATTCTGTTTTCAGGGATCTATTGTTATCTTTACAGCTGCTCAATGAGATTGTTTTTTTATACTTGGATCTCAAAACCAGCTGAAGTGTTTCACTGAGGCTCACTGAACCAAAATCTGCAATCCTACCTGTGCCATTAGGCATGCCTCAATCACAAGTTCCTAATTTCTTCCGTTTCAAGTTAAAAGGTGGACAACTCTGTTAGTGATGTAACTTCTGATGACAGCCATATAAATTAAAGGACTCAACACGGAGAAGTATGTTAGCATTTTCTTCTCATTAGTCCCAAATTATTTTTCTGGAAATGACTGAAGCATCAACAAAAGCTTTTTCCAAAGCATTTTAACATAGTGAGCACCCCTAAAACATATTAAAATAAATCCTTACCTTGGGTAAATACATCAGACTTACTGGGGTATACAGTTAATGACAGAATACATATAACTGCTAAGTGCGACTGAATCTGGAAACAATCATGAACAGTTTACATTGTCTTGTTTTTATGAGTGTTCTACCAACATCATTTTTGTTCCAAATTCCTTTATTAAAAACTGTTCAAGGGATATTTTCATTTCAGTTAAAGTCAAGCAGCCTACTCTTCAAAGAGTAAATTATGCTTATAAATAGAAAATATCCAGTGTGTTTCTCTCTGGTCCTGGTTTGGTTGTTTTTGTTTTTGTTTTTTTTTTACTTTCACAGTAGAGAGAAAAAATACATCAAAAAATGTATTATTGAGAAAAAATTTCCAGGCTCAAAGCAGAAACTAAACCACCCTTCTGTGGAAAAGCCATTATAGATACAGTTGCATTTAAGAACAAAAAAACTAAAACAGGAGAAAAAAACCCACCGTAAACATATTGGAAAAACCCCCCAGCAGCCTAAAATATTCTGCTTTGTACATTATTGTATCTGTATTTGCTCTACATAACACTGAAATAGCAGCAAAGACAGGAAACCGTTTTGCTCTTCAAGCAAAGACTTACAAACTCAACGATTGGTTGAGATTCACTTGAGATACAGTTTATTATGTCAAAAATAGCAGGTAAGACTTCCCTACCCCAAGTCGATGCCCTGTGTTCTCATGTATCCAGTAAGAACAAACAACATTTTGAGTGGAATTTCACAATAACAAAGTATTTTCTTTCTTTTTTTCCCTATATATGACAGATCAAAAGATACCACACCTATGCCTAGTTACACTTGATGAACTGCTTAAAAAAAAGAAGTTTAACACACAGTCACTTGACTTGTCACAGTTTGAAGCTTCCTATTAAAGTATTCTTTACAAAGGGATCAAATTAGCACTACAGCTTCTGACGGTTTGGAAATTTTTTTGCTACCATGACATTTTGTATGTCACATAGTTGGATTTGTTTCAGCTTTTGCTTTCTTTATCATTGTTTGCATTGAATATAAGAATGTACAATCTTTAACTGCACTAAAAAAAGTATTTGAATGACTCAAGAAAAACGGGTATCGGAGTTTGGTTTCTCTACAGAAAGCTGGCACTTCTGAATAAAGAACTGTAGCTTGGTCAAAAAACATATGTTTTTAAACATGTTTCCTATTGTTGAGTGTAAGAACACAGTCTCAGTCTTATTAATTAGAGTTATGGAAATAGGTCACATACGGATAACTCTAGCAGACAATTTAGAAAGTACTGCTGGGAAAGGCAATGACAGATGTATAAAATTAACATTAACATTAATCACCTCTATTATTTTTATGTATTTCTTCTTCTCTCCCTGACAAAATTGCAGGTTTCGTAATAAATGGAAACCAAGTAGATTTTTCTAAGGAGTACATAATGTCATAAAATTTTACATGAGAAATCGGTATCCCTCCTCAAGACTTGGCAAATACAAATGAGATTTCTTGGCATGTGGAGATACTGCTTAGTAAGATTAACTGTTCAGGAATTTGAGATCATTAGGATAATGAGTTAGAAGAGTGGAAGTTTGGATGCTGAATACCCTAAGCGGTTAAAAAGGATGGGGGAGGGTGGAGATAGAAGTAGCAAGTTTTCATGTTTGGGGAATCACCAGCAATTCAGAGAACTTTTCCACATATATTTCCTTTGATGACAAAATGAGACATTCCTGTGAAATTCTCAGGTCCCCTTTGTTTCTATCAGGAAACATAAAAATAATAATAATAAAAAATAATGAAATAAAAAGAAAAATACAGGTATAATGTTCAGCTCCTACAGAAAAACCAGCAAGCAGAAGTCCTAATGGAAGGGTCTAATTTTGCATAAGAGGAAAGATTATTTTATTCCAGACTATCTTTAGTCTACAAACTCTGGTCAGGATGAGACCTCAATAAGTCCGCAAAGACAGAAAGTGATCTGTATTTCTTTGTGGAAACTATTTAAAATGATCCTTCTGTTAAAGATAAAAGTTTTAATGACGAAGAAGTACTTTTGAAGAGCAAATATTTTCATATATTGTTTATATTTACAAACCCACAAAACTTAAAAAATAGTTTTCTTAAACCAGTTGTGTAACAATTTAATGTTGTGTCTTAAGACTTTCTTGTACATACAAGGATGATGCTGCAGAAGAAAAATATAATTTGAATTAGCAAAGATGCAAAAATAGTTTTCGGAGGTTTTTTCAAGTAAAAATTTCTGTATTAGTGTAACTTAACAAAAAGCTGAGCTCCCATAATATTGGACATTTTATAAAAACTATCAATATGGAACTAAATGATTTTGATGAATGTATTCAGTTTGCACTCAATTACTTGGCAAGCCAAACAGGAGATGAAAGGCTGGAGCAAAAGTTGGATTCACAATGAATGAGATGATCATAACTAGAAATGGGTACAATGATACACAGACATATATGAGCATCTCAATGTTAATATCCCCTCAAACTACTGAATTACTGGATAAGTTATTAATTCAACAAATGTACTTCTAACTATTTCTTCAGCTGAACCCAAGGTGCCTTTTTCAAAAAAGGAGTTGGAATAAAAATACATTTAATTCAGTCCAAATAATCACGAAAATGACTACATACTTAACCTGAAGTGTCTAAAAAACATTAATATCTGATATTTTTCAACATGGTATATTTTTATTTCAAATTATTTTTTTCTAGAGATTTCATTCATCTTCAAAACTATAACGACTCTCTAAATGAAATGATTTGGTTACATGGACTATTTCTGTTTCTATCCAAACAAAAACATTGACTTCTTGGTTTTATAAACTGTCTTTCCAGACGATCAAACAAACATATTCTATTCTCTCTGTGTGATTTCAGTTTTGACCTCATGAAATTTATAAACTGACAATGAAACAGCAAGCTGCAAGAAGCAAAATATGCAGCATGTCATTTGCACAGAAAGTGTACCAGAACTCATAGACAAGACAGACTGCTGAAAGCCTGAACAAGAAAGGTACCGCTATCTGATTGTATAAATCAGCATATATAAGTATGACAAGTTTACCATTTATGAAACCATTCATAAACCACTCAGAGAACATATTAAGAAGTATCAAATTATCCTTGTATTGCAAGCACAAGCACACTTAATCTATAAATAATCATACGCTATGCTTCACAACCTGATAAAAGATACACTCGGAATAAGGAAAGCGGGTCAAACTCTACTCGGAGTTACACCAGTACCATGGAAGCACCAACTTCCAGCAAGACTCTTAAAGATTAAAGGATAATCACTATTAGCAAAAAAGTAAGGTAAAAAGACAATATGGATTCTCAGGAAGCAGTTACACAAAGACTTGAAATAAAAGCTTCTCAGGGTCCAGCAATCATCAGCACATTTCATCGCTCATTAAGCACAAGGAAGGCACAAGAACAGAAGTCAGAGTGAGTGTGGAACCTATAAGGAAAGTAGCATTAAATACTTGCCTTATTGTAACACACTTTCCCTAGACACCCCCCCACAGCTGGGAACAGAATCTGGGCTTGGACCAATCTGTATTATGAGCTGTTAAGGCCACTGTTCGGTAATAAGGATGGTAAAAGTGTCCTCAGCAAACTTAAAGCAACTCCCAGCATCTGAGAGTCATCACTGACATTTAACAATAAATCGTCAGCGTACGTTGAAACCTTCATGCTACCTGCTTCCTTAATCCAGAATTAGCTCTTTCATTAATTTAATCAGAAACTCTTTGATTGCTCATAGCAGATTTTCCTCAATGTTTGGGAGAAACAGACAGAATCGTAAATACTGGCATACCAGTATATTTAAGTTTTATCCTAAATGGGAAAATATGTGTTGCAGGCTTGGTTCTTTAACCTTAAAACTATCCTTAGACATGATAATTTTAAGTGCAGAGTTCTCTGTGCAGTATATTTATCCTGCACTGAAGCAGGCAGTGAGTACCTATTAACGATGCCAGGGCTTTCAAGTAATGACAATAACATCTTCCCTCAAGCACCACAACAGGCAATAATATATGAAGGTGCAGAGACTGAAAATACCCAGGCCTGATGCAGCAAGTGATTTTCCGTGAGCTGTTCAGGCAGGTTCCCAGCAGTGTTCTGCTGCTCCCATGGACCAGAAGCTGTGAAGCTTTTAGCTTCTTTCATTTGGGAACATTGTATGACTTACAGGAACAAGTCTGAAGGATTTCTACCAAGATTAATGCCTCCTGAAGTAGCTGAGAGATGAACGTACGCACAGTGTAAGGCCCTGATATGATTTTAACAATTTTGTTTCAAGAATGAGCTTGGACAAGGAAGCGTGCTGATCACTGTATCTTCTGTGATCCCCGCTTCCTTAACCTCTGCAAAAGAAAGCAGTGCTCCAAGGCATACAGGTTTTCCTGCTTCCAGTACGCATTAACTGGAGTAGAGAAGCTACAGATGAAGACTGCTCGAGGTCTTGCTACAGCTACATCTCGCCTTATGCCAGGTGCAGGCTACTGAAATACCGGTACAGGTGGCCCAATTCAGTCTGCCACATGGATATAACAAGGCAGTAAACAGGCTGTGAGGATCAGCCGCAGCCCATGGAACGTGGATGCAACTCAGCGTTAAAGGAGGGTGCAGTTATTTAGAATTGCAGTTTCACCTTAAGGTTTGTCCATTCTGAGTTCAGGCACCTGCCAAGAACCTGACATCTTCTCTCCCCAGCCATTCATTTTTCTTTTCTTCCACATCTCACTGCTTGCAATCGCGCAGTGCAGTTCAGGAGCTGTTGACGTGGAGGAACGCTGTCTCATCCAAACCAACCAGCCAAAGAGGTTTGGGGTTTTTTCATGGCATTGGTTAATTTTAACAAACACATCAACTTGGTGCTGCAGCTCATTCTGCCACTGGATATGCTAGTAAATGCACTTGTAAAAGTCTTCAGAATATTAATAAATCTGCTGAAAAATTAAACGTTGATAACTGCTTGTATTTTTATTAAGGATCTTCCCATCCTCTCCTGCATTACAGGAAATGGTTTCACCTTCTTAATGCTTTTTCTGGAACACTGATAGAAAATGACTAAAAGTGAATCAGTTAAAAACTAAACCATTTTTTTTCTTCCCAATTTATGTACTTATTAATTGCCTACTATTAAGGACATTACAGTTTAAAAGTTCTCCCTTATCCTAAAAATTATGGCAGTAAAATATTTTGCAATCAATTTCATGAACAACTCAGATTTTTGCTTTCAGATGTGATAAAAACCAAGTTTCACTCATTCAAAAAGTCTTCCAGCATAACTCCCACACCATGCTGGCAGACAGATAAATCCTAGAAAAAACCAGGGCAATAAGTGACCTCAATATGCTTTCAAAATCCAGAATATTAATGTTAATGAACTAATATTAACTGTAAAATACTGAGCAAAATCTTGCATCTCTGACATCACCTCACTGGTAAAAAAGAAGTGCAAAAGTATCCTATCCTAGAGAACAATATCCTAATTACACAAGCTAAAATGATCAAAGGTTGTGCTTTCACGGTTTTTTAAAGTCTTCAAAAACTCGCTACAATAGTTATAGGATGTAAACAGCTTCTTAAGAAACATTGAGATAATCTATGTCAAATAAATTTAGATACTCTACTGTATTTTTACTTCAATTTTATTTGCACTTATTTTTAAATGTCATATAAGCCACACTTCAAGCTTGGAAGCATGAAACTCTAGAGGAGAGAAAATTCCTTTGTAAGACAGCTCTTTTATACATAATAGAATTTTCTATGTTTTCCAGTTTTAAAAAAATAATTAATTCATGCAAACTCTGGGAACTGGGTTTCTAAACTGTTTGCAGAAACATTTTTTTGTCAGAAGTTAAGACCAGTTTTGGTTTAGGTTCCAGACTTGAATAAATAGTTAAATTTCACTTGGTTTTGCACTGCCATTATCATGGATAATGCAAAATAGTAATCCTGTCTATAGAAAGACAAAGCAGATCAGATTCTAAAAAAAACCACAAACCAAACCAAACAACTCTGCAAAACTTTGAAAACCTGAAAAGCTCAAACACTGAAAAGACAGTAAATTTAGTCCATGGCAAAAACTGCAATCAAATATATGGAAGTTTTTGCATGAGCTTGTGCAACGGACACAATTTACTTCTGCATCAACTGTAGTACTTAAATGAGGAATACATCAGTTTTACAAACTTACTGTATTGCACAGAATCAAAGTGCCCCACAAATGTAACATCTGCTGATTACCTCTTTCTAATCAGCTACAGAACATGGATAAAAATCTCAGAGCCATTATCCCAGTGTATACTGTTGTTCAGGTAGGCTGCTGTTGACAGTCTTTGGTTGCCTCACTGCTATGTTTCCAAATCCATGAGGTATTTGGGGAGGCAAAGGGAGTCCCCAGGACACTGCTTTCTCTAGGAGAGCAGAGGTGCAACTCTGGGCTCAAGGACTTTAGGCTGCCTGTTTGCAACATGTATGATGATAGCACCTGCCTTTATTCAGCTACTAGAAATCATAAAGCATCTTTTATTCCTGGAAGTAAATTACAATCCAGTTTTTCCTTACAAACCTAAACACAATTAAATAGATAAAGCAGTATATTGTTAAGGAGATGCCTCTGCTGATGAAATAAGCTTTGGCAATCAGAAACCACAGCTAAGAGGAAAAAAGCTTGCACGTCAGAGAGCAAAATGTGCTAGTGCAATAATCCTGTTATTATATTATACCTCTGGCAACAGAGAATATCCTCCATCTGGATGGGTGGATGGCTCAGATGGCCTTAAGTGCTTGATAAATGCATTTTCCAATCTATAACTCCAAAGAGTATAATAATCACATGTCATTTGGATTTTCCTGTAACTTAATAAAATCCAAGAGAGTTCCTTAGAAATATGTTGGTTAAGCTACAATACTTCTATATAAATTTAGTTCAAAAAGGTCTCTGGTTGAAAAGTTAGACTAAAGTATCTGAACTGTCCAAAGGTAGTGTCTGGAGAAATACTTCATTTCTTTATGAGTCTCTATGGATGCTTCTATTTGCAGTAACAATGGCAAATGAAGCAAATTTCATTTATTTGCACATCATCACAGGTGGACCTTAGAAATATGTAAAAACTTAGGTTCTTACTAGCACAGCCTGAAGACAGAACTAAAATAGAGAAAATCAAGCTGAAGAGCAGATGGCACT
Organism: Chionis minor; assembly: GCA_013398295.1. Classification (NCBI taxonomy): domain Eukaryota; kingdom Metazoa; phylum Chordata; class Aves; order Charadriiformes; family Chionidae; genus Chionis; species Chionis minor. Next base: position 1,494,287 of record VZSF01010865.1, on the reverse strand, counting down.
GAATAAGATTGCAGCAGAAAAACTAAATAAAATATAAAAGACAATAAAATTAATGTTTTTAAAACAAACCAGCATACTTCTGAAATAGGTATGCTTCTGTAAGGATACTGTAGTTCTCTTGGTCGCTAGTTAAAGTTTCTAGCATGTAAAAAGACACACAGAGCCATCTTCAAGATAAGTCAACTAGAAGTCAACTTCTGCACCAGAAATAAAGAGCTCTCTGCTCCAGCCACATTTAATTAGCTTTCCTAATGAGGTCTTTTAACAGAACTGCTGAACTATTCACCTGCTGTACCTTTCAGGGAAAATATCAAGTACATAATTTACACTTTGTCAGGAAAAAAGTTTTTTTCTTTTTATGTGAAATGGAAAACTATCTGACACTTTGAGGCAAGTCTGGAACCTCATGAAAGTTACTTTGGGATCTGCTCCTCTCAACTAAGTTTACCAAGTTCCCAGTGTTCTGATTAAAGACCTCTGAAGTAATTAAAAACAGTTAAAGGTACAGTCAGTACCTAACTCCAACAGAAGCTTATCCTACAACAGAGTCCTGTCTCAGACAATACATGGAATTTTTCCACTAAGTGTGGAAAAATAGCTGGGGTAAATGGGCAGTAATCATGATTAGGTAGACAGCAACAAGGAGCGAGACGAAGGAAAGCAGCCATAACCAAAATGCACTGAGAAGCTACAAGCCAGAGATGAGACTGCTTGTCTCACCTAGCACAGTAAGAAGCACCAGCCAGACTCAGCTGTTCAGGAAAGCTCAGCACAGCTGACCCTCTGGAAGCCAACACAGGGAAACACCAGCTGAAGCACCCTCAGAACCCTCCTTTGCTCACACGTGGAAAATAGACAGCTGATTGCAACCACTTCAAAAGGCCCTCTTATTTTTGTGTCCTACACAAAACCTTTCAGCTATGACTTACCTTAAAGCTTACTTTTGATGCCTTTCAAAGAACAATCTGGGTTTTAGCCAGGAAAGTTTGGGCTTTGATGTAGGTGAAATTCTATAATCAGGTATAGCAGGAAGTCAGACTGTATGACTACTGATGGTGTCTTCTAGCCTTAAATTCCCTAAATATTATGTGCACCGAGAAAGAAAGAAAAAAAAAAAAAGAAAAAAGTCCAAATTGATAGACAAAAGAACAACTGCCAGTCTTGATTTAGTATTCCAAAGACTGGTACCACAAACTAAGTGGAGTACCAAATACACTAAAAGCTACTGATAATAAAATTATAACACTGCAGCAGAGTAGATGTCCCTACTTACAGAATGAAGCCTACCCATAATGAAAATTACATAAATCTGTCTTGGGGCCTAAAGACCTCTCAAGCAAGAAAAAGGGTATCTATATGAAAAGGGAAAGATAAGCCTAGGTGAAGGTTAAAAACAATCTTTTTCTAGACTTCACCAAGTGATCTGCAATCACCCATTTTAATAGATACAGACCACATTTCCTCATGTAAAGCACAAAATAGAAAACACAGTTTTCATAGCCCGATTATGGCATTACAAGCATGTAAATAGTAACACAGCAACATATATGACCAGCGGTTCAAGTTCAGGTAAGCATCTAGAAATCAAAATGCACTGCAACATCTTACTCTGTTCTCCAATATCTTCACAATCCAGCAGGAAGCCTAAGAAGAACAAATCATTGTACAGTACAAGTTACTAAATTCCCAGGCAGAACCCAGAAAGCTATCTACAAATACATTTTAAATAATTCACATGCTGTTCTAACACAGATATTGGTTAATCATTCCCTAACATGTATATTCACCTTCTTCTGCCGAATAAAGAAAAGCACAAATAAACTAAAATCTCTCTTATGGACTTCTAAGAGAGAGTGGACAAGCTAATAATAAAAAAAACTAATTGAAAATTTCCCAGAATCCACCTGAAGGCATTCCTCAGTCTCTTGGAAGGTATCTAAGGCCAGCTTCCACTACATGTTTTATTTCTGAATAAAGAAAAGCATGATGAGCAATAACTTCAATGAGTAAAAAAAGGGAGCTCTGCAAGACCAAGGCCTATGCAAACAAATTCATCAGTACAAACACATACATGAAATAGCCCAAGGAATTTGCATACAAGAGCTAGCAGGGATTTGATTACACTGTGAGCTGGCCAAAAAAGGAAGAAACAAATGACAGGAAGAAAGTTGATTGCTGAACAACATCAGTTATAGGATTTTAGCTTCACACAATGTATTCTTAAGAATAGGCTCCTGAAGGAACCAAATTAAACTGACAAGTAAATTGTAAATTATAGTTTTCAGAACAACTTGAGAAGTTTACAGTCCTGTCCTGCTCCCCAAATATTTTGTTTTTTTCATACACAGTATTTGCAAATTGTGGGGGAGGGTGGAAGAATCAAACAACATATGTGGCTCAGCTGGAAACACACAACAAGAGGACAAAACATGCTGTCATAAGAACTATGTACTTCACTGTGATTTTTATTTTGTCCCCCCTGACTCTAACTACTTATGGCTCAAGAAATACTTTATATACTTATATATGTATGTATTTTATGGTATATTGGATTTGTTGTAATCAACAGTGAGTGGTGGCTAAAATTAAAATGGTTAATTCATTTATTAGTTTTCACAGAGTCCCTGTTTCTAAAAGCTTATGTGCATGTTTATTTTTATATGATTATACCTTTTGAATTAATTGGAATAGCATGAATATAGTGAAGTGAATCTGTAGAACTTCATAGTGCCATTGTTCAAACTATAACTGATATGAGAGCATAAATGAAGTGAATATGATCAATTTCTATATGTGAAATACTGCTCAGGCAAGCATTAATATTTGTTATTTTGTTGACTAAGTAGAAATTAATTAATGCAAAAAAATCTAGTCTTATTTTATGTCTTCAAATTAATACATTTGTGTTGAATTTAGTGTGCAATTTCTTGATTTTCATTATCAGTTTTGTATAAAACTGTCATATCATTAAAGAATGCATGTATTTTTGAATCCCTCAGTCACTTTGGTAATTTTAAAATTTAATCATCCTTTCCATCATTTAGGATACTTGATTGGCCCATGAATTTAATCAGAATGTTTATTAAGCATATCTGTGAAAAACAAGGGTTCTCATTAAAGGGAACTGGTCAAGCTTCTACATTGACAGCTGGTATCCACTCAGGTCACCAGAGGTTCTGGACCAACACTGATTAAAGAAAGGTGATTCAAACTAACTTGTTGTTCTGACCTTGATTCAATTGTTTATTGTTCCATTCTTTGGGTTTCTCTGTATTGCTGTCTGCAACACAGAAATACTTGAGTAACACAGAGGAATGACCCAGTTTCCAAGTTGAAAGTAGCTAACTAGGGCAGTACAGAGCTCAGTACAACCTTACCTAACTTTTTTTTTGTCCACATTAGTTCCAAAATTTAGCTTCAAAGCATCAATAGGGCCTGTTGTCCCATGGAATCTTTCTTTTCACAAAAGGACAAACGGTCAATTGAATACAACCGCATTATGCTCATTTTATTACGTTGGCTTCCAAACAGATGCTCAGTAGGTGAAAGATTCAATGCAGTATTGAAGTGCTCAACATCTCCAGCTTACCAAGTAGAAGTCTGTATTATATTATTCTTTGTACGCAACCATTTTTTCAGACTTGAAGGGCAGAAAGGTTAAAGAGCAGGAGGAAAGGTCAAGCCAGATAAGTAAAAGTCCATATTTCATAGAATTACTGTTTTAGTTATCACCTTCCTTGAGATTTGACAGGCATACTAGTGATTAGGTTATCACCTTCAAATAGATTTATAGGCTCTAGGGAATTTTTATTCAACTTACCCTTGGGGATGTCTTGATACAATGTCTCTGTGTTGGCATTTGTGATTTTTAAAGGTCTCACAAAATAATGAAGACAGACATAAGCAGCAAATACCATTGGATTCACTAAATATTCTGGTAGCAAATATTTAACACTATTTCAAACATGCCTGTTTGCATTACACATTGTTTTTGAATGCACACAGTTACTGTTCAGTTTTTCCACTTTGGCTAACTTTGGTATTTGGCTTTTGTCATCGTTGGTCTTGTTTGATACAACATTAATTAACTTCAAGGGATTCTTTCGTATTAATTGGACAGGTGAGCACTGAAGCAAACACAGTAACGGATCTAAGCTCCTCATATGCAGGAACAAGTATGTACACTCTTACAATATAGCCAGCAAGAATTTAAATAGGGAATTTTGAAAAAAGTTTGTACACTTCATTAGAACCAAATGCAGCTGAAGCACTGCCTTGCAACAACACATCATAAATCCACGGATTTACTCTGCAGCTGATTTCTCAAAATATTTTTCAGTTTGTTATTGACAGGGCTGTAATTGTCACTCTAAGTTCTTTAAAAAAGTGGTCCTGCCAAGTTTGCCAAAAGAGACGTTCACATCTCTAGCAAGAAAAAGAGCATCAGATACCATTTCATGTGAAATAAAAATCATAGCACTGCTACTAAAAACAACAACCAGAAGAGACAGCAAGATTCAGGGACAGCAGCCTGTTTAGCAATAAGATTCTACTCCAGCTGATTAGCGGACCTCTATTTTATTATTCTGGATTTCAACATCTTTTTTTGGTAAAAATGGCCAACAGCTGCACGAAAGGGCTAGCATAGCACCTGGACAACTACTGTCAGTCTCATTCGAAAAGCAAAGATTTCACTGCTGTCTTGGTGACCCATCCCTCTGGTAAGAAGTCTCTCAGATTAAACCTAATTTTAGTTTTTCAGTTTAATTGGGTCAATCTACGATGCCTATGTACAAAAATGAATGAGATCCTTTTTGTACTTCATTGTTAACACCCATCAAATATTCATGTGGTTTGCACAGACATCTCAATATTACGGCAACTGTTCAGAAGCAGGAAAGGAACATTCCCCCACAGGAAGAAACTTACTCAACTCACTGTTTCTTCAGCTTCAGAAAGTAGAGACCTACTTGTTTGGGGGCAGGGGAGGCAGAGGAGGGAGAACTGTCACTGTTCCTTTCACCCGTTTGAGACAAAAACATTGACCGTCAGCTAGTTTCTGACAATTGGCTGTTATTAAACTCCAACTTGCTAGGGCCAGCTGTGCCTAATTTGAGTCACTGGTGCAAAAATAACCAGTCAGCAGGAATTGAGGCAATTATGGGTAATTCTGCTGTAGAGCAGTCCTGCATCAGAATCCCAGGATTAACTTTAGGCTGGCACTCCAAGGTGATTGAATGAAGAACACAAGGCTTCAGTAAAATCATCAGCAGCTGAAATCAGGTTTTATATAAGCTGATTTGGGGAGTTTGTAACCTGTATTTTAATTTCTTCACAGGCAGTTTGTCGAAATTTTTTTAATGCCTGAAGGTGCATAGAGGTACATACTAATATTTTCAAAGTGCTACCTTGTTTTACTGTTAAATATCCAGCCCGTATATTAGCCTATAATCACTTGCAACCCAATCAATCTCTAAATATGTTTAGCAATTTCTATACCTTGCCTCATATCCACTGCGCTAGATGGCAAAATAACAGATTCCATTTTCTTTTTTTAAAAAATGCCTTAATTTTAAGAAAATACTTCCTTCTTCCTACTTGAAAAACATAAGGCTATCTTTGTAAGTACTGCTATGAAATACATACAATAAACAAATTCAGAGAGTAAGAAGTATTCTTCTAAGCAGTGAGCCTTAAATTCTGTTTCTATGTAAAAAAAGAGTAAGTAGAAATAAAATTTTAAGTAACCATGACATTTTGACAAAAGACTCAAGAAAAAGTGGTACAACTTCATACTGCAAGACATAGTTTATTTTAAGCTTTTAATATGAAAACAGCAACGAGATGTGCTATATCACTTAAATAGCTCCATTACAAAAATAATGCATGGAAAAAAATCAGGAAGAGAACCCAGCAAGCAGTTTAAATTTCACAGTCCCATCATTAACAGCAGTACTAGCGAGACCAATATAAAACATCTGTAGCTTTGTTTTTAAAGATGGCACCTTACACTCAGCTCTTTGCTGCATCACTGTAACAGAGAAAACTTTTCATAGAGAAAATTAATAGTATCTTAATTGTATGTGAGAATTACTGCAACTTTCAGCTCTTCAGCTTCTTAGGATAGATGTGACAGACAAAAATATCAGGTATACTGACACTGTTTCCTTAAGTCAGCTTCTGTTGAAACAAAGCATAGACTCCCTACCTCTAACAAGGTATAATTTAGGACATCAAGCCTCTATTCAAGCTAATAAGTAGATCCATGTCCCTTCAATTATTTATTCCTCTGGCAGACAATTCCATTAACCCCCTCCTGTGCAATAATTTGTTCTGCCACATGTTAGAAAAATTATTTTCCAGCTGCTCAGCAATAGTGCTACAGTAAATTGAAAGCATTTCCTGGTAGACAGCTGATACTCAGCAGAGAGGTGAACAGTACATATCTGATATGTGGAGGGTAATGTAGTAGTAAATAGCAGAAGACAAATGTTAAGTTCCTCCAGCATGATGTTTGCGGACTGACAGCAAGAAGACATGCAAAAATACTGAGGAATTATTCACTCAGCTCAAGAAATACATTGAAGCTTTTCCTGCTATATAGGTGAGACCCAAGCACAAAGTGAACAGTAACCCCTGTTAGACAGAAGTTAACTTAGTAGTAAGCAGTACAACACAAACATGGGGAAGTTCACCCACCACGCCATTTGTAGACTTACTATGAAAAGACATGCAAAATAGTAATGAATTATTCACCGAGCTTAGGTAAACAAGAAGCCATTTCATTTTCTGCACCCAAGAGGACTGTCTGGTGAGAAGATACGAACAAATGTATTACGACAGCAGCCTTTGCTTCTGTACTTTATTTTATAGGAGGCTGTGCAGCTTAGAAAGCTACACACCTAGTGGAGGTTTTGCAAAACGTTTTGCAGCTACATCAAATGGTATCTCCAAAACAGTTACAAGTTTCTGAATGGCTATCCAGTAGCACATAATTCTAGATTGAGAGTGGTGAGTAATAGCAGAAGTGCTCCCACTACACTGAAAATGAACAACTAGGAAGGCAAGACAACTAAGGCTTTGTACAGATGCCCTATTCTTGAGTTACAATAGGATGAAAATTACTGGAAAGTCATTGTACTTGCCTAATGTATGACCAAGAAACAAAGAATTAAGAAGCAGCCACGAAAAAAAGATGAACAAACTCCCACAACATTCAGAAAGTCCTGCCTGACAGGACACATACCAGATGTTTCAAGTGGTATCAGCAACTGGTAAATCAAGACCAACTGGCTGAATTTATCTTTCCTCCATTCTCTCCCTTCATTTTCCTGACTCATTTGTTTGTGTTGTTTCTGCAGGTTCATTTTCCGTATATTACATCAAAAGATACATATTTATCTTTTTGGTTTGACTACACACAAATACATGAGTTATCCTGTTCTGTGGTTAGAAGATAGGAGAACATTCTTCAATGAGCAATTTGACCAGAAAAGAAATTACATAGTTTTAAAAAAACATGCAAAGAAACAGAAATCCAGCTACCAGGATAAGCCAGTTTAATGCAGAGAAGAAAAGACACGGCACGCTGATGTATGTGACAGAAAACTCTCAACCTCATTTCTCAATAAAAAATTTAAAATTCCAAGCTTAAATAGTTTACCAAAAATTACACAATAAGTCACTGCTGAATTCTGAAAGTAATCCCAAACCTAATCCCTGGACCACAGCAAGTCCCCAGGGAATTACTTATGGAGGTATTTTTTTCACTGAAATTGTGCTTTCCCTTGTTTCTATTGTATTTAATAGAAACCGTGGCTTAACACCCTTTGAAATTTATTATATTGTATTTCACAAGCAGCAGAGAGAGATGAGTGCAGACTGGAGCCGTTCCCTCCCTCTTTACAGGCCAGCCAGTCCCATGCAAATCCCACAGGCATTTTCCACCCTGAGAAGCCAGGGGCCTTTGGCTGCCTGAGGGCCCCCTGCGCCCCCACCTCGCTGCTGCCTCCCATCAGGTGCCAACCTCATGAAGTTCAATGAGACCAAGAGCAAGGTCCTGCACGTGGGTCGGGGCAATCCCATGAACAGATACAGGCTGGGCGGGGAATGGCCGGAGAGCAGCCCCGAGGAGAGGGACTTGGGGGTGTTGGTGGATGAGAAGCTCAACCTGAGCTGGAAATGTGCGCTCACAGCCCAGAGAGGCAACTGCATCCTGGGCTGCATCAAAACCAGCGTGGCCAGCAGGGTGAGGGGGGGGATTCTGCCCCTCTGCTCTGCTCAGGGGAGACCCCACCTGGAGTACTGTGTCCATCTTTAGAGCCCCCAACATATGGAGGACATGGACCTGTTGGAGCTGGTCCAGCAGAGGGCCACAAAGATGATCTGAGGGCTGAAGCCCCTCTGCTGTGAGGACAGGCTGGGAGAGCTGGGGTTGTTCAGCCTGGAGAAGAGAAGGCTCTGGGGAGACCTTAGAGCCCCTTCCAGTATCTGAAAGGGGCCTACAAGAAATCCAGGGAGGGACTTTTCACAAGGGCATCTAGTGACAGGATGAGGGGTGATGGCTTCAAACTGGAAGAGGGGAGATTTAGATGAGATCTCAGGAAGAAATTCTTCACTGTGAGTGTGGTGATGCCCTGGCTGGGGTTTCCCAGAGAAGCTGTGGCTGCCCCATCCCTGGAGGTTCAACGCCAGGTTGGACGGGGCTTGGAGCAACCAGGTCTAGGGGGAGGTGTCCCTGCCCACGGCAGGGGGGTTGGAATGAAATGATCTTTAAGGTCTCTTCCAACCTAAACCATCTATGATTCTCCATGTAGAGAACCAAGAGATCATTAAAAACAGACAAAAGTGACTCATACTGCAAAACACTTACCTCATCTTAAAATGCAACGCTCACAGGGAGCAGCAGGACTGTGGCCGGCCCTCGCTGAGGGAGTGTGGGCCCAGCCCCGCAGCGGGCCTGGGGACGGGGCCCAGGGCCGCCTCAGCCCCGGCGGCCCAGAGCCGTCGGCTGGGACACCAGGAAGCCGCGTCACGGCTGGGGTGAGGGTCCCCCCCCGAGGCACAGGGCTGCCCGGCGGGAGCAGGGGCACGGGCACAGCAGGGGGAGCAGCTCCCCTCACAGCTGCCCACCCGCCCGGGGCTGGCACCCAGAACAGGCGGCCAGCCACCCCCCGACCCGACCGCCTCCGCAGTCCTTAAACACGGGTTTGAATGGAGAAACGTCTCTTTGCAAAAACTGTTGTGAGTCACTGCAATGCGTGAAGAAAACCGGGAAGTATTATAACCAGAATCATAGAGCCACTGCGGCCTACTGCCCTATCAATTTCTCCTCGTGCTGAAGTGGTTCTTAATCAACTTGAAACTGTGTACCGAGCAGTATTTTTAAGCTTTTCACATCAACTATTTATTTGCTTATATTAGCTGCAGGTAGAGCCATCATTTTCTGGATCATTTTAGAGGAAATCTAGGCTGCCATAAGGAAGTTTTATACATCCCAGGCTGATTGTACGTGCACAATAATGAAAGTGCAGCTGAAGAGGGCTCAATATAGTCACATCACTGAATTCCGCAGGAAAAAAAATTCATTTTATTCTAGAATTCAGGATGCTGATGCTTAGTGGAAGAAGTAGAAGTACTCTGACAGTATGGGAAGACATGAAATACCACTTACGTGCGTGTCGGCCAGTCTGAGAGGGACAGACGGGAAGGACTGAGCAAGGACACCGGGATGGAAAGCCTGTTCCTGGACACAGAGGCACTGAGACAGCTGAAAATGAGCCCAGGAAAAAACCTTCGGCTAGGTGAAGAGAATGAACAAGAAGATAGGCAAAGCTAGGGAGAAGTGGTGTGTATGAAGCAGTCCATTGGAATGGGACACACAATTTAACTACTTTTTTTACAGGACTTGTTTGAAATCTACCAGTAAAGTGCTCCCTCTTATCCGGGGCTGGCTGATACGGCAGCAATAAACTGTTATCCTCAGCAAGGTGCTCTGCTGGGCTGTGCGGCAAACTCTGAGCACTGCACTGAAAAACCCCAAAACTGATGCTGGAAGTGGAACACCAATATGATGAAAAAGAGGCCCTAGTTAGAAAGTGGAGTTACTGAACAAAATTCATCCTGTTTTACCTCAAACCGGGACACCAATGAAATTTCACCAAGCAAAAAGAGCCATATGAAACTGTCAGCACTGCAAAAAATCAGCCTCTAAAACACGAGAATAAATCTTCCCTGAAAATAATGATTTAGCTGTCTCGTATTTAGCGACTGATTAGTGGATGATACACAAACCCATTGTACAATTTGTTTACTGTTTCAGTTCCTGAAGAAACTTGAACGTAAATGTATCATTGTTACAAAAGAAAAAAGGAATGTCTTATAGTCGGAACAGCTGAATACTGTTTCAAAATAGAAATTAGAATTGCCTTTGTTCCATAATTCATATATAATGCTAGGTAATCCCTTTATTTAGATTTTTCTATAGGTGGTCATTTTCCTTATAGAAAGTATGGCATCTTCATTAATTTGCTAGCACACAGCTTTAAAAATTGATCTTACTTACAGATATGCTACTACAGCAGCTTATTAAGTCAATGAAGCTATGGTATAAAAATATAAAGTTCCATATAACGATACATGAATATGCTGAAAATACCAGCATTTGCTTTCTCATTTTGGGCACCCTGTATGAGAGAGTATTTTTATCTTCTTTCTGTGCCCTGATTCCCTAGCTGTAATTCCCTAGTTACATGGAGAATTTCTTTTTCATCATACTGTTTTGACAATAAATAAATTAATGTTCTCAAAGCACTTAGACTTTTCAAATCCTATACAAAAGCCAAACAGAAACTAATCTTAATAGCATGATTTTACTTGCATATCATAACTTTAGACAAGAAATGGAACAAAAATGAGCATTATGTGAGCACTGTCCATCTTGTTTTAAAGGACGTAGAGTCGTATGGAAATAACATGATGATTTTTTTAAAGACATTGTAATTCATATTAATAACAGACTGATTAAAAGTGAACAAACAGCACTAATTCAAGAAATCCTCAACTCTCATTGAGTTGCTATTTTTATATAGTATTTTGTTTGCAAAACTATCTGTATGTCTCAACAATAAACAATATTTAGAACAGTAGCTGGACTAGAAAAAGTAGCATAATAATAAATCAAATAAAAAGAGATAAACCCTATAAGTAGTACTTATGAAGCTTCAATTCATGATAAGAATACAAATGGAAAGTTGTAAATATTTTTTTTCCTTGTCATTTAAAAAAAAAAAAGTGAGTTAGAACAAGCCCATAGAAAGATGATTGATAGAGTATGGTGGTATTATGAGCAATATTCTGGAAATGTCTCAACAGAGAGCCTATAAATTTGAGTTCACACATCCTTGCCTTCCACAGATCACAATTCCACAGAGCAATGTCTTCTATATGACCTTCCTCTGTCATGCTTGCTTTATGCATTGTCTCTATCTTAATGCAGACACTTGCACTGGGGTTTTTAGCAAATCGATAGGGAGGGGCAAACAAGGGGCCTGGCAAAAGGTTACCCCAAACCTTCAAATGAACTGTTTGGCTAGAATCCAGTCAATAGCCAAGGAATTAAATATGCTTTCAAACTCAGTGTGTCACATTAAGAAGAGGAGAAGGGAAGAACCCTTATTATTAATGCTGGACAGAAAGGCAGGTTGATATTTTTGCCTTCTCTTAAATCTACATACCATAGATACACTGAGCCAGCCCGTAGAGTTCAGCAGGTTAGAAAAAACTCGGATGTGTTCGCTCAGAATTTATCTGACTTGGCAAGCTAGCTAAGGGGCAAAAGTCCTTTGGGAAGAAGAGCTTGGTTATCAGGAGAAACTTCAAAAAGCTTTTAATTTTCTATTGTATCTGATTTAGCACACTAAGAATAATTCTAAGAGCCACTAGCTGAAGTTCAAATGGAGAATCTATGACACCAACTTTAGAACAGAAAGATTTCAACGACATAGAACTGATACTTGAGACTTGGTTACATATCAAGTGTAACGAACAGAATCCTAATTAGGAAGCTGAAAGTTTGTATAAATGCTTTCACAGCATTAATCATCTCACTTATAAGACTAGTGACAGAGAACAGCAAAGTTCTATGTGTACATAAACAGGAACGTCCAAGGAAACTGATTGTGCCTAACTCAAATCGTGAATTCCCTAAAAATTGACAAAGTGGAGATAATCGGATGATCAAAATCAAATCGGAAATAAAAGAATATATGAAAAAAAATCTACTCTTTTGGCAATTTTGTTGTTATAAGAACTTTCAGTTCTCTGAGAGTTGATGTATTAACTCTTTAACTGTGTCACAGAATGTAAAAATTTTTAAAATGATGTTCAGAAAAGACTTTCTTTCAAGACAATGTATATTCTGAACTCTTATCTGGTACATTTACAATACACTACAAAGTCCATTTGCTTCTAATTTTAAACGGAGATTTAGTGTAGCAGTAATTTGATCTGAACTTGTTTTTAATTACCTGCATAGTTTGTCATAATAAATTGAGTTACCTTTCATCACATTACTTGTGTGGCAAAAAATAAATGAATACAAACTGGCATAACATGTAATAGATTTGAAATACTTTACTAACTCCTACATTTTACTTAAAATGAATGAGGTAGTGGAACAAATCTTCTCCTAGGATGGCAATTTTAGCTTTATTTTACTTTATTGTTCTGACTGGGTGAACATCAATTTAAGAAAGGCTCTTTCAAAAGAACCCAAATCCAGGCCACGTGAATTAAGGAGTTCAAAACTTTATTTTTAGTGGCCTGAGTAGGTGAATATCTATTTAACTGGAATATTTTATTTACTTCTATTCTGATAATCAAATGACAGTCAAAACCACAGTCTGGGTGGTAAAATGATATCATAACTCCTGATAGTACTTTTATTAGGGGTCTTCAAGAATGAATTTAGAAGAAAAATTATTCCTTTGGCTTTATATCAAAAGATGTACTAATTAGAAAACTGTTTTCATACACAGTTTAATTCTCCTTCCTAAGCACTATCGACTGCCACATATACCTGCCCAGAAATACCTCTGGTGGTATTCAAAAGCTGTGTTCCTTATAATGTACGCTAAAAATGTTTTACAGGACAGATCCTGGCTGCATGTATTTGTTTTACATTCACAGTCTTTGTTGATCCTAGAAACTATGGATTTATTGAAGTACAGCCACGTGTCCTCGATATTACATCAAATGCAGTGCTGACACAAACTGTATTGAGCATACAGGCCCTATAGCATTGGAGCAACAGGAATTTCTTTAATAGTAGCCATAATTAATTTTGTCATTAAATTCAAAGGCAATGGGGCTAAACCTCTGGGACTGAGCAGAGTAAATCTGAGATTGTTCATAAGAAAATATTATTGTTCAAAAATTTATGTTTGGACAACACAATAGTCTCTTATTTTTGTGCCTAATGGATACCAAAGATGACCATGAATGAAAAAAAAATTATCTTACCCTAAACAAAAAGTCAGTAAAACCTATAGATGAAAATGACATTCTTCTATCTACTGAAACTAGTAACAGTCTTCCATTTCTAACAGGGAGAAAACCATTGAATTCTGTGAGTCTGTGTCTTTTGGAAAACACATTCAGTATTTGTTATCTCTGCTGTCCTTTTCTTAGATGCAACTCTTGTTAGTTCAACTAACTGGTCACAATACTCTCAGTAACCAGCAGCAGAAACTGCTGACAATTCTGCTCAGTAACTGAAGATCTACCCAGATGTATATACACCAGCCTCATCAGGGTGACGTGTGAGCACACTGAAGTCCAATCCCATTCCATGTGTTCATTGATGCATCAGTTTCCAACATAAACTACCACTTCTGTTTACATTTATACAAGACTTCAATCCTTGTCACATTCCACACATCATCCTTTTTCTAAGGCACAGAAGGCTATATTCCTGCTAAATATTTTATAATCTTCAAATAGGTGACTAACAAATGGCTTTGCAGTTATTATTCATGTAGTAGTATAAAGAAACCTCCTTGAAAACTGTTTAGCAATAATTTCAAATTCTTCCCTATATCTTGTCAGTTTTTGCTATCATTAAATTGCATCTCATTCACTTGGAAGATGAAACATATATGAAAGGTATATTTCCATCTGAATAGAAATTTAAAGTGACAATGCCTCTTCTTTGTACATTCCCAAAACAGAGAAAGTTACATTGATGAAATGTGAAACATCACGAATTAGAGGCAGTAAAATATTTAAAGTTACTTGTAGTTGTTCTGTAACTATGACACCCAGTCCACAGTGGAACGATACAAGTAAACCAATTAGAGCTTTTTTCCTTCTTCTATTTTCTTTTCATTAATGCATTTTTTAAATGTTGTGAGTTTTTCAGTGGACACATTATACTCCTCTCACAATTTTAGACCATTAAATTTATCGCACTGCCTCCAAAATCTTACTGAGCCAGTATTTGGTAAAAGGACATAATAGAACAGAATGACGCAAAATTCTTAAGATGCCATTATTCAGTGTTTCTGAACTGATCTCCTGCCTGATCATAACTGAACTGGCAGTAAGGTTTTAGAGAGTTTAGATAACCATTTGACAGCAATAGTCGGGGACAAAATCTCATTAATTGTTAGATAAAGCTTGCAACATTTGCAAATGGGATTATTTAATTTAATTCCTAATGATAGAGGGGCCTGGACTCCCAACCAAGACACCTGTTATTTCTAGTCCTAACATTTAGTGTGATTAATTCTGCAGAATTAATCTCCACAATAGACTTTATGTAATTTGCAAAGTATGATTAGCCAAGATATTTTTTACTGAAATCATGTTCTATACTTTTGCTCATGAATGGCCCACGTTCTAACTTTAATTTGAATGTGAAAAATTGTAACACATTTCACACTACCTATTTTTAATCTTCTCTCTCTTTCCTCAATGAATATGATTTTTATATTTCTTCTCCGACTACATAGCGAACTCATTTATATCCTGCTTCAGTTTCCTATCTGATTAGTTCTTTTCCCTACAGATTTAGTTTTGCTGAACCATAATGGTACCACACAGACGGCAGAATAAAATATAAAATTCATACATAATCATGTAAGCAGAGATAGAATGCCTGCAACTCCTATTCATTTCAAAGAAGCTGCCATTGTTTAATACCTTTAGAAGTTGCACCACTGTTTATATTCAGCAGAATACATTATCCTAGTATATAGCGCTCGATAATTATCAGTAGATGAATGCAAACTGTAAAATAAATATCAGAAATGGCACAAAAAGAAATACCTTCTTTGCNGAGGGAGGTGCCGATGTCTGAAAAGACCGTTGAATGAAAACCTTCCCGTACCTTTAGGTTTAACAAGAGTACCACTGAAAGACACGTACAAAGCTGGGGAGAAAACTATGAGAAAAGCAGATTGAATTTCCATCAGGAATCCAGAAGATTTTAGTACTATCAGCAGACTCCGATAAAACTCTATACATAAGCACTTCTCTGTCTTGCAAGAGCATATAATAGAAAAAGGAGCAGCAGATTTCGTTATAATCGTCAGTTCTATTCAGATAAGCATATAGTGGTACTGTTCCCTCACATGAAGCATTTTCTGCAATTTATAAGGCCATTTGGAAATGTGAGCAAGCTGGCAGTTTATTACCAGCTGCATTTCGCATAGCAGAGATGGTACAAGTAATTTCCATCTCGAATGAGAATGAAGTGGTGGCAGTGTCCCACTGCCAATAACCTCAGTGTCTAGTAGGTTGGATACAAAATTTAAGTTAGAAGAGACCCATCTTGCTGTTAACTTTAGCAATGGACTTCGAATCTCCTACATTATCTAGTGATCTTTAAGCAACATGTTAGTACCCCAGTTACAGTTCAGACACTTTGCTGTTGCACATACTATTACTATGCTTGAAATTAGCTCTCAATGAAAAGTAACTCAATTTTTTAAGGTATTGGGTATAGCAGTGTCCAGCAATGTCTCTCTACAGGAATTGCTGCTTGTTGGAAATGTTAAATTAGCACTAATGTTGGCAGGCCTTGATTATGATAACTTAATACAACCAATAAATTTATAATAAACAACCAGACCAGCAGACGTCATGGATGAAACTAGCTTGAGTTACCAGGCTTGCTGAGCTTCAGTCTGAACCTCTGGAGAGTTGCATAACTAATCTGGTTCATTGTAAATTTCAGGCTAACTTAAAGCCTGAGATGTCTCTTTCTTACTAAATGGGGATCTGTTCCTCTCAGTCTTTTACCTTTCACCTATTTGATGGCAAAATTAGAAACCACAATGTGAAAATTCAACCACGTGAGTGGAAGAATCCTTCAGATGGATCGATGGGGTAATGTGGCAGCAGTTTCTCTGAGCAGTGAGAAACACCTGGAAGCAGCTTACAATTACGCCAGTTCCCATGTTGCGTGTTAAGGATAAGATGGCACTAAAAGTAGGTCACAAGTATACCACTTCACTGTGTGAGAATTGAGCCCTGAACAATTAAAGTAGAGCTGCTGGAATAACTAGTGTGTGAAGAAGAAATGAAAAAGGTTAAATATTTGATGGAGTGGTGTCAAAGCATCCCATTAGTATTTTGCCCCTGCTTCATGGCTTTTCTGAGAAAACTTGTAAGCTCAGCAGCAGCACTTCAGTAGCGCCATCTGAATACATAAAAGCATCCTAGTGAAACTTGTGACCAGAAAATCTGCATGAAACCGGGAGCAGGAGATAAGTGAAACAGAAGTTTTAAACATTTACAGTTTAATCATTCAAGAATGAGGTATTTCTTCGGTTTGCATGATTCAAGGTAATAACCTAAACGTCAAGCTCCCTCAGCTTCTTGACATTACCCACTTATACTCCAGTATAGTTACTAAATGTCTTACCAACAACTGCTAACTTTTACCATGCGAGTAATCAACACTTTAGCAATGGAACTTCAATTTAAGAGTTGTTGCTGCTGAATTGCCCAAGACAATTTGGGAGCAGGATAAGTGTTCCAGTCCTGCAAACAGGTATAACCCTCCAGGTACTCATTTGAATTGGCAGTAAAGAAGTCACACTTTTAGTCTGTGGTTTTTTTTCACTTCATATCAATAGTTCAGTGTAGGGAAATAACAGGTCTACTATTAACTGTGACTTTACAGGGGGAGGCAATGCAGATGATCTTTGGCAGCCCTCATTCCTGAGCCAGAAGGTGGTGGTTCCATCCTCCACACCGGGCTTTTGGGACCTAGCCAAAACTAACACTGCAATCTATTATGTGCTATTTTGTGGGTGAGATGTTACAGATTTGGGTTCATTGCTACAGATCTCACAGAACATTTCAAAAACAGATGGGGATAACCAATGCTTTCTGGCCAGCATATCCTCTATCATACAACATGACTGCAATATACCTTCTGTCAACAGAAATAGGATGTCATGCTGAAATCTATTTTACCAGCCACTGCTGGTCATATCATAACTGTCACTCATGTGACAGTCTCCTATCACTGTCGCCCTACCTTTACCAACTGATTTCCTCAAGACATACTGTATGATTTCAGACAAACTTCATTATAGACTACAGAGTAAGCAGAGTCCTTATTCTCTCATTTGAACTACCTGCCATCTCATTTTGAGCCAAGGCTAGTCAGCACGTTAGCTGCTTAACTTCACGTAACTGAGTAAGCAGCTTAATTTGCTTCCAGTGAAACTCCACAGAGCTTCGCACTTGTATTTTTAAATATTATTTTAAAAATCATAAAATACTAATAACTTAAGACTTTTCAAATAATATAGAAATAGCTAGGGCAAATCAAAAGCAATTATGTGATCAAATGTTTTCTGAGTAGTAAACCTACTTTGAGGTTTCTTTTATGCTCCACAACAGGGAATTTCAGGCCAACCTAAGGTAGCAATACCTTTCCATAACCCAATAATTTGGATTCTTTTCAATTAAAAAACTATAGCATCATATTCTCACTTTACCTAGCTATACTGAAAACAGAGGCACAAGAAAATCTTCCATACATGACTTTCATTTTGATACCTCTATTTCTACACAAAATCTCAAAAAAACCCCAAACAAAGCAGTCTTTAAAAATAACACGCTAGTCATTTTCCTGATGGCATACAAAATGTCTCCTCTTTTTTAGTTTTTTCTGCTTGCTTTTTCACAGGATGAGAAAGATATCACTAAATATGAAGCATGAAAGGAAGGGACAAGAAAGTCCACATCACAGACAAAAATCTACATGATTTTGTTGGAAATAATGGATCAAACCCACCAAACAGCTTTTGAGAAGCAGCTAGAGTTCAAGAAACTGCCTTCTTTTCAACATGCACTCAGATGAAACAATATTTTAAAAACTGGGAAGTATGTAATTTGTTCAACGCTTCCTTCCATATGCTTCTGTGCTTTCTCTCTAGAGACAAGTCTAATGCTGAGATTCAGTATAAAACAATACATGAAACACCATGAAGAAGAATCAACTCCTTGCCAACATCAATAGAATGAACAATTTTTCAGACCAACAAAAGCGATATTTGTGTAGGTTGTCATGCTATTTTAGATACCTTAGGGCCTTGACTGTGGAGTTAATTGGGTTCAAGGGAGTGACACAAAGCATAGGTGGTATCTGTCAATAATAACTGTTGCTAAAAGTAGGGAGATGTTTTAGAAATAAAAACACAGACTAGGTATTCCAGGAATGTTTATCTTTCTACAGAGAATACAAAAATATTTATGTACTTTTATACCTCTGTAGCAGATGTCATCTCATTTCTGATTAAAATTGCTTGCCAATAATAGATTTCTCTCAGGCACAGAATAAAATCAGCTTCTATAGCTAATTCCACAAACGAAAAATTTCCATTGCATTTGCCAAAATGTCCTCCATGTTTTCTGGTACAAATAGGTAGACAGATACAAATAGGACATCAAGAACTGAAAGTCAGAAGACACAAGTTAAGAGCTGGTTCATTTAGAGACCCCACTACCTGTGGATAATTTATGCGTGCTCATTCCAGCTACTGCTGATTTAAAACACTAAGACAGCTTGCTAACCTCAGTAAAGGGACTCATAGGCTTGAAAGATGGGGTAAGTCAAAAAGAACAAGCTTGCTGAGCCCACCAGATGAAAAATTTATAATTTTAATATCTTTGTATTTCCACATTCTATTATATGTTCATCAAAATCTGAAGCACGGAATAGCAGTTACTTTATTTCTTTTCTGCCTCCAGGTATACACCAAGGCATCAAGCTGATAGGTTGGTTCATATAAGACCAGCTCTTGTATCACTCCAGATAATTTATTTATAATGAGAATCATGTATTTTCCCAGTAAGAATGCAATATGACTGCCTTTTGAGTTTCTACAGATGCATAATTGTTAAACGGATACAAATACTGATAAAACAACATTCCTTACATGAGAGCAAATACGCCATACAAGGAGGGTTTTCGGTGATGAACCCTAGGAAATAAATTACACACCATCTGATTTTCAACCCAGTGCAGTATTTGCTCAATATTTAAGGTCTGAACTGCTGAGCAGCTTTAGGCTTTTCACTTCCACATTAACTAAGCCATTCACAATTACCTGGAAGTTCTTCACTATGTATGAGTGTTGTTTACTTGGCACTTCCTGGAGAATGGGCACTGAGGCCGTATTTGGAGCTTAAGTTTACAAAAATGCACACAAATGTCAATTCCATGCATTAAACCATAATGTATAAAATGGCCCTCTGGCATAAGATGCAGAATATATGCACAGGGTTGTGCCAGATATTACACCAGTACACTAAAGCCACATGATGGGCAAAATTAAGGTGTTTACTAGAGAACATGTTTTACTGCAGGGCACCTTTGCACATGAAACTTTGCTTGCATGTACAGGATCGTTCCCAAGTAGAGGTTAACTCCTTGTGTGATTCCTGGCAGAATCAGGGCCCTGCAATAAAGGTAAAAAGCACTGGAAACAGTTCAAGTTGCCTACATCAACATGATGCCAAAGAAGTATTAAGAATCATACCTCACCTTATAAACTATCTAGAGAATTGAACACAAATGTTTCACAAGTTGCTGGCAGTGAAAGACACTAATACACCTTCTGAGAAGCATTTAATAGATGTGATTCAAGTTATATAAATCAGGTTAATGAATGCAAAAATACAGGAAAATAAACAAGAAAAGGGCTGTACACATTTGAAGGTATACTTACAGTTAGCATAACCTTCCTTATAGGAAAATGATTTTCAAATTCTATGATTGTGTTAAGTTCTCAAAATATGTTGGAAAATAATTTTATAACTTTGAAATTTATATGCCAAAGCTTTCTTTTAAGTCTGGTAGCCACTGAAGTGGTAAATGTCCTCACCTCTACTTAGACTACGCCCCATGCACTACAGCGCTTTTTCAGACCAGAAGTGATACACTTGGAGCTTTGGTTTGTACCCAAATGACTTGGCAAGACTATATTAAATGATAATGAAATTTCATAGATTTACAGACTTTCTGAAAACAGTAGAAGCAAATTTAATATTATACTCCAGGACATAATTACAGCACTAAAATATTGTCATTAAAAAAATTTAAAAAAAAAAAAATGAAGAGGAAGAGAGAAATTGTTCACTGCATCGAACAGTCATACCAAAAATACAACTATAAAGAAGAAACCTTGCCAGCCCTCCAAAAATTATATACTTGTTTGAACTGGTGATTTCAGTAATTACATTTCAAAATACATTTCAAAACATCTAACACATTCCCTCTACTATATAAGAAACAGTGACTTAACTAGGTCTACCTACATGAGTCACTACCTACATTAATAGGTAGCTCTGCAGTAATTAGCAGTGTGCTTTAGAAGCGCTTAAACACAGGTCATGATGTCCTTACCAGAGATTATTCCCCAAAGATGAAGTGTAGTCTTTTAGGTAGTGAGTAATTTAGGACCAAAGCGTACCAATGGAGGAGTTTGAAATGGATATGCCAAGGGGGGCAGCAAAGTATCCCCAACACTTACCAGACTGTTGAGAACGTATGAAAGTTATGAAGACTTGTTATGTGCAGAACAGTGTGATAAAATGAAAACAGTTTAGCCTTCTCAAACATTTTTTTTATTCCTAAAATCTGAGTTTAGCTGCATGAGATAATCTACATCTACAGCAACCAACCAACCTGAAGAGCATTTTCTCTGTTTGGATTTCAAACACAGCCTATGACAGTTTCAGAGTCTCCCTCTAAAGGAAACTTTAAAATCCATCTGTTCTGATGAGCAAAAATAAATAAATAAAACCCTAACCCTTTTCACATTCCAAGCATGTCTGTTAACTTTCTCTATTAACACTCTTTGGGTAGAAATAGCATATAGAATGCGCAAGAGCTAATATTGGAAAAGCTAAACAAAAGCTGTAATCAGATTTTAAAACAGACAATATAAAGGATTGTAATTAACTGGGTAGGAATAAAGTGGTCTTTATTACTGCAAATGAGCTCATCTGCTATACGAATGGATATTTCACAATCTAATCCAGAATGTATTGACATCAGCCAAACATTTACATTTCTTCCATGGACAGATTGTTATTGACCTTGTGATGTGACATATCTACTGTCACTAAGCTACAAAACGGGAATCTCATCCTGCCTCTCCTCTTTTATATACAGAAAGCAACTAATTTGTCAGCATGCCAGCTTTAACTAGCTGAGATGAAGGTAAGCTAATTTAATAGGAACTGTTCAATAGCTTCGACCCACCTGACACTGTCAGTTAAGGCAGCTCCACATTGCAGTGTCTTTCATTATTTCCAGCTCTTTCTTCAGATTACTTGAACAGCAAGTCAAATAATATGCTTAAGAGTCAATAGGCCTGACTTTTTCTCAAGGACATTCTTTTGATGCCAGGAACTGTCAAGTGGGAAAACACGTAGCGTGAAGGTGAGAGGACACTAATTAAATATACATAGCTCTGGCCAAAGAAGAATGAGGCACAGCTTGCTATCTGAAAACTCAGTTGCCTGCTTGACTGAGGTCACAGCTGTTGACTTGTACAAGTTCTTAAGTTGCGGTCTCAGTATGAGACACTTTAGCACTCTTAAATACTAGACAAAGGCTGTCTTCAAGGATTCTGTGTACAGTTATATGTGCTTTTGTAGTTTAAAGACAGACATAATAGAGTCCTTATTTAAGTTCAGCTAAAATGAATTACGTGCCTTTTATCTATCGAACTTTGAGGTATTACAGTCTTTCCTGAAGCTGAGGAAGAATCTATGCTTGTTACGACACAAGTGACATTATTAAACATGTCCATGCAGAAACTGACTTTTTTACAGCCTATTTCAAAGCATGATTCCAGATACAATACCATTTCCAATTAAATTTGCTGCAGTGAAGAGCAATGAACAACAAGTCATATGTTTACATACACGCATTTGGATTACTTCACAGAGGTGGGCATGTATGTTCCCATCCCTGTCAAACACTTTCAGGCCACGATGGCCTAATGTTTTCCTCCCTTCCCTCTATTTTTTTTGCACTACTGATTGCTCTCACTTAATATATATTATCTAAAATCAAACTTACAGAGAATCATAGAATCATCTAGGTTGGAAGGGACCTTTAGGATCATTGAGTCCAACTATCAACCTAACACTGCCAAACCCAACACGCAACCATGTCCCTCAGCACCATGCCTACACGTCTTTTAAATACCTCCAGGGACAGCGATTCCACCATTTCCCTGGGCAGCCTGGTCCAATGTTTGATAACCCCTTTGGTGAGGAAATTTTTCACAATATCCAATGTAAACCAGCCCCAGCACAACTTGAGGCCATTTCTTCTTGTCCTATCACTGCCCTTCTCTGGACACGCTCCAGCACCTCAATGTCCTTCTTGGAGTGAGAGGACCAAAAGTGAACACAGTATTTGAGGTGGGGCCTCACCAGTGCCAAGTACAGGGGGATGATCACTGCCCCAGTCCTGCTGGCCACACTATTCCTGATACAGGCCAGGATGCTGTTGGCCTTGGGGCCACCTGGACACGCTGCTGGCTCCTATTCAGCCAGCTGCTGACCAACACCCCCAGGTCCTTTTCCCCCAGGCAGCTTTCCAGTTGCTCTACCCCAAGCCTGCAGCGCTGCCTGGGGTTGTTGTGACCCAAGTGCACGACCCGGCACTTGGCCATGTTGAACCTCACACCATTGGCCTTGGCCCATGGATCCAGCCTGTCCAGATCCCTCTGTAGAGCCACCCTACCCTCCAGCAGGTTGACACTCCCGCCCAACTTGATGTTGTCTGCAAACCTACTGAGGGTGCACCCGATCCCCTCATCCACATCATTGATAAAGATATTAAACAGAACCAGCCCCAGTACTGAGCTCTGGGGAACACCACCTGCGACCAGCCGCCAACTGGATTTAACTCCATTCAGCACCACTCCTTAGGCACGGCCTTCCAGCCAGTTTTTGACCCAGAAAACCACCTGTCCAAGCCATGAGCAGCCAGTTTCTCCCGGAGAATGCTGTGGGAAACGGTGTCAAATTTCTACTATGCAGAGCTGAATGTTTATTTAGCTACATTATAAAGTACCAGTACAATTTTTATTATGAGTGCTATTGGACATGGCTGCCCAGTGCAAGCGTTCTGTGGCGTTCCCTGAACAGTGCTACCTGGCACTCTTACATTGACATGGCTCAGCGCAGCGCTGTGCCAACGTGCCAGGGAGCATCCCATTCATGCAGTACCGAAAATGAGCTCATTTACAGAGTCAGCATTTAATAGGACTTACTGGCTTGAGCACTCTGCCCTCTGACACAGCTCTACTGCAGGTGGACTGGTATCTTTGCATCTGCTCTACAAGGCTTGCAGCATCCCGTCTTAGTCTAGGAGTCACTTCACTGCTGTGGTGCAGGTATGTCCTTTGAGATGAAAAAATAATAGTTACAGAGTTGAAATATTTCTTACATATCCGTAAGATGAAAAATCCAAGTGGTATTTGATTGTACTAAGTAATACCACATCCAAAAACCTGTTGGATAACTACCCTTTTGACCTGAAAGATGTCGCCTTTAGGTCTCTTTCCATCTTGCCAAATGCCACCCTGATCTGTAAAGTTTTACTTTTACCTTGCTATGTATGATGTGATTTGTGGATGTTCCACCTTTCCCAGACAGCCTGTACCTGCAAATACATTTGTGTTTATGCTTACATATTTGTGCAGGAAGAGAAGATTTTGTAAGGTAGTTTACACGTTATGAGGGCTATCCCTCCCTTTGGGCTCGAGGGTAATCAAAACCCACATTATCTGTAAATGGACAGACGAGGAAGTGCTCAAAACCGGGCTTACATGAGAAAAAAATTATGCAAATTAACACATTTCATAGTTGCATAATTTCACACTAACAACTAAGCATTTCAGATGCCAACATTTCCTGTTTCTAGTACATAAATATAATGGCATATCACATTCACTCTTTATTGTTTCCAGTCTCTTGCAATTTTATCAGTCTGTGGCCATGGAGAGAGAGTTTTCCTGGAAACAGAATTCTTCCTCTCAGTTTTCCCTGCTGACCACGCAAATGACACTGCGCATTTAGTTTAGAAGAATGACTGTTGTTCATCAGCCACCACAAAAAAGAATGGAGAAAACCAGAGACTGGACTTGACCTTCCTCTTCCCTCCACCAGACTGTTTTCTGGTCTGAAAGCTGTGGGATTAAATATTGTCTGATAAATTACTAATATGCCATTTAACGCCATGTCTCTTGGAGTATTTGAAGCAATCACAGGTCTCAGTTCTTAAGCTTTTCAAGTTAACAGCCTTTTTTCCCAGGTTGTAACTGTATTACTCTCTGAACACATTTAATATGTAGGTTGAGAGCAATACAGTTCATACTCCTTAGGAGCAACATGTAATATGCTATTGCTGAGGGCAAAATCTCCAGCAAGATTAGCACATGCTTCACTAGATTCTATTTTTCACTTCCGTTTTCTTTTGGTTGTATTTTTCATGCTTACTTGACTAACAGTCCCTGTATATATGCATCAGTCCCTTCAGTTCAGGACTTAGCTCTCCATGGGTAAGTAGGTTCCACACCGTTGAGGGATACCCAGCAGTCTCCTGATTTACCTTGCCTGATTTCCATCTATTCACATAACGTTGTTACAGTTTTACAAACATACTGAAATAGCAAACATTGCAATTATGTATTTTTTAACATCTTGGCTGTCACATGTACAGTCCATGAAAACCTGGCTGAAGCAGCTGGTAAAACTAAGCTCTATAGATTTGGTCTAGCAGCTCGGAAGAGACTTCCTTGCTAATCCTGCTCCAATTTACTGGGAATTTGCAACAATGTAGTTCTGCAGATTGAGGAGGAATCCCTTATATTTATCAAAATGTATTCATAGCGAAATATTGTCCTTTTGGGCTTAAACACAGATGAATATTGACTGCATTTGCTAGTTTGAAATCCGTTAACACATTATGCTCCACATTCTGATATTGTCCTACAATCACACTCCCATCCAAAATTACAAAAACTATATGTTTTGATCTTTTTCAAAAACATAAATTATTTCCAGAGTATTTTTGTAGCGTAGTAATAGAGAGGAAATACAAACACAACCATCAAGAAAACTGTAAGTGACAGTAGCTCGTGATAGGGGCAAACTGGATGAAGGCAAAATGCTCAAGAAAAATATTTTTGACTTGCCATTCACCCTGAAACAATTGCAATATATTGATGGTAGATAAGAAATGTGAGATACTAAGATTTCTACAAAGTCATACATCAACTCTCTACCCAATGGCTGTTCTGTAATTAGTTCACCTCAGGCACTGACCCACTTTAAAAAAAAAAATCAGAAAAAATAGTTATCTTCCTCCCTTCATTTCTTCAGGGCAGGAAGCATGTCAATGTTTGTAAACTGTTATGTAAATAGCATAGCGCTAGACAAATTTTGTTAACAATGACATAATTCCATTTCTCTGCAGAAAATCCAGATACTAAGAGTAACCCTTTTGTAGACAAGGCCTGTCTGTGGAAGCATATAGCCCCGTACAGCCCAGAGCAAACCCCACAACAGCGGCTGTCTCGTGTCACTCCATCTTGCAGCTTCATGAGCACATTAAGGGTGGTTTCGAAACTGGCCTTAAGAGCAGCTGCTCCTGAAGCAATCACCAGCGTGACACACTTGATGGCTGCAGCTGATTTGTATACGGCCGGCTCAGTCTGACAGCAGAGTATGTGTTCTGCCGTGCCAAATAATGTCCTACCTGTATTTTGGAGATGGAACAAATCACCTTCCCCTTTCCTTGTCACTTCTGTGACATGAGAACATCTCTTTCTTTTGTCTCATTTGAATGTATAAGGAAACGCTGAGTATCTTTTTATGATAAACAGAACTTACTGCATAGCAACAACTGAATTGGAGATAATATTCTGGGTAAGAGCAGGAAATGATTCACTGGCTCCGGTGAATTGTTAAAAGCACCTGACTTGCAAGTAGTCTTTATTGTGCAAATGTGAGCATGAGATTTTTACACAAGCCCCTGTACTCATTCAGGTCTCAGGAGCACAACCTTGGCAGCATTGTGCGGGCAGGGCAATGAGCAAAAGGCTCTCTGCTGCTTTAAAGCAGTAGCCTCGTGCTGCTCTAGAGCACACCAGCAAAATTATCTGCCTCGTCCAAGTCATTGATCAGTGACAGATCTAGCCTGCAAGTAATGCTTTATCATCTTCTTTACAACTGAAACTTTAGAATGCAACTTATGTTTCCAGGAACTTTATGTATAGCTTTCTAAATATTCTCATACTTCAAGGTCTGGTGAGATATTGAAAATTTAGCAGCGTGACAAAATATTGAAAAACTCACAGGTCTAACAAGGGCACAGGTCATGTTTCTAAACCAGTACGTTCAATTTTGGCTAAAAGTTGAATCAAGGGGATTTCAATCATCCATATTTCTTTCTTAAAATCTGTGCTTTCAGACCTGTTCGTTGGATGCCCATTTTGCAAGAACTCCAATACATAATCCCATTTCTTTTGTTGGGGGAGGGCATTGGGTTTGGAGCTTTTATTCCAAATAATGCTAAATACAAGGTTATGCCATTGGCAGTGTATGCATCAAGATTTAAAATCATCTGTAGGATTAAATCAAAGCTTAATTTCCTAGAATAGGCATGAGACATTGTATAATTATCAATGCTTGCTGGGAAAAAAAAAAAAAAATCAATCATGACATGCATCTACATGTCTACCATTAAAGCTTTTGCAATACCAAAGAAGTTTGATATTTAAAAATGAAACAACAAAATCTGATACCTGATTCGACATTTCATAAAAATAACCTAGAAAATATGCTGATTTAGCCTTAGTATACTAACGTACCATATTCATATGATCTCTCAAGCATATATAGATTCAATTATGATACTGGTTTCTTAATGTACTCTGCACATTTTCTAGGACCTAAGGATAGGATAAGTTAAGTTATATGAATTCTAATAAGTTATATAAGCTAAGTTATACAAATACTAATCCACACCTCTTTCCTGTACAAATGCTTCTTCCCATCCACACCAGAGGGTAAAACATTATATTTTTAGCAGTGAAAAATTACATTCACACTCGCTTTTAGGAACATTACTATGTATTATGCTAGTTTAAAGCCAGAATCCTCAGCAGCCAGCTTCTAGAAGACAGTTTTAAATAGGCTGGAGGTCATTATGTCAGTTAAGAGATCACTTCTCACTAGAAAAAGACCTTCATTCTTTTCATATTAATTATATTTATTCTTGGCATTATAAACACTGTCATTTGACCTGTTCCAAACTGATATTTGTACGGAACTGAGTGCACGCAGGTTCTCACATCATCAAGGAAAACTAACTCCCAAGCGCTGATGTAGATTTAGATTACGGTATGAACTTCAACAAGATTACTATTTGAAAAACATTGACTGAAGATGTTTTAACAGCACTTTCAACCTAACTCCTTTTTTATAAAAATCTATCAAGAGTGTATTATAAGACCATTTGCTCAGGCTATGGCGTTTAGAATATTCCACTATATTGGTCAAATCAGGAAACTGAGATGCCAAGAATTTAGAAATGACATCCATGCTTGCTACCCCAATGCTGCTCTGGTTCTGACCACGTATTTTTAGACTATAATACTAACCTTTTAATTTATCAATTAAACTAATGACATAGTTCTTCAACAAGAAGTTATAAGAAATCATCTTACATGTATCAATTTAAAGAAAGATATAACAGAGGAATAAAAGGTAATGAATGACATGAATCAAAATGCACCATCTCATCATAAATGATCTGAGAGTTAATGAAAACTGGAAGTAATTATTAAAACAGATCAATTTTTTTTTTAATATAATACGTAATTAACACATGGAACTCATTGCTTCCAGGCACCATTTAATGAAGACGATTATGAGGTTGGGGGTGGGGATTTAAGCTTTGTGTGGGTAATAAGAAATTTCATTTTTAATCCAGAAGGCACATTCAGCTCCAAGCTAAAGACCAGGGAAATAATTTAAAAGCCAAGACTCAAAAAACAGAGTGGATGCTTTAGGTTTATAATCCACTAAACCACAAATATGCTAATGTGCCCTGTATCATTAGAAGTCACAAACAAATGCACTTATAGAATTTATCGTTATAATAAAAACACTTCTACATTAGGTAGGGAGCAAATGACATATACGGCTCACTCCAGAAAGCAGGGTATTATAGGCTTCATGTGTCAAGACCTAGAAACATCACTGATAAACCTCAACTTTTCAGTCTGAAATACAGCGCCTTAGAAAGCATTAAGAAGAGCTCAAATGGATGAAATCAAAGAACCCTCAATGGCAATGACCTGCCTGTCTCTATGTGGACTCTTAAGGAAAAATTTATGAACAGGACAAGTTTAGAGTTATACTTGCATAGAAATGCTCCCATCATCCGTCAGTTTGAAGCTAAAAGGTTTCCTGACTTCCTGAGGTTTTTACCTGCCTGGAAAACCTGAATAAACTTTCTCTGGAGGAAACTTTCCAGCCTTTTCTGGAATCCATATATACTTTAAGTATTTAAAGCATAATAGAAAAAAAAAAAAAATTACTTTTTAAGGGAAAGATCCTTTTCCATTTAACAGATATTTCCATTTAACTACACTGCATGTTAAAACTTCATTATAAGGGCTGTAACTCAACTGGAATATGCTGTTACATGGTATTTTCCACTTCTCCAGGAATATATGCTGCTCTAACATTTTGTCCTCATCTCTGAGATCATGTTCCCCTAAAATACCTTTATTTACTTGAGTACATCTATGCCTGAAATGGACATACTAAATTGACAGAAATAGATACAAACAGAATTTTAAAAACGTCAAATAGTATGTTTTAACACAAAGATTTGACTATTATCCTAAAAAAAAAAACCAAACCAAAAAACAAACAAACAACCAAAAAAACCAGATCAGGCAAAATAACTGCCAATAATGCATGGACCTGGTTTATTGCAAGACAATCTAATAATAATAATTAAAAAAAAATCTGATTTTTTGCCTATAACAGGCAAACAAACATTTTTCTCTAGCATTAATGATTTTTTTATAAGTATCTTTAGAGGGTTCTGAAACCACATAAAGCCTTATTTTGCAAAGATTCCTGAGGGGGGAAAAAAAAAGTGAGAATAAAAGCTCATGGGAATCAATGGTTGAATTCAGATCATAGTTGAATTGCTGCGAACTGGAGGCGAGGAGTATGGAGATAGGTAAGGGTACAGGTACATGAATCTACATCTGCTGACTGCAAAATAATAAGGAATAGAAAAACCCTGTCCATTATTTGTGAGGATAGTTCTTTTCCAAATTTGCTATTTCATCTTGAAATTATAATTTCTAAATGACAAACTTAAATAAATTTAACATAAGAGTTTCATTCCTGGGAATTCCGACCTGAAGAAAAAATTCCCCTGAATTACACCCTTTTTATACCTAAGGAACACTTTTTCTCTACAATCTGAATGAATTCTGATGTTAAGGAAAATAGAAATGTATAGATTCCCAGATGGGAATGTACAGTGAAACTCAGTACCAAATTATCTATCTAGAAATGGTAATACATGTTAATATACAGATATGCAATGGTATCTTATAAAGATGCTTCAGGTATGTGAACTGGATTCAAGATAAAAAGCATTTTTTCCAGGTTATTTAAACTACCATTTCAACAATTGGTTATAATACAACATTATACTAAAACATGTATTAGACATATATGTATAACTAATATCCCAATGTCCAATTAGACTACATATATATATTTAGCATAACATATATTAAATATTGGTATAAATATCTCCTCCATTTTATTAACATTGGGAACCACTACAAAAAAAAGACAATCAGTCTATTCTGAGATTAGAAAAATGTTGGGTAAACCCCGATATTTTTCTAATACTAAGGCTAAGAAAAGTTGACCCTTGAACAATTTTGAAACAGAAAATGGAAACTATGGGAAAACAATATGCTTTCAGAAAAAATTAAATTGTCAACAAAAAGGGAATACTTATCACAACTGATTTTCTTGAAGCAGTTACACCTTCTATGGAATTAAGCTAGACAGAAAATGGAAGAATTTCAAGTAACTGGAAAAAAACAACAAAAATCCACACCGCACTGCGAACACTAAAATGCTCTGAACTTTGGAGAACACTCTAATGTGTTCTAAAGCTACAGCCAGAGCTTTTTTCCTCTCTTTGAAGACGTAAATACGCAAAATGAAACAGCTCCAACATGAAGAGTAGGCTTGTAAAGCCTACCCAGTTAGACTAATATTTGAAAACAGAACTTGTGTCTCCCCCATCCTAATTTAGTGATTTTTCCATTTGGATATCAGGAGGAAGCATTATAATCATTAATTTACAGTTGCCCATCTAACTCATTATTTCCTTCTCTTTTCTCGCAAATAATTAAAAATAAAAGATGTAAAAGTACCAGTTAATCTTGTGTAAAGCAGGTCATGACACAAAATACAACTAGAAAGGGAGGTTAATTTTATTCGGAAATGGAAAGTACAGTTAAAATAGAATTTAACTTGGTTTCTTTCAACTCCCAGTTTGGTTACCAAATAAAAAATTCAAACAATTTGCATAGCACCAGGATAAATTCTCTCTTGTAAAATAAGAAGCTATAAATATCAGCAACCAACAGCTATAATAAAAAGAAACGAAAATTGGACTGAAACTCATAGCTATTGCTCTCTGCTTATAGAGACCCAGGCAAAGTTTTAAGACAGCAGGAATTCCTCTAGTTTCCATGGATGGGGAAGGAGGAGGACTAAGAAGATGGTAACAGGTGAAGTATTTTGTGATATGCAGATGGTAAGAAGCTCATTTCCATCTGACTTTTTTTCTCAACTGGGTAATTACACTCTCCCTAGCAGAAGCTTTATGTCTGCATTGAAAGCAACAGCCAGTTCTCTGTAAGTAACCTACTGTGTATAGTGGGACGGGGGAAGGGGGTTTTGCAAATTTTTTTTTTTTTTTGTTAGAATTTTTGGCTGTAATTTCACTTCAAGTGGCTACTGTAATTACAGGTTAAATTTGGCACCTACACTCTACTAATCTAATATTTTGCTGACTCATTTAAGCTATAACATAAGAGGATAGAAAATTAGTTTTAGGCTTCTGTAATGTAATTATTACCTTTTATAAAAAAAATCAAAATGTGTACCCAATTAGTAAATAATGAAAACTAATTTCCTTTTGGTAGTTGGCAAAAAAATTGTGTAATTTCTGTCTTACAAATTTTTTAATTTACCTGCTGTACATGACCAATTTCTCTTCCCCTTACTAAGTTTTGTAAGGACTTTTACACAAATAAACATCAAAATTCTATAATTACAAATTAGAATCACTGATTACATGTATTTACAGTAATTACATAATTAGCAATAATTACATTAATTATACAAACAATAGACCACATTGAGTAGCAATGAAAAACAAGAGCATTCTCACGTATAAAAACAGCCTTTAAGCTAGGAAAAAAGGATTTTTATCATCAACACTAAAACGCAGAACAAAAACACAGAGCAACACCGCTGTAGTACGCCCTGTCTTGTCCAAGCCCTGAAAACTCTTTTAAAAATGCAGGTTACAAACACGATGAAGTATTTTGGGACACATACATCCCAAACAATATATGCAGAGCTAAGGAATACACAATGGATGTGGAATATATTAGGGATAAGGATTTCTTTTTTTCAAAAGCGCCTAAAATCCTGTTCTCAAGAGCCTGGCCCTGTGGCTGCACCACCAGCTGAAGCCACTGGTCCTGCGGCTGCTGATGCAAGGTGTGACCTTGCACGTGGAACGGCTTCCCCTGCTGCACGCTCCCACCCTTCTCCTGTGCTGCCGCTGGTGCTGGTGTGGCCACCGAGCTCAATTATTCATGGTGCCAACTATTTTTATTCGACCTTGTTAGTCTTCTCCCAGTCTGCTCCAGCTCATCCTATGGCTGTGGGAGGACCAGAGCTGAGGCTAGAAGGGAGAACAAAACTCTCCTTTTGAAAGGCAGCATTACCTTAGATTAAATTAAGCAGAGAGTGAAACTGCAAATTTAGGTGCTTAAATAAAAAAATATGGTATGGAAAAAATCAAGGAAAATCAGCATCTGGAAAATAAAGGCACTTCGGGGACACCTCACTGCACATCAGTCGCACGCAGAACCTACCGCAAGGAGAGTTAAGGGGAGGTCACTGGAAGAAAGCTAACAGAGACATACATTTTCCAATTAAAAGCCTTGTCATCTTCGTGACTTCATACATGACCAAAGAACGGTCACAGTTAGTAACTACATATAGAAAGAGTAGTTTTAATCTGAACCTTCTAAGTGCTGTGCTGCAATGCTAATTATGTCCCTGTCGAGGGAATGAACCACAGATGGCAGCCAACTAGTGCTGATGAGCTTCACATCATGCCACGTCCCGTTCTTTCATGTGGGCCATTTTTTGGGGTTTTTTGAATGAGTGTTGACCAGGTGTGAGGACTGTGTTGCAGCCCACCTGACTAGAGCTATCTATGGCCTGAAACACTTTATGAAGCTGGGGGTACAGCTTCAGAGCACGTGAGCTTCCTGAGCGTGGGGCTGGCCGCAGTGGTGTCCAAGGGAAGGAGAATCCAAACCTGGGTCTGCCTCCTCCACACTGCTCACTGGGAGAAGTCCCTGCAGTGAGTGATTCCCCGAACCCCACCTGTGTTTGAGAGAACTCAGAGAGAGAGAACTAATTAGTTCAAACCAAAAGAGAGACCATCAGTGAATTAATATTTATGCAATACAGATGATCGGGGAGCAGGAAATGGGACTGAACAGGGAGATAAGTTACTTGACAGTGTAGCTGTTCCTATTACGTTTATCAGAGCTGTAGTGCCTGGTGCCTGGGTACATTTCTCTCTCTATTATAGCTTTGATGTTCAGAACCCTTGGCTAAGTTAAATTGCACATCTGCTTTTAGCTGGAAAATGAATTGCAAATCAAGACTGTTTGTTAGGTGAAGGACTCCAGGAAATAGTGTGCTTAGTGTGCTGAGGGCGAGGCAACCTTGGGTAACTCAATACAGGCGGGTTTCACTAAATCTGTGACATCTGTATTTTCTCTCAGAGAGGTACAAAAGAATTTAGGCCAAAAATTCCTAAGTCAGCTGGGTTAGACTCCTCTCAGGTCAAGAATCCATGTAGTTTTGTCAGTGTCACACTAAGCTCGAGCTGTTAGTTTGGAAGGTGCCATGCTAATATTGCTCTAAAGCTTCTGCGTTACAGCACGTGGAGCTATGGTCAGTTCTCAGCTAGTCTAGGGATCAATGTCCTGTCATTCATTCTTGTTTCCCAGCGAAGTGTGGCAGCAATACCAAGGAAGAAATCATGAGTGCTGAAGTTCCTTTAGGTCAAGGAAGCAGAAGAATATATACATGTAGCATGCGTGAAGCTCTCCAGAGCAATCTGGTCAGCAGCTGAGACGCAATGTAGACAGGAGCAGTCAATCACCTACATTAAGGCATTTTCTCTGGTAGTTAAGATTTTGATATAAAGTAAATTATTTAAATATTAGTTGTTTGTTCTGACATCTGAGCTGATACCTAAGTAAAACTGTTGCTTAATAAATATTCAACACTGGTTTTGAGCAGCGGCTCACACCGGCCCATGTTATCAGTATGTCACCAAGTGGTCCACCTATACTCACCTGCTTTTAACTTAATTGCCAAATGACCACCCCATCCAAAAAAATCATAATGTTATGATACTATGCTTATGATATTAATCTAAGGATTAGCAGGACAGCAGGATCACAGTTTCTTTCAGTTACTAGAATACCTTGACCTCAAAGATTTAAACACAGAAAAGGTCTATTACTAGTTCAATAACAGGCCAAAGCTTCTGGAGTCCACTAGGATACATCTTGCTTATCATCTGCTCTAACTCTTACTCCTCAAAACCACAATGAGTTGCAGGCAGAGCAGTTACTGTTTAGAAATCTAGCTACAGCAGTCTGACTTAAGCACTTTAATTATGCTGTTCTCATGCTACCTTTGTTTTTAGTGAATGACAGCACTGGTGAAGGTTTAACGAGCTGTGAATGACTATACAAAACGTACAGGATCACAAAACCTGCTTCTGGTAATTTACATGAACAGTTACATCTAAGTGCCAGAATCTATGTCATGATCCATTCTTAATACACTCTCTATGTTCCTTCTTAAGATTGGTTGGAATACAATTATTTTCAAGTCTCCAAGCTATACCTGTCCATTCTGGTTTTCCTTCATTCATTGATACACAAAACCCCTGCCTATGAACGTCAGCTCTAGAGAGTGAAATAGATAAACAGTTAAAATATTTGACACTTTCATACTTTCCACCTAACCCCAGGTTCGTTGTTGTTCTGTTTTGGGTGTTTTGGGGTTTTTTTAAGAGAGAATGCTTTACATTTCTGTTTAAACCTCAGTCACACTCTGCTTGTGGATTTGCAGACTGCCAGTATTCCCTGCTAGAATACCCTGTAGGCACATAGCACCACTCACAAGCCTGATAGAGGCTTTTGAAGAGTGAACGGATGCATTACTTTACCTTGCACATACATTTCATCTTGTGTTTCTTCCAGCTACCCAGAGTGCCAGAGCTTTCACTCTGGCATTGTAACTGAGAACTTTCGCTGCATTGCAACTGAGAACATGCTATTTCCTGAATGCAGTTTTTTTTTCTGAAGACCACTAGTATTCTTGCAAAGTGTCCATATCAGATACAACACTGCTTACCTTAGGAGACTTAAAAACCTATCTCAGAGGGACATAGATTAACATAGTAATCCTTTAAGCCAAGTCAGATAGTGCTATCTCATTATTTGTAGTTATTCCCTAACAAAGAACTCTTCATCTTCTATATACTCATCTGCACTTCTATCTCTACATATAAACAGTGGCCTTTAATTTAAGAAATTCCTATTATTAAGAAATTCTCTATTCATACCTCTTTGAGTGTCTCAGCTCAGGAAATGACTTGACATCATCTATTCATTAATTACATAGATAACCAAAAGCTATCTCCCACATTAACAAGGGAAAACTGTAGGAAATAAAGAAACCAGAAACAAAATTGATGAACGGTCAGTAATCTTTTCCTGTTCAGGCACCTTCAATTCAGAGTGTAAGATTTGGTTTAAATGTATACAATGTATACATGTATGCTATTACTAATAAGGATCTATTTGTGCAATCTATAGAATGCTCAAAAATAAATTAGAGAATGACTCAACTTCAGTAACATGGCTAATGCTGTAATGCTGACATGGAGGATGAAGTCATAAAGGCCTGGAAGTAAAATGTTACTGTTTATGACCAGCTTGCAAAAAATTTTAGAAAAAAGAAAACCAACAAATAACCCAAATCCTGTTANTTTTTTTTTTTTACAGTTCTGTTTACTGAATTGTGAAAATCAACTATAGAAATATAAAATAATTGCCTGGAGATGTCATGCAAAGTATCTTGCCCTTGATGTTAAATATGAGA
This sequence comes from Chionis minor, assembly GCA_013398295.1. NCBI lineage: Eukaryota > Metazoa > Chordata > Aves > Charadriiformes > Chionidae > Chionis > Chionis minor. The sequence continues at coordinate 1,458,185 of VZSF01010865.1, read as the reverse complement.
TTCATAAACAAACTTTATCTGAAATGTTCCTACAAGCTGTATGACACACCTGCTTAACATCTACTTCTGATATAACTCAACATGATCCAAAAACCCCAGAAAAAACAGGAGCACATGATAGAACTCTCACTGAACAGAGAAAGGAACAGAAAGGAAAGACGCAGGCAGGAAGGAACTCCTTACAGCCTGGGCTGAAGTGGATATGGAGACATGAAGGTGGGGTTGCTACTCAATTTCCAATTGATGAATACAAAGTAAAGGCAAATGTTTTTCTTCATGTATGTCACTTCTGCACATCAATCACTTCATATGGGACAGAGGTAAAAAAATAGGAGAAAATACAGTGCACAAACGATTCACCTTCTGAATGTCTCAGTTTTGTACTCAATGACCCAGATTGTCCAAATCACCCATGCTTACACTTTTCTCTATGTACTTTAAGAATTATTGATTGCAAATATTCAGTGTCAAGTGTCCAACTGTGTTTGTCTATGGGCTGTTACAAAATTCTGTGTCTACAGTGGGATTAACCCCAGCTTTAATTATGCTGTGTAGGGAGTTTGTTTTAATGTCAAAGCCACATGTTCTCTGGCATCTTTTGCAATCTGAGTATGCAGATCAGTGGGCAAAGCCCAATTAAAATAATACCACAACTCAGCAGTAACAAGAGTATGGTGACCTTCCATGGTGTTAACAAGTACATAATGTTTTGCCAGTGCTGGTACACTTGTTCCCAAAGAAGTATTTCATTATCTTGATACTTTCAAAAATGATAACCGTCCTGCTTTTATAGGATGCTAGTTACAGCCTTCTTTCTTTTCTATTTCTCTGGCTTTTCAGAAGAAAAACCAACAAACCAAACAATCAAAATCACCAAGATTTTTTTCTCCATCTAAAGGGTGGAAAATGAACACACTCGGAAAACAGCCAAAAATGCCTTGTAGGTTTGTTCCTGTTTAGAGGAAACACGCAACTTTCAGAATTTCAGCAATTCAGGTAACGGGTTCCCTTCCAAAGGAAGTCACAAATACCAGTCCAAAATTGCCTAACCAGTATAGCCAGCAGGACACAGTAAGGAAAAGGAAGTTTCTTCCCCCCTGAGCTACTGTGTTAACGTTACCATACCCTCTTGTTTGGATTTGTAGTTCTCATCTGGAGCTAGGTGCCTGAAGCTGCAGTGGCATACAGTTACCCTTCTATAGCAACATCCTCTTTATCTCACTGTTGCATCATCCTTTGTTTAACAGGACTACTGTTCTTTGTTTAATTCAGAAGACACAACTTGAATATTTATAGAACACGTGATAGTTGATAAATAAGTAGATCAATTACCCTGAGAAGGTCTTAAATTGCTGTTTCACTTCCCCTGAAAAATTACAAGTGATGACAATTCATTTGAAGACAGAATTCTGCAACAGACTTCCATTAATTAACAATCCAATGTAACAATCATTTCAATTCCCAAAGGTCTTGAGGATCAATTTTATAGTATTTTCCTCACTCAAACATTATTTATTCATACAGCAATTTTAAATTATTTTTTGTTGTGAAATAGTGATTAGTCAAAGGCAAAGCAATTTCAAGTGATTTATCTTTGGAGGAAGGTGTTAAAAAAAATAAGAGAGAATATTCTTAAGGCCAGTTATTAACAGAGCCACAAGACTGCATGAAACGCTGCCAAATTTTCTATTCCAGACATATAATCAGGAGCAAACTGCCTCTCCTGTATCTCAGGTTAGTGTCCTAATCTAGCGTCTACACTGCTTCATTGCCATACTCTCTCACCCCTAAAAAAATTTCCAAACAAACCCCTCCAGCACAAACTTATGCTTCAATAAAGACAGATATTTCACGAATATTTAAAGTGCTTGAACCGGTAAGGTTTAGGAGGTGAACTCAATTTTGATATGCATAGAGATATCTTGTGAATGCTCCACTTAAGCTGCAGTCAAAAGGAATTACTGCAGTTTTAAGACCTTTCAGACTTCATCAATAAATCTCTCTTTGATGCTATATGAAGATATAGGGAACTTTAACCAATAATTAATGTTAATCACATTCTGTCTTAATCAATAACAGAACCACTAATCTTTAGAAAGCCCAGAGACAGTTCTGTTGGGTACAAAATCAAATTTAATTAAAGCTCCGCATGCAGAAGAGAGTTGTTAATGCTATTCTATTTAGTTTGTGTAATACTGCAATTGCCAAACTCTTGTGTACCTTTTGCAGACTACTTGACTATTAAATTCATTATTTGCACCTGCTGCAAGAAAAAATTAGGCTGCTCATTTACAGTACACATGAATGAGACTATAGAGATACAGGTATTCTCTTATCCTTCTGAGCCCATTGAAAAGTTTGTTCAGAAATCAGTCGATAGTGCCCAGAAATATGAGCATTTCTGAAGATGAAAATTGTCAATGGAAGATGCATCAGAGTTGCTCACCTGTGTCCTGTCAAAAGCTGCTTTTATATGTATGCTATGACTTTCTCTTAGCCTCCCAGGATCATTAGGTCACATTGTGGAGAATAGCAATTTCATTCACTGCAAGTTATTAGGGGGAAAAAAAAAAAAAAGTTTCTGCTTTAACTTGGGGATCAAAAAAGGTAAGTGCTACCCATTACTGCACCTGATCTCTCGAGAGATGTCAAACTGAGCCTTTCTATTTCCCTTCACACTTGAAAGAGGAGGTCACAGCGTAAAAGTCAAATATTTAACAACCCTCCAAACAGTGTATTCAGTGCCAGAGGACCTGAGTCAGGGAAGAGGGGTAAACGTTATGTGAACTGTGCTCTTTTGAGACTGTTCTCTTTCCATTCCAGTTCTGCTAGTAGGTGTCTATTTTCACACATTATAAATTAGGTAAATGTTAACCCGTTCACACTGACAGCTGCCTATAACGGTACATTTCACACCCCATGTAAAGAAAAGAAGAAAGCAAGCTGTTTGTTTTACCAGTATTTCTCATTCACACTAGCAAATGTCACTGGTCAAAGGACTGTTTAATACCACGTTTTTGGTGAGAGGCAAGGCAGTGATGCGCTCTGATTTTTACTTGACTAGAATCGAAGATTTGCTTCCGAATACCAAACCCCTTATATTTTTAAATTAGTAAAAATAGAAAATCTCCCCTGCATCGAGTCTTAGTCTACCTAAGTGTTAATGTGGGACGTAATACTGCAACACATACCAGTATTTTCGGTTTCATCTGTTTGGACAGCTGCCTTGTACCCTCATGTATAAAATTAAGCAAGTACATTAGGATGCAACCATTCTCCAGCAGTCAGGTTTGACTGAAATCAAACAATAAAAAATCCTGCAGCATTAAACAAACAAACAAAAGACAAAAGCACAAAATGGAAATTCATGAGCAAGTGTGTCACCACACACAATGAAGAATGCCATCGATTAGTTGCCTGAATGTTTGTTATCGCTCTTTTGGCTTTTTTTGAAAAGTAAGCACAGATTGAAATTTGCTCTGTATTTATTTTTCTGTCCTTAAGCATTCCTGATTGCTGGAAGATTTGGTCTTGTTAAAGTGCAGCCTCGCATCATTATATATTTCATTGACCATTTACTGTAATGCTGAATGACTGATCAATTGGCAGTTAAACTGCTCATTAAGAAAAAAGTACAAGTTTCTCTAAACCGAGCTACCCCATTTTTCTCCCAATCATTTCCTTGGTCTATTAACAGGCAGCTTTTGTCCTACTGTTCAATAGTGCAAAGTTAGATTTGCCTCATTCTGTGTAGTGTAAAGCACTTAGGCAGTTTTAAAGTGAAAGTACTTTTTGAGAAGCTTCTTTAGAGCAAAAATGACAGTAATAACATACATCTTAAATGCTAAATTTCCATGTTAAAGCATCAATTCAATAATCTGTGAGGTGTGAAAAAGCAAAGTTATTTTACTGGATTTTATTTGTTGCAATGAGCTGACTGCAATTCCCAGGAGCAAATATGCATGCTATAAAATTTAAAATTAAAAATCTGACACTAATGGAAACTTTAATACACAGAGAGAAAGCTATTTCGTCAGGAGCCACAAATAAGGACCACGATTTTCTTTCAATAACCTTTGCAACCTGTCTTGTAAGTCAAAAGGGCTTATTAAAGAAACAAAAAGCAAATGCTCACAAAGCTGCAGCCCCTGAATTTTTCACCCCTCCACTCCGGCACTGCAAGGTGCAGTCTTTGCACAAACCCCTAGCTGTGTCACCTCAGATGATCCCAAGTTACATACATCACATGAACCTTTTCTTTTTCTTCTTTACAAGATTCAGGGGCGCATATATATACACACACACATATATATAAAATTAAGTCACATAAGCAGGTCTTCAGAAGTGAGATATTAGTAACTCATGAAACACAGGTTAGTGCTCATCTGCATAAAAGTCATAAAACTTACGGTTAGATTGAGCATTGTCCTATTTATTACATCACTGCATATTCCCTTTTTCCAGACAGATGCATCTGCAGCACTTTGGCTTCAAGCTGGAGGACCAGATGCCAAAAAGATTAAAGGTACCTGTTTATTAAAGCTCAGAAGCAATTCTTCCCTCTTATAATGTTGTTACTAGTCAAAACTTGATAACGCCACTGTTAAAAGTTATGTGTCTCCAGTCACAAGCCATCGCAAGAACAGAACTATCACCCCAAACACCTGCACATGAAAAGGCATCATTAAAAATCCTCACATGCCACAGGAGCCACAGTAGTGCTGACAAGCTGATCTACCTAATACAGGGGATGGAATCAATGGAGGTACAAGTGAGGAAGGTTGTAAGCATGAAAAAATTTTAGAGGAAGCCTGTAGGGTGCCAAAGAGCACAGAGAAGCAAGGGGACCATGAGAAACTGAAAGATGTCAGGAAACATCCTGACCAGAAACAAGCCTAGAAGAGCGAAGGCTCTGTTCTTGTTCAGTTCTCCTGTGGGGAATCACAGAAACATCGTCCCCCATTTCTCTTCCACAGAGAAACTGAACAGTAGACTGAAAACTGGTGAATGAGCTGGGCTAAGGAATGAGAGAAATGGCACATCTCAACAGCCTTACTCCCACTAGCTAGGACAGCATTGTTTGCCAAAGAGCATTTTAGAAAGAGTGTAGAGCACTTTTACCATTATTTTTTCATATTATCCTGGTGCAGATGATAGAACTGCAACCTCCTGTAGTTTTAAATCGTTCAGTTCCTTAATACTAATGTAAAACGCCTCTTGTGTGGGTCTTCTAGTCAGATTAAAGGTGTGATTGTCATAATTATGACTGAAGAAACAATAAACAGTCTTTCTACATGGTTTCTTTTTCATTTGGTTAAGTATACTGGCAAGCTCTGACAGCTTGAACATCATCAGCAAGAGGAAAATAGAACTGTGACAGGTCTGGACATAAAAGACATTGTGTGACATTTGAGAAGGGGATTTTGTATTTTGGAGGAAAAAAAACCCACTCATAAATCAAGCAATCAGAAGAAAAATCAAAATCAGAAGAAGTTATTTGGCAGCACTCAGGAATTTTGTATATTGTAGTCTTGCACAGAAAGTATCCAGAATATGCAGAGGAAACAACAAACAGTTTAGCACAAAAAAATCCCATTCATCACATGACTGTCACCGATATGCACGAAGACCGTAGAGAGACCATTTGCTTCCTTTTTTAGTTTGAAACTCTACCACCTGTGGTATAGTTACAACACGTAATAGACCTTGTACATACAATGTCAGTTTAATCTAGCTTTTGAGACATTCCTAATAGTTATGGAAGGTTTTTATTGCATTTTTAAAAGGTAAATCCTTGAATATTTTTTTTTCGTATATTAAACACAATTTAATCCTATTACTATTTTTCATTTTGGGTTTGACTTCATTTATCTGACAAAGTTTCATAAAAATCTCTTTAAGAACACAACTGATGTCCTGTTCAAATTTATATTGATAAATTATATTATACTGCCATTTAATGGTAATGGCGAAGATAGAACACCAAAGTTTAGAAATATAAAGGGGGATATGATAATGAAGCCCAGTACCTCAATTATGACCATGCACAAAAGTAAAGCTTGTATTGAAAAGAAAAATCTGAATTAACATGCTTAATCTCATAGGAACTTAAAAAGCAATACTTTTATTTAATTCAGAGATTAAATTATGCCTTAGACAGTTGATATTGAGCTATCTGTCATGATACACCAAGTGCAGTGACTGGGAAAGTAACCAGACGTTCAGTTTACCAGCACGTATTATGTTCGCTGCCTAAGCCAGTAGAAGGATTGCAAAGGAAAAGAATAATCTGTGGTGTACATATCACATTAAAAAGAAGACTTGGCCTTCTCCTGATATGTAATTCTAAGCGAATACCTATGCTGTTTAGCTTTTGTGAGCTTTATTACTTCAGCTGGTTGCACATTATGATTAAACGTTCAGTCTCAGACCTTTATGCGCTCTTATTTCACCACTCTGGGTAGGACAATTGAAGTAAAACATGCAAATAGTTGAGGAAACCACTGACCATCTGGAAGGACATTCAATCTGCTTGTAAATCCAAGCAGCCCTTCACAATAGTAGCATGAACAGATTTTTACCTTCACAGATTTTTGCTCTTCCCTCGTTTTGGAAAAAAAAAAAGCTTTGTTTTAACAAGAAAACTCCATTTGGCTCCCCCAGTTCACAAAGTTCTTTTTGCATGATTCCCAGACACTAAATAGCACTCCATGACATATTACTACATGTAAAACAGCTACCATAGTCTTTACTGAGATCCAAAAACATAATCTCGTAGTTGCTCTAATACAGGCAGAGTCAGGCACAGATAGCACTGAGTAATTCTGCTCTTAAACTTTCTGAAAAAAACAAGGTTCCTAAAAAGCTATTGTTTTTGTTAACTAAAAAATTACCTGTCAGATTTGACTCTACCTTAAAACGAAAACAAAAACCATACCTAGATTAGTCACCTCTCTTTCTATATATGTGTGTATCTAGATATATATTCAAAAGCCTTTATTTCTAGTTCATAAAAAGTTATAATATGAAACAAATAAATGTCAAGAGGTGGATTTTACTAAGTCAACTTAAACATTAGGCCTAAAAGCTATCACTGCCCCTTTAACTTTTAAATATAAGTCTTTCCCACAACAAAATAGTCAACTACCTCCCCACTGAACTATAAGTGCAGATTTAGTGGCTACATTACAGCGCACTACTCTGTTCAACCACCTTTGCCGCAGAAAGCCAAATTAAATGCTGGACTAAGCAAGAGCAACTCAGTTGCAGTCAGCAGAGATGCATCGCCTCACCTGTGATCACAACACAATTTGCAAATGAGGAACTGCCAATGGTGTATAAATAGCGATGAACATTACCTGAAAGGTTGTGTTTTTTTTTTCCTTTACATACATGTGGCTCTGAAATTCAGTCCAAAAGTAATGATCTTATTACCTATTTGAAAGCAATTACTTTTAGGGGCTATTCATCTTAATGTCCTTGAGAGGTAACTCTGATAGCAATTGTGTTAGTTTACAATAGGATGAACTAAAACATGCCTTTCGGTTTCAGTCATTATGCACATTGTTTTGTTATACTTTTCAACACAGAAGGAAATAACTGGACAGAGATATCCAAGAGGCTTAAAAATAAAGTTTATAAGTACGAAGCAGGCATGTGGGATATCATAAAGTAAGAACTGGAATGATCCTGTTGAATGCAGTAAGATAAATGAAGGTCAATGAGTATATGAATAAACTGAAATGAAATCAAAGTTCCTTGAGCTGTGGTGTTCTGGAGCAGCATGCCAGCATTCCGCAGCAGCAGAGTCAACATGCTTTTGAGATGTAGCTTGATCAATTTATTTTACAATCCCCTTCCTACGCCTGACTGCACTAGCAGGAAACTGGATTCAGTCATGCAGGGTGTTCCTTCCAGTACTCTTCCCTGCTAAGAGATATAAATAATATCTTAAATGCTTGTATTGTTTAATTTAAAAAAAATCAGTGGAGTGAATTTTCTAGTTAGCTGGAGCTATTATGCTGGTACAGAGGGAAGCAGGCTTTGCCAAGGTAAGTATATAATTTGCAATGACTGCAATTTGAGTGCACCTGGATGGAGATGCCCAAGGAACTCTACGATGAACCGACAAGATTATCGCACAATGCACAAAGAAAATAGCTACTCCCACCTGTGCATATACTTTTTAAACAATAATGTTTTGGCACAATCCTGAAGAGATTAACACATAAATATGTAAAGGCACATTCTACAATGGAATGGCATTTTTTCCTAAATACAAATTAAACAATTTAGCAAAACCATTTAGAGCCATTCTGTTTTCATGAAAACACAATTTTGATATCTCTCCATGCACATATAACTAGGCACAGGCAGACTTGTGTCCAGACAATCTATATGTTATTTCTGAAACCTGATTTGAAACTATTTATGTCATGATTGTCAAATTAAAAGCTTGGTTTTCCTTCTGGAACCAGTCAGCTGGATGAATACGTTTACAGTTTAGAGAGTGGTGATGCACACTTAGGTCCGGGAAAGGAAATAATTAAAGCTACACCTTAAATTTAACTTTCTGTAAAGACAGAGTTCTATTTTTACTCAGAGCTATTTTCTTTATCACTTTTGAATAAAAACAGAGCTAAATATTCTTGTGCTTGAAAATGGCTCCCAAGTACTAAATTTTGACACAATGACGCATTGCCCTTCGCTAATTATCAAAATCTTTTCTCCATTGACATGCTGAAATCTTCCACATTTGTTGTCAATACCCAGGGTGGGCCCTTCCACTTATGGTGATTTAGAATAACCTTAAAGGACGCTGAAGTATAAAAAAAGACTAAAATGCAGATAACTCCTGGCAATGAGTTCAAAAGTTAGGAAAAGAAAGATGATCCTGATCATCTACAACTGTTACTTTTATTAGCAAGATTAAAAGGTTTCTTCATTTTATTTTCTTCTGTTTTTTTAAAATACATTTTCTATTTTAAACAAAGTTCAGAGAAATCACTATTTTTAATATGGGTGTGCTGGGAGTAACTGGGAAGCCAACTATAAAGTATGGAGAGACGCTAAAAGTTCACTATCCTAAGATACAAGTTCTGTTAGTAAAAATCCAACAACATTAATGTTCAGATGTTTCTGACAAGTCTTGGCTTTAACTCATAGCTCATTACTTTTAGATTATACATTTTTAATTCCTTTAAATTAACAAAACAAATAAAGATCTGGTCTTCAGTGTTGTAATTTAATACAGTCCTCTTCTAAAATGCCATATCATTAGATTGGATTATACCAGCATCTAACTTGGATCTTAACAAATACTTTTTTTAATTAATCACACTGGTTTTTTTTGCTTGATGAACTTCAACGGTTTATCTAAAATGCCGTAATCCAGAAATGCTTCCATGTCATATCAGAAAGCTAATAGCCTTGCTAACTACATATTTGCTGACAGAACACACTGTACTCATTTGCAGAATGTGAAGAATTCAGAATTCGAAAGAAAAACCAGCCTTTAACAAGGCACAAAGCACAATTTTTGGAAAAAGCTTCAACACCTAGCTACATTTAGACAATAGCCTTCTCTCGTCTAAAACCAGACTAATTAAATACAGCTGGAGATAGCACAAAAGAATTTCATTAATTAATTGGCAACCTGCTGACACTAATTAAGCTATGAAAATTCAACTCCCTCACACCAGATTTTAAACATTAGTCAGTTACATTTGTTGGGAAGTTTGCCTTGTGTCTCTAACACAATCAAAAAAGAGAAAATGAACTTTGTGGTTAACATGTGTGGGAACAAAATGACCTATTATTGGAAAAATTAGATATTAAACCTTGCACCGATACAGAAAAGAAGTTGTGCTACAGAAGCTCTCACTGATAGATTCCCTTACGAGTGAGATTAAGGGCTTCAGAACTACAGCCTCCCTTCTCACTCTACAGGAAAGAATTCCAAAATACTAATAGCACAGTGGAGGGTAATTACCTTTACTTAATCCTCTGCAACACCCTACGTAAGGTGCCACAAAGCTTCACTTCACTGTTGTTTGCGCAGCCACCCACCAGTCAAGATTTCATGCAGTAACTAACAGAAAACCAATTCTTTTACCCCTATTCTACATTTCATCTAAAATATCAAATGAGACCTCACTTGATGTTAACAGTTAATTACAGTGTAACAAGGGAGATTTATTATTTCATGTCTCAAGGCCTACTGGCAATCAGTGCTTCTGCTGTTATCCGAGTGGACATTAATGAATGCCATCTGGTGCATGCACCTTCCCTTTCCAAAAACCACCTCATAAGTAAGATTTGAACACCATGTTGAAAATGTGCTAACCCTGATCTGTATCCATATTGTTTACTAACAATTTAGACCAAAAAAGCCCCACAAAGGAACTTAGTGCAAAACAAAAATATTGTCTACTTTTTGAAAATCCCAACCTTTATATTTCTGCAGGGACTGTAACCATCAAAAAACAACTAATTTATTATTTTAAAATAAAGCAGATAAGTTATTGTAGAAAAGTAGCGTATAACTTTCCTGCCTTTTTTTCCCCCGTTTTCCTTTTCATGAGACACAACAGTTAAATCAAATACGTGATCCATATGCTACAGTAAAGAACAACTTGACCACCTCACCATATTTTCAGAAATCTAATTAACTGGATGCTGGCAATTAATTTTGAATCTGCAGGAAGGTATTTTTCTGAAGCAATTTTACAAGAACTGATTTATATAAAACAGAGGTTCTGTAACTTAATACACTTTCAGTTCTGAAATTCTCAGTTAGTACCTGGTGAATCAGCAAGGACAGTGGCAATCTTGTGTTAATGAATGGCTCATTCGTTCAATGCAAAATCTGGAAAAAAAAAAAAGTAAGGAGTCTAGGTATATACTAGTTCACATTCTCCCTCCAAACACACACTCAGTGTTCTAAGATAGAAGCTTCATATTCAGGCTGTAACTCAGCGTAAAGGCAAATGAAATCCTCCATTTCTGTGCAGGTTAAGATGACTAGCTGTGATTCTCAAGACTGACTGGCAAGATTTGAAGAACTACATCTGACCGTGTCCTTAAATGCTTTCTTGCTGTGGTTGAACTAACCCAAATGGCAAAAGGTAAGGGTATGCTTAAAAGCTGCTTGAACTGTTGCCAACTAGGAATGATCAGTCACTGAAAAATAACGCAAGTGCCATTGCCTCAGTCATTGCTAGAACAGTGCTACAAATCCGCAAGATATGAACACGGCCAGCACCCACCAGAAACAGTCTCTTTACAGGGTGTTGATTACAATGCACAAACTATAGTCAAGAATATGTGTTTTCCATTACTGGTGGGAAAGCACTATGTTAACCATTGTGTCATTCCTACTTCCAAGCTTTATTATCCTCTCATTTACTACAGTCATAACTGTAGCATTTTATCATAAGAGTATATTTCACAATGCGTTTGATAACAGATTTAAATAATAGATGGACTAAAGTAGTTTAGTGGCTAGTATCCCACAGTGTTCACATGGAGTCTTCCATTTTTCAGCCTACCTGATGTTACACCACTTTGGTCACATCTTTAAAATGCTGTGAAGCCCAACAGTCTGCAAAGCCACCATGGTACAAGAAGACATTGAGATAATCAAGTGCAGCAGAATGTACCTGGAAGTTTTACTTCGGCACAAGCAAGGTCCCGCAAGACCAAATGGGATATGACCATTCTAGGGACTGAGCCTCAGATGTAGACATTTGAGTATTTTTCAAGAGAGAGTCACAACTGAATTCTAGAAGTATGTTTTTTACAAACATTTATTTATATAACAATAGTAAAAATGGGTGATTTAGGCAGAATGGCTTTTGTCCAAGGAGATACTGCCAGATGAGGGCTGGGAAGAGTAAGAGTTTAATGCAACACAGAATATTGTCTCACTGTGAGAACAGCTCTCATGATAAGGCCCAGGGCCATCTTCGAGGTGATATGGTAGTTTCTAACAGTACCACTTTCCACAAAATACCAAAATAGTAACAAAAATGAAGAGATGCAGAAAATGAAAGCAATATCTTATTTTAATAATGGACTTTTTTCACTCTATTGTAATTAAAAAAAGGCTTGCATATTGGATATAAGTAAGTATTAATAGCTAAAAGTAGCAAGCTCTTTTATTGAGGACTGGATCCTTCAGTTATCACGAAGACAACAAAATGAAAATTGAGACAATGAAGGTTATATTGACAATAGAAAGGAAAAAAGTTCAAGCCATGCCTGGGGCATGAAATGGAGAGCAAAAGTTAAAGGAAAAATTCATGAAAGATGCATGAGTATCAGATTCACATGTATTACTGTTAAGTGCATCCATTAAATGATTATAAAGAATATATGGCATGAAAATGAAAGAGAAGAGCACAGTCTCTAATAGAACCTGATCATTTCAGTGTAGGAAAAGCAGCAGACCATGACGACAATTTAAACTAAGATCACTAAATCTTGCATTCCAGCTTTCACTGTAAGCAATGCTTAAAGAAAAAAAATCACATAGTAAATGATATAAGTGACAAAAGAAACTACAAGACCAAATTTTAAGGCTACACTGCAGCAGTACACAATGAAGCATTCTTTTATTTTGAAACCATTGTGAAACTATCCAATTATTAACCATGTTGAGAAATGCCTTGGATATGAACACACACACACACACACACACAGAGCGCAAATCTCCTGAAAATACATACCTTGGTAAATGAGTTGTAGCGATTTTGACTAGGTCATTTGGTATTTGAAGCCCTTTACTTCCCATTGTGGTTTACATCATCCCTATTATTTCACATTACAGGTTATAACAGATCCTTTGGCCAGGGTTTTGACACCTCTGCATGAGATTATGTTTAACACCTCATCAGTTGGTATATATATGCTAATTGTTGCTGTTTAGCACCTGTTTTCTCCTTTCCTGCTGTTCAGGCACAACACACAACTTTGCAGTATTTGTAGAGCATTTCACCACTTGACAGAGTAAATCAGATGTATCTTTTGAAAACATAGTAAAGAAAATCCTGTCCCCACCTCAAGTAAAGTAGTAAAATGGCTGAAGGAACCACTTCTCATTAATATAATAATTTGTTTCACTAGTTTTGTTAATATATTAAAAAAGAGCAAGCCAGGTATGGAGAATGGGAAGGGACTGATTTCGTGCAGGAGTCTCTCCTCGCCAGTTTCTAAACTTCTGTGTGGGCATTGTCCACCAAGTTCCATACCATACACACTGGTGCTCTGTGCCAACCCATTACACTTGTTAACTGAGCACACTTCATTATAAAATAATTCACAGATTAAACATGACCCACTGATTCCCATGAGTTTGCTATCAAGGAATTCAGCTACTGCTACTCTGTGTTGCTGGAAGTAAAGCAGGTGATGAAGTTGACAGGGTCTGCTCAAATGCCTGTTTCCACAGCTCTGTCTTCATTGCTCAAGGTCTTGGTAGAGCTTAACACTCACCCTCTTCTCATCCTCCTACTGATGTTACAAGTTTTCTTCCTGGGATGTAAATGAAGAATGTGAGCAAACGGAGAGTACACTTGTTAGAATTTCCAGCAAAAATTTATGCAGAGCTCTTGATCAGATAATTTTAAGGATAAATTAGAAGAGATTATAGAACTTCAGGGTAAAAGCACTGTGTCTGTTCTTGAGTTTACCCTTTTCTTTAAAACATGAGGGGCTGGCCTGCCTACTACAAGTGAAAAAGAAATGAGGGACAGGGAATCATTACTGTAATGAATAATTATAACTATCATCCAAGAATATATTAAATGACTTTAATATGAGTAATCCTCATGAATATTGCCATGATATACGCTTGAATACTAGTACTGAAATATTTATCAATACTAAAAGAATATTGGTGTAGTCTCTCATATCTCTGCAGTCAAACCCAGCAGACTCTTTGGAATGAATTTTGAACTATGTGGCCATACACTTCCCATCTTACAAAGGAAAAAAAAAAAAGTCTGCATTTTCATAAAGTTTGATTGACATTAATGGATGCAGGCATAGTATCAGAGGGAACAGAACATATATGGCAATGAGCACTGGGGATGTGGCCTCTCCTGTGCTTTCCTTCTTTATCACTGACCAATTAAAACTCACCGTAGTGCATTAGATTCAGACATCTCATCTAATATTCTTATTCCAATCAAAATGCTGATGGTGGGCCTGCAAAGTATCAAGCAGCATAAGGAAACCTTTTCCCATTTACTTGCACTCAAGTAAAGTAGATCCCACTCTTTGACAAAGGAGCTGCTTTCTACAGATGCTTTTACCTGCTGTAAAAACTGCTGCAGTAAAGCTCACAATACATGGCCTTCACTTACAGAATTTCTTGTTTAAAAAAAAGGTGCCAAAGCATATCAAACTAGGAAAGACAAATGGTCTAATTCATGCCATTCAGCTAGCTGTCTGCATCAGAAGAAGTCAGTGGAGATGTAAGCAATAAGACCAGTGGAATTTAAAGCATAATTCATCCAAAAAACCAAAGGCAACTCCACGGACTGCACTGACAGGTTCCAGCTCAGTGTAAGGAGAGGCTTTGATGACTAGCTTAGATACAGAAACTTTGCAGTATAGGGCACTTTACCTTTCTTTGGATGAATCATACTCAACAAGTCCTTAAAGATTACTTCTTTATTTACTAGCTCCTTACTCTCTGACAAAGCGTCTAAGAAACTTCCAGACATGAGAGAGTTTAAGACTAGTTTTAATTCTAGTTTAGCAACATTTAGTAACAGTTACAAAAAACCTAATATAGAGTCATAAATTAATATAGTTTGGAAGGGACCTCTGGAGATCTCTAGCTCCAACCCCTGTTCAGAGCAGGCTCACCTAAAGCAGGTTGCTGAGGCCAAGTCCAGTCAAGTCCTGAAAGTCTCCAGGGATGCAGACTCCACAGCAGCTCAGGGACCTGTTCCAAGTGTCCTCCTCCTGGTCAAAACAGTTTTTCTTACACTTAATTGGAATTTCCTCAGTTGCAATTTGTGTCTATTGCCTCTCATTCTATCACCAGGCATCTCCAGGAAGAGTCTGGTTTCTTCTCTCCACCCTTCCAGCATGCAGCTGTAGGCAGCAATAGGATCTCCTCTTCAGCTTTTTATCTGAAGGAAGAACATACCCACCTCTGTCAGCTGCTCCCTGTGTTCCAGCCCCCTGACACCATCCTGCTGGCCTCTGTTGGACTTGCTCCATTATCTTGGGAGCCCTAAACTGGAGGAAACACTTGAGACAGGGTTTCCAAGGGCTAAATAGAGTAGAACAATGGCTTCGCTCAACCTGCTGCCTACAGTCTTGCTGATACACCAGGAATTCACTGTACAGCCCAGACCTTTTTGACTGGTTGACTCTGTTGACTCACGTTCAGCCTGTTGTGTACTAGAACCCCCAGATCCTTTTCTGCAAAGCTGCTTTCTACATGTGCAAAGTAATAATGCTAGAAGCAAGCAATACACCATCAGAAAGTTTTCTATGTATGCACAATACTGTGATCTCAAAAGTGATCACCAAGGCTGACTCAACATTAAAAGCTCTAGATACCTACACACACATGCATTTTTTTCCTAAAGTCATATCAGAGCTCCAAGAGTTGATGCAAGTTCCTAAGTAGCATCCAAAGACTACAAAGATGTGTGAAATGACTGATACATGCATAAATCACATTTTTCCATCCCATATTTGAAAGTGTCAAGCCTCTAACAATTCTTGGGTTTATCTCAATTATATAAAAATTACATATGAAAAGATTCCTTTTTATTGTCTGAAGGTAAAGAAATGTTTCTCCTACTTAAGATTATAGAGAAGAAAGTGAGGCGTCACACCAAAAGCAATATTGTTGGAAACATAAAAACACCCGTGGTGTGATGAAAAAAAGAGAAAAGAAAATAGCAGAGGGAAAATCTGCACGTATAGAAGACGGCTTAAATCAGCTTATCATCACACAATGATCAAATGTCTTTTCAATGCATTGAACAGTTACTGCATGGGTATTTATTGCCATGAGGATACTGATGCAATGGCTGCTTGAGGCTGCTTAGAGAAGTTGTGGAAGGTTTCCAAGAACAGACTGGATGAAGTCCTGAGCTCACAGCTGACCCTGTTTACAGCAGCAGGTTGGATTAGTTGACCTCCTGAGGTTCCTTGTAACCTGAGTTATCCTTCGATCTCATGATCCTAATGCATTACAAGTTCTGACTACTCTTTTTCATAGCTTTCCTATGCATTATCTTTGTATTTACTAAATGAATGTTAAATCAGAATCCGAAAGCACAGTCCAGCATTAGCATAGCGCTGGTCCACACTTCGGTCAAATGAAATAAAATAGATGTTTTATTGGAATGACGACAGTACGCGCTATCATCATGCAAAGTCACTGGCCTGTCCAGTCTTACTGGGGGACAGCCATCAGGTATCTGGGAACCTACATGCTCTTGTCAAACACAAAAATACTAGCAAGTGCAATGCACAAGCCTTTTGTGACAGCAAGTTCATCAGAGATGTACATAATGACTGTCCCTAATTTAAAATACTAACATGTCCTCAAATTAATTTTAACTGGTAAATATAAACTATGGAAGTAGAATTTAACATACTGCAAAGTCTTGCCTTCACAGAATTACACACTGTGCTCTTCAGAGATTTTTATGTTGTTATATTTATTAATTCGGAAAATTGCATGTCTGCTTCAGCCATTAGTACATTTTAAAACTCAGAGCAAAAGAAGAACAACATCAGTGCTTCAGGCACTGCTGCTTGAGCTTTCAAGATAACCTGAAGCATAATTTGGCTTCATGTTGTAAGCAGGTCTAGAGCCAAATTCAGCATTCCCTGCTGAGCTACTCTAGATATCACATGTAGCTGTGGCATAGAAATGTATAAAAGAACAGAAATTTGACCATTTTAATTTGAAGAACAGAATACATTGCATAAAGCTTTCCAGCTCCTTGACATTGAAAATAATGGTGTCTGACAGTTCTAGGGTTAAGTAGCCACTCATTCAGCACAGCATCGTTTATCTGCCAACAGTATGTGTCTCTTGTTGTTACTTCAAAGAAAAAATTCAATAAAAATTTAAATAAAAACAGATCTGTCAGTATAAAGCTTTAATATTTTACACCACACTCAATCTCTTTCCTTTGTAAAGTGCTTCCATACTTCCTGAACTTGTCCTGCAGTACACAATTCTCATTATTTAAAAGAAAGAAGCCATGAATCACCTTTAAACATCTACACTTTCCTAAAACATTAACATTTATTTTTAATAGGCGTCACTCTGAAACTGGCTTCACAAAGAGTTACTGTAGAATGCTTAGGAACTCTACGTAGATGGAGAGCTATAAGAATATCTATGTGAAGTGTTTCAGCATCATTACATACAAGCAGGTTACTTGGTTAGGCATTTATGACTCAGAATATAAAATTAATGGATTCATTTCTAAGCATTAATCTTTTCCTTCATGTATGTGACCCTGGAATTATTAAGGACAATAGTCCTTAATTCCATATACTCGCTCATACAGTACTTTTGTTGTTACAGACTTCAGACTGTACTAAAAATATACTTTGAAATAAGCGAAACAAAGGATTCAGTTATTCAAGACAATGACCACTCTGTATATTTTTGTCCAATTTTTCCTTTACTCACCCACTTATTTTAAGAATCTAACAATTAAATACTGTAGTATTCACTGCTTATGTCAGATTTGCATTCTAAAGCTGCTAGATTCAAGAAATGAAAAACAGTTTATGAGAGATAATTAATGTCTCTCTTCTGTAAGTGCATATGGCAAGGTATAGTGTCTCCATTACAAGATTTCTCCAATATATATATTAAAAATAAAATTATTAATCTACTTAGAAATCTCTCATACTATTTAATAATTCAGCTTTGGAGTATAACTACTTTGAGAAGAAAAGAAGTGAGCCACTGGCCCCATGTAACAGATTCAGATTATAATAGCTTCAATAAAAAAATTTTCTTTAAATTTGATTGCATACCCTAAAAGCAAAATTAACAATCTGCCGAAGCCAATATGTTCATATAAAGATTGTAAAATATGATCATAATTACATGCATATAAACAGGCTCACTTCTGTTTGATTTTAAAAGTTTCTTCCAGGCAAAAAATACCATCATCTATTTTCTACCCCATTCACAAGTTTATAACCATGCTACAAATTACAGCACTAAAATTTTGTGAAGAAGATTACGATAAAATTGTCATTTCAAATCAACTTTACTGGGCAAAATATAGGCATTAATATGATACCAGGAATAATCTATTATATTATTTAAGTATCTTCATTATTTGAAATGATAGTTGCTCCACACTATTTGCCAAAATGCTTTAAGTGTTTTTAAAAGTCATAAACCTCTGCCACTCTCTTCTTTATACAAGTGTTAACTACAAAGTTCTATCATAAATTATGAAATAAAAGGGTTTAAGTCAACTCAATAATATTAAATCTCTTCTTTCAATAATAAAATCCATGCAGCTGAGAGCTGCTCATTATTTATTTAGCTTCCACAAACCAACACCTGAATTTATTTCCTTGTAACTTCACTTCAATGGTTATCTTTCTTTTCCTAGAAGAAAAATTGTAGTTTCTTCTCACTCCTGTATGTTGCACTATTCTCTGGTATGAATCTACCTGTATCATCCCATTTTGTTTCCAGCTGTGAACCCAGGTAATCAACACAAAACAGTCTAACTGAAAGAATGTTCCCATCCATATTAATACTGAAAACAATCTATCTGAAATGCCCAGATAACCTAAATATGACCCCAGATAACCATACCATGATACTGTTAATTACATAAACTTTTATTTGTTAAACAGCTCGGCTGCTTTCAGACAATTGGTTGTACGTCCCTGCCTGATAGGCAAAACAAAAACCCTACTGAAAAGTAAGCTGTAGTGGGATACAACCCCCACAAATAGTAGAAAGGTTATCAAATACTGGCCAAAGCTACTCTTTCTGAAATTACTTAAGAAATACATCCACACTTCAACCCCCACATCCAAACTGCCAAACGAGCCTTTCCATTAGACTCAGGAACACGTATGGGTTCAGCTTCGGGCTCTCTGTTGCTGCACGCTCTGAGAACAGGCCACCTTCCAAAAAGGAAAAGCAGAAAGGTAAAGCAGATGTGCAAAAAAAAAACCAAAAACCCAAACCCCACCAAAAAATTTACGGTAGCATTTGTAGATGGTGGTACATGAGACTTCATTGGTGAAACTTCAATGAAGGCAAGACGTTACTAAAACAAGGATAAGATGCCACAAAAAGGATTTGGAGACAGGGGAAGAGCACCCCTTATTTTTCATGGGAGGCTACTTCACCACTTGCAGCCTGGCTCGGCTGCAATTCCCTGGGCAGTTTGTAGTTCAGTCTAAGCCGTGAAAGGTCTGGCACAACTAATAATGGAAAAGATGATGCTGCAGCCTGCAGAAGTGAAGGGCTAGAATTCAAGCAGGCAGTGCAGCTGAATTTTTTTTTAAAGTGAGCTTTTATGCTCACTTGTCAAAGCAGAACAGGATCAGAACAGAACAGTGTCTAAAACAGAACTGGGCTTAAAATATTGGAGTCCCCTTAGGAAAATGCACTAATGAAGCAGTCTATCTAGACCATCTAATTCCAAGCAACAGCCATACTGGAGAGCTCTGCTTGCTCCCAAAAGTCAAAGGACGGGAATAATGTCCTCCTTGAAAAGCCAGTAGAATTTTTTATAATGAAAGTGGAGAAGAAAATGAAATGAAGTGTCAGAAACTAAGTTCAGTTTTGCAAGTCCAAGATGGGATACTAGAACTCATTCCCTATGGGCACATGTTAGTAGCTATTATAAGTCCCGCATGTATTGGTGACATTGGGTTTTTTTGCTTCCCTGAAAAGAAAAATCTTGTCCTTCTGTTGGAGCACGCATTCACAAATAGCCAAGGTTATAGCTGGGAGGCTGAAAAATAATTAACTGGATCAAATAGCCAAGAAAAACAATGTCCAGGACTCAAAAGTGTAGATAAAGCCAGCTGTAGCCCAGATATAGAAGGAACGAGGGAAAGGGGAAAAGAAACAGGTTGGCAATTTCTCACCTTAACCTTGATTAGATAATTGCAAAAATAATGCTATGAAAAGTGACCTGCTCGCTCTTCTCAACAGAGCAATACTGCAGTGCTGCAACACTAAGGTTTTCAAAAAGGTAAGCTGGCATCCATGAAAGAAATCATTATGCACAGCAAGACTGCTGTCTTATAGGAGGGGCTGTAGAGGAGAGGAAAACTTCACCTAGGAAGGACACATCTTCAGCTACTCCTCTGTACATATCTGCATCTCCTCCTCGCTGCCTTCCAGATGGCAAAGGAGCGCAACACCCGTCTGGGAGCTGCATTAAATGCAACGGGGACCGCCTACAGCACGTGTGGGAAGTGGGCTGCGCTTCCACTTCCACAGCAAAACATTTCCTCCTGTGGCCAAACCTCACTGTGGTTCATTCTTCTCTTTGCAAGCTTTAAATAAGCATTTGATGACCTGTTTTGAGATCCTCAGATGGAAAATGTTATTAATTCACTGTTACTTACAGTGGAATTTAGAATTATTTATGAAACGGAATCATAGCAGCACCAACCGCTTCTCTTTATAAAGCTGGAAAACCTACTTTTTTTCTTTTAAGAGAATAGCTTAAGAAACATTTATTTTAGCAAGTCAGAAATAAAGCATATAAAAGTTCTTGGCACTTCAAGAGAAATTTTTTTTCCCCTTTTCCTGATTTATATCTGGCAATCATGCCATAATGCATACAATACACAAAATGCTCCTTTATGATTTAAAAATACGACACAAATAAAATTTGAAATCTTCCTGTGGAACTGTAACTGTGCAATCAATGAAAGCCCAACAGTTAATCAATGGTAGCTTCATCAGTGATTAGTTTATGTAAGGGCAGCCTTCCTCAGGTCCTTGATTTAAAAACGTGAAGTTAATTCAAAGCAACATGAGGCAGCCCAAAAAGCACTGTCTGCTACCTAAAAAGTCACACATTTGAAAGTTATCCTTCTGACATACAAAGGAAAGCCTACTGCTAATAATCAAAACAAAAGTAGCAGAGGATTTGATAACAAACCAAAAGATTAGTGTAATCAAACCCATGTGTTTTTCAGGGAAAAAAAAACAAAAAACCCAAAAAAACCTTTTAATATTTGCACAAGTATGCTAAAATAGCAACCAGTAAAGCTAAGCTTTCAACTAGTAAGAAAACAACGAACAGCTTTTTGACTCTTCCTATTAATTATCTATTGTAACATTCATAAAGTTTCATTATTTCAGACAAGCTTAGATGAAGATATAATTCCCTCCAAAATTCAGAGGCATTTATCAGATAAACAGTATTAATATAAAAAAGTCTCAATGCTTAAAAGCATTGAATGCTACAGATTTTAATTCAAATAGCAGCTTTCATACTTGCCCCATAACAATGTAATGCTAATACTTTTTTGCAGTTCAGTGAAAGTGCAGGTCAATTTATAACTCACTCTGTTAAAAAATAAACTTCAAAAAAGCCCCACATCAGAGAGGAGGAAAGCTGGGAACAGCAGTAGGATGATCCTCCCTGGTTCAAAGAAACATCTCCAAAGAGGAGGAGAACGTAATCCTCAAATGATTGTTGGACAAACTGAGAGCAAGCACCAGTGCAGCTCTGGCTGAAGAAGCAGGCCTCCATCTTCAAGGCTTCTCTAGACCGTCACCGATTAATTGAGGCCAAGACATTAGAAAAGGCAAAATGAATGCACAGGAACAGATCACTTCCAGAGCTAAATAGCATAGTTAAAAAGCTAAATACATGCAGGACTCTTACTGTTTTTCAGTCTTCCTCAGTTCCCCAGTTTCTCTTTTTATTGCCTCTTCTACTTTATATCGTATTTCTCCTGCGGTATAGATAGTAAGCCTTGGCTAAAATTCAAGAATAAAAGATTAATTTGAAGGTAGAAAACATGTACCTTCAAACCTCTCCACACCAAGGCTAGATCTTCTTGACCTGTTAGATGTAGGTTCCTAAGAAGCTCATGTCCTTTTAGGCAATCATTAAATGTAAAGACATGTGTTAATAAATAAGTAAATAAACAGTCTAAAAGCTATATTTTGTCCCTAGTTATATGACTCTATGTCATTTTATGTAAAGACTAGAGGAAAAAAAAAAAAAACGCTCCTGAGTACATTCCATTTTCCACAGGACAGGTACCTCACTACTCTGAAAACAAAATTATATAAGTACTTGTTCTTGTTTGGAGAAACAGATTCTATAGTTAAGAAATTACTTAATTGTAGCAGGTGAAAATACAGCATTAAGAAAGTTTAATTTCTGGTGGTACTATGCACATAGTACTACCTTTACAGGCATAAGAATAGAAGCTGTAATCAACAGGATTACTCTTATCAATGACAAAACCAGTATGCCTAAGAATTTTTAAGATTAAAACCTAAGACCCCAAATACAGGATATTTAAATGAAACCAATGACTGGAGCTTAATATAGTAGTTTGCATTTTCTGCAGTCTGTAATATTATTTACACTTTAAAAAAGAAGCATTGGTGCACACTGTTGGCAGATGTGCTTAACAGAGCCACTTCGAAAACTTGATCTGTCCTCCCTTGCGCTCACTAGAAGAAAGAACACAGAGAAGCCACGGGGCTGAAACACGCTATGTGCCCTTCTTGAAACTTACCTCAGGTTGAATTACATGTATCATTTTGTCACAGCTGAAGACAAGGAATAATATTGGTTTTTTACAGAAATTGAAAAAAATAACATAAATTAAAGCTGTTATCTTTTAACAAGATCAACAAGGCCATTTAACTACCAGTGGACTAGAGGTGCTCCTTCAGAGTCATATTAACCTCCTCAATATATTGCTCTTCCAACTGTCAAAACTTGTAGGGTCATCTGGCAACAACCAGCCTTCACCTGTGCCTACTCTTTTTTTCCACCTCTCCTGGATGCAACTTAACCATCTGCTCATAAAAGCTCCACCACCACTCCCACTTACCCCCACCCTCCCAACATTAAAGCTCAGACAAAATTTATTCTTCAAATGTTAACTTTTTTAAAAAAAATCTGTTCCCCTTGGCATTTGTTTGTTATTTGCTCGCTTCTCAATTGATTTTTCTTTCCACTTTTTTAATCCACTTTTTTAATGCCTGGTATCATGACTGATTTCTTTCTCTACCTGGGAAATCAGAAAATAAGATAAACTTTCCAAAAAATCATCCACAGTAAGTAATTCTACAATAACAAGCAGTAACTCCTCCCACCTGCCACTGGGTATAGCTATTCAATGTTATTAAGTACTTCTAGTTCCCCACAGCTAGACAAATCCCAAAGTACTTCTTTATTGCATTTTTTTATTGATGAGGTTTGTCATTTTATGGGATGTGGTATAACAGAGGGCAATTTAGTCAGTGATGCACACAAATGTTACCTTTTTGCAATGCGTCAGCAGCAATAATCTTCTTTCAAATATGCTGAGAAACAGCTATAAACCTTCTCCTGCCAGAGGCAAGCTCCAGTGAGTCAAACTCAGCTGTGCTAGGAGATCTTCACAGACTGTATTCATGAAATATAGCAATAATTAAGTCACAAAAACAGTTCAATTTTTGCATGGCCCAAAGAAAATAGCCACTGAATTATTTCTTGAGTTTTCAAAACAGTTTGATCTCTTTTTACGGGCTCTGTGTGAAAACCTTGAGGAACACATGAGACCCAGATACTATTTACGTGTCTTAATCATCTCAGGAAAGGGATGATTAGGTGGGTCACAGGAGTCCATGAACACCAGGAAAACCTGTTAACATTCCAGGTCATAACAGAACTCCCGTGAATTGGAAAGTGTCAGGAACAGATCCCCAATTTCTATGGATCAAAATCCTTTTCCCTTAACCTTGTTGAAAGTATCAATTTTAACTTCACCAGAAGCAGAAAGAAAAGAAATTCTGATCCCCTCCTCAACCTTTACAAGTCAGGTAAATAAAAGGTAATACAGCATGCAATTGCACGAAGCAGTAACGTTCATTGAAATGAATAATTTTTTCCCCAAATACTAGAAACCACTTGATACTTGCTAACAGAAATGTAAATACTTCATGGAACAAGTTATAGAAGTGGCATTTTCACTAGAAACCGTCTGAATTAAATCATTCAGTCACAATTTATATCTAGAAGTGAAACATTGGACAGATTAAAAAAAGGGAACTTGTCCACGAAACTTGTTTCTGGATAAGCTGAAGCTGTAAACCATGACTGTCATTCACAGAGAAATAGCTCCCAGGGCCAGTAATTCTAGGAGTGACAGGCAGCATGGGAGACCCTGTAAGCATTCTTACAGCCCAGGTATTGGGATGGAATCAAACTACTCTGTAATAATTTTGATTCCAATCGTGGCTTGTGGCCCTGAGGAAATCACTTCATTTCTATCTCATTTTTTTTTCATTTATATAAGGAGGAGGACGTACATTTTCCTATGAAACTATTTCAGAGGAGTAGTGGGCAATTACTTATGACTTCCAAAGCTTTCTAAGGTAACAAATCTCTCCTTTGCTCAAGTCTTGTATTTTAAGAAGCCTGCAATTTTCATAAATCTACCTGTAAACAGTTCATGGCATTAGAAAAACCATCCTAAATTCTGATTATGCTTCCAGACTGAAATAAAAGTGACGTAAGAAAGTATAAATGAAATGTATCAATATCAAACATTGACCCTCACCGTGTCTGGGGGGAATTTTCTCAGCAACAACGATGGTGATGTATTGCAGGACCACTGCAATTAGCATTACTGAAATCTCCTAACCTAGGCAAGTATTCCCACACCAGGAAGTCTTGTACCTCCCAGATGAGTTTGCCAGTGATGTTTTTGGCTTATTTTTTGTACACATATATTTCCATTTCATGTTTTACATTATACAAACACATAGATGGGAACTTAATCGTGTCGAAAGAGATTCCAGCCAACAACTCTGAGATACTGTTTTACATTTTATTTTATATTAGCCCTCATTTTTATCTTTTCTCCTAAAGCAATTAATGTAACAATTGTTTCATAAGCTGACAATAACTAGGAATTGTAATGAAACGCTATTAAACCTCAAGTTACCCACCAAACTTGAAGCATTTAGCTGTGGGGTTAAAAGGAACTGCAGATTCTGTTGCACAGTCAACAACAGGATGCAGGACTTGCAGAATATGATTCCTCTAAGATCACTAGCATTCTCCAGACACACATCTCTCTCTCCCCTTAATTACTACAGAGGGAATCTATGGTAATGTAGTTCTTCATCTGGGAACCTTGGATAACTGGGAGAATGCTGGGTCCCTATTCTCTCTAGCATATATTCCAGTCTATTTATACCTGTGACCACAGATACGACAGATTAAGTATGGCCAATATCAGGAGCAGGAAGCAATCAGAAGCTAACTGCTAGCAGAGGTTCCTTGTACTTGAATTAGACATCACCTAGGAATCCTGATTGTTTAAGGTATAAGCTGTTGTTTTTCCTATTTATGTTTTTTATATGTAACACGGGCCTCTAAAAATGCATTCATCTTGTGATTATTCCTTCACTGACTGAAAAGCAAAATGAAAATAAAGCCTGTAATTTTTTTCAGTATATTAGGCACATTCTAATAATCTTCGTCTTTCTCTGTATTAGCAGCTATCTGTAGAAGGCTACTTCAGTCAACAGTGAATGGCTTGAGCAACTGAAAAGCACTTACTTTGTCCCCCGAGACCAAAAGCTTCAAATCCTTACTTTTAAGTTGCTCTAGGCTTGAGACATGATTCCATTCTCCTAAATGGCAGCACTATGCACTGCTGCAATTCCACTGGGTCATTCTTTATTTAAATTCTCATTAAGAGAGGCTTGGGTAACATTACATTTGCAATATACTTCTCCAGATTCTGTATTTTGAAATACAGCTACAAAGCTACAGCAGCTCTTTCATTAACTCACAAATGCCAGACAGAATACTTGGCTTGGCAGCCACATGCAAGTTTTTTGGAATGTTTACAGACAAAAATCCTCTCCCCTGACCAAAACAATAAAAGTAATTATACCCACAGCTTTGGTCTGAAGATTTAAACAGAATACAGCTTGAACAGAAAGTTAATGGTAAGTCAATGTCATCTGATACAGCTTCATACAATTTTCTGCTCCCATCAAACTTTTGAAGATAACGTGGCACCATTATTCATTCAAATTGTGGACATTCCAAGAAAGAAAAACCACAATGATGATGTTGTGTGGGGTTTTTTTTCCCAAATGTTACTTTTTGTACATTGCAATGCAAAGGAATGGACAAAAGCAGAATGCTTGTAGAAATGGTGGTAATAAACATATTTTTGAAAATAGGAACCCATTTATAGATGCACTTTCCACAGACTTTGAGCTAGAGATTGAGCAACCTAAGGTTCTCTGGCCCCAAATCTGCAAGCTACTTTCCACCAAATGATCTACTACTAGATTGCGCAGGTCAGCTGTTTGTAAGACCATAAATGAAATCTGTTATAAGGAAAAGAAAGAACAAAATGTAAATTTTCCTTTTTCCTTGCAATATGTAGGTTTTCGTTTTGATCACATAAGAGATCCTGCCACGTCTGCTATGTTGTTACACTTTCCAAAATGATTTAGCATTAAAGAATGGACATGAAGAACCTCGTTTGATGTGATACAGTAGGCTTTTTTGCTAAAATTTTCTTTGCATCTAAGTGTTTTCGGGAACTCCATCGTAGAGACTATGGGACCATATATAAACTGATAAACCTCTCTGCAGTGCTGTTAGCTGACTGATACCATGTTGTCTTTTGAGCAACCCAGTACAGAGTTGCATAGAGAACACTGAGAACTCCTGAGATAAAGCCTTAACCAAGTTTCCTTCACTTGCCTTGCCATATTTCAGGTGAATGTGCCAAGTCCTGGATGCCCTCTGTTGCATGGAAAGCTTTCAGTTTCTTCTTTTAGATTTGCTCTGCTTTGCAAGAGATTGAAGCCAGGCCTCGCATTCTAGGTAACTCTACTAATTAGGCTAATTAGCTCTATATATCAGATATCTTCCCATGAACTGATGAATATATTAGATGACTTAGAATATGGTCAGCTGCCATTTCAGGAAGCATTAAGACGATCTGTCCCCAGAATGGCCAGTATAGCTCAGATGGAACCGCAGTTTCACCACACATTCTGCTGTAAACACATAACTATGTTATACTACAACATTATGTTTGATCTTTAAAATACAGCTTTGTGTAGTTAACTCATAAATATATGTCCTACAAATTACACAGTGTATTTTCACTTTAAAAAGAGATCTAAACAGGAAAATTAAAAAAAAATATAACATCCTAAATCACTCTACCATATAAGCCAGTCTGTTAAACTGAATCGATATAAAAGCAGTAAAGCCAACTATCACAAAACAACACAAAACACGGTGCAGAATTAAAATCTGTGAATACAACGGAAGTTATACTCAGCTTAGCTTATGCTTGAATTTTACTTTTTACTTTTATATGTATGCATGGACCATGTGTAACCTTAGAAATTTATTACGTAGTCTAACTAATATTAACCAAAAGAATATAAATTCCAAATAGAAATCATAATAGAATGCCATTTTACAGTTTGCAACTTTACTTACAAATGGGACTGAAGATATTTCGGGACAGACTGAAGTAAGACTTCTCTAGTATATGCTAAATTATAATTTCAAACTCTCATAAGAAAAAGAAAAATTCCTGTTCATTTACACACTTAATTCGTAACTGCTACAGTGTAGCTAGTGATTACCGCAAGTACAAAAAAGATAGAATCAGATCTCCCATGACAAAATGCTTATATTTACAACATGCTCGCACATAACTGAACGGACTGATTAAAGCAGTTTAAGCATCTGAGACGTCTACGGTATTAAAGATTGTTTTTCCTAAAAGGATATACAATAATGCTAATATTAGAGTAATTCTTCTAACAGAAATACACTTTTCAGGAGGAAATCACTGTTTATCTTTTTTAACATGGTGAAGACACAGTTCCTTTATAAAGGAAGAGCTGGGGATCTGATCTGTTTTTCAGTTTCCTGTCTTTGATTAAACTCACCAACGTGAACATTTTATAGTAAAGGCGGCTTTTGCGTTTGCTAAGGAAGGATTCTAAGGTTAGGATGGAAATTCTAGTAAAATTAAGAGTAAGAAAACAAAATAACCATAGAATTAAGGGATAATGGATATAACACTGAAAGGAAGTATTGGAGGCTCTACATCTTTTTTGGACGAGGTCACTCCTCTGAGTATCTGGCTGTCACTTACCTGGCATACTAAATAGCAGTTAAACAAAATGACAAAGCAATACAATATCCAAGTAGCCAAAGTATTCACACGAGATGCAGGAGATCTGTTTTCAAGTCCATGCATTAATTAGTGCTATAAAATACACTGGTTAGTCTAAGCCCTCCTATGCCTGCTTTTCTGTTTGCTAGGGGGAGAAAGAGATAAGGATATCAGTTTGAGAATTTTTTGACATTACAACGAACTTCATAGGATTGGAAAATGAAGTTCTTATGAATATTTTCAAAATTCATTCCATGCATACTTACACATTTTACAACAGTATTTCTATGCCGTATTTTCAGAAAGTCATTATGAAAAAAGTTAACCCTACGGGCAAAAGGCACACTAAACTGCAAGCTACAAATCCTTGAGCCAATAAATGCACATTGAACTCTTGTTCCTCGGAAAAATGGCAGAAAGTTCTATCAGAGTCATTCTCGTGGTACATCTCTTTTCACAGTCAGCCTCTATCTTTTGACAAGTCATTAGAAAAGATGACATGTGTATCCTGGCACAACTAGGTCCTTGGGAAAACTTGACAGATGTTCCAGTATAAATCAGTTCTGATGCACATTGTGTTGCCTCCAGAGGCATCTTCTGGTCTTCTACAAAAGGTTACTGAACCATATATAATACAAAAATGCAGATACAATTGTAAGGAATAAATGTAAGGTTCTGCTTTACCCCACTTAGAAAGTCTAATGCATGAATAATGTTCCATCTGCACAATGGTCAAATGTGACTGAAATTGATTTTAGATGTACCACATGGAGCAGCACAGACCTTAACAAGCTTAGTGACATAGGGGACCTTGTCAGGAATCTGTACAAAATTCATGATACAAGAAATTTGTATAAATGGGAATCTGGGACAAAGAAGAATGAGGGTTATATTACAGGAAACTTTTGTACCAAGTAATCAAAACGAATCACATACTGGAGGCGTTCTGAAGTAGAATACAACAAAGTTTAGTCACATTAAATTTATAATAAACGTGTGAAACGTGAAATGTGGAGCTACACATCCTGACCATTAACTTTTCTGGATGCATGAATAAAACTTGGGCAACAGGAACAAAAGTCTTCTGCTAACATGTTCACCTAGATATGTATTTTTTAATTTTTTTTGACTGCAGCTTTACTTTGTCCACAACATACCTTAGTCAACATCACGGTAGCATATCCCACCTGCACCTGTGACAGTCTGGAGTTGCTCTAGCCTTCCTCTTATCACTCCTAAAATACTAGACAATGATCCAATGACATCTGGCAATTCTGCAGAGGAAAGAAGGGAGAGTTAAGAGTAGCAATATCCCACACTTTCTTCCCTCTTCTAATAGCAAATGCTCCATGGCACTGCATGCTGGAGGGAGTTGACATATACAGAATTGCTCTGGCCTCTTGGTTCTCCTTCATGTTTTCGCTTGTGTAATTCTGTAATCATTCTGAGCAGCCGTATTAAACAAAGCAACAGGAAGAACTTGTGTTTAATCTGTATTCAACAGCAGAGAAACTACATTACAGCAGTGCTTTACTTCAGTAATTTTTTGCACACTGAAAAATGCCATTTTATTCTGCTTGCTCTGTTTGACTCACACTTATTTCACATCTTGAGGGCTAGTTTAATTCTCATTACTGGGTTCATCTGGATTCAGCATAACATGAACAACCTGGTGAAAACTCTCCACAAATATATCTGGGGGGGAAAAGCGCACAACTCATTTATAGTCTATTATTCCTCAAAATACAGGGTTTTTTAATAAAGACTATACCAAAATTAACACGTTTTATTGTCAAAAACCAAAATACTAAATGTATCTTAAAATTCTTAGTTTTCAAAGTAAGCCATATATGCAAGCATTTTCTATAATGTTAAATTAAATTACTGACTTTAAATGATTAATAACAAGAAAGTTTATTCTATCTTACCAAAACTATTTCAAAAGCTTGAAGCTTTTTAATGATGAATTTGCTTTCCCGTCCTTCATTAATCTTTGTAAGGATTATGGATTTAGAAAAATAATTAGAAGAATGAAAAAGGCTTTGAGATAAGTATCCTAAATTCTGGAAATGCCCTACGCCAGAACTGGTACCTCTATTCATCAAAAGCTCAGTATCAACAACAGTCTTTGAACAAGTGCTTATAAATATTTTCACCTTTCAACTTGACCTATCATGTTCATCAATATGTAAATACCATTGATGATATTTACATCCATGTGTATTCATTGCACTCTGTTGAACTCATTTCTGGAATATGAAATAACTCATCTCTTCATCAGCTCTTTAAATCCTCTGACTACAGCAGACAAACACCTAACATACAGGAGCCACCACATCCTAACGAGGCAGCCATGTTATCTTCATTTTATAGATGGAGAAGGGAGACAGAAACAATAAAGTTTCCTTTAAATTAGGACATCCAATCTAAAATACTTAGGGATCCATTTTTCAGAGTACTTAAATTTATATCACAGTGAACATTAAAATCACTGATCTAATTTACTTCAAACTGTGTCAGTGTCAAATTCTCAAGTTGTGAGCCAAAAAAATTAGAAAAGTAGCATGAATATTAGTTGCAGTATTTTTAAACATTATTCCAAACCTCCAAACTTGATAAAATTCAATCTGAACAGCATCAAAAAGGACACCGTGCTCTGAAATCCTCCTAGCCTGTCCCACTCAGTATTTCCCACTACATCATGTATTGACAATTCTGCCACCTTTATGGCAATCAAACCAGTTTTTAATGTACAAAGCCACTTCCACATTCATTAGGTTGGTTCACTCCCAGGTCTGTCTTTCCCAACAAGGGTTCAGAATGATAAGGCTCATGTTGAAGAGTGTATCACAATTTATTTAAAAGGGACAAAAAGAGTTCCTCAGTTTTAACAATTCTGAACTTGCAGTTTGATTTTGCAATCTTGGTTTCCTTTGGCTGTGTTTTATGTGAATAGCTTTCCCCATGCTTAAACAAACAAAAAGCAAAACTAAAAAATTCACAGTAATTGAATCTTGACTTTCCGTTCCTTGACCCACAGCATCTCCGCCAATTAGCCCAGTTATGGATTTCCAAACTTTGGAACAGGTAACTGAAGAAGGATGAAGGAAAGTGATGTAGCTTGAAACACCACAGTGCAGTGAAACCCTGGCTCAGCCAAATGGCTGAGAACTGAGACAGCAACGCCAAAACCAACAACGTTTGAGAAGAGGCTTAGCATATCCCAGAGTGTAACTGTGTATGTTGAAAAACCAACCCTCAAACCCAACAGTTTTGGTTTCAGTAAGTAGTTGTTTTTTCCCATCTCGTTCCCTCCTTTGCCATTCAAAAAAATCAGAGAATTGATCTTTTAACATATATAAATGACATAAGAACTGTGAGGACGTGGATAGTCTAGCTGCACAGGAATAATAAATTGAGAAGCCTATAGCTTCTTCCCTACTTCCCTATAAAACAACTGTTTCAGAAATCAGGCTTCCAAGTAGACTCACCAAATATGTCTGAACCCATACGCTCTGTTCAGGAAGGCATTCAGGCACCACAAATTCATGAACTAAAAGGACTGTCAGTCACCAATTTAGTACAGTGATTTATTCTTACATGTTGCAATGGCATTATGAGCCACACACTACTTTGCTTTGAAGGAAAACAAGAGCAGCATTTTTCAAATTGAGTTTAAATTTATACATTGACTCCATAATGTCTCAGGCTGCTTTCTCTAACTCACTTCAAGATTTTGATTACGGAACCATAGAATTTAAAGACATGCAACTGAAATAAAAGTTAATACAATAAAACCAGTTAAGTGTTTCTTTCTACCATCAGTCAATTCAATTTCCACAGATAGGAAATAGAAATAATTCAAATAGTCATTCACCCAGTCTTCTTTTCTTGATTTTGACATACTTTGTTTTGCATTCTTTTAAATGCATCACACTTTAAAGTATTTAGGGATCATATTCCCTGGCATATAAAGATTCTTCAGTATAGATTTATACAGAGGGGACTGCAGCAGCTTGAACGATGGAAGCTAATAACATCAACACAGCATGCGTATGATTTTATGCACAGAAACTTGGCAAGAGTAAGTGTGTTTTTAGTGGAATGTGGCTATGCTAATACTCCCTCCTGTGAATAGCTCCTTTTTACTGTATAATCAAGATCTCCATGCAGTGATCTGAGATGCCTTTTCACAGAGCTGCTTTCAAAAATGAAATTATCTTCATTATTATTAATTTTATGAAAATAAATTGCCTTGGAGTTTAGTGCTAATTACTGTCCCTGTCATATAGCCCAATAAGGGAATGTGTAGAATTTTATGCAACAGAATCTCAAAGATACAGGCTACAACCTTGCAAAGCAATAAAATGACTTCTAATAAGCATAATAGAAACCTTGAGCTAAAATGTCTCTAGTCGCAATTACCTCACAACAGAACATAATACAGACCATATTTCCCCTTTTATTTTAAACTCCAATAATACTACTTTTCTGTACAGAGAAAACTTCAGAATAAATACTACCCTTTTTCTACTGTATTTTACAAGTTGTCAACAAGCATACATGGCTGACAAGGAATCCACATGTGAATTTTGGCATGTCTGGGAGTTTTATTTCCTTGTTTTGCAAATATGAATTTTTTTATTGAAATACTATTGGAAATAAGTATTTAAAAGCACATACAAAAATGCATTAATTCTCGGAAGTTTCTGCCCTGATTTCACCTACAGATGAAGGGTTCAGGAACGCTGAAAAAAACTTACCAACCTTGATTCCTGTTATCACTTAAGAGCAGGCCACATAAGCTCTTGGATCAAATTTAAGATACTTCAGTCTAAAATCACCTGCCAAGTGCTCAACCACAGGCTTAGGTTGAGCTCGCTGTCTAAGACAGTATTGTCTTACATGTCACAACCCGATGGCAGCAATACATGAAATAGGAGCTCTGACACAGCCTCATATACTCACTCCTCAGAACAGCCTTTTTGGAATTCACGTACAAAATTGAGTCCCAAGGCACTCTGAGCAGTAACCTGAAAAGATTTGCTTGATAAGATTGAAAACCACACAACAGCTTATGGAAAACTGCAATACTAATAACAGTTCATCTACCCCAAACCTGGCAGTTTTGAAAATTACTCTTTTTGTTCTCTGACCTTAAAATTCACAAGAGAAAGAAGCTAGAAACATCTGAAAAAAAACAGACCAAACCCCACAAAATCCTAATCCATGCTGTTTCATTTAAAAAGAAGTACCAAAAGGCTTATCTGCAGAAGAAGAGGTCAACAAAGAAACTCCTGCTGCTTTTAGTGCCTTTCTATAAACTACAGTCATCAGAACTAAACAATGTAACACAACATTTCCTACATAGAAATAGCTTAATAACTGCCAGGTAAGAGAAATAAAAGTTTAAAGGAAGAAATAGTTTTCTCTATTCTCTCTTCCTCTCTCCCCCATTCAACCAGGCCTGTCTTAGATGAAGCCATTCAAAAAATCTTAGGGCTTGTATAGGTAAAAAAATTATGAGGAAAGAAGGAAGTTAGTAAGGAATCATTGTTTGGATGCTGGTGTCAATTTTACTTTACCAAATGCAGCACAAATCACCAGCTATATGATAATAGTTACCACTTACACTAAACAGTATTGCAAGCAGGTATTTTTCACTGTACACCCCTGAGACTTTTTGGATTGAAAGCAAAAAACATGTGGATCTGCAGAAACACCACCTTCCTAATTCTTTGGGGTTTTTTAACATAAAGGGTTTATTTATGATACTGGATGCACTGAACACTTCAGTTTTATGAAAAAAACACCCTACTGAAAGTGTTTTTAGAGATATCTAATTAAATAAATATATTGAACACTTATTTTTCTCACAAGTTGAGAAAACAAATGTGAAGTTTCATTAGATATGAAATATCAGGCAAAATAACATAAACATCGCATCCATCACAACCTCATTTGGTTAATTAAATTCAGATGCTCAGCTGAGTAATTTTAATTAATAGCATTGGACATATTTTCAAGTTGTCTGGAAGCAGGAGTTTTCAATAATTTATCCTCCTTTCCTTGGAACTCAGAAATATATTTCATTATTTGATTTTAAATGGCTATGCCTATAAATTTTTCCCATGAACCATCAATTATTGTAACAGTTTGCTCATGATTAACAAGTGGCTAAATAGGAGTGGAACGGGGCTAGCATGTGTTAACTGCAGCTCATTGTTGGAAGATGTTAGCTTGATGGAGACACAGTAAATGCTTTTTATTCTTAACCCAATCTCAAATGCAGATCTCCTGTAAAAGCACTTTTTACTTTCAGATCAGTTAAGGTTGCATTTCAACTCACTCACAGTATTCCCAAGTGACTGCATGAAATCACAGAGCTGTTTTTTCATCTAGAGTGGTAGCTGTACTTTAGACCTCAGCAGCCACTGAAAAATACTGACTCTGATTTTTCCTTTTTCCTAGAAGGAGGAACTGATAATGGATATCGCTCGTTATTCTGTTAATTGAGAATTTGTTATTTTACAAAACATAACTTCTCAAGAATGGAAGAAACCAAAACAAAAATTTCTCTGCCCTGAACAAGGTCTGTTGAACAAGGTTCTTTCAAAACCCTTGTGGTAGGGGGTTTTCCTGATGCTGTGGTCTCTGGTTGTGGACCACACTTGTTTCTTGCTCTGCCTTTTTACCTGCCTTCTACTCCTGGTCTCGGAGCACACACACACACATCCTGTTCAGGACAACCATGCGCTAAGGGGAGGTTTTTAACAGCTCATGCCTGGAGCAAGTCTCATCTTTGTCTTTGATAGTACAGGTACCTACCCACGTTTTGATCTGGCTACTGCTCCTTTTCAACAGCAAATTGTAATGACTTCTCACAGCTATCTTAAATGACATATATCCTGTGTTCTTAGCTAAATTATACCTAGCTCATAACCACTTAATACATACCCATTTTCTTCACAGTTTAAAACATTACTAAGATTGCTAATTCAAGTACTGAAGGCTAGGAAATATCCCCAGGGTTTCCTTTTCAACCTTGGTTTACCTCCTAGGCACCATTAAATACTGTTAATTTTTAATAGCATGCTAATATCCCTTTTTTTCCACTGACTACATTACTGGGGAGTCATTCACCCGCTGAAGGAGCAGCATTCTGCAATCTCACTGCCTTGATCTTAGTTGGTAGCAAGTGAATGATAGAAGATTGCAAAAACCAGTGCACAGGCTTATGCTTAAGGCAGCAGAATACCTGCCTCAGACACAGAGTTCCTTGGTTTGTTTACCATTATCCTGACATTAGACAAAGCCTAAAGCACAAAAGATTTGCCAGAAATGTGCCATCATATGCAAATTTTTCAGTCTAATACTGTTGATAGACCAGCTGATAAGACACTGTATTTATGGTTTACATGTTCTCAAATGCCGGGCACTTGCTATTGCTAAGATTCTCCCACATAATTTTGTTTAACAGGCAATGTTAGTATTTTTTATAGGAAGAAAGTAAAGTGCCACTGCATTAGTCTGCCTGCGTGAGAGCTCAACCTGAAATCACAATGCTCTACTTTCTCCTGTAGAACATCTGTGAAGTATAATTATAATTAAGCACGTCTTGAATATTAATTGTTCTAATGTCACTGATGTAATGTCCTAGGATAGACTGAATCAGTTCTTTTTCAAACTACTGTTTTATTTAAGAGCTTTGCCAGATGTTCTAATCATTTCACTTTGGTTTTTCCACCAGGAAAACAGTTGCTGAAACTTGTGAATCTCCTGCCTTTGCCAACTGTGAAGGAAATAATTTCATCCCCAAAGAGGAGATGAAATCTCTAAGAATCTTCTTTAAAAAAAAAAAAAAAAAAACGAAAAAAGAGACATTTCAGAAACATTTGTATTGCTGCTGGCTTATAGAAGATTTTCCCAAGAACAATGCAATTACTGTAAACCTGGGCAACAATAAGCCCTTTTATTCATTCAAGTAGTCAACTTAGCTTTTCATTTGCGTCTTATTTTTCCAACAGATCATGCAGCAGAAATTCAACTTAGCCTGTTTCAGTGTTATAGAAATGACCATTTTAGAGGACCACATCCTGAACTAATACAACACTCTGTCTTTACTGACTTGAGTGGTCATATGTCAGAATAGAGCATCTGAGGATCTGATCTCTCTCTAAACAACAACTTTTGTAATAGTGGGGAAAGACTCTCAAGAACTGCTCAAACTGAAACGAGTCCTACAGTTACTGATTCTGATAGTCCCAGACCATCGAATGTAAATTCACTTGCATTACTTCATGTGTTACTGTAGCTTCTTTATAAAAAGAACCACAAAAGAAAGACCTTTGCATCAAGGTTCAACAGTGACAATGAATGACTGAAATATCGAACTATGGCCTCAGTAAGAACCCTATTTGCTTCACGTGTTTGTTCTGAAATAGTTCTTTCAAAGGAACCACTTAAAAATTTTTGAATACCACAGTAGTTAAGGAGATGATGTCATTATGTGTCAAGTGCCTTTCAAGAAACAATGAGTTTCTTATTATGCAGTGTTTTCAGCAAGAATACAGATTCCATGGAGCAGGTTACAACTTTTAAATCCACACGAGCTTAACACATACTTGGCAGATTTTGGAATCTTGAGTGGGGGTTGGACCAAGATGACCTCCAGACAGCCCTTCCAAACTCAGCTATCCTGGGACGCGGTGAATGAGGGGTTCATTTATGTGAACAGAGGTAGCAGCACTTATTGCCAGGCTTGTTTTCATGATGAATAAGAGAAATTCAAGATGCAGGCCAAAATCTGGTTGGGTTTTGGCAGGATGAACTTTTGGGCAAGCGTGTTGAAGTTCATGCATAGGTAAGAACACTCTTTTGATTACAAAAGATAACAACGTGCACTTTTTTTTGCTGTGTTCACTTTACACAATATTCACCTACATAAAAATAATTTTAATCAGCATGTGGTAACCGAGGTGAGTTTGGCTAGCTTCATGAAAATCTAGATCAAATTATTCTGCTAGTACTGCACTAACTGCAAATAGAAAATGAATCGTGCCAACATTTCACTGTGCCAACCACATACCTGACAAACAAGTCATATATGAGTCTTGAAGTATCAGATGACACAAACAATATCATGTCCCTGTTCTTTTCATAAAGCCAAGTTCTGTGTGGGGAAATTATCTCAGTCAGAGTACAAGTTAAACAGTTAAATTTTGCCGTAAAGAATTCTTCTACATTTAAGTTTTACACAGAATCAGAGTACGCAATAACACATTTTAAATAGGATATACCTATTCAGAGCATTTTTCTTTCTTCTTATATACCTTGATCAAAATTTCACAATAAATTGGTCTGAGACTGATAGTATTCATCAAGAAATGAGTTCTTGAAAGCATCTTCAAAGGAGATCATGATAGAAGAGCAGAAGACGTAGTTTATCACCATACTCATTAAACAGATGGTATTAGCATGTGTCTCATAAATAACAAGGAAAAAATAGATGAAAAAAAAAAATTTTTCAAAGGTGGCCACAGTTTCTAATATTAATTTACGTGTTAGAAGAAAAACAGTGAAAGAGATATGCAGTAACAAATGTCACTGCAGTGAAACGCTAAGAAAAAAAGTTTTACCCAATTTTTTCCAAATGTTACAATTGTCCCTCTTTTTCCTTATTGTAACATACGGAAGAAAAAGTCAATGTTTAAAAATTTAATTTTTGCATGTAACTATAGCCTTTTTATTATTTAAAATACAACTGAGAGTAAAGGAGGAAAAAATAAAAGCAGAATATTCAGAAAAAGAATACCCACTGTGCCAGAAAGACTTATTTTTGAATCAAAAAGGATAAAAGAATAAATTCCCTGTTCCAATACTTGTAGCTACTAAGAAAAGGCAGAATGGTTTTATTGGAGAGTACAGAAAGACGTCCTAGTTAACAGTCATCCATTCACTCTGAGTCACAAGTAACCAGAAAATACTGTGGTACTGTGACTTTTTCAATTGTCATTCAATGTTTAGGTGGTAACTACGTATACTTTACATAAATGGACACTAGATATCAGTAATCACTGAAGAAAGGCAGTTTTAAAAATAAACGGTCAACACAATTTAGAAAGTATACAAGTAGCTAGTTCCAGCATGATAAAAAGGATGAGCAATGATTCCTCTCTTTTTAGATACGTAGCTAAGAGGATGGTTCTTTCCTAAAATATATTCTGTATTATGTCCACAAAAGTATGCTAAAGATGAAAAAGCATATAAATAATACAAACCTGAACTGAATCCATAGATAATTTTAAAACTACTATGAAAAAACCAGGATATTTAGAAGTGCCATTTGTCCTGTTAGAACATGGGCTTGCTATAAAACTTCAAACAAAATTTACTTTTGCTTTTCTGTAATAATTAATATTAAAATTAAGCACCTCAGTACATGAAATACCTAATATAAGGGATATGCATTTACTCATGGTTTTGTAATAGAACATTTAAAAGATCAGCAAAAGTTTCTGTAACAAAATAAGAACTAAGTTTTCTGATGTATTTATGTTTTTATGCTAGAATTTCACCACAAGAACTCAGCAGACTAAATCCTTTTCTAGACCAATGAAGCACCACCTAAAGCTAATGCAGAAGTACCTGATCAAAGCTGTGAAAAGGCTGCCCATCTAGCAAAACTGGTGTTATCACTGAAGAAGAACAAAAACATATGTTATGTGACTATTTTCACACTATGACTGATTAATTTTGACTTAGCTGGTTGTTTAAGAAATATTGGGTAAGTGCCAGAGATAACTGTTTTCTTTCCTTTTTTTTTTTTTTTTTTTTGTTTCTGGAAGCTTTCATTTAACAATAGAAGACTATGCAGTGCTTCTCAAGTGTTAACACACCTCAGTGCCAACTTGCCAAGTGATGAAGAAAGAAGAAAATTAATTCCCTTTCCTCTACTAACAGAACATGTGTGCCAACTAGTAACTCCAAGCAAATAAGCACATGAAAAAATAAATAATTAAGATTTACAGAGTTGTTCTTTATAAAGTAGACTTGTCTTCTATAATATTACCATAATTTTCAAGTCCGTGACCTTACAATCGTGCAAGCTCTATAATCAAAATCTATTTTCCAATGGCTGATTTGCAGAAGTTCACAGAATTATCAGCGAGGCTGGGCACCGAACCTGCAGATCCACTACTTCAGTTCTCTGTAACTGCTCTCTTCCTTTGGGGAACTTCACAGCTGTCCTCACATCAGCAAAACAGATGGGAACATTTTTTATTTCAACAAAGAAAGCGAGCACATAGTGCACTTGTTTCCACAGAGAGCAAAGGTTCCCTTTAATGGGCTTACTGTATTCTCATTTCCATAATTAATACTGTTAATCAAGAGGCTGAAGTTTAATCTTACATTCCCTTTTCTAGCCTAAACCAAAGACTGATGGCTTCATCATTTCATCAAGACTGGCAGATACTGCTGAGCAAGCCAGAAGTTTTCACAGACAGTAACAGGTCTGCTTTCATACAAGGCTTGCACTACAGAAAGGAACATATTTAAGGAATGAACTCTAATCCTCCATAAACTCCCATATTTTTAATATTACCTTGTCCATAAAATAGATTCATCATAAACCTTTACCATTCTAGTCAACAACACTCACTATTTGAAATGTGTCTTGCTCTTTAGTTGAACATCAAAGTGAGAATAACAAGTAATTTCTAATTATAAACAATGAGAAGGAGCAAGACTACTCCTTGTTAAATTTATTTAATTTTAAAATATCTTTCCCTTTTCTGGGGAATTCATATCCTCAGATCCTTCTGTTCTTCTCACTTTCTAAGCAAGTTCCTTTGAAAGTGCTACTGCGATAAGCTGAGGTCACAGTGTATGACTTCCTTGAATAGTAGAAAAGCACAAAGATTGAAAAAATAGTTGCTCTAGAAATCCTTTTAAAAAAATATCTGTTTTTATACTTAAAGTGCTATTAATTTTATATCCCTGTCAGGAAAATATACAAATTGAATATTTTTTTAAAACATTTTATGTAAATGTTAGATAGCCATAAATAACGCCACATGGGTTGTGTTTTATGTGACACTTTATTCTCAAAAGGTGGAAACATGGTATTTTTTAAAAAATATCATGCATTATTAAGGACTCCTAAGATGTAGAGCACTCAAAAGTTTTTCACTGACTAAAGATGCCCCTAATAATAAGCAGTAAATACCTCGGTACATAGCATAGCCATCAAAAACGTAATTTAACATATGAATCAGCACGCGGTTTCTTATATTACTAGCTATTTTAACTCTAAAGCTATAGGGTTTTATAACTGTTTGTTTGATCCAAATTTCCCAAAGTGTAGGTGCATTTTGTATCACAAAAGCTGATAAATGACATCCATTTACTAAACAGCACTACTGACCTACTTTTACTTTTAAAAGCAATCTCTTACTTAATTTTATACCTCACATGAGGCAGTCTCCACTGAGAAATGTAAAGGAATCTAGCTTCGCAAGACTGCCAGTAAAATATATTTGGTTTTAGACAGTGCAAGCTATAAACAAGATAATGTGTTTCTCATTATATTTATCCCACTCAACACACTATTTTTTGTTAATTATACCAATATACCCTGGGTTGCATATCTCTCTTTTCAACTGAGAAGTAAAAGAAACTATGGGTAAAGCAGTATGACTGGGGAAAAATCAGCTAGGAAATTATCGCTGAGCACAGTTCAACATTATCAAATTCTTATTGATTTCAAATTGTCAGAGGCTGACAAACACACAAAATCTCCTTCTCTTGCCTTCTGATTCCATTACTTAATGTACTAGGCTGAATGACAGCTTTCTAATGTGCTTACTTGTTGCCATCATACTGTTGGACACAGAGCAAATACCTTCTAGACCTTTTTTAAATGGAAGTATAATAGAATCACAGAATCATCTAGGTTGGAAGGGACCTTTAAGATCATTGAGTCCAACTATCAACCTAACACTGCCAAACCCAACACAAAACCATGTCCCTCAGCACCACATCTACCTGGCTTTTAAATACCTCCACAGGTAGTGACTCAATCACTTCCCTGTGCAGCCTGGTCCAATGCTTGACAACCCTTTCCGTGAAGAAATTTTTCCTAATATCCAATCTAAACCAGCCCCGGGACAACTTGAGGCCATTTCCTCTTGTCCTATCACTTGTTCATTCGGAGAAGAGACCAACCCCCACCTGCCTACAGCCTCCTTTCAGGGAGCTGTAGAGAGTAAGAAGGTCTCCCCCTCAGCCTCCTCTTCTCCAGGCTCAACAACCCCAGTTCCCTCAGCCGCTCCTCACAAGACTTGTGCTCCAGACCCCTCACCAGCTTCACTGCCCTTCTCTGGACACGCTCCAGCACCTCAATGTCCTTCTTGGAGTGAGAGGACCAAAACTGAACACAGTATTTGAGGTGGGGCCTCACCAGTGCCAAGTACAGGGGGA
Source organism: Chionis minor (assembly GCA_013398295.1). NCBI lineage: Eukaryota > Metazoa > Chordata > Aves > Charadriiformes > Chionidae > Chionis > Chionis minor. Next base: position 1,416,296 of record VZSF01010865.1, on the reverse strand, counting down.
TGATCACTGCCCCAGTCCTGCTGGCCACACTATTCCTGACACAGGCCAGGATGCTGTTGGCCTTGGGGCCACCTGGGCACACTGCTGGCTCATGTTCAGCCACCTGTCGACCAACACCCCCCCGGCAGCTTTCCAGCCACTCCTCCCGAAGCCTGTAGAGCTGCCTGGGGTTGTTGTGACCCAAGTGCAGAACCCGTCACTTGGCCTTATTGAACTTCACATCGATCCAGCCTGTCCAGATCCCTCTGTAGAGCCACCCTACCCTCCAGCAGGTTGACACTCCCGCCCAACTTGATGTTGTCTGCAAACCTACTGAGGGTGCACCCGATCCCCTCATCCACATCATTGATAAAGATATTAAACAGAACCAGCCCCAGTACTGAGCTCTGGGGAACACCACCTGCGACCAGCCGCCAACCGGATTTAACTCCATTCAGCACCACTCCTTAGGCACGGCCTTCCAGCCAGTTTTTGACCCAGAAAACCACCTGTCCAAGCCATGAGCAGCCAGTTTCTCCAGGAAAACGCTGTGGGAAATGGTGTCAAAGGCTTTACTGAAGCCCAGGTAGACAACATCCACAGCCTTTTCCTCATTCACCAAGTGGGCCACCTTGTCATAGAAGGAGATCAGGTTAGTCAAGCAGGACCTGCCTTTCATGAACCCCTGCTGTCTGGGCTTGACCACCTGGTTGTCCTGCATGTGCTCTATAAAGGCACTCAGGATGATCTGCTCCATAACCTTCCCCAGCACCAAGATCAGACTGACAGGCCTATAGTTCTCCGGATCCTCCTTCCAGCCCTTGTGGATGGGCACCACATTTGCCAAAATCCAGTAAACTGGGACCTACCCAGTTAGCCAGGATTGCTGATAAATGATGGAAAGTAGTATGTGCTAATGATAATACTTGCTTATTAAATAAGGTTTGCTACGATTATTTGAAATAAGTTATCTTAAACTGTGAGTTAGGCAGAAAATATTTTTAAAATTTCTGTGTGATCTTGCAACTGCCATTCTCTTTACTTCAAGACTGGAAGTGGTATTTTTCTCAGTGAAGACAAAATATATCAGTTTCTCCACTACTGGTATATGTTCCACAAGCAGTTTTGTCATAAGTCAAACAACACACTTCAGTGATGACTGCATCAGAGAAGAAGAGATAATTTCAGGTGGCTTTGGTTCCCTATTGATCTGCAAACACTTCCAGTGAGACTGCTGATTACTACAAGCAAAGAATTAAGCACCATTTATTTTTGTCCGCTAACATCAACTAAACACGCACATAAAACATTCGCTAGCAAACTTAATTGGATTTCAATGTATTTTCTGTTACAATCCACAGTTGACATACTTTTTAATTCTTAGTTCAATACTGCAGAACTTACTTTTTCACGCATGAATAAAAAAGTTACTATTATTTTAGTGATGCAGTTATTTTCTTTAAATAATGATTGTTTCAGCAAATAGAAGTTTATATTGTGATATCAAGTGAAAAGGTACGCAATACTTAAGTAGTAAGGATGACAAATTTAAAATGCTGATATGTTGGGCTGAATAAGCAACTGTACCACATACAATAACAGTGTGATGTATGCATGCGTTTTTCAGTTTCTGTATATAAGACATCTGTTTTTGCTGAGCACATCCTTAGCATTGTTAATATTCATACCTCAATGTGAAAACTCACAGGACTATAGCTGTGCTGAATTTTTGCTCGTTATTTTTCTAAATAGAAAGACGTTTGTAACAATTTATTACAGCTCATTAAAAAAAAAAAAGAAACAATTATTTGGTCAATATATGACCTATATTAAGAACAGAGTAACAAAGCAGCACATATTGGATTGTGTTTGTCTAGCATTGAAGAGAACAAATAAATTGACAAATTTTTTTTCCTCAATTATTACATTTTTTTAAAAATCCAGAGTCTTTAAAGATAATATTAATCTAGTGTTTTCATCATGGTGAGAACCATCTAGAAAGTTTCTCATATTTAATGAAAACACATAAACATATTTTATCTAACTGAGGAAAAATGGTTTGTGGAAAAATAAGCATAAATGAAGATACAAATGTCTCAATAAGAAGTTTAAAAACATTGGCAAATAGCTGGAATCCTGGCATACAATCTGAGTCATGTGAGAACAAAGACCTTATAATTCAAAGAATAACTCTTAAATAAAAAGTGATAAATACCTGAGATAGTAGGTTTGACAGCTTACATTATCAGGTCTGACACTGCATAAATTATTGTAATCCAAAATGAAAAGGGTATCATCCAATCTTTTATTACCTAAAAGATCTTGAGCTATTACTAGTTTCTTAATCTCTACAAGATACTCCTATAGTCTGCTACAGGAAACAGTAACTGATCTCCTCGGTCTTACTTATAAAAGAACCAAAGCAAAAAAAAACCCCAACTAGTTAATTTTCTACGTGTATATTACATTGAGAGTCTCAAAACTTCACCTAAAGTTTGCAGAATTTTTAAGTCAAGGGCAAAACAGCACGCGTCTTTCTCCAACGACATCTAGGTGGGAGTCTCAGGCCTTTGTTTCTTGCCAAGAATTGAGAGGATTTGGCACGTACGAACCCTGCAGCGCAGAGCGACTAAAAACCGCACTCAGCTTTCTGACATTGCTCGCACATCTAACTGCTACACAGAGACAGGGATGTACACTGAGTATTTAATCTGCACTCAAATTATGGTTTTCTGTACAATGAGGTTTCCTGTGAACGAAGACAAGCGGCGAGCAGTGGCGCCTATTCCAGGTAGCGACTACTTCTTCCCCTCTGCCGCTCAAAAGATCTACCTGAGCAGTACTGAAATCAGGGAAGTTCGAGACCATCAACTCCTCTCTGGGAACATATTTTAAATGAATGAAGCCCTACTACTGCCTAGGGGTAGTGGGCTTTGACTAATGGAGAATCCAGCCCTGCGGATTTCACGAGTGGGTAGTACAAACTAAGTAACTTACTCCCCATGCCCTCCGGAGAAGCTAGCGGGAGCAAGTAATCGGTTCTGTATTTATTTTGCAGCACACCTCACAATAACTCTCTCTCAGTACGCAAACCTGTTATGCGTAATCTTGTGCAAGACACTCGAGTCCCAGCTTATCCCTTGGGATCATTCTGCATGCTTCAACCCCTGGCCTCGGGATTGCTAGAGGATTAAACTCAGTCTGAAATGGCTCTTAGATACACAAAACACTACTTGAATATTGAAGACTAGATCCTACACTTTTCTCATGGTTTAATTTTTTGAGGCCACTATTTTATTGTAGAATATTAAGTTTCAAAAAGAAAGTTTTCAATAAGACTGTTACGGTTTTGGTTGAAAAAACCATTGATCTTCAAGACTGAATCGCAGTGTAGCAATACACACAGTAGGCTGCAGTCAACGAATCTCGAACATACCCTACAACTTGTAGTTAACATACAATGTCAGCCACGGAATTGAATTTAATTTCCCCAGTAAAAGAAAAATCTGTGCAATCTCTTAACAATCAATTACAGTAATCCAACAGATATGCTCTTTCATAAATCTTACTTACAAAATTAACTTCAGCTTGCCTATACGTAAGTCCCTGTAACAGGGACTGAAAGCACCCAAAACAATAATCGATACGCCATACCGAAAAGTCAGGTACAGGAAATACGTAGAGGTATTTTCACATATCATATGAAAAATACCCTGAAATATGCATAAAGTATATATGAGCCAGGAGGAAATACAGACAAAAATAATGAAAAATGAAATATGAATAGATTTTGAAAGTGAAAAATATCTAATGTACTGAAAGAATAAGGAAAGCAATCTCTATGGTGGCAGAAACTTGGAGAAAAGTATCCTTACAGTCTACAACTCATGCCTCAGGAAAGGCTGTACTTGCTGAAAAACATGCCAGAAGAGGAGCAGGATAAGCTTATTTCTCAGGAATCAAGACCAATCATCAGAGTGGCCACACATACTGGGGAGAGTTGAGGGACAAAATCCCTCATTTATACATTATACCAAATAATTATAAAGGTAAAAAGAGAACATCTTACACTGTTAACAAAAGGAATTAGTTTTGCTAGACTTGTAAATAACTGTCTATAACATGTACAACTTGTGTGCCACCGCCAAGTACCCTTAAGAAAAAAAAAAGGCTTTTGTACAGATTCAGTGCCCTTTGAAGGTATTATTTCTTCATATTGCACTCCACTTTTGAAAAGCAAAAAAATGTTCTGCTTTCTTATATACCATCTAAGGTTATGTGGGACACCTGATCGGGGGCGGGGGGGGGAAGTATGACCAGGTACAACAAGAAATTTCAGAAAAGAAAACAGAGATCTTGGGCTAAAATTAAACAAAGAAAAATGTTAATTCACAACTGAAATGATAACAAAAATGGAACAAGTAGACTACAGCAGCTTTGGCACAAATAATCTAAACACCTAAATATTCAGACAGACACAGAAGGGATACAGAAATTCCTGAGTGTGTCTGAGTGGGAGGAAAATCTTGCTCCAATTAGCAATCTGGAAGTGTTACTGGGCAAGGATCTCTGACAGAGGTAGTATGAGAAACTTAGTAAAGATCTGAAGAAATTTCTCATTTTAAAGTGAAAGCACCATGGTAAAAAGAAAAGGAAGTTGTACTTGACTATTTTCAAGTAGCTGCTGGTGCTGCCTTTGTAGGAGCAACACCAGAAACAAAGAGTTCATACAGCATGGGAATGATCAGAAATGGGACAGCGATATGTTCACAAGACAGCTCATCCCTGAGTGAAATTTCATGTTCCCACCCATTAGCTTTTACTTTTATTGCAAATGGGGACCTAGACTATATTCCCTTATGATCTCCCTCACTTAAAAAAAAAAAAAAAACCAAACCAAAACCCAAACCCTAGGTCTATATGATTTGCAAATTTGCAAATTGAATTTAAACCAGGCAGCTGCTGGTAGTTAACAGACACATTCTTAAAAGCATTTGACAGAAGTTCACTGAAGCACGTTGCAGAGCATCCGCAAAGCCTTTGGAGTTACCCCAACTACTACGTCCTCCTGAGAGAAGAGGATAGGTAATTCAGGTTTTTTTAGAGGCATCTGGATGGTAATCCTTAACATGTCAAAGGAACAGGTATTAAATGGTACATGTAAGTAAATTAGACATTGGAAATACTACTAGAGGATCAAAAACATTTCCTGCCAGCAACAAAAGTGTTAAAACAATCACCTTATTCCACTCACAGCTTGTCCTTAGTTCACTGTTACCTGAATAAGACTGAATAGCGCAATTACAATGCCAATTAAACTTCATTTCTGTACAGATTTTATTAACAAATCTTAAAAAAACCCCAAAACCCTACCTACCAACACTGAAAACAGATTTTCCACAAAATAAAAGTAACATTTATCACCTTCTGTTTTCTTGTGTCATATTACATAGTATTCTCCCACACTTTTCTTAAGCATCATTGATCAAAACACAATCAACCATCAGAGAAACAAGAGGAAGGTCTTATTTCTATCCTTTATTTTTCTATTCTTCTGGGGGAATTTGCTTCGAGGGAACTTTCCCCCCCTGCTCCTAATGTCTGCCTTCTCCTTTAATCTCCCCCTTCCATTTGTTCTGGAGTTGCTGTATTTTCCTGCTCCCTGCTGTCCCTGGTTTGGTTTCCTCCGCTCCGCTCCCAGTGAGTCCCCAGAACCTGATTCTCGCTAATCACCAGGACACTGGCCATAAAAGCTCATTCTCTCCCAAAATAACTTCATAAACTGTCTTGAGGAAAGGCACATTGGAGCATCCTAGAGGCACAGGTACACCGAAGCAAGAAACCTGACTGCAAGACAGAATTACTCTTCTCCCATCTTTCTGCAACCTAGCATGACAGATAATTTGTTTAAAGAAAAACAAAAAGACTGTATATGCAGGGTACTTTTGGGTGAATAGACTGAGGTTAATGTGACATAACATCCTTTGTAAAGATCTAAGAAATTAAATCCTGATCCTGCTCTTAAACATGCAAGCAGCAGCATCAGAGCTCCATACTGAGCTAACCACTTTCATTAATGTCAATGAAAACACAATTAGGGCTCTGCAGAATGTGCCTAAAAATGTCAGCTTACATTTCTAGAAGAAAAACATTTACGCTATGAAGCATGTACAGTATAATACACATAAACAGGGCAAGCAGTCCAGAAATTAGGAACAAGCGAGTGAATATTCATATCTGCCATGTAAATTCTTTTACAGATTCATATGTCTATATTTAGATGTTTATAAGTTTTTAAAAACTGTTCACATACAAGTCACAAAAGGCAAGCAAAGACTAGATCTGATCTGTACTTACAAAACATCGAAAAGCACAAGGGTAGTTTCCAAATTCTGTTCTTACTGGGATGCTAAGGGAAAAAACTCCCACACCTTCAATTTGCATTCACAGTATTTGTCTACAGTCAATAAAACTAAATGCAAATATGAAAGTGAATTTAAATCAGATTGACCGTAAAGACTTAAACCCTTACTCTGATGGTGATTTTGGGTTGCAAAGGATGCACTTACCTGATCCAGATACAACTAAATCTATGGCCTAATTCAGTCTCAGCTCATACGAAAAACAACCTACATGTGCTAGAGCACTTCACTTCTGCAGAGCTTTGCAAGGGTACTAACAATACAAAAACGTTTTCTATGTTTTTCCTTTGAGTGAATTTTTTTCCTTATATATCTTGAGTTGTTCTTTTTGTTCTTTACTTGACTTAACATGAAGATGCCTGGAAGCAGTAAAATATTTTCTCTTCCTTATTCTACTGTCAGCAGCATTACTTTGACCTTATCAGACAAATTTATGTTGACAATTTTCTCAAACTGTATTCTCTCATGAGCTACTATACGTGCATCTTTATATTATCTAGTGTAATTTCGATGTGTGAGGAATTTTTTAATTATTAATTTTGTCCCGTTTTAAAAGTATATATTAAAAATGGAAAGTAATCCCTGGACACATAAATCTGTGTTGCACTTTATGAATAATACCAATAAATAAATATTAATGCTTCTATTTCATTTATATTTCAAGATTAAAGCTATGCAGCTTGAGATTCCCAATAATTAAAGTTACAATTGCCTAATGCTTCACACCAAAATGTTATGGTACTTTTCAGGTTGAAAGTGTGAGGAGCTGCTGCTCACAGCACTATAGCGCAGTAAGAATGAAACAAAGGCACCACTGATCTGGAGAATCAATGAAAAAGGAATTATGTAATGACATTTCAGTCCTGTTAAAAGACAGCTTCTGGTGGCACCAGAGATCCACAAAGCTTTCAGATGATGGATATTCACTAACTATTTCAATAGTATTTTTGTTATGCAACAAACGGAGAAAAATATGAAGGGGGACAAAAATGCTCAATAAATTATAAAGCTGCACAAATTCAACCAAATTCCATTTGCAAAAAGCTTAAAAGCTCTTCCTTAAAACAGCATTAACCTGATTTAACTGATGTCAGACAATTCATTCGAACCAACTTAATATTGTTACAAAGTCCACAGGAAACTTTGGTTAATCTCATACTTGCTGGCAAGCCGCACTTAGAAATAACAAGTTTGTTCTCACACAAAGAAAAATATCTGCAGTATATAACTGGCAATCTACAGTTCACAACTGTCTCCCTCCAGCAATGCATGCCACTGCAGTCCTGTCTGAGCAGAGAAATAATCCACCTGTTGTTAACAGGTGTATTTAATTCTACAGGAAATGAACATGCGCTCCACAAAAAAGCGTCTAACTGAAAAAAGTATCCAAGGAGGTACACACGACTCTTTTGGTACCCTCACTTCTAAGAGGTCTCTCAAGAGAAGCAGATGTCCAGGCTCAGGAAACCCAAAACTCAGAGGAAACACTTGAAACTTTACCATTTCCAGACTGTCCTGGCATTGCCCCCACCTACCCACCCACATCCCTAAGCGCTATCTGCAGCGCTCAATGCCAAGGTCATGTAGCAGCTCCTTGGAAGACTGTGAACAGACAATGTACTTGGGAGCAGGGAAACACCACCATCCCTCCACTCCTCCTCCCCGCAAATCCCTCTGCTAAAGAAGCCTGACATAGATCTTACTTATTTTGAGTAATTACTTATTTTGAATTATTACTTTACAAATTTTGAGCACCCTGACAGCGATCTCAGAGTTGCTCATGGGAAAGTATGAGAAACAATGAAGGCCATACTCTCGGGAATTAGCCTGAAACATCCAACTTTGGTCATAGCAACCATCTTTTCTTACCAGCAGCGTATCACTTCCCCGGTTCCCCATGGCAGGCTGCTGTAAACAAGCAGCCCGAAAGAGCTCAACTTCTAGCTCATAAATTACCACCTTGGCTTAATCCCGCTCACTTGTATCGGCTCAGGAAGAGTTAGAATTCTGAAATTCAACTTTCTAAGGCTTTTTCTGGTGTTTCAGTTTGGAATAAAACCATCTCTCTTGGTGTTAATTTTAGGAATCTGGGATATGCCATGTGGAGTCCCCACTCCAGAGACAATTCTCTCATGAGTATCTTTGTTTTGACTTCTTATTTCTTTTTAGCTTTGGGTTTTGGTTTTTTTTTTGTCATCTCTTTTAAGTGTTTGTCAGGATAAACCCTAAAGAGAGCCTACAGGGATGCAGCAAAAGGGAAACTGAAGGCTAAAAATCAAGCTTCATAGTCCACAGGGTCTGTATTTTTTTTTCATATGGAAATCCATGACCAAAGAACAATGTTTTCTGCGACTCCTGAAAATGATATGAGTGTAGGACCTCACAAGGAGGATCTGAATTGCTCTGTGCAGCTGGGTTTAGCTGACATTGTTACCTGCTTAGAAGGAGGGAGCCAGAACCGCTGGAGTAAAAATGACCTTTACGATGGATGGTTTACTTTGCAAATAAAACCTCTTGAGTGAAGGAAAACAGCTTTGCTGTGTCTCAGGATAGATCTTGTCCCCTTGCTCTCTAGGCACTACTGGTGGAAAAGGACTTCGAGATTAAGGAGACAATAAAATTTCCTTCTCACTCTGAAAGCTGGGGGAATAGGTTTCTGTGGCAAGGAAGCAATAGAGAGGCTTTGGGAAAAAAAAATAAATAAAAAGCCATCCACATGGCATTTCTTGCAACTCCCTCAGCTGCTGTGGCATGGACTCACCCATCTGTTATCAGACGACACTTTCACTACAGCGCCAAATTGTTCAGGGTGGAGATCATTCACATGTCAGCTGGGACTTCGTTTCAGTGTAGCCTGCTCAACCGCCCTGGCAAAGCATTTTTCATGAAACATTTGGGAGATGAGTTTCTACGGCCTGTCAATTATGATAAAGGAATGGGAAAGGGACACGTTCCTCAAAACAGTACTTCAGAGATGTTTTTCTTTTTCCTTTTTTTTTTTTAAATTAATTTTATGTGGCTTTGGTAATAAAAAAAGCCAATGGAAAAATGAAAGTTACTCTACTTCTACAGAGCCTTTAAAAGTCCTGTGTGAATTCTTCAAGACCATGTCCTGAAGGTGATGTCGAAGAAGGAATGCCAAGAACTCTGCCGCAGAACTGGGGCCACCCAACGCCAACAAAAAGACTGCACCTGCCTCTGCCACCACTGCCGGTTATGCCCCAAGACCAGCATGCAATCCTTATTATGCACCAGATTGATCATTTCTCTGCTGGTAACTGAAGAAGACATATGACTCACACAAAAGACTTATTACCGTTATATAATCTTTTCTTTTACAAACATTAATCTTCTCAGTGTCCATTATTGATTTATGTACAAAGGATGGTGAAATTAATCAGCTTCTTCAAATTATGCCCATAAGCAATGACTATGGGAAGAAAAAGTCATTTAAATTTTAATGTAGAATCATGCAGAAAATATTTTAACAAGATGGCATCAAACTAAAGAAAACAGAATCCTGACGTATCCAGAAAAAAAAAAAAAATCATTCTTGAAATCGAAACCTCCCATTTGATCTGCAGAATGAATGAGTGCCTGCAGTATTCCCCACCTGCATTTCTGCTTCCCAATTAATATTTTGGTTTTGTTGTTGGGCAAGCTGCGAGTGCATATACTCCAGGCTACATGATTGTGCTGCTCTTTTGTGAAAGTGACCTAAAATGACATTGAATGATACTTTATCCATAGTAGATGTCAGAACAGCTTAAAGCAAGCGCTAGAAACAGCCATAAGAACACAGGTAAAAGTTAGAGGAAATTCATGAGAGACTGGACAACATTTGACTTCTACTGTAAAATAACACCGTCACTTCATAAAGATACATTTGTATATTATACACATATATTAAATCTTTTCTGTTTTTTCTCTCTACATAAAAATAAGACATGGTGACAAATATTCTTTATCAGGCCTACCAGCTGGACTCAAATATATTGTCAACGTCAGCTCAAATCTGTGTTTGGGGCTGCGTTCAGTTGATATTTTACTCACATAAAATATTCATACTTGGGAAATACCTAAAACAAGCCATTTGAAACATAGCCTTATTTTTTGTCAAGCTAATCCTAGACTGAAAAGCAAGATACCATATCATACAGTTAACTTCTCAGTCAGCTTGAACCATCATGAAAAATCAGAACAATTTTTGTCCCTTCTTCAGTGTTTGAATAGCGGCACACTCTGAACCAAACCTTAAACTTTTCAAGCTTCTCTATCACTCTGGTTTGTCCTCATGGTTCCATAGTGCTGTCCAGTACTTTTTTTTCCCCGCAAGCGTACAGCTGAAGACCAGGGATGTGCTTTGCAGTCTGGAGCTTACTGCCTGCCCTTGGAGACCTTTGGATAATGGTGAGACAGGCTTATGACTGTTGTAGAGGCAGAGAGGAAAAAGCAAATGATGCGGTAAGTCATTCTATATAAGCATGCACAGTTTACATATGGGGCCAGCTGCACTGAGAATGTCAAACCTAAATGCTACACATATATATAGTAGTAGCGAGTCAAGATGCTCCAGCTGAACAAACAACTTGTCTATGCCTTTATAAGACAATAGGAATCCATAGAACAAAGTTGCAATCCTACAGAAGTAAATGACTTTTGATACTGAATCTTTCAAGGACTGAACACATTACTGATAGCAGGCCATTCCCCTGCAGTAATAGAAGATTATAATGTCTGTGATAATGTCAGAGGGCTAGATGTGCCGCATTAACCAACACAGCAGCCAACAGTAATGTATGACGCCGTTCAACTCATTTTCAAGGCTTACTCACTTCACAACAGCCTTCGATAAACTGCAAATCCAGTTTAACAGCTGAGCTGAGCAATCAATCATTCAGAAACAAGATTCAGAGCAGTGCTGGTGAACACACGGAAGGCAATTAGATGCCACCGTTTGTGAAATAATATTGGTGGGAATTCTTCTCCCTCATCTGATTTATTTCTGTCAATCCGCAGTTTAGATTCTGTGTCATGATTAACTCCTTTGTCCTGAGATGCCATATAAATGTAACGCTGGCATTATTAAATGCTTTTGAAAGTAATTCTGAATCTCACAATTGCTGAGGAAATTGATTAAAGAGAGTTAGCTACCACTGCTAATTTGCAACTGGCTATTTTTAATGACAGACTGACAAAATGAAATGCTAAGCTTGAGAATAAAAACCCAGTTTATATAATATGTTAACTTGTACAGAACCCATTTGCATAAACATTTGTAGGATAAAATGAGTCTTCGGGCAGTTCAGAATATCCAGGCTGGCTGGTTTGGAAGAGAGGCTAGACAAAAATATAGTGACTGCACTACCAAACTACAATGTCAAAAGTATCCATCAAAAGTCATAATCTGCAGAACTTGTTTGTCAGGTTCCACAGAGTAAGTTTTTAGCTTGTGCTCTGCTTCAATACCAGCAATTAAACTCATCAGAGAGAGTTCAAAGAACCAATAAAGATCATATTCAAGGACAAAAGAAGTGAGAAAGTTTGGAACATGTAATTCAAACAAGTAAGAAGGTACGCAGTAGTCTCCCAATGCAGTGTATGAAAGATGGAAAATCCAAGGTGCAGGATAATTGCTTTAAGAGAAACAAAACTGTTCCAGGAATACCAGGATGATATTAAACAGAAAACTTATATAAAACAGGTCTGTCTAAATAGCAGATCACCTTTTTTCCCCCCAAAGAGAGAGACACAAAAGTATTTGAAGCAATCAAAAGATAAAAATCTGCACTGGTTGCTCTCCAGAAAGCAAGGTAAAACTGAATGCCTATGTCCTTACAAACACATTGGACAGATTTCTAAAACCTTCTGAAAAACAGGTTTAAGGCAGAGAGAAAAAGAAAAATCTGATTTCTGTAGAGGATTTTATATCCTCATTCTGTTGTAACCGTGTTAAGAGAAAGTTTAAGTGATCGCTATTTTAAAATAATTTAGAATATTATAGTAATAGGGACATATTTAATGCGAACACTGCAAATGGATCTGGTTTACTGATAATCAATGCATTAGAAGCATTCTCAGAACCCTGAAAATTGATTATCTGCATTTCGAAACCTATGCAAATCAATTGACTACAGCTAAGCAAAAGGTGAAATTCTATTTTATGGTAATTTAGGAGTTTTCAAAACATGCACATTTGACAGAGTTTTGAGTGTTTACACAGGGACAAAAGCAAATCTCTTGAACACTAGCTTGTGAGAATGGGACACAGCATCGATGCATCTGTATTCAGACTGGACTTCAGGTTTTTGAAAAGGATGTCTGAGCTGACAATATAAGCAATTCAAGTGGTATTTCTTTCCTGTCGCCAGACTTGACACCTGAATGCTTGATGAACTTCACACAAGCATCTATTCCCAGATAGCAGGGTACAGATGCTGTAGGCTCAAATTAAGGAGCAATTTTGTAGTTCATGAGCTTCATCGTCTACCACAATTCTACAAAAAGCAGAGGGCTATCAGCCTAAAAATTCCTGTTTTCCAATATGAAATATGTAGACGCCTACATCATATACATGAGCATATCACTTCATCTCACCAAGTTCTTACCCTGTGATAAGAAATCATATGAAATTCCTGCAATGAACATATTTACATATAATAATTTGCTGTAAATCCACATTTGATTTTCCATAAAAAGTGGTCCACTTCTAAAAATAATCTTCTAAAACTTCTCAATTAAGATTGAAATGTCTATTGTATTTTGCTTGATATATAAATACTTTGAGCCATTGTGTAGCTCAGCTTGTCAGTATTGGGGGTCATTATTGTTTTAATTGTTTGCTGAGATCTTAAAAAAGAATTCTATGTCAAGTAATTTTCAGATGACTGGTTAGCAGATAAATTACAGTCTGTATTACATTGTAGTGGGCTTGCATTACATTCTTCGCAATGTCTTTACTGTTGCAAAAGAAAATAATTTTGAACACAAGTCTTATAGTCAAATTCCTAATGTATCTTAAGGTATAGGGATCTCCTGATTAAGTACAGTGTTTAAAGTCTAGTTAGAAAATAGTTTTTTCATCTGCATTCCAACTATCACTAGTTGCACTTTTTAAAGGCTGATAGCAGAGTTTTCTCAAGAATCCATCAACCTCATTAAGCGCCAGCAAAATCTGGGCTACAATTCAAGATGACAATGTTTGCACTTGGAAAAAAAGGCAACATGAGCCAATATTCAAATTCAGTGCAAGACTTCACTAGCTATCCAGGTACAACTACAATAAAAACAGCTCAACAGTCACTGGAAAAAACAACACCTCTGACTTAAATGTAATGAAACAGAGAAAATGAGTGGCTCTTTCCAAAGTATAACTGAGGTATGATGTAATTTTTCCCCTACTGTCTAAATATGATGCTTATTAGTTTTATAGATATAGTATACTTACTTCAGAATTGAATTAATAAAAGAACTACTTGACTGTAAAAACACAATAAGCAAGAAAACATAACTGTATATACATCAAATATCGTACACACCCTCTGAGAACCTAACCATTACTAATAACAAGAGTCAGTGAAGGGCTACATCTCATCTATTATGATAATTCATTCTTCTTGCCCTCCTGGTGCAAGCCCTCCCTTTTTTTTTTGTCCCATTAGCCATTTGAGATTCATTCATGAATTGGCAACTCTAAAGCTTTTTGCATAGTTATTTTTCACCAACTACAAATGCCATGGTTAAAGTTATATGGGCCATCCATACCTGGTTATACAAAAACATATAAAATTATTCTGGTTGATATCAAAGTAAGGGAATGTGNCCCCCCGCAGAAGGATAGGGGGAAGAGAAAAGGAGGAGAAAAGAAAGGGATAAAGACTCCTGGGTTGAGATAAAGACAGTTTAATAGAACAATATCAGAAAAGGAAAAGAGCAGGAATAGTAATAATAACACAAGTCACTCTCACCACACTGTAAATTGGTGTATTGGCACCATCCCAAACAGTGGCCACGAATTCCCACTCCCCGGCCAACCCCAATTGATCTCCTAAGCATGACATCTATGGTACGGAATATTCCACTGACCATTCCATTCTTCTGTCTATGCTCCTTCACAGCTTCTATGGGAAGCTGAAAAAGAGTCCTTGAGTACTATAAATAGCACCTAGCAACAACTAAAACAGTATGCATTATTGATATGCCTTTCCTACCAAACCTGAAACACAGCAGCTGCTAAGAAGAAAATTAACTCTATCCCAGCTGAAACCAGAACACGCCACCATCTTTGCCCATATTTCTTTAACGGTAACATAAATACATCATTCATGACTACGACTGAGGCTTTGTGGCCAGGTCTGAGAGCACTGAACACAGACCAGCTCCATGTTCAGCAGAGCCAAACCAACACTGACTCATTATTCTGCTTCCATTCAGGTCCTTTACTTTGGCACCTGCCATAAACCCCAGAACATTTGCATTAGAGAACATTTTAGCAGCTCAGAAACAAATAGAAAATCAGTAAGTTAAAAGATAAGGAGAGGGCTTAGCTTGTTTTGAATGGCCTAACTGAAGATAGGGAAAGATAGTTCAGCTCTCTAAGTGAATCTAAAAATGCTGTCAGAGCCGTGTATGTGGTTGGAGACTATTCCAACAAAGATACTGGAGCATATCAATGTCAGTTTTCAATGTACCTGGAATTTGAAATATGTTTTTTCATAAGAAAATTGGATTTTGTAGGATAAAGAAGAACACAGAAAAACAGAAGTTGGATTCAAAAAAGAAAGGAGTACTGGCTCAGGGTAATTTCCAAATTTATTGGAATTTATGGGGCAAAATTTATTAAAAACTCTTTAAAAATCAATAGGTGTGTAATTAGGAAAACAAAAAGGCAGCAAAAATGCTAGAATATCACTGTATGTGCAGAAAAATGAGTACTGCTTCCCAGAAACACACCTCAGGGAAAAGGAAAAACCTTTCACAGTCCCTGTATACAATGAGAAAGGAGTACAAAAGACATGAATTCATTTGCAAAAAACAAAACCCTACATTTTTCCCCTCATTGGTTCTGTTTGTCTTTTTTATTGTCACTGCAGGACAGAGAAATCCTTTCCCCTTTAAATGAGAGAGGGCAGGATCCACTCTCTTTTGCTTTGGAGAACAAAAGCCACCCTTTAGTCTATAGACTAGTCTCTGTCCATTTGCTTTAAAGGACATTTACCAGCACAAAATAATCATCAGGTTTTGACGACAATCTTTCTAGTATTTGTTGCTGAAACAACCCCCGATACAATCTCTGACCTTCCTTGTGGTTGAAAGTGCCCTCACACGGCGTATTGGCTTAGACTAATCACTTTGTAATATTCAAATCTTTTTTTTTTCCTTGCCATAGCTCACCACAGGCATTCTCCTCAGTACATTTCTACGTATACCCTTAGTATATTATCTGCTTCAGATAAAAGACAGGCTTTTGAAAATTTTACCTCTACCAATCAGTCTTCTACAACAAACATTGTCATGCATTTCTGGGTCACAATATATGAAAATATGACTACAACTGATTTTTAGTTGACAGAAGTACAAAAACTCATGAAATACCCACTAATCAGCATTTCTTTAGGGGGGGGGAAACCCTGAATACAGATTGCCTTAATACAGACAATTATATTAATCAGGCAGCAGCACCAAGCAATACATGGAAGCACTGAAGTCTGCATGCACACATGAGATCTGCAGGCCTTGTCAAATAGCTTGCTTCTGGCTATCTTCAGTCTTGTAACATTTTCACATTAATTTTGGGCAGCATGAATTATCCCACTTTTCAACAAGAAATCCTCGGGGCACTTTAAACATGCTTGAAAATAAATAATTAATGCATTGGACACTATTAATTAGCAAAACTCAGAAACAGCTACTGTTACAGATCCTGCAAAGTTTTTCTAAACTTGTCAAGCTGTTAATAATAAATAGGGTGGAAATGGCCAATTAACATACTTAAATAACAACCTTTATAAACAGAGAAAAATGCTACTTTTTCTGTTCTTTTGATACTAGAAAAAAGCCGTGCCAACTCTGCTACTCTAGCCCTGATACTTCACTAACAGAAATGTCGTTTTACACTTAAAGGGGATCTCCATATGAACTAGACCTATGGAACCAAACACAGTACCTAACCGTGACAATTTGTTTCAGATATTGGAAATACATGCATTTACGGTTTTGTGTGACAGTGAAGTTTGTTAAAAATAACATTTGAAGGTGAAGATTTATGACTATATTTACTTACACTGGCAATTTTGAAAATCACAGGTCTATAGTCCTACAGGTTCTATTACAGCGACATATGACTTCTCTAAGGCACCAAGACAAAACATAACTAATTGGTTTTCTAGTGTCAGCTTTTTCTAATAAAGACTCACTTTCATTGTAGCACTGGAAATGATGAAATAAAAACATGATGATGATTGGGAGTAGTCAGCATGGATTTACAAAGGGGAAGTCATGTGTAATGAACCTGATACTGCTGGGCTCAAAGGTTTGTGTTGAGCAGCACACATTCCAGCTAGAGGCCCTACTGTTACATTAGTGGAAAATAACCCACAACAGTGTGATGTCAACAGGATCAAGGAGAGAAAAAGAAGCAAAATCAGGCAGCTGTGCGACTCCTTTTCTCTCCTTTCTCCTAGAAATTAATCGATCTGGCAAAAGAGAAAATGATACAAAATTGACTGTTATAGCATTTGAGGCTTACAAATATCCATCTTCAAGTGAGCAAGACACTGATAGAGCTTATACAGCGCAGTGGTATGGCACAGACCATCTACTTGACAGTCTACAAAAGCTGCAGTACACTAAGCTATAATATTGTTGTTGCACTACCAGTTCATTTATTCATGAACTGCGGAGGAAAATAAGCACATGGAATGTATACAAATTTTCAGTTCAAAAGTTACTGCCATCAAGGGACAGCCTTAAGTTATGCACTACCTGTAAAAAAAAAAAAAAAAAAAAAAAGTTTGGGGTTGGTTGGTTGGTTTTTTTTTTTGTCCCCCGAAAGCATGCATTGCATCTAATGAGCACACCCCTTAGCCTCTTTCTTTTGAAATAAAGTGTTCTTTTGTTGCTTGAGGCTCACACTCAGCATGACATGTTCACCAGAAACAAAACTGGTCCAGAAGTTCTGAAATAAGTTTGATTTTTTGCCTTTTTTTTTTTTTCTTTTCCAAACTGTAAGCTTCCAGCTTCCTATTTAACTGCATCCTCGTTGGCTACTCTTGCCTACATGTGGTCATGCAATAAAAACAACCTTGCATAGCAGAGTAATCCACTAAAGGACACAGACAAGATAAATAAAGATTTTTAGGCAATGATCAGAGAAGAAATTCTGTTCTGGGGGGTAATGCAGCCCAGAGAGCATTTATGTTTACTTTAACTTCATTGAAAATACTTTAAAAGTGTAAAAATCTTGACTAGCGTATGCAAGATTAAAATGATCTGTATTTGAGATTCAGCTGTCCCGAATAACTTAGGGCAAATTATACCTGAGCTGGCCAGTTCTCAGAGCAGCCTGAAGCCTGATGGAGTCCTGAGATCCAGCTGCCAACGCTGCCTACTAAACCCAAAAACTCTTGAGACAGGAGATGTCAGAGACCACCTAGAGGGAACCACAAACCAAGAGGTCTTCCTTATCTGGGTGAAATGATGGACTACACAAGGTTGGCAAGACGTCCAGTCCAGCAGATGACGAAAGCTTCAATATAACAGTATGGAAACTCGGTACACCCAGGCCTTTTTAAAAGAGACTAACCAAGATTCACTGCCTTAAGTATCCTCGGAGTTCTGACAAAAGATAGTTAAGTCTTTGTGATAACATCAATATTTTGGGCTTATTAATGAACAGTGCTGTGTATCTAGAAAAGCATAATTGTGTGGTTTTCTGACTGTCTTATGCAAAAGAACAACAAATATATATAAGTTTCCATATAAAACATTTGTTAATGAATAAATTTAATTGATAACTAAGAATTAAAAGGATAGAAATTTCTACCAATGACCTAACGAAATGAAAAACCTGTGACCTGTTACACCACCAAACACTCCCAATCAAGCCACATTCATAGATTTTGAATAACCAGAAAGACTTCAAACATATGAAATCTTCAGATTTAGTTATGATGAAATTAGAAGTTATCTATTTCAAAAAGTAATGGTGGCTTCAGAAAAAAATAAGGGTAAAGTACATACCTATACACTTGCAACGAAAAAGCAGTATTAGTAAACGAGAAACAGAAAATATTCAGTTTGCTGTTTCTCTATGAAATTCAGAACAAGAACTTAAATTAATGTCATTTAAAATATTTTATACACATACCTTACCATTTTTCTAATTCTTCACTTTAGATTTCACAATGTATTAATTATTAAAACAGGTTATTGAGTTGGCACTTCAAACTAAGAAAACCAAACTAAACAGCTAGGAAATGTGATGAGCATTTCCTTCTTTTTCTTACAGTAGAATCTCTTTTACTGTAGCTTTCAAAGTGTTACCACAGTGCTTATATTTTCCTCTGTCCGCCTCATTCAGAAAAAAGCACAAAAATGGGGGTAGAGAGAGATGACGAAAACTTCTGGCGTAGTTGACATCTGATCTGAATTCTGATTACCACCTGCTGTATCGTTTAACTAGAAACAAGACCTAAAATCTCTCTAGAGAATATATGACTGTGATTTAGCTAACTGACATCTGGATGCTCTACATAAATATAGCTGAAAGAACATTTTCCTGGCAGTTACAAGCCTGACTGGTAAAGTAAGCAGTTTGAGCATTAAGGCTTCAGGTGGCTCATTACATCTCTATTGACAACTCAAATATTGTTTTCCCTAAATCTCAAACCAGTTCCTACACAAACTCTTAGCACCGTGCACAGTTGAGTTCTGTGACCAACTTGGGAGGGGAGGTCTTTGTCTTCACATTAGACTACGCAGGTACACATAACAAAGGAGGCAGGAATGCTTTGTACGTATCCAGTCCAACTTAGAAAAATTCTATTTTGCAAGAGGGATTGTACTGTTCATCGTCTATTCTGTATTTCACAATGAAAACTACAATATATCAAAATAGGTATCTACAAATACAGGTTCATTTCATTTATACGTAGGTCAACAAAGACAGAGTAGCACAAGCGGCACATTCAAAGCTGTACAGAACTGCAAATCAGTGGAACAACCTCTTGAAAGTTTAAAAATCCCTGTTTTTACGGAAGGTTACTTGTCATCACGATCAAACTTATTGAACAGAATCGGGTAGAAGAAACATTGTTGGGCAGATCCTCTGCACTTGACAAATAAATCCAGAACCAGCTTGTTCCAGCAATTTAACGTAGAAAGAAAGGCATTTTCATATTAACACCATAAGGTCTTACTAGGAAAAGAGAAGTCACAAAATAAAGGAATACTTAGGATAAAAGTTAGCTAATGAAAACCTTGTGACTTAAGAGTGGATTTATACCAAGCATCTGTACAAATACAGACTGATGCACTGCTAAACTGTAAAAAATTTTATCTTCTGCTAAAAACATTTGGAGCTAGGATTTTGGCGATACAGCTGAACTTTTTCTCTGAACAGATTCAAAGAGCTTTAGCACATAGTTTCATTTGCTAGATTAAATATATAAGAAAAATAAAATAAATGAATTTTACCCTCTTGAATTGAAAAAAGCCAGTTAAATGCATTTTAGAATCAGCAACAACTGCAGAATCCGCACTCTATCAAGCTGTTACCCAGTTTTTATAAAATTAAGAGACACATTCAGAAGCCTTAATATGATAATGCATTAATATAATAGCGCATTGTGTCTCAATATCACTACAGGACAACTTTTAAAATGCAAAACAAAATTAAGTTGCAACATAACCTGATTCAATCTAATTTGTTAAATCCCATTTAGTCAAGTTTGCAAACTCTTTTCTGCCAACATCAGCTGTTTTGGTTGCCAGTTAGTAACAACATTACTACTACTGCGAGAAAAGGTGAAGCCACGGGCACCGCTACGGTGCACAGACCTCTTACTGCCTTCTGCAAATATGTGCTTTAGCAAAGGGCTGCTTACATAGCTCGAGGGTCTAACTGCTGGATAGAAGAAATCCTACTAAACTGGATACGAGTCAAATACTGCAATCCTCTAATTTACTTGAAAGCTTCCACAATTTCTACTATCAGAAATTTCTTACATTTCTTAATATGGTCGATTCACCAGAACTGGTTGGAAAATCATAAAAGCAGTAAACATTTTCTATGAGCAGGCAATAGTAGCTGGGAATTTTCTACTTAGTCGTGGAGAGTATGCAGCGGTGCATAGAAAATGTAGATCTTGATTTTTCTAATAGTGCAGAATACACTAGCTTTAAGTAGATGTTCTCAGGTCTGTTTAAAATCATAATGGATCAATTTAGTTTACTCTGTAGTTTGATGATTTATTTTCTTCAGCTACCAAGCTGCTTAAGAATTTCTTGTCTCCAAGCTGCAGCTCACAGCTTCACACAATTAGGGCAGATAACAAACTGACTGGTTTCAAAAATGTCAGATTTGCCTTAGAAGTTTGAAAAATTTCGCTTTCTTGCTTGGATATTCCAGAAGAGTTCCACAAACACCTACATCAACAGAGCCAATGTGGTAGTAATGGAAACATCTCCTGTAACTGCCCCTCAGTCAGCAGAAACTCCAAGTACCACCAGGAGCTGGGACACCAGAGAACTATTTGTTAATATTGCGGTGAATCACCCCAGCGAAAGTGCTTATTTTTGAAACTCATTGGTTAAACCACATCAGTTCCTCAATTCAGTTCAGAAGGGGCCAACACATGGGAAGGAACAAGCTACCCATGCCAGGAGGTGGCAGAACTGCTGCTAGCAGAAGCTTTCAGCGTTTGCCAAAATACACCTTGCAGTGGGCCCCACGAGACATTTGAGAAGATCGGAGGGCTTGCTGGTGTGAAAAGGGGCAATCCTGCTGTTCCCAGCTTCTCTTGCACTGGCCATGCGCTCTTCCGACCTCTCAGGAAAGTGGTTCAGCTTTTTGCCAACAAAATAACAATTCAGGATGGCAAAAAAGAAAAAAAAAAGTGACAAGTATTGGAGCTGGCACAGGAGAAGCAGGAGGAGTGCCTAGACTACAGGATGAGAGAGAGGAAGCCCAGTAGGAAGCAGCAAGCTGTTAGATGAACTCCAAGGTGTCATGAAACTTCACGCTTCAAGACCTAGGTTAAAATTGCTATTTGAACAATTCATTATTTCAGGCACACAAGCACTTCTAGGGAAATGAAACAAAAGAAGTGAACTTCATTTAAATACAGGTTGGGAACAACTGTCAAGAGGAACAAGGTCAGCATCAATTCCCTTGATCATATCCCTTATTGCTGTAAAGTACAAAGTGCTTTTATCTTTTAACAGTTGAACTGATTAATATGACTAGTTAAAATTGCTAGCCTCCATGGGATGAAGAGAAAGACATATGTGAGCATGTGTTTAAAATTAAAGGGTGGTAAGAAGGTAAGAATGAGTAGGCCATCCCTCCAAACTGTGCAGAAAGCACAACTTTTATTAGCAAAGTTGGGAATTGCGGTTCCCAGGCTCATTTCAGAGCTCTGTGTCAGGTGAAGATGACCTCATTTGCACTGAAGTGCACTGCCTCGTCTTCAACAATACTTTTGGTCTAACGAAAGGTACAATAAAAGAACTTCCATCTTTAAGCCACACCACCACACTACCACCACGCTCAAAACAACACTCAAAAACCAAAAACAAAACAACCAAAAAAGGAGAGAGCGAGCTCATGGCTGGCAACGCTCTGAGACAACTCAACTACCAGCTTTTTCTCTTTCAGTTTTCACAGTATAACCCAAAATATCTTGGTTTCATCCTGATTCTTGTCGAGAATACTGCTGAGAGCTCAGAACTTTTTATAAAACAGATTTACTGGGAAGCTGGGAACAAATCCATTTAGATGAATTGTAAAATGAGGGCTTAGCATTCAGTGGCACAAAATGACAGGCACATGCTGAAATGAATTAACCCCACTGGCTTGGATGTAATACCTAGTGTCTTTATCATTCCTCCATTTCTAAAACTATTTAAAAAGAAAAACTCCTAAAATGTCGTGAGAGTAAAGGAAGGGACTGAAAGAAGAATTGAGGTCCTCATTCTGGTTTTGATTTCTTAGTGATCTTAGCAAATCACTAGCTCATTCTTCACTTTCTGCCTCATAAAATTGAGAAAAAACTTGATATATATCTGACACTTTTAATATGAAAAGCACTTAGAGAAGCTTTTTGACACAGGATGAAAGATTGTACTTTGCCATACAGAATAGCTGTATTACCTGACATGCTCATTATACACTGTCAGAGAGCAACAACTTTCAGCATATTTTCCTCTTATTATTCCTCACTCTTTGACCGTGTTCAGTAATTACAGATGGAATTTTGTAGATTGCTTTAGTGATTTAGGAAAGTAATTCCCTTGGAAATCCAGACAAACCTGTTCCTCAATTGTTCAGAAACGTTTTAAAGAGACTTGCAGGTATTTGGGTAGGGGTTTTTTTGTAGTGCGGCCTTCTCAGTCCACACAGTTTCAAGAACAGGAATCATCCTTAATCAAAATCTCTGGCATTTCTTACTGTTACAAACGGAAAATAACCCAGATGAATTAT
The DNA here is from genome assembly GCA_013398295.1 of Chionis minor. NCBI lineage: Eukaryota > Metazoa > Chordata > Aves > Charadriiformes > Chionidae > Chionis > Chionis minor. The sequence continues at coordinate 1,393,193 of VZSF01010865.1, read as the reverse complement.
TTTTCCTGGCTGGTGTCACTAAACACTGCACACATACCTACACAAGCAGCATTCACATCACAAAGACAATTATTTGTGTTTTCTACGCTTATGTTTTTGGGTCACAACCCAGAGGCAGTTGTGCTTCTTCTCCCTGTTTGTCTCTGTTGTACGGGCTGCACAAAGGCACAAAGATAAGATGACCACATTGTGACCATTACATGATCATTTTTGCTGCGCACATTAGCCCGGCTCCCCTGGCTGTGCTTACAGCTACTGGAATTTCTCTAGCAAATCAGAATGATTTTTGGCACACTTCAGACTCACTCTCCTTCAGCAGAAATTGGCCTGCCTATTTTAGAAACAATCAGAAAGCACCAACCACACATTTATTTGACTACCTGACCTGCCCTTCAAAACAGTCATTACCATGCAGAATAATGACATTCTGCAAAGAGGAAAGTGCCATTCTCAAAAGCAGTGAGAGCTTTTGGGAATCATTTCAGCAAGCCAAACAATGCTGTTCAGCCAATGAACTGACATCACTCCTAAAAATACTTCTTTGTATGTCAGGAAAATTACGCCCAGACACACTAAACAAGGAGGCTGTATGTTACTTGTGGGTGGCAGCCAGCCGAGACTGCTATCTCACTACCCATCTGCTTCTTCCACGCTGCCAAATCCTAGGACCTTTATTAAAAACAGGACTCCAATTATGCAATTTGCCAGACTCTGCCCCTTTCCTACCACTGACTCTAACATCGCGTCATACTCGTGCCTGGAGGAAGGGAAAAAACCCGCTTCTCTTCCTTTGGCTTTTACAGGAGGTTCAGCCAAAATACATGAGTTACTGTTGAAAATTCTTAGAAAACTCGTGGCTCCATGTATTTCTATTTCTTCAGCTCCTCATGGCAGCACATTTTCTGATTTTGCTCAGAATGAAAGTCATTATAGAGAATAACACAGCCAAGTGCAAAGGAACCCAAAGGCACGTCTCCTGATGAAGGTGCCTCTCCTCACAAGCGCTACACCATGGAGTACTGTGGGGAAATCGCTGCAGCAGAGTATGACACAAACATGGGCTGGAGAATGAGTTGATGAAGGATTCCACGACTCCTCAGCTGAGATCTCCACCTGAGGCTGCCTTGGGCCTGTGAACCTACCCAAAGTTTAGCTTTGGCCACATGCCAGAATGTTGTCTGTGTCTAACAAGATGTTCCAGATTCCAGAACCATTCCAGGATGCATTCATTTCCAAAGACTTACAGCAAAACAAAGATCTGGAAGGAATTTGGAACATTACAGTCTACCCTTTTAACCAAAACTAGAGAATTAATTAAATAAAAAATAGGTGACTAGCTTGAATCATCTACTGAACTACAGGATTGCTATATAAACCGTTTGCATGTATTTACATGAATTTTTTGGTATCAACTAGTTTATTTCATAATTTTCTTACCGGCTGGACAATACCATACTATATAGAATGACTACACCTTTGTAAAATGTGCTATAGAGAGGTGTAACTTGTTCTTGATTGTGGGCACTCAAATTCAGTGACTTAATACATCACACTATTGCTATGCAGCAACTCACCAACGCACTGCAGGACAGTCTACAGCAACGGATGTTATGTTTGAGCTGACATATTATCAAGTGTTGTAAAGCAGAACTGAGTAAGAAATATTAAACAAAAGCCAAACACTTCCTTCCCCCCCCGCCCTGGTTTTGCTCCTTTGGAACTGAAGATTACTTTTTGTACGCTCATTGCCCCTTTGGGGAAACTTTACCGCAGTCACTAGATGAAACTCTATGTTCTGTCTTTCTTTCAGAAGTCCTACACAACACTTTTATCATTTATAAATGCTCCATAGGCCACAGCTGATCTCAATATACTTTTCTGAACATTTTTACTTTGAACATCATAAGATTTTTACCTTACAATTTTGCCTTTTCAATTCCTTTTAGATTTATAGCAAAGCGAGAATAATTTTCTCGCTGTAAATTATTCGACTTCAGGCAGTAAGGAAGGTGTACGCACGGCACAAGGATGCATGAAGTCTGAGTAGCAGAGGAAATTCCACTTTAAATGGAATATAATCAGAAAAGGAAAGCTTGCTAGAGAAAAAAACCTCCTGTCTAACGCAAGTGAGGCAGGGCTACTGTGTTCTTAAATACACCAGTATGAAAGAAGACCACAACAAAAAGTGCAGCCTCTGTAATGTTGTTATGTTGTGTAACTTTTCCATGCATTCAAAAATACTGCACAATTATCAAAAAATACTGAAAACAGAACAGAGGAAGCTTTCTGAACACTGCAGAAATGCATGGTAAAACTGTAGCTCTACACAAAATAGACAAAGTTGCAGTGGGAACGTTGGCTTTTAAAAATATATTTGGCTGTTCTACAGAATACACAGTAAAGACCAGTGTCTATTACATTATCGTAAGAATTCATCTTGTCTCAAAATTTCTAGTGGTTAAAAGCTTAGGCTTACAGTTCAGTAGAAAAAAAAAATTTTTTTTTGTTTGTTTGTTTAATTTAGAAAGTAAGAGTAACTTCTTTGATAAACAACATGCACTCTGGGGCCAAGATAATTTTACTGTGCACTTGTTATTTAAATGGGTGCAGTGCCTCCATATGGCCATATGGATGCTAGATATATGTTCTATACTCAAGAGGCATTGAAGGGTTTAAAGTACATATGTTAACAAAGAATGCTGAGTTGGCACTCACACATGGCTGTCTTCTCTAGAGCATACAGTAATATATTCTATTTTTTCATTTATTATTTTCCTTAGAAGTATTTTTAAGAGCTAAAAAGCACCTAGGGATTTCACAGAGACTTTACTTTATAATCAGGTTATTTCAAGAATTACACTACTGGAAGCATCCCATGGCTTGCAGTCAGTTCTGGTATGGTAAATTGTACCTTTATGCTCTTCAAAGCAAATCCAAAACCAAATTCCATATATATAACTATAAATATTGGTTAAATCTAGAATTCCCAGACAAGCTTCTTAGTATTAACACTTCTCATTTATTATGATACTATGTTAATTCATGCCAGATGGAGACTATTCAAATGTTCATGACTTGTACTTGTCACGAACATATGTTCCTGGAATAATGGAGTGGTTTCTTAGCAAACAACATCCCATATTTAAAGACCTATGATGAGGTTCATAAAAAGAAAAACATAAACAGAGAAGGGCACAGCTGGAAAGGAAAAATTTAGGTTCTTCACTATGACGAGGGTTATGGAGGGTGGTAACAGTCCCGCCGCACACTCCTAGCTGTACGCTGGGCAGAGAGCTTTAACCTATTGCCACCAGCTGACGAGGAAGGCTTTGTACTTTCTGACTGCCCCATATCGGGGCAATTCTTGTTCATTCGAGACAAATACTTCCAAGCACAGAGGAAACCAAGCTAAAAATTAGGTCTTCAAATTCCTGCATGTCATTTCAAGGCCCACCTTGTAGAAATGCACAGAGCGAGCATGCGTACCCTTGGGAAGCGTCAGAGTGTCTGACTACAGAGCTAGAATTCGGATCTTGTTAGTATAAACCCAAGAAAGGCATGATGGGGGGTAACAAGGCTCACTCTCACAGTGCTGTCATTCATTAAGCCACCCTTCAGAGACAGGTGCTATAGAAGAAAGTATATGCTATTTGGTTTTTAAAATATTCTGCTTAACTAGAAAAAGAGATTTCTCAGCTTGTTGCCATAATGTCCTTGAATTATGACTACAGTTCCTCTTCCCTACCTATGTGCCTCATTCCTACTGCCAGAGTTAACTTCTACCTGAACGCTTCATTTCCAGTACAATGAAATGATTGCTTTTGGGTTTGGCCCTAAATTGCAAAGTACCTCCAATTAACTTTGTTGCAGATGGGCTGGCTTCTGACTACGAAAATATGATCTGGCTAGTTAAACGCTCTTTCTTCTCCTTTGATATAGACAGGGATGGAATTATTATGGCTAATATGATAAAAAGCTTCAGAATACCTTCCTCAAATTTTGTCAAGGAGAGATACAAACTCCAAACCTAACTTCCATCCTGTTATAACAAGAACATGGAGAATTTCCAGACTCTTTGTGCACATGTTTGAAGGTGAAGATATGTAAAAAGAGAACTGCGAAAGGTGGATTAATTTAGGAAAAAAAGGCAGCAGAACTGAAAATGGCACATGACGGACTGAGAGGTGGATGACAGGGGTCTAAGTGGGAAGACAGAGGAAAAATCCATACAACAAAGGATTGCACTCCAAATGGATAGAAAAGGAGTGGCATGAGTCATGAAAATCCATTCCGAGGAAACAAGCACCCAAGGAAACTCACAAAAATATAAACACTTCCTCTGAGACCCAGAAGTCATCTACAAAGGAAGGAAATTGTAATAGGAGAAGGAAATAAGACAAACAAAACCACTAAGTGAATTGGACAGGTTGCACTGCGCATCATACCTGGAGTTTTAAGCCGTAAATTTGAGATGTGCAGAGATGTTAATAATCACAGAAGCAAATTTTATCCTTACACTAACCGAGTTACACCATCTCTAATAAATACATCAGAAGGAAATGTCTATTTAAAAAACTAAATAGCATCTATACAACAAACCTCCAAAGGCACTGTCAGAGGCAGATGGCATGAGGGGAAATTACCCTTTTTTTGTAGGTAATTCTGCCAGAGCACAACTCGTTCTCCCTCACTGGATGGGGTGGTGCCCGATTCCCAGCACAATGCCTCAGGCTGTGCAGGAGAGGCAACCTGCTCAGGAGCACAGAGAAAGCTGATCTGTGAGCAGTCAGCTGTGTTTAGGGTACCATGCCCCCATACTGACAAAACGCTGCCAGAAAAACTTGATTTTATTTTATTTTTTCCTGCTGGGGAAGGGGAGAACAGGGAAAAGCCAAAGCGAAGAGAACAAGCTGCGAGTTGCTGATGCCTACTGGTACATAGCGGCAGTCTGGGGACATGGTGTCCAGGGGAGAAGCAGACACCTACCAGACTGTCCTACAGCCAACTTCACGTGGATACACTTTCTGTGACGAGCCAACCTTGTCTCATCTCTTGGATTTCTCCTCACAAACCCCACCAGATTATACTGTGCTTGTCAACTCAAAATAGAGATCCGCGCCCTATGCAGCATGTATATATGCCAAAAATTATAATCCAATTCAACCAGATTATTAAACTACCAGAGTGATGTTGTTCAGAGTATTAGAAAACTAATGTAACTATTTTTTTTAGCAGGTGTTTTCACTTAACGTGCCTGTCCTATCTTCCAAACTGACTGACAGAGATCACAGTTCCCAAAAGGGTATGCTGGTTGCAGCTGCATGTTTACATATCAGAGACTCCACAAATTCATTTGACTAATTGAATCAATTCATAGCCTAGTAACACACGTCATATTTTAGGTTTTCAGGGTCAGGATTCCGTCTGTTTTTAAAGGGCAGATGAGAGAAAGGAAGAGACAGGAAATAAGGACAATAAGAAATTTTTAGATTTTGAATTATCATGACAGAATGAGCTTCTGCAGCATTGAAAAGACCGTTATAATACTTATCGAGTTCTGCCAGTAGTAATGGCAGCATGTTTCCCCCTCTATGCAGACTCAATGTGCATAGAAAATGAAAACCTGTTGGATGAGATAATAAAATGTGCATGTGTTCTGCCTGATAGCAGTAGCCCTGGTGATAATCCCATGAATTCCCAAAATATGTCCCAGCATGATTCAGAGAACAAGCATTACATCCTGCATAGAAAAAGAAGGGGAAAGGAAGGGGTGGTCATAGGAACGACCAAAACCTCCAGACTTACAAACGGATAAAAAAACCCTCATAGAACTGTTTGTTTCAGAAAAAAGCTAAAAGCAAGCAGACACCCAAGAAGGAAGTTTTCAGCCTTCAGTCAAATGTAATCTAAAAATCCCCATTGCTCAAAAACACACACACGAGTTTTAATTTGTCTCCGTCACATATGCTTTGTTTACAAGCACTGAGAAATGATCTCCAAACCATACACCTTTCTGTAGCTGAGAGAGATCATATGTGCTCTTGAATGCAATGTGCTCTTGTAATACTCTTATAAACCCTAAACATATTGTTTTTCACATATGATAAGAGTTGCTATACAGAAATGAAGCAAGAGTTGCAATAATTTCTTATATGTATCTATCCATTACTTGAAAAAATGGCAGCTTTCTGTTTTCGGTCTTCAAAAACAGTGGGAAAATGAAAGAAAAGTTGAAAATATTTTGCATACTCTTTAGAAGTGGAGAGCTAAGGTTACTTACACCTAGAATGTGTGCATGTGTTTGCACATAAGCCAGAAAAATATACAGGCATATATAGAGAGAAACATAAATATGAACATCTTTCTAAATAGACAGTGCTACTTTTCTGTTATGAAACACGAATATTTGAAAATACCCAAAAGCTACTGTTAGTAACCAAGCAGAAAAAGAAATACATTCTTCTTGTTCTCTTTTTTAAATGATTTGTTCAATCGTTTTTTAGTACAGACCATTTAACTTGCTCTCTCCTTCGGTGACAGAAGACAAATCAAAAACTGTCAGGTATTTGAAACTGTGATCTGCGCTACACTTGAAGTTTGAACCACAGCTCAGAGTCATTGGACTCAGACCTACAATTGTTGCTATTCCTAGATATGTCACAAAATTCAGCTCCGCTAGAGGTACATGGATTCTGCCTAATTCAAATATAGGACAAAAAGTTGTTCAAGGCAAAGATGTCCTACAAAGCCATAAAGCTATGAAAATCCAAATAGCAACGTATTCTCATCTCCTCATCATGCCAGCACAGCTCAGCAGCTGTGCTGATTCATCTACTACGTCTCTTTCCCATGCAAAAGCCTGTTTTACCTGTGCAGCTTTCAAATATTTTACCCTTAAAAGAATGATGTATTTATCCCCTGCCCTTTTTCTTGTTCCTATTCCCAGTCTGATTCCCAGATTCACCCTGAAGCTGTTTGCTACACCTGCAGTCACCCCCTTTTCCAGGACAGATCTCTCATGTCTAATCGGAAAATGTACCTTCTCCTTCCCTTTTTGCAGACCCATTCAGCGTCTTGCTAAAGTTGTCTCAGCTCACTAGCTAGTTCCCCTGGAGGAATGGTTCCCCACCTCGCTCATGACTTTTCAATCACTGGCTGTGCACCAGCGAGGAGTTTCTGTCACCACATATTTAAATATATTCAGTCCATGAACAGAATTCTTCACAGATGATACGTAACAAGATTCAGTTACAAGGATGACATTAGTGGCCAGCAAAAGTTGCAAATACTGCTGTCCATAACAAGTTCCATCACTAAATCCATGCATAAATATTTCTCTACTGTCAATTCTGAAGATGAGGGTACTCCATTTGAAGTCATGCACGTGTACATCTAGGGTCATGATTCGTTTCTTTACACTGAACAAAATTTCTCCAGGAAAGTCTTTAATAAAAGGATAATGGGTATAATGGGTTATAGAAAAACTTTATCCTAGGTCAGTGGTTCAACTTGACTCTTGTGAAAAGTTCTGTGTGCCAACTGGGACGTAAAAGATGAGAAAAGAAAAGATACCATGTCTCTGCAAGTATTTTTCTACCTAGTGCCTGAAAAGTAGGAACTCCCAGAATTAACAGGAGATACTGGCTGCAGTACTGAGTCTGCTACAGTAGCATCCCATAAGGGATGTTCTGGAGCATCTAACATATGTGAGGAAAAAACTTGCAAATCAATGCTTCTTGAAGGACTTATTTCTATTGACCCTTCAAAAAGATTCTGCACGACTATTCCTGTCACTGCTAACAATGAGATAGCACCAATGGAAAAACATTCCAGAGGACAAACCCATCAGAAGTCAAAATTCTTCATACAGTGCAATAAAACAAACCCTATACTGCAAGTCTGAAATAGTCCATCTTCCATCTTCTAGTCAGTGAATAAATCACTGTTACTAAACACAATGAAAAGGAGAAAAAGGACACGGCACTTTATTTGAAATATACTGCCCGTAGTCAATTTTGTATTCCTTTTGTTATTCAGTGAGTAATGTTTTGCTGCACCACTTGCCTAGATTAAGAATGTCTCAATCTCCATACTTAGCATTTAAAACCATGGTTTCCCCTAAGGGAACACAATGGGAGTACATGATGTTAATTAGCCTTATGGCACTATATCCCAATTCCGTGTTCAGTACACCACTGTTGTTGCATTCCCAATGCCTATTCCTTCAACCTCTCATGAAAAGGATCTGCACTTATTCAACTTGGAGCGTATTACTTTCCCATAAGGGAACAGATTCATGTAAAACGTACCGGCCTGAAGTGAACACCACTAAAACATTAATGCGCTGTTCTTTAAATAGACTTTCCTTTTATGTTCATTTTATCCCAGTGCCATGTGAAACCGCTTGACATGTTTTGTTTGGCTGGTTTTTCAAAGAGTGCAAATTTTACTCAGTCCAACTTCTAGGCCCCTGCAGCCCATTCATCCAATTAAAGAACTGCAGAATGAAAACAGAAAAAGTGCTTTGCGGAGCTTCAGAAATATTGTCTCTCAGGAAGGCTGCCTGCAAAAAGCGAACAAATCCATTGTGCAAGCTGGTGCATTCCAATAGAATAAAATTGCTCCTCAAAGTCTCTTTATCCAACATGGATTACTGACTCCTGATAGCTGTAGGTTAGTTGAAGGTAGAGTCTATCGGAGGCAGGAAAGCTCTTATTACCTTTTATTATAACACATCCTCCTCCCATAATCTATAAAAAAGCCTCTAGGAGCCCATTCATTCCTACACCTCTTCGCCGCCTTTCAGTTTCAATAACGCTGAGTACAATTCAGTACTCTTTTCAGCCCACCGTAGTCTTCATATGTGTTCACGTGCTAAATATTCCTAAAATGCCCCTGGGGAAGACAGACTACCACCGATTATTTCAGATTCTTGGGAACTGCAGTTGCAGCTACCTGGGAATACCGTTTCAGACAGTTCTGCTCAAACCTGCAACCTTGCCACCCGACCACGCTAAGTGAAATTTATTTTCACATGAAGTGCCAGGTGATACCCATTTATATATATTAGTAATATAAATAAATAGCAGAGGAAGACATTTAAAATGACGCTGACAAGCAAACGTTAAACATCAAGTTTTTATGATTACTGAACTAAGATTTGAGGAAGTTCACAGTAATAACTGCAGAAGACTAATTACGCACTGCTTCATACTGATTGAAAACTCAGGAATACTGCTTGATTGTCCAGATTTCAGGCGCGCACAGACACTCTTCCTCTTCAAAGAATTAAGAACAAGCCAGTTGCACAAACTCTGGCTTTCTCCTTTTTCTTAAGAAAGAGCAGAAAACCACGGCAATTCAGCATCCATTCACATACCCCACCTTCCAACACATTCATGCGGTCTTGGTAATTCCAACATTAACTCATTCCCTTTGCTTCTCTAGAATCAGAGGATGCCCCCTTTCACTCTGCCCGCAAATTAAAGCAGAGACCACTCCAAAAATGAGTTCACGTTTAGATTTGTTTGAATGAACCTCAAATCTACAATGGTAGACAGTGGTACACAGCTGAAGAATTTTGCAGATGAAACAGCTGTAAAAACTGGTTACTACAGCCCACTGCGTGGTACCTGCATCTCTTGGATAATACTGGGGCACCTAGTTCAGAGGTTGCTTTTCCCCCATGGTTAGGAAATATTTCTAAGAAATATGTTCACACTGCCTTTTTTTTTTTGTTCCTTCTTCTTCTCTATTTAGAAAGTAAATCCTTCCTTATTCTCACAGGGGACTGATGTACCACCATACTCCAGTGATGTAACTTGAGATCTGGGATAGTAATTTGCCAAAACAAATCATATCCTGAGATGAAAAAAAACATCCACTTCCTGCAGGCTTTAAATTTACTAATTATCAACAAAATTGTTGATCTGAAGCCTGGACTTCTAATTCATATTTAACAAACAAGATTCTTGGCAGAGCTTAATGCAAAACTAATGTGAGAGGAAGGAAAACCCAGTGGTCCTATCTGTATTCTTCACAAATTTGTTCATGGAGCTGTCACATACTGGCAAGGAACGCCTCTGTTTTTGTTCCAGTATAGTAGTGCGAGTTTTAACCTTGTATTCAAGAGCCTTTTGTAGCATCTTAGAAACCATTTCTTTTTTCTTTTTTTTTTTTAAATATGTAAAAGTGAAATGTAGCATTGAGAATATATTCTCATGCTTTTTTTTCCCTGAAGTATTATAATGACCATTTCACTATCAGACAATACTTTTTAATTAATTTTCTAATTGGCAATTACTAACCCAAAAGCATTTATTAAGGCAAAGATTAAGCTAAGAACTAGCTTAACTGAATAATTATTATTACAGATTTGTTTGCCATTGAATATTGTCATTATTTTCTATTAACAGAAAGATGGTAACTTTCTAACTGGCATATCATAATTGTTGATTTTTATACACACGTCTAGCTTAATATATTCCATGATTTAATTTAAATATATACTAAAGCATTTGGATGCTTTCCCTGAAATTTGTTGTGACAGCTTATGAAAAATTATTGAAAAAGTTATGGAGTGAATCTTGTATCCTTATTTTCTGTATGCTGGTACAATATGAATAATTAATCACTCAAAATTATTTGTTATTTTTGGAATTCTAAATGCCCTTATAATACGTATGAAGGAATACATATACATACATATAAATATTTGATTTATAGAATTTTCCTTCTCTGCTGATTTGAAGTCCCTGTTTTGTCCGTGCATCACTAACAACCAATATGAATTTAGAATATCAGTACCTAATAAAAGGCGCTTTGACTAGACTTAAGTTTCATTTCTCATAAACAAATATCAACTGTTTAGATTTATACTTCAAGTAACTTTAAATACATGCGGTCAAGTGAGAACCCATTTTTCTCATCAATGAGTACCGTTAAACATGTTCTTTCTATCCAGTCATACATGAAAGAAGCTAATAAATCTTCACCTTCAAATGAGATAAACTAGATGAAAATAGGCAGCTTACAAATTAAATGCTTATTTACTTGTTTACTGTATGACAAGTTAAAAAAGGATTCTTCCTTAAATGAGGCAAATTATGGTTAAATTAACTCCATTAATATCTTTGATGACAAAGGAGTCAAACATAGTGAATTATAAAAAATAATTAAAAGTTCAAACAAAGCATTCATTAGAATAATATTTGCTGTCAAAGGATTTGGACTGGCAAATCAAACACCTGCCCAAGCTAATAGTGGTTAAAGATCGTGTTCCATAACCACGTAGTTAATGGAAAGTACCCAAGTAAATTCTTAAACTAGTTCCTTTCAGGGGGAGAGCGAGGGGAGAAGCTTCTGTGAACAATATTACAACTTGGTAAGATTAAAATACTATAGTGGGATCCCAGAAATTTGCACAGAGTTAGAGTAGGTGATATCAAGAAGTGTCACATTCCCACTGGTGATATCCATTCCCACTGCAGGTTCCCTCCTTCCCATTTTCCTTTTGCTGCTTCTCAAAGCTCCCTATGCAGCTTCTGCAAGTCACTTGTTCACCAGCCTCTGCAACTGCCATCTCTCTTTTTCAAGGTTACCTGTAAGGTGAACTTAAAAACAAATGTAATAACTATGAAGCCACTGAATTGCAAGCCTAATACTACAGTATTCCCATTAAGTTCATTAAGAGGTGAAACTCCATAATTCCAGGCATATTCGTTTGGGAATTCCTGGAGCATTATGTCCCAAATTAAAAAATATACTTAGGTGCTTTTCTCTTGTTTTGGAGCTTACATTCTTGCTGCATGTAGGGCGATATCAACATCCTTTTCTTGGGGATGGGACGAAAATAAGTTCTCTGGAACCAATTGTTAAGTATGAAAGAATTAAATGTTCTGAACTCCTAGAAAAATTATTTGCCTCTCTCACCGTAAAATTAACGATCTGAACAATTTAATTTGTTAATATATGGAATCCTCAAAGCCAGAGCTTTTATTGTCTTCAACTAGACCTGTAGAACAAGAACACTTTATAAGAAAGCATGGCTATAAATATAAACTTTGGATGTCAGCTACCAACTGGCATTATAAAATAATGACCTTTTTCAGCTAGGAAGACCTTATGACCTCTTAGACTTTGGGGCTGTGCGCTGAGTAGATGGGGTCTTCAGAGATGACAGTGAAGCAGAAACAAGATGATATACTTAATCATATTCAAAAAAGCGTGATCACCTCCAGCACCTCACAGCAAGCGTTGCTACGGTATAAATTCAGTCAAGACAAAAGGGGATAGCTGTACTCTCACTTTGGCTCACAGTTTGAGCTCACGCTGGAAATCAAAGTTTTTGACAGCCCCCTTGTTCAAGTTCAGCACAAGTTCGGAATGAGACAACCAGATCATCAGCTGCGGAAACTTTTACACACTAAATGGAAAAAAACTGGGGTGAAATTACTTCTGCCCTAGAAGCTGTATGGATGTAGTCCCTTGGCCTGGCTTATTCCTTCCAAACCGAGCCTCTCAGTTGGACAATCTTGTTCATGTTCTCAGATCTCACACCTACCTACCCTGGCCTTAATGCAGCACCACAGTAGGGATTCAGGCGGTAAAGGTAATCTGTGACCGCTCCCACGTTGCCCAGAGTTTGCTGTGGATGGGAGACAAAACGTGAGATGAGATGTGCTGAAAAATTTGAGTTTTGCAAAGACGTGCAGCTCAGACCCAGCTGAGCAAACTGCTCGTGTAGAGAGCAGAGACAAAAGCACCTGGGATCAAGCGTTTCGGCACACATGTCCACGTGCAGTCAGAGCTACTAAGGCAGAATACAGACATCCAAAGAAGTCTGTTGCCTGTATCATCACTTACTTGTTCATTGTGACATATGATTATTTTTTTTTGCCATCAACTAAAAAACTTAAAACCAGTGTTTTCCAATGAGGATCTGCAATCAGTATTCTCTCAGTACATTCTCTCTTCTCCAAGCACTATGTCTAGCTACTGGATGTGGCGACATCCCGGTCCCCTGTGCTCCCGTCAGTCTGGAGCGCTGGTTACAGGAGAAACATTGATTTGGATTCCTGAACTACATTTTTAGCCATCAAGTAACTGGATTGCTTTGGGTACTGGATTTTATGTATTAGTTTTAAATCAGTATAGCTAGATGAAATTAGTTTAGGAATAGAAGAGATAACGAATACCACACAAGTGTGGACTTCTAAATTATTATAAGAACTACAGTTGATTCACAGTAATTTCTCAGTGCCTTGTTGTGAGAAGCACTTGGGACATGTACTCAATCCCCCTCCTTTGATATTTCTATGCCCAACTTCTCTTTGCAGCCCCATAATGGAACTTTCTAAAAACATCTGAGTTGGGAATGTAACAATAAACAGGATCATGAGTGGAAAGGGCTACTAAAACTTTTGGGAAAAACAAATTTGACAGATAACTTCAATGTATAGAAATATGATGATTAAAGATAAAAAATGGTTGAAAATATTCCTCCCCCCCATAAATTTATAATCTGATGGGAGAAAAAGGAGCTTCTATGTTGTTAGATGAGAGGAAACGTCTAGACTTTTTTATTAAATATGGATTTATTTTTTTGATTTGTGAAAAGGGGTCTTGGAAGCTGGGCCTGTAATATCATGGGAGTTATGTGACAACGAGTAAGGAAACCCATGTGTTCTCACCACATACCTTTCCTCTCTTTCAGCTCAATTCTGATTAGGGTTCCTGTTACCTTTCCAGGGCTCAGCACAGCTGACTTGTTCTATTTCTCAGTCTGCAGAAAAGGGGATTCTTCTGCTACCCACAAGCCCCTTTTCTCTATCAGAATGTGCAGCGAGACCTCTCCTGGCATCTTATGCTCTTTTTCTGTTCTGAAAGGACTTGTCAGGCTACAAGATGACATGCACCAAGTCATTATATTTCCTTTTTCTGCGCCTCCAGCTTGGAAGAAGGTTTATGCAGCAACAACAGTCTGCTTTTCTTTGCATTGTTTTTCCTATTTATTTGTGTTGTGTTTCTGCCACAGTGACTTAATTTGTGCAACTGACGGTATTGTCTCACCCACCTTCCTGCTGCCAGCAGGAAAGGAATTAATGCTTGGCACTGATGGTTGCTGGTGAGTTTGTAAGGCTAAACACTTTGGTTTTATTTAACTCAATTTTATTCTTTCTGTTCTGTCCTCTAGGACTGGCATTAATGCCCCACAGGCAAATGAAATGCAGTGTTCCAAAACTACTTATTTGCTACGGGATTTATTTGCTACATAAATGTTTTTCATTCTTCTCTACCTCTCAGCAAGCTATTCACCATAATTTATTTTTTTTTTTAGAAACAAAAAAAATATTATGTACTACATAGTATCAAAAATCTTTTTCAGTTGCACAGAAGAGGAAAGGGCATATGGAGTGAGGGGGAGAAGGAGGATTTTACCCACTGCACATTCCTTGGACCACTCTGAGCTCACCTGGGACAGTCCCTCAAAGGGACTGAAGTCTCCCTCTCAGTGAGTACCTCAATTAGGCTACCCGCTGCCATTTCCTAGGTGATTACTCTCTCCATCAATTCCTTGGTTATTCTGAGTAGATGTTTCTTGATTTCCAACCACAGCTTTTCAAATAAATAATTACAAATTCAGTGGGGGACACAGAGAGAAAAGATGCTAACTGTCTTGCTGGTAAGACTCTCAAGATGGGCCTTGGGAGACCCAGAGCTCTAAATCAACAAATATTTAATTACTTTATATATAGCGGAACAACGATTACAAAAAAGTATGAAAAAGACCAACATCAGAGTAGAAATACAGCATGATGCTAGCTACTGGGATGGGAGAGACTTTTAATCTAGTTCATATCAGAGACTTTGGGGTTGAAATAATCAAAACCTTCTGAGAAAAACTGCAAAATAATCCAAAGAGCTTTATCCTTTTCCCTCTAGTGTAGGATGGGATAAGATGCTTGCTTCAATCAGACAGTACACATGAAGTGAGCTAATAATGAACAAAACCAAACAGGTGACTGATCTCTTTCCATTTCTGCTTAATCCCTTTACTCAATTCCCTTTCTCCATCGACTAGCATACTGACAACTTTAACTCAGGTGTGCAGCCATTTCCACCCAGTGTGTCCCCATCTTACTGTTGTTGTGTTCATGGAGTTCAGATTTTGGCAAAGCAGTGCCAACTCACCCCTGCCGAGTCCTCGGAAACATGCCGGAGCCCTTCGCAATGCCACAGGTGGCACCGTGATGCGGGAGGTTCAGCGGTGTTGCCATTTTCAGCCAAAACAGCAAAGCAGAAGAGAAGATCATCTGTGGTACTTTCGCTGATCTTCCAGCCAAGGGGCTCTGTCCTAGCAAGGGCATCGGTACGACTGTCCCAAAGCTGATCTGACAACAGGAGAGGACAGGGATGCAGGACTTGTTTCAAGTTTAAGGTCTTTTGCGTTTGCAGCTGACAGGCTGAAGAGAACCGCACCACAGGCAGCAGAAATGGGTCAAGCACTGGTGATGGGACATCACACTGTGAAGAAAAGCACAGAAGGGGAGAATCTTTAACATCTTTTTTTTTTTTTTTTTTTTAAAAAGGTGTCTTTTTTTAATTCAGAAATGTGATTAGAGATTGAACAGTTGATTCTAAGGTGACACAGGAAAAAAACTTGCTAAGGATTAGGCAAGAGACACACAAAAAAAGAAAGGTTAAAAAAGAAAGAAAACATTTCTCCAGAGCATCTAGGTAATGTTGAATAAACACAGGAGAACAGTAAACATAAATAACAATAATTTATAAAATAAGACAATGAAATGAAATTAAAAAAGGCAATTCTTCAGTAGTCGTGATATACAACTCTGAAAACAAATAAAAAACTGAAGTGAAAAAAGGTACAGTTAGCATGTATAAAGGATTAAAATCATCCCCTAGAAACTACATGTGCACACTAAATATCATTTCTTGTGATGAATAGATAGATTCCCTTCTAACACAAAGACCTACTTTTATTACCAGAGAGAGGTAACCTTTGAAGAGCTCAGAGCACCTCATTTTATTTTTTTTTTTTGTAAAGCTACAAATCCTGACAGTCCAGCAGAGGGTAACCAAAGATTCAAGGCTTTTAATTATTCAAAAAAATTAAAGACGGTAAGCTTGTCATCTTTGACAAAGAGAAGCCGAGGGAAGATCAGCAAGACAAACTGTTCCAAAGGGAATAAAAAGGCAAATTGTTAAAACTCCACTGCAGCTAGCACCGAAAAAAAAAAAAAAAAGGATAAAGGCAACTAAAGAGAACACAGAAAAAAGCAGACATAGGACTGAGAAATAGTCAGGATGACACAGGAATATAAGCAAAATGCATATTTTTGTAAGGCTATCGTGGCAGAGAGGGAATAGGGGTGCCAGGGCCTGGCCAGTGCACCAGCAACAGCCCCGGTCCCGCTGCCGGGCTCTGGAGGACACACTCTTGCACTGCCTGTCCCTGGCCGTGGCAGTCAGCCCTGCTCCCCGCCATCTCTCCCAACAACCCCGTCCACCACCAGTTACCGCTGTTATGTTACTACGAGGAGAATTGCAGTTTCACTAGACTTTTTTTTTTTTTAAACTGTGCAGTTTCACAATTCCTTTTGTCCAGCAGAGGAATGTTTACCCTGGGAAGAGAGAGCCTGAAGGAGTCCCTCCCACGGACAGAAGGAACGAGTAAACAGCTTCAAGGAAAGGACTTGCATCCTTTTGCTTTCTTCAAACGGTATAAAAGGAACTCCTTGCCAAGAAAATTGTAGAATTAACAAGTTTGGAATAAGAAAAATGTTTTGGAAAAGCTAATGGAGAAAAAGCAGTATCTTAACTAAAAACGAGCCACCTCATCTTCAAATTCTATCACCGTGAGTTAGTCATAGATGATTTAAGACAACTACAATTTTAAAGCGAATTCCCTTTGGAAAAAAGTTTGATGAGTTTCAATAAAAGGAAATAACTTTTGAATTACAACTAATTATGGGTTTAGTTACTGAGGCGTTTTTCTTTCTGCTTCTAAACTGAAGATTACTTTGTTCAAAAGCACAGTGTTAAGATCAGTGATGACAAGACCAGCGCTCTAAACTCCTCTAGCCATTTCAGAATAGACTTGCCTCTGATGTAGCTGCATTCCTCTAATGAGTATTCATCTCCATTTCAGTTTTTAAATGTGAATAAAGTGTTTCATTTTCTTAAGTACATATATGAGAAAAACTTCCACAACAGCATCACTAGTGAGGAAAGAGGAAAAGACAAAACAACCCGCATGTTTAAAACCAATTAATTCATTTGTGAATGGCATCGACATTTGTAGAGGTTTTGGACTGATTTCTGAAATAAGCAGACCAGCTTTCACCCCTGCTTCACAGGGCAGCGCAGTCGGCAGGAGGAAGCTGAGGTCTTACATAGACCCTTTTTCCCCATCTTTTCAGTTTCTGTGAATATGTCTTCATATGAATTGGCTGACCGATGGACCATTTTCTGGAATACTGCTTTTTTTCCCACTTACCTGAACCCACAGAAAATCCCCTTTGATGGTGATTTTCCCCTTTCAAGTTCCTGCAGAGGAAGTCAAGCAAACTTTCCACTGCCTATGCCACCCAGCAGTTAACAAAAGAGGATCTAGGTTTTAATAATTTAAAAAAAACTTGCTGAGAAATTTATATTCTTTTGCTAGCCCATAACATGAGTACGAATGTCTTCCCAATAATTATTTCAAAAAACAATTTCTTAGGGCTTGATTTCCAATTCAATCCAACAATAAATCTAGTAAGAAATTTATATGACTTAATTTAAAGCATCTAATTGAATGATTTAGCTTTGTGTAAATGTAATGAGCCATTTCATAAAATCAATAAAATTGTAAAGTATAAACTAAATTATTATAAATGAAGGCAATAAAAAAAGAACTCCTCTGTATTAGGAAGGGTGACACTTGATTAATGGGTTATTATTGTAGGTTGCAACAGAGCAGGCAGAAGATACGGGGATGAAATTTTCAAAGGTACAAAGGTTTGCTGCCCAGCATGCATATAGCATGTATGCTAGGAGTCTAACTTTCATAAACATAGTGGACGTGCTCTCAAAAATATAAGCTGTTGGGGTGCGACTCTGAAGTTCCCAAGGATGCCAGTCCACGTAGGGCAGACAACTCACCCTTGTCCTTGAAAGTGCCGGCCTTGCTGCTCCCAACCCCAGAGAAGACTGTTTTCATGGCACTGCTGTTTGAAACGCGCTCGCTTAGATCCCTGATCGGACACGTAGGGGCCTGGAGGGAGGGAGGGAGGGAGGGAGGGAGGCCGGTGGGAGCTCCTGAGCTACGGTGGGAACCGTTCCAGCGTTGGGGGCTCAGAGCCCTGGCTCTGGCCGGGGCAGGGTGCTGGGCGCACGTCACCCGCCCCAAGCGCAGGCAGAAAGTCTCTGGCTAGATTAAACCTACATAAGCAACTGTCGCTTGTCTTTAAAAACATCGTCTCTAATACATGAGTTCGACTGGAAAGCTGCATCCACATAAACACTGTTAAAACTTACAGGTCTGACTTTCCATGAACACGAGCTTAATAAATTCCCATACCTTCTTACCAAATACATACTAAGTTCCTTCTCTGAATAACACGTTTGGAATATTGTTACTTAGGCAAATGACTACTTTTAAACGTCATCTGCTAACCAACAAAAATGAAGGGCTAAAAACCGCGTACAAAAGTGAACATTAAAGTGTGACAAGTATAGTTTACTGTAGACCCTTACAATATATTCCGTATATCTGCCCACATTGCCACGTATCTTCAAACTTTAAACACTATGGAAACCGAGTTCCAGATCTAAGCTCTGGGGCCAAACTAATAATTCAGCATTTAGAAATGCTGCGCCTATTTTTCCTGCAGTAAAGGACAATATACTAAGAAATTTTCAGAAAAACTTACTGTTTAATGACATGGATGGAACTTCATTTGCAAACATGCAAAATAGTACCATATGGTTACACTGATATTTCACTGCATGCGTAACAAATTTTTTATATATAGTCACAGTTATATCAATACATAGTATGTGGGCATATATATGTATTCATGTCAATAATTTGTTAATACTTTATATTGGCACATATTTCATATAAATACATGTATGTAATATATATTTTACACAACATAATGTGCAACACTATAAATACATTGTGTAATCATATGACAATTCATGTTATTTATATATTTACTGTATATTAAATGCCATATATGTGTACCTATTTCAATTTAGAGCACAAGCAACTAATCAGCTGCCGAATTATATTTAGATTTAAAATACACCTACATTAAACAGTTATAGCTTGATCCTGATACAAGCAATTCATATGCTTAGACTCTTAGACTACCCAATATCAACTTCAAATAGGAAATCAATGAGATCCAGGATGTAGCTTTAGATACAGTCTAGGTATTTAAGGCACACAGCTATGTTACAATCAAAAGGGTGTATTACTCTAAACACTTCATAAAATTTATTAGCAAAGACCTATTAGAAATACTATATATAAGCATACTGCATACTAGCACCACTACCTATAATGAAACAAGTAGACTGATTTGTCTATGACTTTATACTGGTGAGACAAATGCTATTTTACATTGGAGACATATATTCTTACACTGAGTTATTGTTGCCTTGTAACACCTTCAGAATTTGAAGAGTATGATGTTATTTACACCAAATACTTGAAAATTTGTTTCAAATGCCAAGACCCTTGATACTTATAAAATGCTATTTCCAGCATTGTAGGCGGAACAGCAAAGAACAGTGTATTAATTTTTCCTGTGCTCTGAAAACTCATACTCTTGTAATAACAATTAATAATTTTCCTGGGTCCACCTCTCAATGCCCTTTGAAGAAGCCATTTTTTTATTGAAAAAAATTAAAACTACAAATAAAGATTTTTTTTTATATCTGTGCTGTCTCATTTTCAGATTAAGGGAATAGTTAAATAGTTCATTAATTACAAGTGTTCATTGATGGGCTGGGCTAGAATAGCTAGCGGTATTTTGGCCGTAGAGTTAACAGCTTAGAGAAAGACATGAGAACTGTATTGTTTTCACTACATAACAGAATGAAGCAGGAATCTTTTCTTGGGTTTCTGTCAGTGACTCCACACCTGCAGGAACAATCTGAGGACACCCTGAATAAAGAAAAGGTAACACATGAAATGAAAGAGGAAGCATAAGCAAGATCTACTAATATAACACAACACTCCCTCCCCAGATTTCCACTTTACAGCAGAAAACGCCAGGCCCTCCCTTCAGAAATTCCACTCAACTTCCCTAAACCCAGCAGCAGTTATGGCTCTGCAGCACAGACAGTGCTTGATGTGAAAGAAATTGCTCTCCAGAACCAGACACGCACAATCCACCGCTTACGCCAAAGATTTGGTTCTTGCAACAGGACAGTATTTTTGACTTAAAAGATATCACAAAATGCAAACTATTACATGAGGTGGAAAACAGCTGTGATTAAAAGAAAAGAAGAACGCCACAGGCAGAAGGTGTCTCGATCTACAATCCTGCTTGGAAAGCACAGAGGAACATGAAAAGAAAAAACATAGGTCAGCCTCAGGCCAGAACAGATTAATAGAGGGAAACAATCAATGATCTGAAAAAGCTATGTGCAAAATCAAGCCACACGCTCACTGAGCTACAGATTTATAGCCAAATCCAGATCTTAAATTTGTCTCTAAAATGGACAAATGATGGAGGGCAACAAGTCTTTTCCAAAGGCAAAAGCAGCTCACCTACTATTATTTCTTAATAATGGAGGAATGAGAGACACCTAGCTGCTAAAACGAAATTAGCAGGACACACTGTAAACAAGACCCGAGTTTAGCAGCAGCGGCAGCCCCCTAACGTGTCCTTGAACTGTGCCAGAGCTGTGCAGTGTGGCAACCTGGGCAGGCACAAGGCCACCTGCAAAAGCTGCGACTTATGCAAGAGCGTTGCCTCAAAGCCAATGGATTTTCACCGGGGAAGATAAATAAAGGTAAGGGATTGCTCATCTCTGAACTGGAACAGAGCAGCTTTCAGTCCAAAAACTAAAAGAAAGATTGCCTTCATTCACATGAGTGATGATAGCCAGAAATCTAGCTGGAGAGAAGATGAAGAAAATGTTTTTTATATTGCAGAAAATGTGACTGGTGTGTGGATAGAGATAAGAAGAACCCGGTCAACAGAGCACCTGAACACCAAGGAACATGGGCAGCTTTGCTCAGTACGGGATACAGAAGTTCAGCAGGGAACAATAAGGAATGATTAATCAGGTCTCTGACAATTAAACTAAATATTTAAAGCAATCTGAAATAGGTTCCAATGGGATTTCCCCGTGAGCTGAGGGTTTCTCATTTTGCGTAAAGCAGTATTTCTTACCATCGCCACAAAGGTGTTGATCAGAGGCTGCATTTTCACTTGGGTCTCTCTCAACAAAAACAAAATGCTAAAGAGGCGGCAGGTAGGGCACCTTCACTGACATCCAGCCGAGTGCGTGCAGAGGGAAGGAGGAGAGTGCAGGACTGTCACACAAAAATACCCTTCCCTTTCACACCTGATAAATCAAATGCACTCGGGCAATCCAGCTATACCTGTTTTATTTTTCACATATACAAGAGTTTTGTATAGTATTGGCTAACGCTACGGTTTAATCAATTTGATTTTCATCGGAGTGTCCTTGTCTCTGCCACAGATATGGTCTGTTCCGTGACCTTGATTCAGGATGTTTCCTATGTGTACACAGTTTTTAAGATCTTCATAAGAAATTATCCAGATCTGAATGCTAGGATTCAGGTCAACAGTTTACTGTTACACAGAATGTAAGCTAGCATTCTCCAAAGAAATAAATATGCATGCTGTACACATCTCATACTTCTACATATTTAAGAGATAGAATAGAGCAGTGAATGAACTATTGCATACAAACATTGAGCTTTTTTCTAAAGCTGAAATGATGTATTTTGTTGTCTACTTTAAAATCAGCACGTTGACAAATTAACAGGTACAAAACAGAGAAAAATTCACACTAATCATCACCAGTGTCCTAGCACAGTACCTCACATCTGCACATGCAACTGATGTCGGTGTACAAGAACTTTAGCATTTTACTGAGATGCAACCAGTCACAAAACTAATAAAAATGATCCTAAATTTCCCCATGTGGAGAGATGTTACCAGCTGAACATTGCAGACCAGTGATACTCACTTTGGTTGAAATCGGGCAATTCATAAACAGCACTATTCTTTTGTCAGGCCTGAAATGCTTGCTGTAAAGCCTGCCACCTTCATGTTCAACAAGGACTACAAAGAGAGACTGAAGTTACCTTCCGCTGTTCAGTTTCTCCCTTAATATCTGCTTATCTAATGACATGCCCATCAGTGAAATGATCTGGCTCAGTGAGGCCTCTTCAGCACTGAAGCTGAGATGTGCCAGCCAAAACTGCCTTAAAAACCCCCAGAAGTGCCATCGCTATCATCCATTGCTTGCGGTATCAAATGCCACCAGTGTCAATTCAATAACCAGCGTATGCAAAACGACCCTCTTCACAAACAAGTCACAGAAAGTGTCACATGGATATCTTGTGGAAAATTCCCAGTTTGCATAATACTGGAAAAAGATGTTTTCTGATCAACAATATTTGTAAAGCTTGCCAGCTTTGATTAAATAACGGGAGCACGTTTAGATCAGTTGCCCATCGAGAAAGATCCTAACAACAGACTGTGAAGATCTAAAGATTATATTTGTTGGGGTTTTTTCTTTAACAAAAATTGTCTCTTTGCAGCAGTGGATATTCCAAAGCCCCAGGCTCCAAATTGCTTTTCACAGATCTGAAGCTCCCTCTGAGGGAAGGAAATCGGCTTCAGTACCTCACAGGCTTAGTCCTGCTTTAAGTACCTCACAGATTTACTATTCCACCCACCTGTTCAACAAACTGCTGAAAGTAGGTAGATGTTTGTGACCTTTTCCAAAGTTTAGTATATCTGTTGTTTACAATGTCTCTATTCAATAATGACTTGAAAGGATTTTCCACATACACTGTAGAGATTGGTACAACCATCAGTATTGCAGTCTTAATCCACATCTTGATTTCATCAATTATTTTCCCTTAGGAGACTTAAAATACTTGTATCTTGCTAAACGATTGGCATTTTGAACATTTGGCCTTTTTAGGGTACATTGTGCTAGGTACACCTATGCACTCACAACTGTCAGGTTTGGACCACTTAAACTCTTCTCTTCTAAGTCAAAAAAAAAAAAAAAAAAAAGGTACTCAAAAAACAGTTTGGTTGTCTCTAGCGTTTAGGTAGCAGGTGAGGAGAGATTTTCAAGGATCAAAGCTTCAGACATTATCTGCTCATGTCCCCAGGTAGCCCCCACCACACACTCGAGGCCAAACAGCCTCTCAGTTGAGAATTTTGAAGGTGATGAGAGTGTTTCCCCAGGTACATGGGAAGAGGAGACAAGGGACTGAAGAGGCCACAGAGCTTCTCTGGGGCCAGCAGCAACAAAGTGCCTAGATTCTGAACCAGCTCTGTAAAGGAAAAGCTGCCACAAAATGTAGCATTCATGAATGAAAACAAACCAACATATGAAATGAAATACGAAAAGTTCATCAAAAGAAGGGGGCACTGCAGATCCTACAATAATAGTTAATCTCAGTTGTTTCAACTAAAATTCCTATCAGCAAAATAATATACAACCATTAATTGATTTAACCTTGTAGCTCCCCTCTGGGCAAGGCTAACCATTTGTTTCAAATGGCTTATAATTTAAGGATGGGCATAATTCAAGTGAGTCAAGTAATGTCCAGGTAAAATATTAGGAGAGACAGAAAGCATTTTGTCCATAACTGATACATGGCAAGGAAAATTCTCTCTCTCTTACATAGTTCTACTATGGATTTAAAACTATGATCAAGTGTGGAGCAGAGTATACATTAAGAAAGAAAAAAAGAGCTTAAACATTACTAAAATGCTGAAGACTAAGAAAAACGTCAATGAAAGAGCAAAACTAGAACTCAAGAGCTCTTCACTCCCCAATCCTGTGGCTGCAAAACTGTCATTCTGTCTCCAGACATAAGTTGTATTTCTTCACCTCAAGCAGAAAAGAATAAATAGGAGTTGGGGGGGGGGGGGGGGGGGGNTGGGGGGGGGGGGGGGGGGGAGGGAACTGAGAGAGGTAACTTGCCTAAGAGAGTAAAATGAGATGACTCTGGTCTATTTTCCTTTGTTATTCCATGCCTAATGAAGTGTCTGGGTAGTTGGAACAGCTCCTGCAGCATGATCTGATTGTTGTAGTTGCCTGTTTGTTTGCCGTGAGTTATTGTTTTATTTGGCTTTCAGTTCTGAGCTGTTTCCCTGGTCTGTTGGGCAGACGGATGCTGCTGGATTGTGTTTATGAGCCTGTAAATGACTGGGGAGCTGTTGCTCTAACATAAGAGATTATGGGAGAGAAAGAGAGGGGTTGTGCTGTGCTAGGAGGAGCACAGACTGCTGCAGCATATGATGGTCTGCCTGCGTCCAAAACCCAAGGCAACGTTTGAATGCACAACAAAGTCTGATTTTTTTTTCCCCAAAAGCAAGCTGGTCGGTCAGTGAAATGAACTCTTACATATTACCCAACGCCCTTCCTATCAAATAGCACGTTGAAGGATTCAGCATGGTGAGCATCAGCATCTCCAACAGCGGCTTCTCGCAATCACTTATATCTGCCTGTGAAAAGTATGACAAAGGCATCTCATCGTCACAACAGTAGCTTGTGGCTTCCTATTTAAGTTATAATCAATATTTCTGTTTATGCCAGAATATGACATCAATCACCTAACATCATGCTGAATAAATCAAATCTTTTGAAATGAAATTCCCATGCTTCACTGCAAGTAAGAAAAGAATATTTTGCAAGAGCCCAGTACAAATCAGTCAAATGCTTTCTGGACTGCAGAACAGAAGACGTGCATTACTTTGGAAAAATTACTTGCCACTTCTGGAATAATTGGACTTTTTAGTTTCAGTTTATTTCCTTAACCGTCTTAAAACCAGATAGTATATAGCATAACAGATACTAACAAAATATTCTCAAAGCTAAGGAAGAGGGGGAGGGGTGTGTGTGTGTGTGTGTGTGTGTGTTTGTGTGCCTTTACAAAAAAGGAATTGCAAATGCCAGATCAAAAAATTCAAAATCGTAATAACACTGAGGGCTAAAAGATTGCCCTTTTAGTTCTCCTACCATTAGGTATTATTATTGAATGCCTTTTGTGATTCTTTCGCATGTGGGCACTACAACAAATTCCAGCTCACTACTCAAAGGTTTTTCACATCTCTTAAGGAACCCTGAAAGCTCAGAAATTCTCCTGAGAAATCTCTCTCCCAGGAAACATTTCATCCCAACAGTCCTTTTGAATAGGAGGGCAATATGAAATATGTTTTCTTTCATTGGTAGGCCATAATGGTACTCTGCTTTTTAGGTAAAACACAGCACAGAAAAGAAACCCAGACAGCAGCAGAAACTACGTGATAAAATAAATTTAAAAAAAAGAATGCCATTATACAGAGGTCTTTAGCTACCACAATTCAGAACATCCAGTCACCACCTACTGTTGTGGAGTTGCTATGCTGTTTCTTAGGTGGTTTACAATTTAACATTAAAGTTCCTTGAGCGCCTAGCCTTTTTCTTCTGGGTAGGCTGGGTCAAAGTAGTTGAAAATATGAAGTAACAAATAGTGACAAGGTTTATATCACAATTTCCTTCCTCAGTTTCTGTAAATCAAATATTCCTGCTTTAGCATGTAAAGGCAGGTAAGAGAGCCAGGGAACCTTGAATTCACACCTCAGTAACCCTCTGGTCAAATCCTCCCTTTCCTACACGGGCAATCTCACACAGAATCACTCAGAGTTATTTGGGCAGTTATTCTTCGCTCCTGTCAGCTAAGCACTAGGAAAAGAAAAAACTACTCATGAGCAACAAAGAGCATCAACATATTGACAGCCAGCTGATTCGGTCTCTCCACAAAAGCTTCCCAATCCTGCTTGTAGGCATGGCAATAGAAGGAATTCCAGGTCTGATCTCTACTGGAGAACCTCTGAGGTTTTAAATATAATTGCTCAGCTCTGCTCCCTCCCAGAATAAAACATTTTGGTTAGTATTCCTGTTTAAGCCTGCAGCCATACTAACTGCATCACGCGGTCAAAAATACTGAAACCAGCTGCAAGGTCTGAACGAATGAGCCTGTGTCATACTTGGTCTTGGTCCATTCCACCCCCCTGCAAGCCCTCGGTGTAGGTAACGCTTCAATATCCTCTGTGGGGCCAGGCACCATGAAGAGTTAAGACCACAAGGCACCTGCAAATTCAGCTGGATGGGCTAGCTACAGTATTAGCCCCTTCCACCAACAAATTCTGCTCCTGCAAATGTTATTTCAGACAGTCACTGGGAGACGGGTGACACAGTTGGTTTCACTGGCACAGCACACAAGGTTTTATTTGTCAACAAATGGGTTTCATGATCCATCATTAACACTTGATTGATCGGCCCAGCACTTTGGCAGAATAATTTTTTTATCACACTTTTCTACGGCCGAATGTATTTCAGGAACTATCTTACCCACTGATTCGCTGGCAGAGGCTCTACTGGCAGAAGGCAGAACGTTCTCTGCCGGTCAGTGTGAGAGTGTGTAGTAGATAACATGAGGGACTACGTTATGGCTTTGCACATTACATCTGTTTTTGTTATGATCAGATCTGTTCCTCCTCTTATCACAACAAAAACAAGCCTCACATCGTTTTCTCGTTCATCTAACATGATCGACATCCTCAAATGTAAAAAAATAAACAACCAAAAGAAATACACAACCAACCATTCTATATGCCAAATTTTAAATAGTCAGCTTTACAAATTTGCTGTATTTCTTTGTGCAATAAATAAATTCAATCAGAAGAAAAATACACTAACTCACTGTGACAGATTGGACTCCATCTGTCAAGATTTCATGTTTGATATAGACTGGAAATTGTAGATAAAGGGGAAATATTCAGGTACTGTTCTTTCAATGAATGTCCCAGAGGGATATGAAGTGAATGATAAATTGGTTATGGTTACACCCTGAGCCAAGCCATTGGAAGCCTAATTAGAATCCAGAAGGATTGCAGCCAGGAAAGACAGATGCCGGAGAGAAGAGTTGGGGAGGGGGGGGGAAGGGAAGGATATTAGTTTCAACTGGGACAGAACAAATATACAAATGACCTTAACTGTTAGCCAGGAAAGAATACACTTTGTCAACTTGGTTATAGAAGGGGTTCCTGTATACGCAGTAAAGGGTAATAGCTTAAGAAAAACAAGAAGAGGTTTACTCAGAAAATAGACAAGGGAGGGAGGACCATCAGTCTGAAAATGACAAATCTCGAAGACTTGCTTTATGACAGTCTCCTGCATGACTTCAACCAATTAATTTAATTTCCCTGAGTTTCCACGCGTGTGCTAAGAGGCCACAATGTGCTCTTCTGCGACAAGACACACTAGCATGGAAAATGTCCAAATACTAACAGGAACGACAAACATTTGGAGGTATGCGGTGGCTTTTGCACTAAGAAAGTATCTTCAGGTGACAGCACAGGAACAAATATTAATTTAATCTAATCAAGCCAAAACAAAGGACCTTACAAAGAATATTTATGCAAATTCACTCCAATTTACCGCAAAGAGTCCAGTCACTAAAACTGACAGGCCAGCAGAGCTCACAGAGGGCACTTTGCTCCTCAGGGACTGGGAGGTGACCCTCTGACAGACGGCAATGCTGACAAGAGATGGAGGGCAAAACCAACTGATGGGCTGAGCTGACCGCTTGCACTTTGAGCTGTACAGCGAATGAATACAAGATTGGATTTTATTCACATGAAGCTGTTTCTCAGTTAGAAGCTCAGTAAATGCCAGGACTGCAGGAAGAATCAAATGTGGGAGAAAGAGAGTGAAGTTCAGAGAAGCTCTGGAATATCTTGATTTTCTCAGAGCTGGGACAGTGTTACTCCAGCCCCCCCAAAAAAAAAGCCTGCATCATAGATAACATCCAGCTTTCCCCTTAAGCGGTATCAAAAAAACCCAAAACAGGAATCACGTTAGCCAAGTTTTTAAGGAAAAAACTGTGAAACAGATGCTGCTCTCTCAAAACAAAGGAAAGACTAATTATACGGAGTCAGCAGAAAGACCCTGAACCTGTGGTACTGGGTTCACGAGAAGAAACGCTGCCTGCAGGAGAGGTCACAGATATCTCTGGCTGCACCTCTGCAGCTTGATGTCTGGTCACACGTTGCCTTCAGCTCTACACGCCTGTTCAAAACTCAACCTTCAGTCGCTAAAGCACACTAGGAGCACAGGATTAAGTAAATGATCTTCCCATGGTGAAAGAGCACTCCATCTCTACAGCTCTATCCTTTCTCAGTCACCCACAAGCTCTGGTGCTTTGGTTTTATAAACATTCTTGCTAAGTTTTCTTAGAAAAGAGTGAAACCCACATATTTTCCTTGACAGACATGAAAAGAGACAGAGTTATGTCCATACTTATGATACAAAATACTATTCATTTCTACATATGTTATAACAAAGAAAGAAAAATGCTAGCGATAATAAGTCTGTTATATGTGGCAAGTTCAGTGGTTAAGACTTTCATTTAAACTATGTCAAATTTTGTCCTGGGCATGGCAAGACAAATTCATGTCATAATTGGGTATAATGTATGAGGCCAGCACAGCGACTGTCAAAAAGGACAATGACTATAATCTCATCAGTAAGCCACAGAGACGTGATAATACCTTGCTTAAAGATGCCTGATAGATGTGCTTGAAAATAACAGAACAAAGGAATCTTCCACGCTGTAATATATGTTTGCTTGGCCAGCAAATTACAGTAACTGAAAAGTCTGTGCATTTACAGCATGTGAGGATTGGTTATAAAGCAGAATGGGGTTTTGTTATTATTTACCATTTTTAATGTAGAAACAAACTGGTTTAATTTAATGACAGGGAAAAAAACCCACTCAAACCCCTCCTGTGATACTGTACTGTAGTATCACTAACTGCCTCGCAAAGGAAACACAGAAGATAATACTCCATGCCCACATTTATGTCAATAGTGCCTGCTCCCTAATTTAGTATCTCTTCCTACTTAATTTGTTTTCTTGTTTCTGACTGATCAAGCTAAGAAATGGACTATGACACTTGTAAAAACTAATTACTCCTTTTTTTTTTTCTTTTCAATCTCTCAGAGGCTAAGAAACTAAACATCACAACAGGAACTACAACAGTAATTGGTCTTCAGTGTCACTGTGCGCCAACTAGCTTTGAGCTGAAATACAAACTTTAATTTAACAAACATCATCGGCAGAATTGAAAAGCCTCACCCTACCACAGATCTTCGTTAAGGTGGCATTGAGGTGCACATTTTCAGTATAACGCACAGTGAGTTATGAAAATTACTTGCATTAATAACAACAGACATGGGACACAATTACTGTAAGTACAATCAACTTCTCTCTATATAATAATTTCCCAAAGACAGCATTGCTGATACAATACAGATTAGAAAAGAATGAATATAGAGCTAGCGAATGAAAACTGTTCAGCAGTTTAGAAATGACTGTCTGCATTAATATATATGATCTTCAAATTCCAGAAAACTTCAACATAACTGTGGCTGGAGCTGTGGAACTAAAGTTGTCAGTGAGATGTAAGTATGGCACTTGAGTTTGCGCTAGAGCTGTAACTGTGGCGTAACGGGGTACCAGGGCTGTGCCCCTGAGCACAACCCCCAGAGCACGTCACCTGCTAATTCCCCTGCTGGCCCAGGAACCCCCAGGCCAGCCACCTGCATGGGGAGCCAATGGGTCACCTCCAAACTGGGCGCTTGACAGAACTCCTAGCCACCTTCAGCATTACCTATGTGACTAGCGGGTACAGCAGCTCTCCAGCTGGGGATTTCTGTCAGTTACAAAGATTCTATCCTACAGCCTCTGCTGGACCTACGCATATTCATGCTTCGCTGTTGATTACCACCCTTGATGGAGAGTCTGGCCCTTCCAGAAACTTCCCACTGCAAAATTGATCAGATGGTGCATAAGCAAGACAGCAGAACGTGTTTCCCAGATGCAGAAGTGGTTAAACAGTCCTTTTCTACATGGCTCAAATAACAAGAAGTTTTGTTTGTAATTTAAGCTAATCAATAGCTACAGATCATGCATGTGCTGGACTGGTCATGTTGGACCACTGGCCATCTGAATAAAAGGAGTCAGCAGAACAACCGTTGGGAGAGCTGAGTATGTCATTGCAAGGACCCCTGGCGAGACTTCTGTTACACCCAGACAGCAACCAACAACACTGTTTGAGAGATTCTATCCCCCCTGTGAGCATTACTCAACACAAAGATCCAAATAAATTCATTTTTTAATACGCACTTACTCCACAAGTATTTATGCAACAGAACCAACAACTAGAGATCTGCGTAAAGGATTTCTCATTTTTGAACCTAAGGGATCTAGATATTCCTTAGTGTAACTGGAAGCATTACATATTCAGTAACCATTAGAACAGCCAAAATACAAAATGCAGATACATGGGGCACTAACTGCCCTGTAGTAACTGCCTATACGCATTTAGTTCTCATGCAGTAAATGCCAGATAGATCACTTACTTTGAATGATCGATAATTTCCTGGGGAGCAAAAGCATACACAAGGTCAACTACTATAGATTAGCTTTTGCTTTACAAAGTTACACCACAAGATACCTTAGATTAACTGGTTCATGTACCTAACTGGTAAAACTCACTTTGCTCTGAATGTCACCAGAATGTGAAGTCAAAACTCCTGCCTACAACCAAGGAGCTGAAGTAATTGAAACGACAGGATGATCCATCATGGACACTTTGGTTGGCGTTGTGTTCTCACACGCGTTGTGTTCAAACAGAAAGAGTAAATTTCTCTACTGCATTTGTTTGAAAAACAAAATATTTAAGATTTTCCTTACTACTATTACTTATAATTTTCTTTGTTTTGACTATGTAACATTTCTTAATCTGGATTTCTGAACGTTCCTGTCTCACTGCAAGTGGTATCTTACCTGCCAATATGAAGCCTTTGCTAGTAGATACTCAGATTATCTTAAAATCAATGCCACTTAAGTGGTGTCACAGAAAACAAACAGTTAAGCACTGTAAATGAAAAATACAGTAAGTTAGCATTACACACTAACCATTGCTCAATGACAAAATGCTAAACATGTAGAAGTAACTGATGTATTCAGTAAAGCGCACCTCCCAACACCATAATGCTGTATGAAGGTTGAACAGAAAGTTTATATTATTCTTTCCTATATGAAAGAATTTGCTGCTGCAGACCTGAGACTGCTGAAAAAAACCTGCTTGCATATACATCAAAGAAAAAGTTCAAAAACCAATGTAGATAGGTACAAGTGACTATTCCTCCTGTGCCACACTATAACACACAATTTACTACATGCTAAGGCAGAAATTTAACTTGGCTAGACATATCCAAAATGTTTTAATTAGCATTCTTCCTTAATTACGACAAAGATAGTTTTCTTCTTTCTTTCTTCTTTTTTGTATACATCTCATTAATATATTTGCTATGTTGCTACTTTACTCTCTATTAGTGACAAAGGAACTGGAGGTTTAAGTCTGAGAGAGTCACCTAGCTTTTCACCTTGGTAAGATTTAAGAATGACAATTTGGAGATCAAGGACTTTACTACTGGCAGTGGAGGTATACAATTTTTGGATTTAGGTAGCTAAAGCAGCAGTCAGACCACAAGATTTGTCTCCTTGAGTTTTAACACTGTATTTGAGAAAAAAACCCATGAACACAGATCTCTCTGGGGTTTAGCTCATATAGGTGTACAGGGCATTCTCATACATTGCAATTTTTTGTGTCTTTTTAATGTTCCAGGCAGGATATCTTCCAAACATAGATGAAAATCTTTTTTTGATATCCCTTACTACATCTAGAATAAAATCAAGTACAGGACAGTATGGTCTTGTCTCTGAATTAAATCTTTTTCTTTTTCTTTTTTTTTCCCCCTCCTGCTTGGCTTAATGTTCATAAAAAGACTCTTGCAATCCTTGGTCAGGGATTACTTCATCTCCTTTCCAACATGTGCAGAATACTGCTGGCCGCTTTCCAGACACAATGATAGGATTTCACAATTTTACAGGACACCTGAATTTGCATCCATTCTTTAAAATGTAACCGTGGGCTTGGTTCTTTTGAGTTTGCCTAAGCTTAGCTTACTAGCTCAGCTGAACTTTTTGTCATGCACTTTCTTGTCATGCATTGTCTGCTCTTGTCAGACACCAAACACCGATTTGCTTTTATTTCTCCCCCATCTTATCTACCTGGCAGACAGTTTTGATTCAAGTTACAGCACTTAATGTGTTAGTCACTTTTAATTTCTGTTTCAGCAAAGGGAATGTTAAGGGGAACGATAAATAAATGTACAGGTGAGATGACTCAGAAGTGATCCTTGGCATAGGGAAACAAGATAGTCTGGTCTCCAGATAGATTACTGCATTCGTTTCCACTGAACTGCAGCAGCATCTTGAGAAATACTGTGACTGTCTAAAGCTTTATCAGCCTTCTGCATTAATGAGTAAGGTAAGTCACCACCTATACAAATGCACAGTGAGAAACAAAGAGCTCAATTTGGGAAGTGGAGGGGGAGCATGGCATGTTTAACTTTCCTTGTTACAGATGCCATTTAGGACTTTGTTACTGCTGATATCAAGGAACAAATCTAGGAAACTATCAGTGAAACCTACTAATTAAAGTGAAGTTTAAAGACAACAATTAATGATTAGGTGTATAATTGCTCACAATAGGCATTCACAGGAAGAGAATATTGCCCCACTAAGATATACTGTGAATAATCAGCAAAAGCCCCCATAAAATAAAGAGGAGTTTTGCTCTTTTCTAAAAACATTCAAAATATAAAACATTCTTGCTAGCCATTCATAACACGAAAGGGAGAAAAGTGAATAATGTAAGAGTTTGCGACTAACTCTTTGGCAGGTAAGTACAGTATCAACCTACCAGCACTGATCCAGACTACATTATCCTTTTCTCCGGCTATGGGATATTTTGGGAGTTCAGATTTCTTAGACATTGTATCTTCTAAGACTTCTTAATACACCAGCAAATATTTGCTGAACAAAGGATGTTAAATACCTTCTTTACCCGTGCCAGCGTGTTTGATTGCCTCCTGTTTGCTTCTCTACTTTCTTCACGGTTGTCTTCCATCACAACTAACTCTTCCGCTCTTCTAATTCCCTTTTTATTTCCTTTTTTCTCACTCTAAGTTTTCCTACTTTTCTTGTCTCTAACGCCATCTTACACAATTTCAATCCTGTTACTGAACTCCTCGGATAAACAGAGGAGCATAGCAAAATAATACAACTGAACTACAATTCAGAAGAAAACATCTCAATTTTTTGAAGCTGTTATACTGAAAAATTAAAATTACTTAAAACAAGGGGACAGAAGGAGAAAAAGAAAACAAAGGATTTCTTACCAGATGAAAAAAAAAATAAAAGACAATGCATCAGCGAGGTAAAAAATGCCTTCTTTTTAGACCAACTGGCATACAGTATATTTAAAGACACCAGGCCTTGAAAGAATATGTGGAAATGGACATATTTCTGTTATCTGCGGTAATAACAAGGCGGGGTTTTGTCTGGGTGTTTTTTGCCAAGCTTAGTAGCAGAGTACCACCACGCCTGACCACAGCAGTGGTCCTCCGTGAGCCATTTTACTTTTGTGAAACCAGGCAACAGCAGATGTCTCCAAGGCAAGTTCACAGTGTTCAGATTGTTCCAAGTTAAATTGCTCCATTCACATGTTCCTTCCAGGCAATGGCAGCGAGATGTTGTTTTCTGAAGCAGAGTGTCCGTATTTCTCCCAAATCAATGGAGAAAAAACACCAGACTAGATTCTCAGGGCTTGGGACTACTGTCAAGTCAGGTAAAAACCGAATTGCTAAAGAGAAGTCTCTATACTCTTCTTTGCCTCAGTTTTTCATTGCTTAAGTAGTGGGAAAATATATTTCCTACAAAATACTTTTCTATAACAGGATTAAACATACATACATTTTGTTAGCTTAGAAAGTCAGATGTTATCATTAACCTATGTCAACTCCCCTTCCTGAATCTTAGGAATCAGTCCCCCCTTTTTTTTTTTTTTCATGCAGTGAATTCATGACGTTAATTGGCAATGGTAAAGAAATTACTTTCATTCATATACTTCAAATTGACTGGATGCCTTACTTTCTTAGAGTGAATAAAGCCCTAAACCAATAAACTAATCTACCCAGGCACACAACTATTTATTGGGATTTCTTTTATTGTGCCCCTTATTCATTCTTTCTGTAAGATGAACAGTCCTGGCCTTCCCATTTTAATGCGTATGAAATTTAGGCCCTAGTTACCCATTCTTGATAACAAAAGTCTAGTTTAGTTTATTGGTTTAGATTAACACTACACAAAAACATTGACTTGCTTAAAATCAGTTGTCTTCAACTCTGAAGAAAATTAGTGAAATAATACTTATTCATATGTTTAAGATGAAGTTTATAGTTGATGTTCTTCAACACTGAAAAAAGTGGTACAGACATCAAGAGAATTCTGCTTTATTTTAGAGTAAATTGCAGGGCCCTGGACTATTCTTGGACTGACAGCTTACTAGGCAAAGCCAGGCTTCTCAGTAGCATCAGGCGTCAGATATCTACGGACGCCTTTCCACAATTCCTATCATATACTGTCCTGGGGAAACAGGCAGAGTCAAATATGTTTAAAGGGTTTTTTTTTTTTTAATGGAACTTACCTGATGATTAGTTTCAACAGAAAATGTAAACTTTTCTAAAAGACTTTGAGAAAAGTCCTTTGAGAAAATCAAAGTTGTGGTTTTGAAGCCTTTATAGACAGAAAGTGGAGCTGACATGAGCTGCCCAAGCAAGCAAGGCAACTGACAATAAACCTCTCAAAAATAATTTCATTCACTAAATTAGATTTTTTTGAACATTCCTGAACAGTAAATAATATAAAGGTTAGTGCTCAAAGATTAGAATACGTTAGAGGATAATTTATTTTCTGTGTGTTTTGCAAAATACAGAAATCCAATTTCGAACTACTTTTTCCATTACCTGAAATAAATATTAGGGTCTGCTCACACATTTAATAAAAATATGCATAACTTTCTGGAAATTTTATCAGGAGAAAGGAGGATATAGGCAGTATAGAAAAACATTCCACAGAAATGAGGCACTTTGGCTTTAGGGAAAAAAAATGTTTTCCATATTACAATAAAAACCTTTGTAGAGTGTTATGGGAAAAATCATCTTCTGTAGTTTTTTTACACTTTTTTCTTTGTTCTGAAATGACAGATTTACTTAAGTCTTTTCACAAAATTTGTTTCAGCAGTACCGTTCACTTGAATAAGTGTTTTAAAAGCTATATATGATTAGTAAGCTCAGTTACTGAAAGACAGACTTTCAATAAATCCAAACAATTATTTCTAAAAAAATTAGGCATAGTTGTTACGAAAACTACTGACACTTTGTGCAAGGACAGACATCTAGCACGACGTATATAATACTGCAGAAGTGCGAACGTCCACCTCACGCTGTGGCAGGAATCTTTTGCCATTAGGTATGGAAACAGTTCCCCAACAGAGAGGATTACTGATTTACCTTCTATTTTTGGCCTTCTTCATGGGTTACATCCCCTTTAGTTTACACTGTAAGGCCTTGCTGTGGCCCAGAACAGGTTCTACAAGAAAACAAAGCAAAACCCTGATGCAGTTTCGAGCACAATCCTGCAGAGCTGTTCCAGCCCAGACGAGGGAATGTCATGCCACAGTGTGAGCACAGTAACAGCGCAACGGCAGGACAAGAGATTCTAGAGCTTGTGCAGATGATTGGTGCTTTGTCTTGTGTCCTTAAGAGTCAAGCTCCAAATCTCTGTCATAAACCCAAGAAATTTATTTTAATAAGAAAATATTTTAAATATTTGGTTGCAATTAATCAAATTTCTAAATGCTTTGTAGTGAAAAGCTGGATCAATTATAAATGCTAAGAAAACTGAACTATAACCACAAACCCCACAAGCAGAAAGTCTCCTTGCTTTTTAGACCAGTTACACCAAAAGTTGCAATGATACAAAGGAAAACAGTTCAGTTCTTAGAGCATTTACTTTGGCAGAATTATTCTCCTCTGCCTCAGTTAATACTGTCATATATTAATATAGCACATAATTTCATTTCAAAGTGAGACCAATTCAGAGATCTCATGTCTTGCTATCTATGTGCATTTTCTTTACATAGTGACTGAATAACTTATAACTCCTTGGAAATGCACATTACAGTGAAATATAATATTTAGTCAGTTTATTACCATTACTAAATGTACTGTTACAGTATAAATCTTTAAAAGCGTGTCAGGACCTACCTAAGCTTTGTGACGAATTGAACATTAAGGCTTGCACTGGCCCAGGAAAAATCTAATTTCCCAATATTATGACAGCTATACAATGTGTAAATGCTGAAGTCACTGATTACATTGGAGTCAAATATTTATTTACCAACTGACAAACTGTTAGCCCTGGCAAGATATACAACACCTGATGCTAATTAAGGAGACAGTTTTCTCCTGATAGCATCCAACACTCCATAATGCAGTTTTTCAGAAAAAAACCACAGTCATTTCAAAGATACTTCGCCCCCTCCAGATATGGTATAATTACTCCACTTCATGCACCTAAAATTTCATGGCACTACTAAGAATAATGTTCTTCACCTTGGTTATATCTTACTTTTCTTTACCACTGTTAAAAAAAAAAAGGTGTTAACTATCTAACATAATTGTAATAGTTTGGAAATATCAGAGTATGAAATATAATTGTATTATATTACTACTCCAGTTTGCCAGAAAACATCACTCACCTCATCTGATGAAGATGCAGGATATGTGCATGATACTAATAGGAAAATACAAGAACCCAGGCCAGAGAGCTTCTGCGAAAGCAGCACTTTTAAGATAAAGAAAGTATTCACAGTTCTATATGGGAGGCAGGCAACTGAAGAGCAGACTTTGCGATCATGAGAAACTGAAAGACAAAACAGGCCATTTAAAGACTGAGAACTTGGTACTAGATATAACTCAGAGGATAATAGGAACTTTTCCTCTTCTTTCTTCTGTGCCCCTCCCTTTTAAATAATAATCATGGCACCATTGTAAGAACTTCGAGGAATTTATGATTTTTTTTCCTTTACAATGGATTTTCAAACCTATAGTCTTTCTCAAATGTTACCTAAAATAACCGTCTAATCAGGAAAAAAAAGATAGCAAAGATCGGTTTCTTCATGCTGAAATCAGTCTGGAATATGGAGATGAAATCCCTAACAAGTTTATGCCTTCCTGACTTGTAATTGTTCTGTTCATAAAAAAATTTTAAATAGGCATTAAAGTTTCTTTTTTTTTCCTTTAAAATTTAACTTGAGATTCACATGTGAAAAAGAGGCAGGCAGACAAAGCATTAAGAAACACATTTGATTGTATGTCGGCAATAACAAAAGTTAATGGGCAAAAGCATGCTAAAAAAACAGACAGGAAGACAACGAAAAGAAGAAAATATGAGGATATATATCCAGTCAAAAGCCCAGGGAATGTATGAAGTAAAGAAAATCGGACTACAGGAAGAGGTTCGGATATGGAATAATTAATACTAAGATGTATCCACCATAAGACAGCTAGAGATTTTGGAGTTATTGTTTTCACTCGGTTTCATTAAGGAATTAATACACACAATACGATTTGAGTTTTATAACATGCCTCATGATATAATGTGCTGTTTGTGTGAAATTTTCACTTGAGCACCCATCTTCTTTCAGTTACAACAGAGTGATGAAACTTTAAACAGAGAAGACATGAGTTAGGATGGGTTTATTTGCTGCTCACTTACGGCTTCTATCATGGTTGCATATGACATTAAAACAGAAAGAAAGGGCAACTGTCTAGACCCCACTGGATCACTTTGAGAGTCCTGCGTATGATTTCTCTTAATCTTTTGTTTTCTCAAAAACCTGTTCTTTTTTCCACCTTTCCCTCAATCTATAAAACTCTGTCTCTCAAGTCTCACCACAAAATTCATTTGTGAAATTAGAGTCTGATTCTGCAAACATTTGCCCACATACGAATATAAAACATTAGGCTACATCTTCTTAATGACTTCAGTATGACTCAAATAATTAAAGCTCAAAGCATACGCAAGCTGTCTTAATTCAGGATAGAAGGTAACTGCGTTCCATGTCACTGTAGATGAGGACTCTGATCTGAGGCATGGTAATGCTGAAATTCAAAGGCAACCTCGACATCTGAAGCTCACCTGAGGTAGAACAGCCTCGGGCAACGCACAGACAAGGGAAATCAGCCAGAAAGGGAGACAAGGCATGCGATCAGAGGCATGCCTGCCCCCTAAAATAATAAAGCATAAAATAGTCCCAGTTACAAAACAAAAACAGTAAACACTTTCTGTTGAAAAGGTCTCAGAAACTTGGGCTTAACAAATGCAGGCACACCTTTATGGCTCAGGGGACACCTACTCTGAGTAACTGCCCAGGCGACAGTGCACCAGCGACTACATTGTACTTTATAATCCTTGTTAAAATACAAACACACACACATGGATAAATACACACACACATTCATTAGTGTGATTTTATATGCAAATAATAAAATAAGCTGGACAGACTCGTTTTCTGCCAAATGTGTATCTGTAGATTTCCTTAAGAAAAATCCCCAGACTTTTATTTTAGATTGTTTTGTTTATTCCAACAGAAAAAAGGAAGAAAGACAAATCCTTTGTGTTAAAGCAGTCACCAGCACAAGACACTAATGGCACAAAACCACTAAAACTATTAAACAAGTATTATTTCTTATCAACGAAACAGCGATACGGCTAGAACAGGCATTTCACTAGGTATCAGCTAACTTACTTCCACTAATGCCAGGAAGTTTATCATGATACACAGAAGGATCCATCGCAGTTAAGTTGATTTCATTCTGCAAACATGGTAGCTCTCGAAAGCTGCCTGAAAGTAATGAATATTTTCACATGCCTCTTCTGTTTAAAGTGAGATGACTGAAACAAAGACTATATAGGAGAAATATCAGTTTCACAAATTAGAAAGCAAGTTTCTCAAGGCCATTCAGTTGCAATCAGTATTTAGTTTTGAATAAGTATATCTGCTACTCATTAGGAAAGGGCCTTCCCCTCCAGGTCACCTGCATTGAGAGAAAAATATCAGGTTGATATTAAAAAAAAGGTAATAGATATCTATTTGGTATCGGCTGTTTGAGTTGCCCTTTTTCTTATCTCTGTGTTTAATCTAGAGCTCATAAAGTTTTTTTTCCATTTTCTCCATTTAATGTATATTACCTATAATATTAATAAAAATAACTACACAATTAATCTACCGAGTGGAGAAGTTTACTAGCTGTGAGAACCCATTTTTAGTACCTAAATAACACTGTGTTTTCCAAGTATGATGAAAAGAGACTGTAAGGAGGTACCCTTCCCCTGTTTTAAGAACTTATGTATTAAATGATGAGACCAGATATTTGAACTGTGCAAGGCAGGACTTCTATTCCTCTAGGAAAACTGGCGTTAAAAAGCCACTCACCTTTTCTTTACAGACAACATTAATCTCTCATCAAAGTTATTGCTTACAAATACGTAGTGTCCAACACGCATTGTTTTTAATCATACTTTCTTAGGGAAACAATCCACCCCTCAGACCCCACGATCAGTAGTATTAGGTATTCATATGAATAATTTGATACATAATCTCTCATAAAAGTCTGGGGGGGGGCTTCCCATTAGGTTGTTTTTGGAAAGAATATGCATCAGTTGAAGTTGCTTCTAATAAAGAAGATAGGTTTGCATTTGTAAAACCAGGACCGTTGATTTTTTGGTGTGTAAATACAAAACAAGGTGCTATATAAGAGACTGAAGACTTAAGGAAATTTTAGGAGAGTGCCTTTCTAAATTAACATGAGCTACATTGTACTCCAGAACTTAGATGAATTCCTTATTGCAAGAAAATCACTCTGTATCTATAATCAGGCATAAAGACTTTCAATTAATTTCGGCTAGTTGTTTAGCTGAATAATGCAATCCCCATGGAGGATACTTGGCTGATATTACAGCCAATGTAAAATTAAACTCACAGTAAAATATTAGGCATTGAACCAGCGATCATTCAAGCTTAGTTGTGCTGGTGTGGGCATTCAATGCATATGTCGGATAAATACTGCCCCGAGCTATCTCTATACGGCCATTTAAAATACAGGGAATGACTGAGAGAGAGGCCAGTCAAATGTTACAAGGACACGCTCAAGGCAAATTCTCAAGCTGTGTGGCATTAATTCCACAACCTCGACAGCAAAGCTGAAGAACGTCTGTAGGGGCAGAGATTATATACTGAATCTGTCAAAGTTCATGAGCAAAACTGTATTGACACTGCGCATCATTATAGATGCCAGAGAAAAGCAGGTGTTGCGGATAAAGGAAATGCAACTTCTGTGCACCCACTATACTGCTATAAAAATCAGAGCCGTTTCCCAATCAAAGAAACATCAAAGGCAGAATTTTTTATACAAGATGGATATAAGACTCCATTCTTCCCTACTTCTACACTCCTTCAAAATGTAATTATGAAATGAACTGGATCACATTCATTCATGATGCAATTGCTCTGAAGTTATTTCTGGGAGAAAATCTAATCTACTAACATAAGTCTGCAGCATTTTGATACCTTTTAATTAAATAAACTAGACTTCCCTTCATTTTATCTGTGCTGCTTGAAAAATATCAGGTTTTAAAAAAGGAGATTACTAGTACTACGCTTGGACTAGTAACAATTAGATGTGGGAGGGAAAGAAACTCAAATTGTTGACTCTGCATAGAATTACATTAGCCTCTTCCTAAACAAGAAGGTGACTTGAAACCTCACAAAACAGTTTTGAGCAAAATATTTATGCTGCAGGCCTGGTTTCAAATATTAATGTACTTGAAAGTGAAATGTGAATGTTCATTTGCTGTCTTTTCTAGAAAGCTGTATATTCAGCTCTTCTACTCGGCTCAGAACCTGCCAGCAGAGCACAGGGCAGGAAAGCAAATGTTTGTATCTTGCCAAATAGCCCATCCACGTCTGAGCTGCTTGGATTACTGCTTTTAATTCCATTTAAGGTAAAAATCTGTATGAGTTACTAATTTTTTGTCAAATAGCA
Organism: Chionis minor; assembly: GCA_013398295.1. Classification (NCBI taxonomy): domain Eukaryota; kingdom Metazoa; phylum Chordata; class Aves; order Charadriiformes; family Chionidae; genus Chionis; species Chionis minor. Next base: position 1,351,823 of record VZSF01010865.1, on the reverse strand, counting down.
TTAGCCATTCTTGTGCAGCCTCCGGTGAATTTCCGCTCACACAAGTATTAACATAAACATGCTTCCACCTGCACTGAGCAGGGAGAGCTAGAGCCAAAGCTTTAACATCCCTCTCGATTGACTTAGCTCACACATCCTCTGTGCACACGTTCCTAATTCCATTTACTAGACTTGTCCTTGCATATGTTTTTGCATTATTCAGCAACAAATTCAGTCCTCGGGCATAAACAAACGAAGCACATATGTTTCATTAGCTACAGAAAGGTCTAATTGCAATAAACAGAGATACAGAAGTAAGAAATCCCAAAATTGAAGGATGTCAGAACTGTTACTATAGCCGCACCACAAATTACATATACTTAATAAAAATTTTGTAATATAAATAATTTAATAGATACAAACCTAATGAAAAACTGAAAGGAAAACCAGAAAGGAATAGATATTAGAGCATTAACATCCTGCAGACAAATACACTCAGGCATAAAAACTGGCCAAACACAATTACAATTTCAGTTTCTCAATGGGGAAGCGTGGGTTTAAGACCCTTCTCCCATGCAACAGAAACAGGTGAGCTTTTACATTAATGGAGAAACAAATAAAACTGATAGAACATAAAACTGAATTCCACAGAATTACAGGTTTTACAAACGAGGAGGAGAGATCACGACATCAGTAAGTTAGCAGATTGCTTTTCTGTTCCCAGTGTAATGTAATTATTCTACCTGTGCATTCAAGCCTAAATTATCTTTTAAAAATACCTGTGTACATAACACTACCTCCAGGTTCACACACTTATTTCAAGCTGCTTGAATTTTCTCAGTTTGGCTATGACTTACAGGTAGTAATACCAAGCTATTAATAGCTGTAGAAGATACCCAAGCTTTTAATGAACTTACAGGAGGATACAGAGGGGAAAAAAAAAAAATTGTTTCTGTAATGAAAATGTGTACCTACAAATTGCATTAAGAATGAGAATTTCAAAGAATACCCTAGAATTTCCTGTGTTAATTCTGAAACTTTAGCTTGCCAAGTTAAGAAGTTAGCCAGCAAGAACAAAAACCACAACCAGCTTTCCAGGAAAACAATGTCATTTCTACCTTAACAAAAAGGGACAAATACAGCCACCAAATATTTAGAAGTTTGACCGCCTCTAAAAAAGACTTATGTAAAAAAGTGGCTCAGTTCCAGCCTTGAACATTTTTTAAAAATGAAAGAAAAGCTTTCTTACCATACTGTCTTTAGTATTATCAAGAGGTAGGTGCATCTCCTGCAAAATCAGAAAGAGAAACTTCTCTGTATGTATATTAACACATACACATATTATATATATATGCATCTACTTTATGTACATAAATATAGGTAGAGGGGTATAAATGTATGCCTGCATTGAAACACATGGCAGGGCTAACTTAAACAGAAGTAAACCATCTAAACTTACTAGAATTTACTCCAATTAATAACTGTAGTATTCAGACAATGTTTTGCATCTATTGTGAGGACAGAAAAGTATTAAGTCTAACATCAGTAGTTCTCACAGATCTACAAAGACCAACCATTTCTTCTCTATTTTGCTTGGCAATGACTAGAAAATGTAGCAAACGTTGCACTTGTTCACTCATCTTAAACTGCAATGCCTTCTATTCTTAAATTACCACAAAGCCCTTTTGTTAGCAGCCCTGCAGAGGTATTTCCTGTAGTCACAACTCTGGACAACGATGCGCACCGACTCCTTACAATGACTCACTCTTGCGTTTTCAAAGTCATGTCCATATGTTGAAATGCTTCGGTCTTCTTGCACCACTCGTGTCTCTGTCAGGCAGTCCTCCTTTTTCCTCGAGAGCATCAAACAGGTAAGCGGCAAGCCACTTCCAACACTGATTATCCAAACACATCCCCATGAATTAACTACTGAGGTATAATTTCTCAGGTATGTTATTTACAGGTGACTTTACAAACATATTTAGTGGCTTACAAGCACAAGTCACACCGCAGGCAGAAAGACTTGCCCTCCTGTGACTCTTTTGAAGTTCCAACCCCTGTCTCGACTTGGTATCACTACAAAGCACATTCTAAAAAGAATTTCAAATGAGAGATGAATATTGGTGCAATTTACCATTTCTCATTAAAGTAGAAGTTGAGATGGAGTCTGATGCAACTGTGAAGAGTAAAAAGGTAAGTTCAGATGAAGACAAATTGAAGCCAAGCACTTCACCAGGTACCTACTTATAATTAAGAAAGTGCCAGAACCTCTGTCACAGATTTGTTCTGTTGAGGTTAATGAAACACATCATTGTTTCCAAGGCTAAGACATGTTAGAATTTTTATAAGAAACTGCCTTCTAACAAATGAGAAATACAAGAGCAAAACTGTTATTTGAATGTCACTGATTCTTCAGGTTTAGCACATCTAATTTCCTCTTTCTCTTAGCAGTGCTGCTGGTTGAGCTCTGCAGAATTACACAGTGCTCAGGCACAAACACAGAACAGCCAGTGGTTTGCAATTGAAATGAGATTTCATAAATCAAGGGAATACAACATTCACTGTTAGTGGAAAGCTGGCTCTGCACTATTTTAGAGCAATATTTTAAAGAACATTTTAATCCAAGCACAAAATGATTTTATCAGTAGTGTTAGCACCAGTTACTCCTTTATATATTATCGGTGTCTTTTCATATCTTGCACATAAAAATATATAGTCCTTCCTTCCTCCTTTCAACAACATCCTTTCTACATGTATTGAGGATTTTATCCAACAATTCTACTTTTTAAAAATCTTCTGCCTTATTTCAGCAGTTTTGCTGTTAAAATATTTTTTCACTCACTGCTCATTTCCTTCATGCAAAGACTCTAGCTTTATTTTTAGTGTCTTATATAATTGTTCACTAATGCCTTATTAAAGCTGAACACCTGTAGCTTGAGTTAGCCTATAAATGAGTTAACAAAGAAAAACACCTCCCCAGGGAAGCTTGTTTTATATGTCTGAACCAGGAGAATTAAAACATTTTATACCCCCTCAAAGTTATCCGCTCATTGGTTCCAGCATTTCAAACTGCTATTCGTGCTTTGTTGCAACGAGGAAAGAATCAGATTAACACCAAAAAGAATGAACAAGGCAAAATGAATTCTTCTTATAGGGAGCTTCTGCAAAAGCTCATCCCTTTGAATACGTTACGCCTTAATACCGATGATGAAAGTGTCTATTTCAGAAGCTTGGCATTCTGCTCTGCCAAGAGAAAAGAAGTAATACTATCCAAGATGCATTGCAGATTACAGTAAGATTATTTGCTCACAGTTGTTCATTCCGACTCCTTTAAAATACCAACGCAGACACTATCAACAGGTTTCTTTGCTGCCTCTAAAAAGCCTTATATTAGGAAGAATACTGCTGGGCTCCATAGCTAGCGGGTTATTTGCACAACACGGATTTGGACTGGGCTGGGCAAGCTGTCCTACTTGCAGCTGAGCCTACTGGCCACCCCAAGTGTCTCATTGCCCTCGCTCCCCTCCCGTGGCAGAACTGCCCCTCCTGCAAACCTACTCGCACAGCTGCGTGCGTCCCAGCTAGGGAGCAGCAGACGTGCTGCTACGCCGGCAGAGCTGCACGGGAGCAGAGAGAGAGGAGACTCATTTCCAGGGCAGGGCAGAGACAGGGCAGTGACAAGCAGCAAGATTTTCACTCAGCTCAGAACCTCACACCGACCCCAGCCCTAGCGTCGGGAATGAAGTGTGCCACTTGTACTGGCACAAACGTCTCCTCCCTGAAACCACAGTAAATTAGAGGACAGGCTATGGTAATGGGACACCCTCCACGTGCCAGCATTTACAACAGATTAGCTATTCTGACAGCAGTTTGTCCTTGACTGAAATGGAAGCAAATCCCCAGTATAAACAAGATCTCAAAGAATCTATGCGGACAGAAGCCAAAGATCAAGGACAATATTCCAGCACCCTAGAATCTATTGCTTTCATTTGTCTATACAGATATATAAAACTAGCAATTTATCTTGTCTTTTTCTGAACAGCCTTTTATAAAGCAAATCAAATATCCTTACAAGTGTGATTCTTAGTATCATTTCTGAATGGGAAGCTCAGGTCTTCTTAGTTATCATTTCACAGTGTGCAACATAATTGGCCCCTGGCTGATGTCTTCATTTATTTCATGCATTTTCAGATTCACATCAATACTGAAATCTGGTGCAAGCCCTGTCCTCTTGAGAGAAGGAGCTTGTGACATAATCCTGCAGGAAGAAAAAGTAAATGATCCAAGGCAGGCATGACCTGTACTCAAAGTTCCCAGTAACGTCGCCTGTCTCTTTCCATACCCCATGCTGCTGGATGCACCTTCTGTGCCATGGCACTATCTAAAAATTCAAAAGAGGTCTAGGTTTGTGCTCAGGTACTAGAGCCGTAATACACAGTTCACAATAAAAATAAAAAAAATAACTTCACCAGATGATAACTACAGTAATTAAAGCCTATCAAATTGAACCTTATTGCACTTACACCACTGGTAGGATATATCCTTTCAGACAGGACTCTATTGAATTCCCATTACCTTAACTGAAAGCACAATAATGCAGAGTCACAGCCTGTTCTAAAAATGGTTCTCTGAGCTTTTTCACGACTCGTCATAAAATAGACTTATTGGAATACTGTATAACAATTCTTTGCTTATTTACAGGTATGAAAATAAAGCCTCCAGTCACAATCTGTCAGATTTTACAGAGTATCACAAAAGCCAGAATATATGCCCAGTTTAAACACTGTAAAATAAAGATGACGCACTTCAAATGATGGCCTAAGGGCCTGCATGTTGTAAAGTTGACATGTTTGAGTTATGAAAGTGTCCTGGGCTAATTAAATCCATTCATCTTGGTTTTTAAAGTTTCAGACAGATCTGTAATGAAAATTTATTTCAATTTCTTTCAATTACTTATTTCACTTCTCTATACAGTTCTGCTGAATGACCAGATATTTGGAAAATCCTGGATCTGGTAACTGGGAAGATATTTTTGTTGCTGAGAGCTGTGTTTTAACGAAAAGCCCCATGATACTCCACCAGATTGGATCTTAAGGAGACATTGATCCCATATGAATCCGTCGAAAAGCATCTCTATAAAATTACACCAGTAAGATTAGATGCAGACTCATAACTGAACCTGTATCATAGTATACACAGCTTCCCCCACCTCCTCAATGCCCCATTTCTGGGTTGCAAGTGAGTTGTAGCACCCACCAGGTACAGGACTAGTCAAGATGATAAAGGGACCTGGACTTGAAACTATTACATACACCCCTGCCATGAGACTAAACGTAAACCTTGGAAGGACAGATCTGCAGAAGCCGCTAGGCATCTAGAGAGGAATTGAATTCAGGAAAGAGATGTTCAGTGCTCTCACCCGATACCAAGGTTTTAACTAGCAATGCATGATCAGATCAGTCTTTGGGAGGGTTGATGGGTATCTCACAGCTATACCCAGGTGCTCCTGTGCTGTGCTCCCTTGAACCAGGTCTGGTTCCCCAAGTTCACCACTCTGGAACCAGGAGGCCAAGGGCCTGGGGAGCCATCGCTCCATCCATTTCTCTGTTGGCATCACAAAAGCTGTTAAACCTTGAAATTATGGGTTGGAGCCAGGACTCTTGGGACTTCCCTGCTGCAGAGCTGGAAGCCTGGAAGTTCTGGGCTGGGTTCCCAGGTCCTGTAGTGCTTAGGCAGTCTGGATGGCAGAGCAGCCATAAGGCACGGATCCTGAGAGCCCTGCATCTGCTCAGGGAAATTGGTATTCGGGTAGAAACAGGCAAACTGAAACATGCAAAAACCAATTTTACAGAGCAGCTGGGGTATGGAGAGAATGCATGTTGTTTGGAAGCATTATATTTTATTTCTGGAGTTTGGGGGAGAGGGGTCTTTTTGTTGTTAGCTGCTTATTTTTGATCCCTCATTCAAAAGAAACATCAAAATGTTTTGGTTGGCCTCTGAGCAACATCTCGTCCTTTTTTAAAATACCCAAAATGTAAGTCACAAGAGAAAAAAATCATAATGGTTCTGAAAAAGAATAGATGAGACAAAGTGAAAACAACAGTCACCAGTTCAGGGAAAACCTGTGCTCCCTGAAGTTACACAACAGCTAAGTAGACAAGCAGACATTGATATTACCCAGCAAAACTAGCATAGGAATATGCATCTCTGATGGATTCTATGACCCACTGTTATTAATCATCAATTTTTCTAGGATTCAGCCACTGCCACTGCACTTGGATGCAGGTCAAAAACCCTGCAGGACATTCAGAAAGCCCAGAGATGCACCTACCTAACTACTGGGGACAGTTTCTTCCCTAAGTTACTTTTCCTTCTACCTTAGATATACCAGGAATGATTACAATTACATTCTGTCCATCTCTCATCACATGTCTGTAGCCNAAAAAAAAAAAAAAAGTAGGTAAGCATATTTAAGCAACAATGCACGATTTTCCCAGAACACTCTATTTTTCACCCGGTTGTTTTTGTCTTAATTAAGTCTTAATCACTACTTGGGACTACAGTCTTAATCATATTTTCCCCTATTATATAAATGCTGAATGACAAATAGGTACAGGACTGAAAAGTAGATCAAATCTGTTGAAGTCTCTTCAATAATGACAGATGGAGATTGTCTTTTGTGTTGTTGTGACAAATGAGTTTTACAGCTGTGACTCTGACTTGACTATTATCATCTACTTAATCAATCAGTGAAAATTCCAGGCAAATGAAGCTCCAACTCAAAGGTCAGAAGTGGTTATCACTAGTGTACTTTGTGCTGCATAGCATTTTAATTAGCTAAATGGCTCTGTACATATGTATGGTTTTTATTTGTAATTTATTCATGATTTTACATTAATCACTGACATCCTGACACCTAATTAGTAAAGAGGACAAACACTCACAGGTAACGTGGGGTGAAGAACTACCATACCTATTTTAATAATCAAAGTTGAGATAGCAAGCTAAAAAAAATCATGGCTTCAAAATGAAGAGCGACAGCTAGTATTTAATTAGTTTCATCTGTACATACTCTATTCAGTTTCACTACAGACAGTTCAGGCTCACTCCAAGTCAAACAAACAGAAATTAAAGCAAAAAAGCTTTCAAAAATACTTTATAGCAATGCTACAAAATTTCATTAGTATATGAATACTGTAATTTATCATCTATGCCTTGCAAAATACTGTGGAGTTCTGTCACCGAGTTCTCTGGATAAAATCACTAGAGATGATTGTTGGCTCCAAAAGCACTGCTGCCATCCATCCGTGCACTAAGCCACGATCTAAGGATCTGAGTGTGAGGATTTGGAAGATCTCTAAAAACTGGGCGTTCTCCCTTATTCAGAAGACACTTCAGGGTAGAATTTATTTAATTAGAAATTCTTTTCATGCTAAACAACTTTTTTTCTTTGCTAATTAATGACAAATCTGTCAAGGATATTTACCTAGAACTTCTTTCTTATTTTTCATGACGTGCTGATTTCTTTTTGTGATATTTTGTTTTGACATGAAGTTTTTCTTTTTATTTTGAAAAAAAAAATTCAAAACATTAAAGTCGAGCCAAAATATTTTTCATTTTTTAAATGTCAACTGTCCACCCTTTTCAAGGTGTAGGTCGTATTGGACCACTCCTGTTGTCTTGTTATTTTACTTCAGCTGAGGAACCAAAAGAATCAGTTACAGAATTCTACTGTTCTGTAACACACTTACAAGGCTTCGTTTCCTCTGCAGAGAGCTATAAGCTCTTTAAAGAGTACCATTGGCTTTTCAGCTGCAGGGATCATTCAAATACACTGAGCTGGGACCTTCTTCCAAACACTCAACATTATAGACTTCATCTACTCTTATACCAAGAGCATATATGTGGAAAGTTAACTATTTAATTGGTGTGTTTCATGAAACAAAAATCCTGCTATCATGCAAATAACCTCTCTTTTTTGATAGTGAATTTAACAGGAATTTGTTCTTTTATTTGGATCACTTAGAATAGCACGGTTTCTTAGCAACAGCGTGTGGTAGAAGACTTAGACATACAAGAAGCAACAAACACCACATGCACTAGAATAGTGAAAACTGGAAAGAAAAAGCAAAATCAGATTTAGTTAGTCTGACTGTTTCTCTTCCAGAAAGACACATGTATCAGCACTATTTGGGAAGCCACGAACCCCGGATCTAAGCCATTCCTCTTTTGGTTGAGACACAGTACGCTGTGTAAAATATTTCACTGTACGTCTGGACGCAGAAGTGCAACTACAACTAGCTGAAGGGAAGGAGGAGGAAAACAATTTTAAAAGCACTGTCCCATAATGACAAAGGACATGGCAACCCTGAAGCTTCTAGTTATATATTTCAAGTTATTAAAATGGTTTTCCTGCTAATAAAAGAGTAAAAATCATTGCTCCCTTCCTCCTCTTTTGCAGCAAACAGCTTCAGTTACAGAAAACAGGTACAGCTTTCCACATGTCACTTACAAAATCAGGGCTAGAGCCAGGAAGTCCAGATTAAAGCCTGCACTAGCATTTCACATAAAGCCTGGTGGGGTTTTTTTTCCCCCAAACCACTCGCCCAAATCCTCAGAGCTTTCTCCACAAGAAGCATCCAAGATGGGGAAAGCTGTGCTGCCCTGAAATTGAAGTTTTTATTTTCATATTTATGGCAACCACCAACCCAAAATAATTTCACGGCACTACTTAATATATGATCACAAAAGAGCACTTCTCCAAACAGTGAAAAAAACCATAGTGAGCAGAAAAGAAGCTATTACATACCTCAAGACTGCTATGACTGAATGACTTCAATACATAAGGGGTTTGGAAAAAAAAAATTGTCAGTTGTGCTAAATTATTAATACTGGTTATTTAAAACAAGGTAAACTCTCTAAGTTGTATCACTTTTAGGTTGGCGTTGCGTGCATTTTAGCCACCTGTTTTAGTAAAAGTTTCTACATTGGAAAGCACCCTCACATCTGCCTTTTTTCTGATAGCATTTATCCTCCTTTTTCTCAGCGGCTCATGCCAGACTCCGGTGGTGCAGAATGATTGGAAATTTTTTCTCCTCCTGTGAACAACAAGTGAACCATCCATCTTAAACAGCAAAGGCTATCACCACTCCCTTCCAGCAAACTGAAACAGATAGGTAGCAATTTAACATGTTCTGATGAAGACATTTAGTTGCAGATGAAGGGGAACACGCAAATGGCTGGATATGACTGTTTGTGGATCTACGTTCACACAATATTGTGTAGACTAAAGCTAATCTGAATAGCCATAACCATCTCGCTTTCCCTGAGGACAGTCCAAAAATCCATGAAATATTATTTTTGCTTCAGCAAACAAAGGTGTTCTCTGAAAGCACAGTTTAAAATGACAGCACTACCTAACTGTGCTGATAACACAGAAAGATTACAGGTTACGGTTTTTTGGAAACTCTTTAAGAGTTCATAGAGATTTCAAATACCAGAGTCTACATCTACTCTAAAATTCCAGCACTCCAGTACATGGTAGCATTCCATACATGGTCCATTAAAAAAAAAAAAAAAAAGAATTTTAATGCACATAATGTATATAAAAATATAATATATTCACATATCAAGATATTTGAGGGGAATTTTAATATACTATTATATTGATAGTTTATACTATAGACTATAAGGGGACTTAAAATACCCTGAAAAATTATGAAATACATAAGCACTTATATTAGCGAGCCCATACATTGAAACAAAGGACATAAGAGAAACATAAAGATGGGACGAATTATAAAACAACTACAGGATGTAGCAAAGACCACTCAAAACTCTTTTAATACCTCACTTTAGGACTTTAGTCCACTCACTTACTTATGATCTCTCTTTTAAAATATTCTCAGTATTAAATGGAAATCCTGCCGTGACCTTTGCCTGTGAAAAAAACCAAGAACCAACCAAAACCCACAAAAATCCCCACACTACGGGAACATTAACTAATTGAGAAAAAAACTTGTAACATTTTACGTGTTTTTGTTACTTCTAGAGTAGCAACCGCCAGCATGGTTCCAGACTAGTCTCATGACAGGGGTCTGTTCTCAGATTCCCTCTGAAACACAAAATAAAAATACAAATCAAATAAAAATTTAAAAGAGCCCAATATAAAAGACTCCCATGTGTCCCATTACTACGGCCTAACTTATTGGTCACCACTAAGTTATCAGTGCACTTTATTTAGCATTTAATATGTGTAACACACGCTTTATTCCAAAGGATATCAAAGCACTTTATCTGTATTGGTTATCACTTCAGGAAAGAAAAACAGCTGATATTTAATAAAGTCAGTTTAAACAGTAAGTGCTCCACGCTGCGTAAAGCAGAGAAACAATGTAGTTGAACACAAAGTTGTGACAAAATGATGGAACGGGACCTCTGTGAATTTATACATAATATTATTCTCTGTCAGACTGTGTGTACACGCAGTCCTTATTCAAACTTCAGGTAATATGCAAGATACGCTTAATTAGCAATTGTTCATATATTGCTAATTTCTCCTATGTGTGTAACCTGGGCACGTTAGCTGAATAAACAGATGAAAACTACTCCATTCAAAATCCTTTACTTTAAGCTAATATGAATAATGAAGCATTTTTACTTTTAATTTTAAGTCAGGTTAAATTCTAGAGTTACAGCCAGTTACTCCTATGCAACTAGACCAAACAGTAATTGCCCTGAGGCAAATTCCTACACTAAACTTGTGATTATATTATCTTTACAGTATCCCACTGCAATAGGTTTTCTCTGCTTAGTCCTGTCGCTTTTGATAAAGATTATTTTTCCTCTTAATTTCCCTATGTTATACTACACCACTGCATCTACCCACCTCACTTTCTTAAAAGCTCTTCATAGCAAACCTATCATTCTATTAGTAGCCATAATGAATTATTGCTAGGCAACCCCAAGCAACGTGGTGCTTACGGCGTGTCACCGTTTCATAGTTCAGACATTTACTTCTATGCCTGGACGCCACAAGCTGATTTACTATTTCCTTGGCTATCCACGGCTGACACCAGTGGAGCGCTAAGATCTACACACAGTACCTTGTTTGTAGCGTGATGTGACAGACGGCAAATGGAATTATTATTCATTAGAATTTTCACTACTGTTTTACACGTCTTGTTCACATACCGACAGTCTTCTCTCTCTCCCCTCGTATCCCATGAATCCAGGACCTAGACCCTGCCCACCGGATCCGCACACGCATTTTGAATATCCTCTGTCCTGTCCCAAGAGCAGAGCTGAGGTACCATTCAGATCCTTCAGCAATTCACAGTTCTGAATCCATAGCAAGGATAAAAGATAAGTCCGATGGAATTATCAAGATAAATAAGCATTTTCCTTCCACATACTGTTAATAAATATTCCGGTTCTACTGAGTTGCAAGCACTTGCGTGGCATGCTGAGGTGCGTGTGCGATGTAGTCGCAGCCACAAGAAGAAATTCCGGTGGTTGAAATGGAAGTGTGGCAAGGGCAACAGGCTCCTGCTCTGAATACGCCTCAGACAGATAGCAAAGTAGTTTCTTTCTCTCAGAGAAACTACAAGTGCTGGACTTGCATGCTGCAGATTGAGTCCTAATCTGAATAAAAAAACCTGGAAGATTCATTAGAGATGAGCAATAACCATTTGCAAAGTCTTTACACTAAAAAATGTCGAGAAATAATCTGTTCTTAAGTCTGTAAATAATAATAAATAAATTAATAATAATAATAAATAAATAATAAGTGTTTTTTTAAAAGGTTCCTCATGTAGAAACCTCAGCCCAATACCCTCATTGTACCTGTACCTCTCCATGATTTGTTTGTTGTTACCTTTTTCATGGGTGTTACTGCAGCTTTTAAACAGAGACAAATGAACAAAATGAGAATGAGCAAGTAATGAACAAACCATTAGAAGAGTCACACTATATGAGACCAAGATCAATCTAGCACATTATCCTGCTTCTTGTAGGGCCAATAGTGGATTCTTCTGTTGGATTAGAGGATGCAGAGGATAATTCACCAATTGTTTTGTACCAATCTTAATGTTATCATTGCCTCTATATCCTTCTTAGGCATCTCGTTTCCAGACAAACAAATTCTGGTCTAGGTAGTAATTTCTAAAGCCATTTTTCATTTTGGCCTTCTCTGTTCTTTCTCTGTTTCGAGGATTCTTTCTTTACTGATCTGATTCCCTTTGGATCAGTCAGCTGTCACAGTGTGCTGCTGTTCTAATGGTTCGAAAGGAATCACAGCTACAAGACGTGGGAGGAGTGGATGGTGGGGTTAGGAATGGGTAAAGAAAACAGTACCAAGGAAAACAGGTCTGACCCAAACGGCAGCTGTATGGACAGAGGGTGTCCAATAACTCCTGGAAGCGGAGCGAAGACAGAGCAAACCATAAGCATCCACTGGGCTCTGTCCCCAGATGCATCCAAGTTTTCCTGAGGATCCACAGGCTCTGCTGTATAAAGAGCTGAGAGTGTTAAAGGTATTTTATTACAGAGAAACCTTGTTTTACAATTTAGCTGTCACCCATGATGTTCCAATTTACTAATGCAACAAGCTAATTATTCAAAGGTGTAAAACTTCAGTACTTATTTTCCTCCACTGACCACCTGACCTACTTGCTACACTTACTACACCAGGTAGCTTGTGAGTGCAGATTATATTTAAAGTTTATATTTACGTTGCATTAAAAAAATCCTTCTATTTGTCCAACATACTGCGTTATACCTCAAGAACTTAGAACAGCTTGCAACTTTTCTCCTATGCTCAGAAACAACTTTACTGTGTTATCTATACTGCATTTTCTTCAGAAGCATAAAAAATATATGAAGTCTTTCTTGCTTTAGAGTTGTAACATCATTGCGACTTCTAGATGTTTTCACTCTTTATCAGGTTTCTTTTTACTTTTTTTTAATTTAAATAATCTGTATTCTTGACAGAAGTCATGAGTTCCTATCTGATGGCAGAAACTCTGTATTCTATAGCAGAGGCATAGGGGTTCTCTTTTAAAAGCAACCCATTGTGAGGCTTCATTTTGCAGGCTGGGGCTATCGTACATTTTGCTCAGTAGACAAGGTAGTATGTTGCCTTTTGCTCCTTTTTTGAACAGACAGGGAAGAAAGCAAAGTGTTTGACTACTGTCCAGCAGACTGTTTTCTATTTCTGCCTCCGAGTCACAAAATAGCCTATGGAACTGGTTTCAACTAATATATGCGTGCAAGAATCTAGAAATACTTATTAAAAGTTTACAATAAGTGTAACACATTCTAAAAAGGATGATTTCTAAGAGAGAAACTAAGACTAGGTGAAAAGAATTTATAAAGCACCATAGTAATGTCTCAGAAATTACACAGAACCAGTGTACCATGCAAGAAAGGAAACTGAAAAATGGATAAAAAACCCCATAAGGGTGTCTAAGCAGCTGGGGGAAAGAGAATCTCCAAGCTTCCTATGCTAGATGGTGGAGGAGAAGTGTAGGAGACGCTGACTTCAGAGATCACAGCAAGAAACACTATTGCATATAGTCTTTTAAGCTGGCAGTTAAGTAATTTTTAAGGCTACAATATTTGAATGCATTGCTAAGCTAGGAAAACAAAGAACAAAGTTCTGCTGAGCATTGGGGAGGGTGGGTTTTTACTTTTTTTCTTTCTTTTTAAAAAAATCTGTTCAACTACTAGCAACATTTCAGACAGAATACCTTCCTCAGAACTGAATAATGATGACGGGTTGAAATTGGATAAAATGGGGTTTTATTTGCTGATTCTGTTCCAAGTCTCAGGTACACCGAACGCAATACAAGTTAGCCAGTGCATCACACTGTTTTTCGCAGTGATAAGTTAACTTAGCAGACCCTGAAAATCAGCATCAACATCTCAGCCACAGAATGGCAATACTAGAAATGGTGTTAGGGAAAGGTAACATTATTTATTTCTCTGGCAGAAACAATAAAAGAAGAACTAAGAAACTTCAAGTGTTAAATTGGTGGCCAGTGAAAATGAATGTAGAGAAGTGCTCATGAAATTATGGTGAGACATTCATAAAATACATTTGAGCTAATTGAGAAGCTTTTTTCAGAAAGTGACAAGCAGCATGTAATTCCCCAAAACTGATGTTTTTGTAGACTTATTGGTGTGTGGACAAATGCAGTGCAGGGAAAGAAAACACTGCTGCAATTAGCAATGAAGTGTAAATTTGAGATTACTAAATTGCTAATTACAAAAAGAGAGACTTCTTTTTTAAAACTTCAAGTGGTTAAGTAAATGTTACATTTCTTACTCTCAATATATTACTTACTACCCAGATAAGTGGTTTTGGTATACAAAAATCATATTGCTAATAAATTTCAACGTTGTGCAATGTGTATATATACACAAATCTTTATTTACATGGGGTGGTTCTTCTCTTAAACAAAGGCAATAGGAGTGTCTCCCTACAAAGATGGGTTGAACAAATAACAGGGAGTTTGGGACACACACATTTCATTAAGTTGATTTGAAAACATTGTGCCTTGCTATCTGCACAGGGTACCCTGTTGAATTCCCATCTTGGTGCAGAAAGGATAATTGTGTTTGCAACCTGGAGAAGATCCATCTGTATTAGGAACTGCTCTTTGCATTTGGAACTCCATTTGATTCCCACAAGCAATGATAAGAGCTGGTCTCAGAAACCTCTGAGCACTGAGCACAGAATGATCTAGTGATGTGTAAAAATGCATTGATTTATATGATATAACAAACTCCATTCAGAGAAGTTGCATTTTTGATATTTTTAGTTAAAAAACGTCAGAGTGATTTCAAGTACATCAGGGATGTATTCCATAAATTCTTTAACTAATTTTTCAAAAAATATTTTTATAGGCCTTAAAGGCTCAAGTTTCTTTAATTTTGCAGGTTACTTTTTATAAGGATATGGTCTACTTACATACAATTTTTCATAGCAGACTACAGAATCCTTTCTGCGCCTTCCTATTGAATTCACTTTAAATGCAAAAAATACAGAGGGTCTTCAATTTGGTCTGTCAGATCAACAGCAGGAGACCAATACTATGATGGAAACACTTTAAAAATGATAAATAACTCCAGCCACTACAAGATTGAAAATAAATAGTCACCCTTGGTGAACAAAATTATTTGAAGTGTGGTCCTCCATGATTAGCAGAAACTATCTCCCATTGTGCTATAAATCTTTCAAAATGGATTGCTACCACTTATTCCTGTTTAGAACCTATTATCACTGTCACATTATACGATACTTAAAAAGGTACATACAGTAAAGAATATCAAACAGCAACCTGCAAATACTGACTAGAAATCAGGGAAGAGAAATGACTAATTACTATGCAAGAGTAATACAGTGGGTTTGAAAATGAGCCAAAAATAATCACACACTTTTCAAAAAGCAAGGTAAACATTAAAAAAAAGAAAAAGAAACAGAAATAGTCTTTGACACACAAAAAAATCATTAGCAACAGTATCTAGATACTATAGTGGTAAATGGAGGGGGAAAAGAAATTATTGCTTCTAAAGTCATTGCAGCTTTCCTGCAAATCCTCATGGAAGAAGAATCCAGCAGTTTCAGCAAGACTTCTGTCTATAATTCTATTTTAGACCATGTCCTCAAAAAGAATCATATTTTTTTAACCAAGAACTCAAGAGAGTGCTCATCTAGACTCAAACACTACTGTCCACAACATCATCTGGAAACTAAAATGATTTCATCAGTAAAGAGAGAGAGAGAAGTGTGAAAAGAAAACAAACCACAGCGTATTAATTCGGCTAAAACCACCATTGGCAGAATAAAGTTTCTTTCATAGAAGAAATCTTTCTTCCTTAATTTTCCCTCTTAGTTTGATTATTTAAACAAACACCTGACACCTCCAGATTTTGACAGGAAATTTCACAGTAAATGACCATTGCCAAAATACCAAAAAGTATATGGGAAGATACTTCAAAAGTCTAATAACTTTTGTATGAAAACCCAAATGAGCTTTGAAACATAAACATACTATGTGTCTCATAAACCTGAGAAACACATTCTCAGGTAATATTCCATTAAGTTGCTTATTCTGTGAAAGAACTTTATGAATCCATAAAACTCCCATAACACAAAGAAATTTGAACATACATTGCTTTAGTTCACCATCTCAAGGGAAGATAGCAGGCTCCTTTCTCAGGACTTAGGTATTGCACACAAGGATGTAGCNCCCCCCCCCCCCCCCTTTTTTAACATGAGTGTCATCCCTTTTGTTCTTTTTTAGCATGTGATTAATCTAGGTTTACTCTGGTCTATTCTGCATTAGAGAGATGTAATGAGTTCAGACTGCGGAAGAGCTGATGACATTTCCTAGTCAGGTACACTTATGCAAATAAAAATATCATACTATGAAGCACTTTAGAATTTAAGATAACAAAGCTGTAACTCGGTACTGTGCAAAGCTAAGTAAAGCAACATGACTAGTCACAACTTTTTGATACATTTGGAGACCCTGCACAAACCCAGTCACTATTGTGGTGTTTCCCCTTCCACGAGTGCAGGAACAGTAGAGCTTGTGGGAAACACTGCGTTGTATTTTCCCACCACACAGTCTGCAAAGGGATAAATTCACAGTAACTGTGATGGCATCATTTGGAGCTCAAAGGGTTAACTTTTTCATGTTGATTTTTCTTACTTTAAATTCAGTTTCCAGTTTACAGAGAAATGTGAACGCTGCCTTGGAAGTTTGTCAGCTCTTTAGAGTAACCGTACAAGCAACTGTTTGATAACTCAGAAATTCCAAGTTTTCCCTCTATATGAGCACCTTCTACTAAACAGAGAATCCACATATTCTTTAAATACCTGTACAGTTCTTCACCAAGGCTGTTATTCTATTTGCATCTGTACAGTGTATTTCTTAATTTGTAAATGTAAAAATGTCACAGGCTCAAACTTCGCCTGAAAAGAAAGCTCGGAGACCAAGTAATCACTATCATAATCACACCATATCCTTCTTATTAGTAGACCTTTGTCGTTTTAATGGCGGACAAAACCCTTTCCTACAGTGTTTTCAAATTGCTCCCTTACTTAGAGAAATAAACATACCGTCAAAATAATAGAAAACTATCAAACCATCAGACACCATTAGTCTCAGATTATACGCAGGACTCTTCCTAGAGCTCTCCAGTCCTGTGAGGTATTAAATTCTGAACTAGGATTTGACAGCAAAGATTTGCTATTACATCCTGCAATTTTATAGCAAGCAAACAGTTTAACTGACCAATATAAGTAACGCTACTTTTAAGAATCTCCCTTCCAAAACAACTAATTGGACTACTGAAGAGATAAACAATTCCCTCCAGACTCCCCACCACTGCCACATGTGTAATTTTTACCACTATATCCTCTCCTATTAATCCTAATGTTCTAATCCACATTTTCACCTGAACAGCCAAGTTGAGGCACAAATTGCAAGGTCTTCCAGAGTGTTTCCTATAAAAGCTTACAAAGTAGGAATCCAGAAGCCTGATTGCGTAGAGTACGCCCCACAAACAGGTTCTCTCCTAGAAATCCTCTCAGCTGCTCTTAGAAATCTGAATTAAAACATAGCTTCATTGTCTGAGATATGATTGCTCTGTAGTCTATCCTGAACAGCTCACCTTGACAATTTCTATACTCCCACTGTTGATTCTCTTTGGTTATACTGCTTGTGTCCAGTTCCTGACAAACATAAAACTGCACGAACTGGAAATGAGAATCAGTTTTTTTGCATAAATACATGCTCTAGATATCTATCAAATTGTTTTCAGCCAGACTGTGAAAAGCCAAAACTGATGATTAATTTGAGTATCAAATACAAACAACTCAGAACTCGGGAACAAACTGGCCGCTGTCTTCCTGACAGGATAAAATCCTACGCATTTAATCATATTGCAAATAGGAAAAAGAGAACTGAACTTTTTGTCACGGGTGCCTTCCAAAATCTTGTGTTGTGTTTCAGCAGAGCAAGTATTTGAAAATCTTAAGGTATGTGTTATCTTGTAATGAAGAAACTTCCTTCCTTTATTCAGACAGTATGAAAACTGCACTGTTAACACCTGTAAACCAAATGCCTATTTTCTTTTCTATGTCTCTAATTCACTAGTCTGGATTGCATTCATGTGGAGAAAAAAAAAAGATTTTACAAGACAAAAGTATTTGTTAGAGAAAACTACGCTGCTTTTCTGACTTTCAAGGGAAATTGGCCATGTATGAAGAAAATACTGACATATTTATCATGGGTTGAATCACATTCAACTCAAATACGTGTTTATCATTAAAAAGAACATATAGAAGTTTACAGACAGGGAATAATACACTCCACTTTTTCTTCCCATCGTCTTTAACATGTTTTATATAATCAGTTTCCTGATTATTTGGGTCATTTAAATAGTAAAGCTTGCTTTTAAATTCTACAATATAAACACGGCTCACAGTAGAAGCTGATAATGAACACGAAAGATGTGAAAGAAATGTAGTACTGGAAAATACAACATGCTTCAGTGACACAATCAGGAACTGAATTTGAATTTTTGTCAAGTAATATCATTACACTTTTCATCAGGAGCCTCTTCAAAGTCACCTTTTAAAAACGTTTTTTTTAATTTTATGAACCTTTATGTCTGTTAGATTACACAGAAAAAGATATCACATTTTTATAATTTTTTAAGGTATTTTAATTTTTCAGTTGTTTTATCATCCTCCACTTATAATTTATTCTGCAAAAGAACTGATACAGGAATAATACTGCCCATAACTGCTTATTTACGCTTCCTCAAATCCCTGTCAGATGTTAGCTCTATTCAGTGCTACCACTTTAACTGTTCATCTACGGGTGCCCTTACCTTTGTCTATGCAATGACTCAACTTTCAAAGGTAGAAAAAAAAAAAATCAGCAACCGAGGCTTCCTTGTGATGGTAACCACTGACTGGAGGGCTCCCATCAATACAGCTGGTCACACAGCATTGCTCTCCATCTCTCTTAGATCCGTATTGCCAATCTATTTGCTCTGCCTGTTTAGACTGAAGACAATCAAGGAAATAATGTGTTTGCTTCCACGTATTTGGAAAGTAGTTAGAACAATACCGGAATTACAATCCTGAACCCACTGTTCCTTTTCTTCCTTAACTGCATAATTGGTTGGACATCATTTAAAAAACAGTTCTAATATGCATGTTAAATCTAGCTGTAATAATGTCATTGTTTAATACAGGTACAGTATTTTTTTAATAATATAGATAATGTGATGAAAATAAGACTTTTTTTTTGCTAATACATTCCTGAAGTATACTTTTTCACTATGGAAACAACATTCAGACACATACTACTCCCATAGCACGACCTTTCATCCCAAGGAAAGCAGGGGGCGTGCTGAGACGCTCATGAAGAATATGCCTTGACCCGCCGTGATTTTGGTCTCACAAGTCTAGAGGTGCAGGCTCGGGACAGCCCGAATAACTGCTTCCTGCCACCCTGCACACTCACAGCTTTTTAAATGAGAGGGTGTGAAGACACAGGCAAAGACACACTCAGATGTGCATAAAGAGCTTGAATAGGTCACAATTTTTATATAGCCCAAAGAGACAGATCCCAAAAGGTCTCTGAAATGCAGTAAAACTCAATTATTTTTATGTTCTCAAAACAACTGTAACTTACTAATATGCATTTACATATTTATAAAATATATTGTAATTGCCAATTTGAAGTCATCAGACAAAGAGAAGACTTACACACAGTCACCTTAACCAAGTTCATTTAAATCTACAGTGTGGATAATGCTGAATAGTACAGCTCAAATAACTGAAGATACCTTTAATTTTTATCCTGTTTTAATATTTTTTTCATCATTTATTTTACCTTGGATCAAGAACCAAAATAGAGACTTAGATCATATTGTGGCAAAGTAGCACAGTGAATTCCTCAGCACGAACTGAACTTAATCCTAATTCTAAACCTTAATCCTGTATACTATTATTTTATTACTGATGAGTATTTACAGATAAATACTAGCATAGTATCTCAGCTGATAATTGTCATTGTCTTACCCACAGTGTAGTGGAGACTCGGTACTTTAGAAATAAAAGCATTCCACTAAATTAGAACAGCACAAGAATAATTTTTAATTAAGGTCTATAAATCAAAATATTTTGTACTGTTGCTTGAAATAATATGTATGCCCAGCTAGTTTATACACATGCCCCAAAACACATAAAGTAAGTATTGATTAAAAAAAAAAACCCCACACTCTATCTTCTGTTAGTGTCTATGCTTAAAATTAAAATATCATTTCTGGAAGCTCTGCTCACTAGAACTGGCAGATGCTCCATGGAAAATTGCCATTAACGATTAACACATAATGAAGAATCAACCTGCTGGGGCACCTGGGATAAATTTAGTTTTTTCAATGCATTATTATTCCACTTGAGTGAGATAATAGATTATAATTTTAGAGAAAGTGACATATGGAGCATTTATGAGACCTTGCAAAAGTCATTTGAAACCCTTTACTTAAACCATTTATCACACACTCTTGGTAGGGAAGGGGAAGGACTTTGACAGTGAGATTTTGGTGGACCAAGTTTCTTAATGGAAGATTGAAAGACCTCTATCTCAAAGCAACTTTAGCTATAAAGTCAAAATTCAGTTTCCAGCACATGCCTGGCAAAACTATTAGATTTCAGGTGCTACTCTTGTTTTGCAATTTCAGCCTCCTCTCACATTGCTAGTTTAATCACCTGTTTCAGAATCTGTACCCAAATCTCTCTCCCAATCTTGTAACGCAAAGGGCGGCACAAATGCAGCTCTTGTGAAAACCCTGCAAAAGAGGCAGTCAGCAAAGTCAGACAAATAAACGTTCTGGATCGTGGAGGGAACTGCCCTCTCTGTCTCGGAGAGGCCCGTACCAGCAGGAACCTAAATTTGACTCACTGATAATATGTGCAATTTTTTTAATATTAGAAGATACGAATTCTTCACACAGAGTACCTTCACGTCCACAACATTCCTGTGAAGAGCTTCTAATGTCCTCGCCGGTCTCTCCTCCAAAGAACGGACCTCTTCTGTCAGTGCCTGCACCACACGCACCCTCTGGGCAGAATATGTTCCAGCTCACTGAGAATCCCCCCAGCCGCTGGACATCTTCAGCACCTTAAACGTGCTACTTTTTGAAAAGGTATGCTAGTTTAGCTTCTCCTTTGAGTAAGTGGGTAAGATAACGTTCCTATTACTGTTCTCTACTCTTATTAACATAGATAGCAACAGGTGTGATCACCACACAAGTGGTGTTAAGAACAGAAAAAAGCAAGGTGGCACAAGGTCTCTGTATTTTCACCTGTGCTGATTCCTGACACAAACTCCCATAGGCTTTATGTTTGCTCTCCTTCAGGATTAAACTCAGTGCCCAATGTTGCCATTATCCTACTTTTGAAATACACAAGTATCCTACTTTTAAAGTAACACAATTTCTTCAGTATTTATGTTTTAAAAACAGCTTTCTCCTTCCAGCGCAAAGACTTTTTCTTGTAGTAGTCACATAATGCCTTATCGCTGACAGGTTATATATATATATATTATTACCTTTAATGATGTGCAGTGATCAACACAGAGCTGTGTTCAGAGAGAGAGTCAGACGGTCTCCTGCAGGGGAAGCTTTGTAGTATGGAGGGGGCCTGAGGCCAAACAGTCAGTACTCAGTGCCGGGTCTTTGCTTTAGCTCCCACCTGAACCACTGCCCACCTTGATTTCTGCTTCCATCACACATGACAACGCCTGTCTTGCTTCCTGCCTGGTCAATTCTGGATCCCAGTTCTTGCTCCTGCCTCCAGGTGCAACGGCCCAAATTCTTGCTCATGCTATCCTTAAATGAATAGATAAAGCAGCTCAAGAAATATCTGCATGATGACAACAGTCTTACTGCAAAATGGAGGGTATTTTAATATAATCCAAGTGTTAAATGTAGTTACAAAAGCTCGAATATATTTCCATCATTCGTTTTCCATCACATTTCTAAGTAGTTACATGAAGGTCTTCAATTCCATTAGGGCACAATACCTACTTTTTTAGCAGGGAATCTTTCAGTTTTACAGTGTTTTAATTATTTCTTAATCAATTTGCTGCAAAATGTCAAAACAAGAACACATTCCCATCCCATTGAGACAAAATACCAAAGCTAAAAGGAATGAATTATTTCACAAACCAAACTGTTCCTATAGCCCTTCTGGAAATCCGCCCTTATTCAATAACCTGCCAAATTTTTAGAAAAAATTATAAAACAAAAGGCTCGGCCTCACCTAAGGAAGGATGTAAACCCAAATGGACTCCTCTCACCAAAATAAAGTACGCAGCTTTTAGATAAAGTTTGCAGAGTTTGCTGGGAAAAAACAAAGGATGTTGCATCCCATGGAAATTCAGTCTCTCCCGTCCATGCTCATTGTTATACAGAATATCCACAGGGATACGACTGTGTCTATACTACCAGGCTGTGTCTATAAATAGTTTGAAAGCGGTATTGTCCTGGCTTCTCATGTGTCGGGTCAGGTCACCCGGTGGTTTTGGGGCATGCAAACTGCCATCCAAAGGAAGCTAAACTCGAACTCTCTGATTCATGGGCTCTGCAGGAGCATAAGGACCCACACGAGTAACTGGTCTGTCACAGCTTTGAAGCACAGGCAGGAAGCGGCTGTTGCGCCAAGAGAACAAAGTGAAGCCCCAAACTGCACTCGAGTTGCCGTAGAGGCCTCAGTACCTCCTGCTTCTGCCCAATGATCTGATCCTTTCACACCGCATGACCAGTTGCGAGGGTATGGCTAATGCTGGATTGAGGACCAAGAATGCCCTAGTCTACTGGAGAGACAAATTACTGTTCCAAACACCCATTACAACTATTTTGAAAAATACTGGAAAACAATTAGCTATTAATTTCCAAGGGCACAGAACTTCACATACCAACTTTCGTCAATCTTTTCCTCATCCTTCCTCCTGCTTCAGAAAGAAGTTCTGACCAAGCCTTTGTTTGCTTTGCAATGAGGAAGTCGTGGCCGCACAGTTATCTGCATAATGGTCTCAGGTCCAACTGGTCTGACCTACTGCAATCTGTTTAGAGTTCTTCCATTTTCAAATTTCTTACTTGTTACGTATAATGGGCGATTGAGCTATTCCAAATTTGGCTGTAGTACAAAAAAGCTTTCAGACATACTGCTATAAAGGCTTAAAAGGAAACTGTAAACCACACTTTTAATTCTTTAATTGCTAACCTATATTTTTAGACTTGAGTATTTATTTGTAAGAGGTACAGCTGTCTATATAACAATTTGTAAAAAACGCACAGAGCATGGTAAAGCTTTGAAGGAAAAAAACCCTTTGCTAATGAAATAACAACTGTGAGAGTGAAAAGTACAAGCAGGCAATGAAAGCTATGTGAGTTCACTGCGTGAGCAAGTGAAATCCAAGCACAAAGGGTTATGTTCCTGGCTCTTACCTTTCTGGCTCTGTAGCCATATTCACCTTAAGGTCCAAATGCACATCTGCTGGGTATTTAGCCACCTTACTAGGACAGTAAAAGCAGAAAAACAATTTAAGTCTTCTAAATACCTGATGGGCTTACAGGCTTTAAAGTGATAGAAGTGGTGATGAAAAAATTCTCTGGAAAATACTCTTACTAATGTAAGGTATGCTTAAATCCATATACGCTTCTTTTATAATCAAAAGGTGAATATAGAATGAAAATAAAATAGCAACACTTCAAGTCTAATATACTTAATTGAAGTCTGTAAAAGTATTTGAACCTGTATTTTTTTAAGGAAAGAGAAAAAATGCTCTAACATATCTAATTTCTTTTAGTCCTCACATAAAAAAATGCCAGGAATAACTTGGAGATTTGCATACAGGCCAGTAACGTCCAGTTTGAAGTATGCCTCCTTCCATTTCACTGAAACAAAAATGCGTCCCTGTGATCCACTTACGCACTCAGAAATTGGGGCTTTTCAAGTAAATAAATAGTAACACTTAAGCTAAAAGCAACTTTCCATATCAAAGAAGAAAAACGGAATTCCAGCCTACCAGACATATATTTGCATAACAAACTGTGGGGCCCGGTGTTTTGTGAACACAATTACATGTCAAAAACATTGACTTTATATTCTGAACAGCAATGTGATCCTTCCGCACACTTTGTCAATGGTCTAGTCGTTTGCTAGGACAGAAGTTGACACATCGACAAGATTATGCCAGAAGATTTGTCGCAATGCCCCCAAGGACCACCAGAGCTGGCTATTTCCCATACATAGGTTTTATATAAATACTAACTAAAGATGAATCTGTACAGAAATGAGATGTTGCTACAAGACTGGGGAGTGGTGCAGTCTACACCTCCTTCAACTAATCACATGAAATAAAACAGGCCAGTTAAAGCTGGGTTCTGCCTCTCTTTTTTTAATGGATAAGGTTAGGGATTGTTTTCCTTTGCCTTTTAATAAAGCAGAGCTTATAAAGAAAGGATGCTGACTGCTTTTCTTATGTCAGACCACGTACGAAGATCAGGTTCAAAAACACATAAGGACCACTGTAAGAATGCTAACAAAAGCAGCAAGACTAGTTTTATGAAGAACATTTTTCCAAGCACATTCCATCACAAACTGACATATTCTCCATATTGAAGAGCTTCCTTTGCTATGCCTGTACTCACGGTTCTCTTGTCATTTGGCCCTTGAAGAAAATATCTAAGAAGTTTTCACTCCTGAGAATGAGGTGTAATTTGAAGGAAAAACACTCCTAAAAACCAAAAAACCCCAAATAAAAATCATCAGCCCCTGGCAGTTCCAGGACTTGAGACACTTAGTCTGAGGAACCGACTACGCAAGAAAAGCATCTGCCTCCAGGAACGCATACAAGGCAGTCAGAAATAAGAACTCTAATCAGATACTGCTCAAATCCATACTAAGAGTAAAGGAGGACAAGGGAAAACCAGTCACATCTTTCATAGGTGAGAAAGATGCAAAACTGGCCCAGCAAAATTTCACTCGTTTGTCAAATTGACAGAATTCAGTTAATAGAAAAATCACACCAAAAAAAAAAAAGTCAGGGTTATTCTTTTTCGGAGCACTGTCATAAAGATAGAACACACTTCAAACACTATGTTATGAAGTGCAATATCTACATTTTTTTTTTGTTTGAAACAATAGCTTTCTTTGAATTTTACCTGTATCTTTTTAAGTTTTTAAGTAAAAAAAAAATAAACTAAGTATCTGGAAACGTTTTTTTTTGTAACTGAAAAACATGGTTAATGATTTTGTTCTTACAATAAACTGGAAAAACAGTAGTTACATTTCTTCAACACAGCTGCTTTGGTTTCACAAACCAGCATGTATTCAGCAGGGAGGACTGACTCAAGTTGTGACAGAAATGTAGGGGAAAAAAAATAATCTCACTTTGCACCTCAAAAAAACTGGGGACACTGGCTGATTCACAAGTCGTGCTGAACAATCAGATAGGTTAACTTGTCATTGACAATTTTGTCTTCCCTTTAAAGACAGTCACATGCACAGCTGAGTACGTCTCCACTAAAATGTTTCATCCATACTCCTGTATCTCCTGGTCAGAAACTGTCTACAGGTTCCAAGATGCCCAGAGCCTTGAGGTGGAACTACCCTCATCATTATAGGGGTCTTACAGTTAGGGTGCCCGATTCCTAAATACAATTTACTCCGTGTCTTCCTCCCAAATCTACCTTGTACTTCAGGAAAAGTCTTCAAGTTGAATATGGTTGGCTGTTTTCAGGAAAGAACTGGTTTCTCCCCTGAACACACCTTCCTTGGCTCAAAACTCAGCAGCTAGGACAAGATAAATGAGACCTTCTTGCCTACTGCTCAGCCACACCTTTTAAAAAAATGACATACACATATATAAATACTTCTAAGTAATCAGCTCTACTACCTTTTACATAGCCCATAAGCTCTCCTAATACTGGGTATTTGAAAATTAACATATATTTATAGGAGGTATTTGCGTGTGAAAAAATCTATATTTTGGATGGATGCTTGAGAGTTGATTTGTCCTTTAATATGTCCTACAGTAGCAAAATTCAATAAAGTAACAATCCAAGCACATTTTTCATTCCAGGAAATCTCTGCTGCGGATGCTCTTTCTTTCCTTTCCTGCTTTTTCTATTGATTGCCCCTTCCACAGTAACTAGAAGCCACATATCTCTTGGTACGATGCTGAAGCTTTGTTTTTGTGTTTTCTTATTTTTAATAGGCTAATTTCCTTTCTCAGAATGATTTTGTGAATTGTACAACATCTAAGAAAGCTAAGAACAAACTTTAAAGATTAGACAGTTTGTAGATTTTCTGTCTGCTTATTAGGCATAGGGAGTTTGATCTAAACGAGTTCTGCATTCTCCCGTTATTTTTCTCTCTATAATCACGCTTACTCGCATGTAATTCACACATGAAAAGAAAAAGCCTAACAAAAGAAAAAATGTTAAATCATTGTTCTGCTTCAGATTCTCAATCCCTTGAGTGGTTTCCCAACCCACACGTGCTTCTTTATTCCTTTCATTCCAATTACTGTTTAACCATCAAATGAAATAACCAGCAAAGGAAATAAGTTATGCAATATATATGGCATTCCCCTGGAAATATTAAGTAGCTTTTACAATAGGTTATTTGACAATGCTGAGAAACAGATAAAAGCAATTAACATCAAATTGTTACTTTTCTCCAAAGGAAAATATTTGTTTAATTCTGCCATTCAAATGAAAAGAGAAATTTAATTACAACAGTTTTATAACTGTCTGTCCAGATTAACAAAAAGCATAGACATATCTCTCTGGAGTCCTATTCCATATTAATGTGGAATGTAGGTAAGCTGGTTGAAGAATGTCGCACACGATGCTAACCATTACCTTCCTCACATTCCATAAAAATACCATCACACAAGATTTTAAGGTCTATAAACTCTGAACACCATTATTTTAAAGAAACACAACTGAGGAGAAACAAATTAAAATACTAGTTTTCTTTCATATTTCTATCTTTCATATTTAAGCTGCACAATTAGTATATGCTTGGTCTGCAACAGGCCACAGTGCAGTTTTCCATACTCTATTGGCATCTGGGAACTGAGATTGTATCAAACAGGATTTTCACCAAAACAAGGCCACAACATCACAACTACTACCAAAACTCCCGGAAAAGCATGGCAGCAGGATCAGTAAACTCTTGTCTTAGTCTGCAATGAACAAGACAGCTCCACCAAGTTCTGCTTCTCTCACAAATGGTCACCCCTGATAACAGCGGGAGCATTTCCATTTGCCTAACATTGGACAAAACCTGTCATATTGGGAAAGAATTATGAACACGCACATTGACTGGCACCTTGTTTCTTCACTGTTGAGCAGGCCAAATTACATTCAACACAATCTCAAAAGTGCTGAGGGGGATTTGTGGTCTACTGACAATTTTGGTCATCTGTGATGAATCAGTTATATTCTGTTAGTCAAAGTAGCTAAATAGCTGTTCACTATCCTTCAAACACAATTTCATGCCTAAAGGAAACTCTAGGTCTGCTTTAGGTTCAGTGTGACTCTCGGGGACAACTCTGGGGTGGGACCTTGCCACACAAAGAGCAGGGTCACTGATGACGGACATTGTTCAGCAGTACAGGAACTACGGTACCTTTTAAAACATCTTTTAAAGATAGGAACACTAACACTACAAGTGTGACAGTAGCTAGTCCTCCCCTTTTTGGTTTTCATTTTGATCTTGCTGTCATTTATTTGTATTTACAGAAAACAGGTAATTAATTCAGAATGCATGTTCCTCGTGGGGCTGCATTTTCTTACACACTGAATAACAAAATAGAGACGGGTGGAAAAACTACAAAGGGAGAAAAACCAAACAGAAATAGGTTATGAATCTTAAAAATCTCGTGTACTGAGAGAACAAAGAACAAAATTGGATTTAAGGAATGAGATTTCTACAGACAATTCAGAACCATCAAATATACAAAGGTCTCTTTCAGTGAGAGTACTGGAGTATTCATCCCAGGGCTTGATAAATCCAACTCTTACTGTATTTGAAAATTTGATTGAAGCCGGCAGCTTACCGCCATTTGATAATATAATACAGGAAAAAACAGGAACACATTAAAAGAGCTGGTTCAGTTACAACTGCAGCTGCTTCCTGTAAATTCCATCTTTTGAATAATAAAATTATTGGGCAATTAAAAGCAATTGCCACTTCTGTTTTCCTACTGATAAACATTATAAAAAACCCTCAGAACCACTGCTTTTTCCTGTTTATAGCATAGCTCATCATCACCCAGCAAACTGTTTTACGCAGGTCACACTGGATTTGCCACGTAAGCTTAAAGTAAGAGCTGCAATAGGACCGGCTGATTTCTGGTTACTTCTAAAGACCAAATAATCCAGCCTGCTAAACCATGCTATTACAAATATGCTACCTTATTGAGCAACTTTGCAATGCACTGCAGAGCATATGTTTTTAGTGAAATCTGTTGTGAAATTACAGTGCCAAATGCAATACATGTTTGAATGCTTAACCAAAACTACTGAGCTGAATGAACGGTATGCTTCTGGGCAAAGTTTTCCACTTGCAACAGAACAGGTATTATTTTATAATTTTGAGATCTACTGCTCTGCTCACCTTGCCTGTATACACTGTGCTGTGCAGCCCTGGCCCCGCAAGGACAGTATTGCCATTGCTAGTCCCAGACTTTGGGGCACTTCCTAAGGCCTGAGGAACAAGGCTTGTTCTCCTGGCCAGCCTGGGGCTCTCTTAATAGCTTGCTCAGCTGCACAGGAACGTTTCCATGAAGACCAGTTGGCTCTGTACTAGCAACTGGAGCAGGGCTGTGGCCCTGGGGGCTCACATGCCCGGGTCCCAGCAGCTGGGGAGACCGAGGATCCAGGGGCCATCCAGAGCCTCGACTAAGGCCAGCGACTGAAGAGATGCACACTGTGTACGTATAGGTGTACACATAATAGTCACAGTTCACTAACAGACTTTTCAGGCTGATCAGCCAAGGAGGGGAATATGAGGCTTTTGATCCTATTTGTGTCTGCATAAAACCTAATGAAATTCAACAAAGGCAAGTGTAGGGTCCTGCACCTGGGAAGGAGTAACCCTCTGCAGCAGTACAGTTGGGGGCTGACCTGCTGTGAAGCAGCTCTGCAGAGAGTGACATGGGAGTCCTGGTGGACAACAGGATGCCCATGAGCCAGCAATGTCCCCTGGTGGCCAAGAAGGCCAATGGCTTCCTGGGGGGCATCAAGAGGAGCGTGGCCAGTGGGTTGAGGGAGGTCATCCTCCCCCTCCACTCTGCCCTGGTGAGGCCACATCTGGAGCACTGTGTCCAGTGCTGGGCTCCCCAGTTCAAGAAGGACAGGGAACTGCTGGAGAGGGGACAGCGAAGGGCCACGAAGACGACTAGGGGGCTGGAGCATCTTTCTTACAAGGAAAGGCTGAGGGAGTTGCGTCTTTTTAGTCTAGAGAAGAGCAGGCTGAGGGGGCATCTCATCAATGCTTATAAATACTTAAAGGGAGGGTGCCAGGAGGAGGGGGCCAGTCTTTTTTCAGTGGTGCCCAGTGATAGGACAAGAGGCAACAGGCACAAACTTGAATATAGGAAGTTCCATCTGAACATGAGGAGGAACTTCTTTCCTTTGAGGGTGGCAGAACACTGGCACAGGCTGCCCAGAGAGGTGGTGGAGTCTCCAACTCTGGAGACATTCAAAACCCGCCTGGATGCCATCCTGTGCAACCTGCTGTAGGCAGACCTGCTCTGGAAGGGGGGTTGGACTAGATAATCTTCAGAGGTCCCTTCCAACCGCTAACACTCTATGACTCTAGCAGTGATGAATGCTTCTGTCTGTGTTACGCGGCTTGGAAAGCGGGGTGGGTGGGTAGGGGTCATGTGTGTGTGTGTGCATCTACTGCAAACACACATCCAGCCTCTGGCCAGACTTGGGAACAGAGCTGTGCCCACCTCACCTCCACTGGGCTACCGTATCCAGTGACCTCAAATAGTATNAGGCCAGCTAGTAATTGTATAACTCACCTGACAGAAGACATGCAAGGTAAGGGTGATCAGCTATCATCAGTTCAGTAACAAGACCACTTCATCAGCCATAGGCTCTGTCAAAGTGTATGTGATAAATTTTGTCACCTGCAGAGGGATGAAAGGTAATGTAAAATTTATTAGTACTAGATAAAAATAGAAAAGCTTTGGATAAAAGTTTCAGCAGTACGGCATAGAAAATACTTGCTTCCCCCTTCCATTCCAGCCTGTAACACATATTTAATATTTTCACCCTTTTAGTCTAAAGACTGTATAATTTTTCAAACATAAAAAGCGATACAAAATAGAGTCGTAGTACAGATTGATAGGGCTCCACTTCTGATCACGGTAGGTTTTGTTTAAGTTTAACGACCAACTGATTGATTGACATAAATGGGGAGCGAAAGCAAACTAAAAAGTTTGAGGTGATAGTTAACTGATCACAATAAATTAAAATGAATAGCAGTCTTTTGGGAAACTGCTAATGGATTAACATTGGCAGCTGTTCATGGGAGGTGATCCACTGTGAAAATGTCAAAATCTTCACCCTCTGCTCTAATACACAACACCTAACTTTGATGTTCACTATACACAAGTATAAAAGAAATGAAAATTCAGACCTTAAAACAAAAGAACACGTGGGATTATCTCTTAACAGTCTTAACAGCTAAAAATCTGTAGAACACCTTGAATAGTAAAAAAAATAGAATATATAAGAAAAGCTGTCTCTTAGCAATGTTAGGAGGCAGATTCTTGTTCTGTACTTCACTAGATCCTAGCAGGATCTAATGTCCTGAGTGGGAAGAGGATGGCACCCATCACACGCTAGCGGAAGCTCTTTCTTTACTGTATCATCATAGGGAAAAGAGCCTGAAAACCTGTGCGCTCGCCAATCTCCCAGGTTACTTCTGCTTCATGCTTCTAACATACTTACGCAGTGAACTGTACATTTCTGGGTCAATGCAGGATTAAGGTGTATATATGGGGTTTTGAAATATAAAAGACACTCTGCATTCTCCAGTCTCAAACTTTAAGTTTCAGATCAGATAGACACAGAGGGACTAACATAGGAATCTGACTAATGTTAGAAAATAAGAGAAGCAATAATGCTGCAGTGTGAAGTGCATACTGTCAGATGACCAGAGATCTCAGAAGGGACCGATTTCCGTATACTGCAAAAAAAAAAAAAAAAATGTGCTTGCTATATTGCCCATTTCAAAGCAGCAGCTCTAATCTTCATTTACAGCTAATCTGCTAAAACAGACCACAACGAAGTGTTGTAAAAAGTGAAAACCACTGGATGTTACAGTCATTTTACAAGCAACATTTAATTTTACTACGTTAACATGTTAAGCTGAACAATGGAAGGAAACACAATCAAATACTCATTGTATTTAAAGAGCTTCAAAAAGATCAATTATCTTTATATGGATAAGAAGCTACTGTTGATTTCAACAGTGTTATTCAAATTCCATTTAAGCAATAAAATGCACTGCTTTTTTATCAGAAAGAGTAATGCATTATACTGATGCAACCCAATACTTAGCGCTGTTCAAGGGTATAAAGTGAGAAGACTAGTGGCTTCTCTATGACAGGGAAATCTCTCTAACATCGATCTTTCTAACTGAATGGAACTCGAAACAGATTTCTTTTTCAGGACCCCTATAAAGAGACTGGGTAAAAATAGTGCATCTCTAAAAAATGCAAGGTAAAACCTACTTATAGCATGCCAACAATTCAGTATATGGGCCAGACTGTATGCGGCTGCAGAGATGTGTTTTCAAAGACAAAGGAAAGTCACTTTCATAGATTCACAGGCAACACTGACTACCTTCTAAGGAAACCAGGAAACTGGCACCCAAAATATCTCAAAGAAGAAAAAACCCTTGCTGGACTCCTAATAAAGCCAAGCAGATCTTTACATATCACCAAAATTATTTTCTTCCTCAGTGTAGTCAATTCAAACAGGTGATTTCATGTAAAACCTGGCTTTTAAACCACTCCAAACCTCTCCACTGTTTAAAAGGAAATTAAAGCAAGAGAAAAGAAGTTATTCATAGTTTAAAAGAACAGAGCTAAGCCTAGAAAGAAAATCTGACACAAATACAGGATTGTTTCCAGCATTTCTTTACTGTCTATTGACAGCCTACTTGATTACGGCCCTTTTCTTCAGTCAGGACACAGCCACACTCCCAAATGGTTGTGTGACTCTAATCAATCCACTCTGTGCTCACCAACAGAAAAAAATGGGTGCAAAATTGGGCTGTAGATTTTTATTAAACTCTACTATACAGACAGAAAAAAAAAAAATATTGTAACTGATGATACCTAACTCTCTGTGTAGACCAGAGCATCAGAAATAACACTGCAGAGAGAACCTAAGATTTCTAAGATTGCCTTGGAAACCGTGGTAAAGTTACCACAAGAGAAAAAAATAACCGTTTTGCACAGAATACTGCTCTCTGCTGGAAGAGCAACTAGGAAGCACAATTTAAAATAGGCTATTCAAAGCTTTTTATATTAAATTTAGACATTTTAAGTCTGGCCACTTCCAAACTGTAGGCAAAAGCTCATCTCCCCCAAAAGCTCTGTTGAGATAGCCAACTAGCAGCTGACTCTGCAGTTTCTGAGGTGAAAATACAAGGTTCCGTGACGTGGTGCTCTAGAGGACACAAACACAGTGGATGATGACAGGATGATGTTTGATGTTAGGATCGTCTACACATTGCATCTGCCTTTTCAGGTTTACCTCTTTTACCTTTCCTCATGGTTAAGATGAATTGCCAGAATTGTTTGTGTAAGCACTGAAAATGCTCTATTGAATTTTAAATTACGATTTAGTATCCATATACATTTTCTCCATCTACCTCCAAAGTGCCCTATCTTTGGAACTTACCTGTTTTTGCAGGTTCTAGAAAATTTTCCACATGAAGGATAATATGTTGACCAGCAGTTTGACAAAATCGAATACTCGTTTGCGTAAGAATACTCATAATAGGGAGGGGCAGCATCGTGCCTCACTCACCACCACAGTTTCTTGGCAGACGTTCCCCTTCAGCTGAAGAACTCTTACACTGATGCTGAACGCTTTTCCGAAGCTATTCCTGCCCTCCGAATTCCTCACCTTTGCTAACTGGTCAGCTGCCACAAGTTACTATTTTCTTATTTGCTTTCTAATAAATCTATACTATGGCGTTTGTAGTTGTCCTGCTACATGTTACACTTTGACTGAGTGCCTGTAAATAACCCTGTTGTCAATAGCAAACACAGCAACAGCTATATGTATGCAGTCGGTTTGATGTGAAAAATGAAAAATCAATGTAATATGCTCTTACTGTAGGCACCTGCAGATAACATCCAATAGACTTGATTAAGTCCTAAACAATAGATAATAAAGTCAATTAAAAAACAAATGGAACATCACAGTGCAGCTCCACATGTAAATGCAGTGGTAAAGAAAATGGAGGAAGAAATTAAAGTAAAAGTTTAGATATGAATAATGGAGAAGGCAGTAATCTGTAGCTAGATAAAGGTTTATTATTGCCCCATAAAGAGTACACATGAAAAGACATACACAGTGTGCGTATTTTACTTATCCTAAACACCAGAAGTATAACCTTATAAAATGCAGCATCTTTGACACATTTTTTTAATTAAATAGTAATCCATATATTCATGTAATTCTACTGAGATAGAATAATTTCCTATTATTCTACTCCTAGATAATCATAATTTTAGATTAAAGATTTAATGATTTTATAACCTTCAAGCAACATACCCAAAATAATACCTGGAACAAAATGAAAGCATAGGAAAATTAGCACAAGACAATCTAACGTGTCATATTCTGCATTACCTCCAATTCTGGGACTCCGTTTTGGTGAAAGTTTCCATATTGACTACATATACACCCCTATAATTATAACTGCCACTTAAGAAGGAAGAATGTGACGAAGGAACAAAAGGAAGAAAGCAAGGGGGGAAAAATCCCGTTTCTATTTTAATTTGGTCTTGCTGAAGAAATACTATCCTGAAGGTATCTCTAAAAAGTGACTCTTGGTTTCATTTCTCTTGCCTGTTCCTACAAACTCATTCCTTAAAAGCATAAACTGAACAGAATCCCATCAGAATAATCTAGTTTGCGTAGGAGATGAGACTGGTAACAACAAATGCCTCTCATTAGCTAAGAACACTTTCAAAAGAATAAAAAGGTCATAGTTATTTGTAAGCAATACAATGTTATAGACAGATACTGATAAAGTTCAGAAATAATATTTTTCATTTTGCTGTTATCAAAGAACACTTCAGAGATGGATAAATTTTGGTGCACTTCAAAATAAACTTCAAACCAGCAGGAGCAGAAACACTTCTGCATTGTGTAATTCTCACAGCAACTGTGTAAATCTGTGATGCCACCTAATGCTGAGCAAACATGGCGTGCCCTCACTCATTATGCTTCTGAATTAGAAAAGGACACATCTAGCTTCTTTTTATTTTTTTTTATACCTGGGTACTCTTGGTTGCTCCCTTGAAGATGCACCCACTCCTTTGGCCGCACAAGGCACTCTTCCAGTGACATTTCTTAATTCAGATTCTTTATTCAAGTTACATAGAATGGGTAAGCACGAGGTTAGTACTGATGACCAATGCACATGGTGGAGTCCTGATACTGGAGCCATGGCAAAGACTGATGGCTTCAATTCATAAACACTCAGTATCTTCCTTTTATCTACTTGGTATCTTCTATCATACATCTATTATGCATTTTGAATTGGGCGAGTATTTTAGACATAGTTTAAAGAGGAACCAGAAGGTAATCAATTCTGTATGCCCTTATTTTGAAGGATTCACATTTGGTTTCTGTATTCTAAGTGCTTCCTGCTTTGACCACCTATATTCTACCTGGCCTTTTAGAGGCCAGAACAAAAGGCAGCAGACCTGTAATCCTGCACAGACTGGACATTGGTAACTGGGACACAAAATTTCTGTCTGGCCAACTGCTTGTTCTGTTGCTGTCTTGAGCAATCTAGTAATTAATTGCATGGCTGAGATGAGTCTCTCATCTTCAGCCCTCCTGAACATTACCTGTGCAACTAGAAACAATTTCTGTTCTTTAATGGAGTTGTTTTGCAACCAAGAACTAACCCTGCTGCATGTCAGAGTGATGCTGGGATGGAGCGTAACACCAGGAAAACATAGCATAGTGCAAGTACATCAGGAAAGTGAAACTGGCCCCGAAAAGTTCAAACTGTATTTTTATTGCGGTCTAGTGGAGCCTCCTATATATTAACATTGTCACCGCTGCA
Organism: Chionis minor; assembly: GCA_013398295.1. Lineage (NCBI taxonomy): Eukaryota > Metazoa > Chordata > Aves > Charadriiformes > Chionidae > Chionis > Chionis minor. The sequence goes on along the minus strand of VZSF01010865.1, from coordinate 1,316,401 downwards.
GCTCAGGACACAGTACGCTAACTTGAGTATAACAGTAAAAGGCCTTTTAATTCTAGTCAATCACTTCAAAACTTAGGATAAAATAAATTCTTTTAACAAAAAATCCAAACTGCCCGTATTTTGCTTTTGTGCAGCAACTCCATAAGGAAACAGATACAATACAATTCTACACAATACATACATTTCTTAGGAAATGATACTATGAGTGACAATTCTCGTGTGGTCTTCAGAGCAAGTTGACTAATGAATAGCAAGAGCTCTTTAATGTTAATGAAAAAATCTTGTCTAACTCTTCTTCAGACACCATCTTTCACTACGTGACCACCACCTTTTCAGTTGCCACAATTCCCTCATCTGAAAGAGCGGCTGAGCTTGTCTAGTTGTAATGTCAGAGATTAGCAGAACTGCTCCCATTAGAGTTAATGGAGTTACCTACTAAATCCCTACATGTTGGGTTGTCAAGTTTTTCTTAAGCAGTAATATCCTCGCGAGCGTCCAGTTACCAAAGATCTAAAATGAATGGTCTGGTTTTTTCTCTTTATGTTAGACAAAATGAAATCTTCTCATTGATATTTTAAAGAGCTCTCTATCTTGCATCTATTTCCGACAAACAGAATTTTCAAGGGTTTAGTGGATATCAGGATGACATCCAAATAACACAAGAATAGATTATATCTTTCAGTGATTTGATGGAGAATCTTACTAGTAGAATAACACACAAAAGTACAAGAAAAGCTTCTCTGGATTTTTCTATCCCACATGCACATATGTATCAACTCTTACTGACATTTTAGGTATTATGTACAAAAGAAGAAAGCAGCAGCCTTCAGATGAATTAGCATACTGTCTTCCTGAAAAGGAAAAATAAGGGATCTTACATTCTTGGTGTGTCTTCAGAAATCACACTTTTCCTACCAACGTTAAATCTCTACTAGCCATATGTAGCAAGTCCATCTGTTTTTACTAAATTTGACTATTAAATTTCTGTATGCATATCATAATTACATATTGATCTTTAATGTATTCTTGCATATACAAGTACTTAACTGGAGCTCTGTGGGACAATCTCTTTATGCTAATTAGTGGTCTGAAGAGTTCTGAAAATAGTCTCATTATGATAGCAAGGATAACAGCCTTTTCAGAACATCCACAGTTTTCTGGTTTTTTCTGGGTTTCAATAAAGGAGTTGTCAATGCAGTAAACAGAGAAGAGAATATGCAATTGTGTCTATGGCAACCATATTCTCTCTCTTTCCTTTGTATGTCTATGGCTTTTCAATAGATTCTAGAATTCACGCTCATTTTTCCTGCACATGGGTCAATTAAAGCATATCTCTGAAGTATGACATTATTTCAGAACTGTTACCCACTACAAAACTGGATCTGTAAATTCTCATCTAAAAATGAAACAGTCTTTTCAGGAAGGAAAAAGGGAAAAAAAAAATCTTTACTGAGTTAATTACTTCCTAGAAAGTTTCTGCTATTACTGCTATCTGGCACCAAACTGTTACTTACAGACAATTATTGCAAGTGGAAGACCCAGGGAAAAGAAGAAAGGAACAAAGAATGAAGTTGTTCACTAACCTGCAGCAACTCAAAGGTTAGGGGGACAAAAAAGTGGCAGTGTAAGGCTTTGAGGATGAGCCTGCAGAGTTAAGAAACCTGCAACAAAGTGTTTTGGTGGGGGGGTTGAGTCTCTGCTGTTGACTTGACTCTTCCCAATTCTACTGTTAAATATCGGGTCTTTTAAGTCCTTCTAAGGAACAAGGATGTGAATTTGCCTCAACGACAGTCATTCGACTCTACAGGTTCTCTATGCACGTTCTCCTTCCTCCCATGTTCAAGGTCGCCTGGACAGACTACAGGACATGAAATCACACATGAAATACAGCAGATTTAATCTGTGCTGACAGTGTTGAGGTCATGCGAACCCAAAGCATTTTTAACATACTAGAGTTATGTTCACAGATCAACCGCGCAGTGTGGGTGCCACAGATTCCAGTGTCTACCGAGTACAACATACACATTTAAATGCTATGTGTATAGATACATACAGATTTCAGCCTCTGCGTCTTGGGGTTTTTTTTAAAGGAAAGTTAAACAATAATTTTGTGCGAATTATATGTTTTGAGAAGACAAAGTGTCATTGTTTATGTTTCCTTCTACTAACATGAATTAAATTCCTAAATTTAATTTGAACAAAGCATAGGTTTGTTCGTGGTTTGGTGGGTTTTTTTGGTTGGGGTGGTTTTGAGTTTTTGTGATTAGCCAGAAAAGCGCTATCAGTGCTATCTAAACCAGAACTGATCTGTTCCGGGCGCCAGAGATGAAAAGCTGTGTTTAGTATCCAGATCTAGTACTGCTGATAAGAGTGAGCTGTTGCATTATGGCAACATACAACGGATATAAGGCAATTTAAAGTATTAAAAACATTAGTTCTTTTGCAGATCATGCTTCATTCATACTTGTCACAAGAGACTCCTAACACTGGGATTTAGGATTATGAATAAAAGAATTTGATGTAATAAATGAAACACATTTAAAAGGAGGGTTTGCAGGCTACTACAGGAATGAAAGAATGCATTATTTTCATGCAATAACTCAATGGCAAAAGGCTGCCAACCTGCCATGGAAACTCTTTTAACTTGTCATAAATGTTTACAATCTACTCTCAGTGAGCTGCTGATTTCTCAAACTCTTTTTCTCCAACGAATTTTCTAGACACCTTACCAGCATTTTTCCACAAGGTGGGCTCTGTACACACTGCCAGTTGGGCACAGCTGAACCCTAATCTAGACCTACCCTTATAAAAATATTAGAGCTTTGCTGGTGCTTTTGGTTAATGATAGCTTAAAAGAGGGGATAAGGTAGGAATCAATGACTGTAACTAGCTTTCAGAGCCTCCCTTTTGTGTCTTTTCTCTCCATTTAGAAACATGATGCAACTCTTTCAATTTCAGTGTTTTAACACAACCCTAAACCACATAGAGAAACAGAGAATTAAATCTTTACTATTACAAAGCCTCCTCAGACTTCTCAATGCTTAATAAAAAATAATGACAGTTAAAACTGGTTTAATACTCACACTCCAATCCCCTGCCTACCTCCTTCCTCTCCTGGGTACTGTTTGAAAACGTGTTCCTTATCCTAGGCTTCCTTTTACATTCCTTAATGAGCAGCAGACTAGTCTCTTAACTGTCCTCCACATAAATGGATTAAGTTTCACATGAAGAGAGATCCCCAGGTATGTGTTAGAAAAGCTGTAAGCAGTTGCGTGAGATGGGATGAGAGTGGAAACGTAATTCACCTGCTCCTGACAGCAAAAGCACCAACTCTCTGCAGCATTTATTTTGACTCCCAATGAAAAGACCCTTTTAACTTGTCGCATCTTTTATTCAGCAACTCATTTTCTGCTAAGTATTAAAAGTCAGTAGGGTGTGCGGATTTGTTCCAAGGCTTGCTGAGATATTACTTACACAAAGGAGATGCAGATCATTTCTGCTGAGTAAAGCCATTGGGGATGTTTGAAATTCAAATGCATCTCACCCCCACCCAGCGCACAGAGGCCATCATGTTTATTTTCCCTTCTCTTTGCTTCTCCCCCGTCATCCTACTTGGCTATACATTTTTCTGCAACTTTTATTCTTGCTATGTAACTTTTAAAAATAACTGTTAAAAACATTTGAGATAATTTATCTAAATTATTGTTCCTATCTCCACGAAAATGATGTTTCATTATAACAGGTATAAGCTTACGTTACTATTCAACATAATTATTTTCAGGCAAAAGAGATGAAGGCTGAAGTATCTTTCCAAGATGAACCACTATCATTTTGAGTGGTTCACTATCAGGCCTCTCATATATATGTCATTCTTATATACATAGTATCTCAGGTGGAGGGAAGTCATCCTCCCCCTCTACTCTGCCCTGGTGAGGCCACATCTGGAGCACTGTGTCCAGTTCTGGGCTCCCCAGTTCAAGAAGGACAGGGAACTGCTGGAGAGGGGACAGCGAAGGGCCACGAAGACGACTAGGGGGCTGGAGCATCTTTCTTACAAGGAAAGGCTGAGGGAGTTGCGTCTTTTTAGTCTACAGAAGAGCAGGCTGAGGGGGCATCTCATCAATGCTTATAAATACTTAAAGGGAGGGTGCCAGGAGGAGGGGGCCAGTCTTTTTTCAGTGGTGCCCAGTGATGGGACAAGAGGCAACAGGCACAAACTTGAATATAGGAAGTTCCATCTGAACATGAGGAGGAACTTCTTTACTCTGAGGGTGGCAGAGCACTGGCACAGGCTGCCCAGAGAGGTGGTGGAGTCTCCAACTCTGGAGACATTCCAAACCTGCCTGGATGCCATCCTGTGCAACCCTCTCTGGCAGGGGGTTGGACTAGATGATCTCCAAAGGTCCCTTCCAACCTAACATTCTATGATTTCTTACTCTTGGAGCCCTCCATCGAAGATGGCACTATTGGCAGCTGTGTAGGTAATGACCTCATGTAATGGCAAATCTATTAGCACAGTACAATCAGAACTTTTTCCTAAGTATAATTATGGCATCTCTTTCTCACAAACTAAGAAATTACCAGTTTACACATTTATGGATACAATTGCCTTATATGAGAAAAAAAGATAATCTTCTCTCTTACGAACATCCACACAAATGAACAAATCCTCTGTAACATTACAACTCTCACCAATTCACTGTTCTGCAAACTGGAAAGTTCCCACCCCTCTCTCTTCTACAGTATCAGCTCTGTTTACAGTGAACGAAAAAATCACTGTCTTCTGTGGTTCTGAAAAAGAACCACGTTCAAAGTAGCAATACTGAAGTATCATATTTAATAATTGTAATATTACAAAATATCCCTCCTTAGACGTCAACAAAACTTTCAGATGTAACGATGTGCCTTTCCAAATCAAGATACTTCGTATAACCAAAACAAAAGCAATTTGCAGACATGATGTACAAATACAGACTGACATGAATATTTCACTACAGTACATAGTAAGTAAGCAAATTAAATATGACTTACATCAATTTATTCAATTTATCAATGTTTTAGTCGTTAGTCCTCATTTCCTGTCAAGCACAATAATAATGTCAACGTTAACATTCAGATTAGACCCAATTATCCTGGTCCTATACTGGCTACTGGAAAATGCAGACTAAGGTAGATGATGAAAATATGACTCTTTCAGCTCTCTGTTGAAGTGAATAGAGAACAATCTATGCATGGAAGACACAAAAGCTAACACTCTCTTACCTGTAAAGCTAACCTTCAAAAGTTTTCTTATAATACCGATGTTAACTGTACATAAACCATGTTTGTATTTCAGTCTGTTTCCCATACCACATTGCTGTAAGGCCCAGCTCCTCAAAGACGTTACATGTCTAACTTACACTTTGGTACTTAAATCATAGCAAATTGGGTGGATTGAGTAACTACTAGATAACTTACAGAAACAGGCCCTGGAACAAAGTAGAATTAAATTCTTTCATACAAGTATATATTCTCATTACTTTTGCATCCTGTTTTTCACCTCAGGAATATATTACCTTTTTTTTTTTTTTTTTAACCATAGTAGCCTTTAAAATTATGGTTGGTTGCCTGGGCTGTGAGTGCGTATTACTGGCTCGTGTCCAGCTTTTCATCCACCAGTACCCCCAAGTCCTTCTTGGCAGGGGCACTCTCAATCCCCTCATCCCACAGCCTGTACAGACACCAGAGCTTCCCCAACCCAGGTGCAGGACACTGCACTTGACCTTGTTGAACCTCATGAGGTTCACATGGGCCCACTTCTCAAGCTTCTCCAGGTCCCTTTGGATGGCATCCCATCCCTCATGCTTGTCAACTGCACCACTCAGCTTGGTGTCATCTGCAAACTTGCTGAGGGTGCACTTGATGCTACTTCTCTGTGCCACTGATGAAGATACTGGACAGTACTGGTCCCAGTACGGACCCTTGAGGTATACACTTGTTACCAATCTCCACATGGACATTGAGCCATTGACCACTACCCACTGGATGCATCTATCCAACCAATTCCTCACCCACCGAACTGTCCACCTATCAAAACCATCTCTCTCCAATTTAGAGAGAAGAATGTTGTAGGGGACCAAGTTGAAGGCCTTAGAGAAGTCCAGATAGAAGACACCCATAGTTCCTTGCTTGTTCACTGATATAGTTACTCCATCAAAGAAGGCCACTAGGTTGGTCAGGCAACCAGATTTCCCCAGAAATCTTTCACTTTCTAGGACTTTGTTCTAACTGGTACCTCAGCAGATCCGACACAGATTTTACTGGTACGCTGCACAAGGGCAGAGCACAAGGCGGTAAGCACCACCACAATTTGCTGGTTCCTTGCAAGATCTGCTGCTCTTGGTTTCTGACAGCTGTAAGGATGTGAAAGGGAACTAAAGACATAATTACATCATCATTCTAATACTGCTAGTGCCTCCTTGCAGTACTAGAAGCGCGTCAAAGACACAGCAGAAACAGGAGAGCAGCAGTTTGTGATGAGGGAAAGCAAAGAGGCAGCATGAAAAGACCAGAGTGATTGAAAAGGCAGTTAGGCACAAGGTACAGAGAGATTAAGAAAAAAAAAAAAAAGAGAGAGAAAAAAGAAACAGAGTGATCAGAGAAAGACAGAAAGCAGCTTTACATAGTAGTTCCACCAGCCTAAAACAGATTGGCAACCACGGAACTTGGCAACCACGTAAGACCCAACTGGAACCACCACCACCTGCATTCTGAAGGCAAAGCACAGAATTGTCTTCCACGGGCTATGGGACAACATAAAATATGTCCCAGCCCTGCAGTAATCCCTACATGTCCAAAAGTCCTAAGCTAAATTTCCACGGCCACATGGAATAATGCATTATTCTACAGCAGCTCTAGCTTTTGTTTGGAAGGAGTACAACAGCACCAGTGTGGCACGGCCACCAAGCTCAGAAGTGTAGGAGTTACACAGCTCAGCTGACCAGTGACACTGCTTTGAGTAACGGAAGTCACCTACAATTTCAGGCTCTGGTAGCTTGTGCTGCCTTAAGTCTCTCGCCAAAGGCTGTGCTGGTGGTGAAGGAAATTCTTCTATGGTAGATGGTGGCACCTAAGTTCTGGAGAGAAACAGGATTTCAAGGGTATATTTTTTCTTCGTTTCTTCTCAACTGTTCCTGTGGCTTTCCACTCAAAAACACTGGCTACTGCAAATTTCTTTCCTAAGCATCCATGCAGGATGGGAAAATATGCTGGGAACTTCATGCAGGAAGCCACGCTCCTGAAGCATTTGTGAATCTGGGCCTTCATATAAGAAAATTCCATGGAAACTGTCATGTGCCATAAACTTATCTGAAATACAGATTTTAATGAAAAAAAGCAAAGAGTATGATTCATTCCTTGTGCATGCTGATGACAGAATGTCAGTGTTCCTTAATGTATTATATTAGAAAGAATTTCAGACTGAAGCATACACATTAACAGATAGATGAGCTTAAAAACAACCTTGAAAAATAATCACAAGTTTTATTTTTCTTGTGTTGTCTGATCACTAAAAAGCATCTTTAAAAATTTATCTTATATTGCTGAGATGAAGAAAACATGCCTTCAGTGATATTTGATTGCTCCTTGCTAGATAATTATTTGTTCAAACAAAATAAACCAAATTTACTTTTCAATCCTTTGCTGCCATCTGTTGGCAAACAGAAGACAGTGAAAAGAAGCAATTTGTTGACACAAATAACAATAAAAGCTAAAATGAAATGCTTGATTACATTACATGAAATGCATAATTATATGTGATTACAGTTGGATAATTGGGTCTACTATATTTTTCCTCTGCTACAACCTTAGACTACAGAAAGGGTGAGATACATGCTGAAAGTTAACATTCCCCAAACTCCCAAATCTTATAATGCTTAAAGAGGTTTTCTCAATACGGGGGAAGGGGGGCGGGAATAGATAAAGGGAAGGGTCAAGTTTTCAAGAGAGTGAAGATACAGACAGCAGTTTTTTTCTTTCCTCTACTAAGGCTTCATGGGGAGCCTATACGTATTCCAATGGGAGTTAGTTACTGTACCTGCCTGCTTTCCAAAGCATCTATGTTTTTGTAAGCCTAGACAATAGACTTTAAAGCACAAAGCCTAGCTAAACTCTAGCTAGGTAGACTAGCAGGTGGATTTATTATCATCATCACACTGAGCTTGACAGAAACATAACTTTTTCCATCTTTCCTTTCACGAGTTCTGAATCTGACCAAAAAGAACAAGCACGTAAACCTTTACAGCAAGTTGAGTCACACAGTTACAAACTCTGCAGGGAAGCAGGACTAGGATAGCTCTAGAGAGGATTCGGGTGCTGCTGGAAAGAGTAACGCCAGCGCAGCAGATGTGACTGGCACTAACAGCAGACAGACACATGGCACAAGCCATGCAGCTCTCATTAGCTCCTTGACCTGAAGCGTATGCACTAACTATTAATGATGTAAAGACAGTCAGAAAAATGAAGCAGGAATAGGTGTTCTGATCCTATTTCAGGCTAGAATATAAACATCCATGTTTGACTTTGATGGACACTTTAGATTGAGCCCAGAGAAGCAAAATGAATCAGTTAATGTTGATGCTTAACCTCTGAAAACGGTCCTATACTTTGGCACTATTTTTTAAGTTTCTGACTAATCAAAAAGAATGATCATTTTACGTTAATCTAATTACTCCAATCACAAATCTTACAAGTATGAGGAATCAAGGTAGATGTCTTCCAAGTGCTAGCATTTCAGAATTAGACATTTTCTAAGGCACAGTTCGATGGATACATTAAGGATAAATTGAAAGAGACAAAGAATTGGGTCAATCAGTTCAATTAGAATAATCTGCTTAGTAAGTTTTTACAGTAACCTCAAGTGAGAGTTGTACCGAGATCAAGTTTTTGCACAGGCAGCAAGTCCTTTTGTCCTCTAAAATACCATCTGTTAGATTCAGAATAAAGGAAAACCAAGACCTCCACTGTCAGCAAAAAACTATGTATTTTGGTTTAGTTTTTATTAACTTCAAAAGAACAAATTCCTTTGAGACCACAAAAAATAGCAAGAGGCTCTCCAGGTAGAAATCCCAGATGATATTAGTGCTGACGTCCATAAATATACAGCGTACCCAAGTTGGTGTGAATTTCAGTACCAACCACTTCCCCCACACCCCCAAAAAGAAAACTGTAACCCAGTCACCACTATTCCAACCTTGCAAAACAGGAAAAGTTTCCGGACAACGTATTCATTTGAACTTCATTTGGCTAACCACCATGCATTGGGAGAGCCTACATAGCCAACATCAGCTAATAATGCATCGCCACAGGATCTTAATATTTAACCTAAATCTAAGAAAAAATATTCTGGAATAATCCGAATTCTGTCACAAGTATGCTTTTCTTTGAGACATTTACTGTCAAAGGAACACATGAAATAACCCATTATGGTTGCAAGGTGTCTTCCCACGTGCAAAAATTCACCTGGATGTTCATACCATGTATCTTAAAACCTTATGGACAAAATAATAGCTTAGGTTTTAATTAATATTTTAAAGTTAAGAAGGAAAGGGATAAAATTTGTTATCAGTCTTTCAGGTAGAAAATTTTATTATGTGGAAGGTAGAAACTGAAGCCAGTTACTGCAGCGCCATGAAGCTATTTGCAGGCCAAATTACCAATGAAATCCAAAATGCCTTCTGACTTCCACAAACCATATTTCCCAGATAATTTCCTAACACAAAATAGGACTAACCACAAACACTTCAAAAAAGTAACAAATGATATATTTCCATGACTCCATCTTAAGAAAATAAAAGTCCCCCCTCTTTTTAAAATACAACTAAGAATCATAAAATTTAGGCTAGTTTTATACTGAATTTTATTTGTATTTTTTCCATTCCCTTGTTTTTCTTTTTCAGCTAGAACACTTCAAAAACAAGGAATTTGCTGTTCTTTTAACTGACACCAGGTGGCACTGCAAAAGATGAACCATGATAAATACTGAGGCCCCAATACCTTCTGCTTTGAAACCAACTTTCAAGCCAAGCATACAACTGCATTTCAAAAGTATGGAATGTACCATATTCAGATTTAATATATACACACCAGCTGCAAAAAAAATTGACAAAGCAAGGTGGTTAAATAAAATCAGAGCTACATTTGTGGAAAACTCCAAGAACAAAAAAAAAGACATCTTTCTATTCCGAAGATGCCCGTATCTAATCTGACCGTTACATTTTATTCCTGAAAAGTTAACTTCTGTTTATTTTATATTTAACATATTTATAATTTGGTATTGTGTCCTGGCAACGTTGCCCAGAAATACCTGCAGGTTTTTTTAAAAAATTCTACAAGAAAACCGAATCATTGCTAAGACTGTAGATCTGAGCTATAAACACCTGTCAGAAGTGACACCTCCTGTTTCAGGAGATCTGCTCTCCAAGATTACTTTCACTTCCAGTTTTCACTGCGTTGCCTAAATTAAACTTTCAGTAATCCATCTGGACACCATGAAAACAGCTAAAAAAAAAAATAAAAAAAAAAGAGAGCTGGATTATCATGTTTGCTCAAACACCGTAATTCGCCAAGTCTATGTAGACTGTTAACAAGGAAGGAAGGACAATGAACTTAGAATCACTTTGAAGACTGGCAAAGGTATTGATATCTGTATACTGATTACACACAGACTTACCTCCACTAATATATTATACGCATAAACCCTACCTAAAATTATTATTATCATTATCACCATTACTTTCATCAGAGGAAGGATCTATCAAAGGTCAGTATAGCTGGGTGACTTAAGTGTTAGCAAATAAAAATGTAGTATATAAACTAACAATGCTTGACTTTCATAGAACCTGGAGAAAGCTGCTTGGCTTTAGAGGTGTTAAAAGCCAGATTTTGTACACATGGTAGCAACAACAAATGTGCTTATAGGATAAAAAGGTGTAAAATCATGTGACCTCTAAGAATTTGACTGAAGAACTTTTGTCATCATTTCTTGTCTTAAAATTGTAAACTACGGAAAGACACAAAAATATTCTGTGGTGTTCACACACAGTAGCATTTTTCTGAGTGTATTCTTCATCTTCTTTTAAGTCTTTCTGGTGCATTGCAAAGTCTGGCTGTTGCAGCAGGTCCAAGTGATAATGTGAGCTAAATGACACAGCTGACTAATACGCAGTGCAACTCCTGTGAGTTGCTTAAGATGGCAATTTTATTTAAGACTACTCAAAGGCATAATCATTATGCCTCATATCGGCATAGGTAAGCCTTCACAATGTTTTCATTAAATATTGATATATAATCTGTCATTGGACTTCTTTTTTCTGCAGAGGGCCAAAGACAAATTTAATCCTCGATACATTTAGTAATCTTCTTTAAAGACAGAATTGCATTACTGTCCCCAATGAAGGCCCAGTTTATACAAAAGAACTAAAGGAAGACTGCTACTAATGACTATACGGCACTGATACTTTAAGAGTAGGCACCTCAAGAACCCCTTCACTTCTCATGACCTCAGTAGCTGCTCTCTAGAGGCACCTTTTTAATATTACAATATTCACCAGAAAACTAATTCTGTTACTGTAAATCAATCACCCCACATTGTTTATTCAACCATTCTACTACACAGACAACATAACTGCAAGAAAAACAGGACTGATGGCACAAGGTGCATTCAGTTGCAGGTTTAGAAAGTAAATTTACCCACTAGGAGGTATTATCCTCTCCAAACTTGTAGAGCTATACCATTACACAAGTAATCTGAATTAGTAGTTAGGGGGATAAATCAGGAATTTTTTTTTATTTCTGTGTCTTAACAATCGCTACAGACATGATTGACCATTTCAGAAATGAAGTATTCCTTCCTCGATGTAAGAGGGTTTAAGAAGCTAGAATTGTCCATAAGATATATTTATGAAACTTATTCTTGTGATTGCCTAAACTAGATTTTAAATATTAGTCAATGCTGATTAACAGATTTTATCCTATATGCAAAATGTTTTAGCCATGAAATGGATGAATGAAAACAGTTTGTAAATAGAAATATTTTGTTCCAGATGGTGGTAAGCAGGATGGAATTAAACTGGTTAAAACGGTGGAGGTAAAAAAGGGTGACCAAAAAAAACCAAACACAAGCCCCCAAAAAAGGATTTAGGCATCAAAAAAAAAAAAAAAAAAAAGTGTTATTCTACCTAGCCTTGAAACATTTAATTATAATTAGGACCAGCTAACACAACGACCACAGAGAAAAGATGACAATAAAATGTGCCACCGGCCTAATGATGAAATGTGTGAGAAAAACCATTAAACTTTATCTCAATTAGGCCCATTAATATCACACCAGTCTACTATGCCCTACAGCCTACTGGAAAATAAAAAATTAAAGAATCACAGGGACAGCTCCAAAGCTCTGTAATCATGCAAAAATGCTCGGGAATAAAGGAGAATGGATAGATGAATTTAACAAGCTTTAAAATAAAATAGAGACATTGAAGGAAATAAAAGAGTAATCCTATATATCGACAATTTCCTAATTGTAAGAAATTCTAGGCCAGATGCTTGCCTCCTATAAACCAATTTTTCTTTTCTTAATGAAAGATTAAGACAGGTTTTGATAGTCAGACATGTACCCTTGAAACAACTGAAGTACAAAAATGTGTGGCAGCTTTACAACATTATTAGCGCTGCTCATTTAAATTGAAAAAATGAGGAAAAAAAATTTAACTCTTTCAATTCTACATGATACCAATATACTACCAAGTACCTCAAATATGAGGCCAATGACATTCCTGGAACCTCCTCACGTTGCCATCTTCACAACTGCCAAAGAATTTGGTTTATACTGCATGATTTTAGGTTTTGGTTTTATTGAGGTAACCTAATCTTCCCATCAGAAATTCAGCGAAAGATAGAAAGCTGTACTTTATGGTATATAAAACTACATACCTTTATGGTATAGGGTAATTTAAACACAGTTAATTATACAATTTTCCCCATCTTTTTGCAGCCCACATAAGCAATGAAAAAAAGCACAACAGACATCTAGTCACAAAGTAAAATATTGAAAATGTCAAATAAAACAGACTATATATTTCTGACAGATAATTAATTATGCTAAGGAGAGCAGAATAAATGACAAACATTAATCCCTTCTTCCAATATTGATTACAGGCATAATATTCAGTGGTACGACTCTGGCAATTGCCTAACCTGATGAGAAAATAAAATACAATGTATTTTACCAAACTCAGCTCCACTGAACTTAAAAGCTTCCATGAATTTATGGGCTTCAACAATCTCATGGAACATGTAAGCAAAAATTGTTTTACGTAGCATCTTTGTAATAATTCAAAAAAATACATGATAATCAGAAATACAACCCAAATATTGCCTTTCTATCAAGTCCTTCAACATTCATTATTTAGCACATATTCATGGAATGAAAGTCCAATTATAAATATGAAAGAATAACCCCTTTTTTTAAGTAATAGCATTTCCTTCTACCCCTTGTCAAAAGTAGGGTACTTCTAAAATAAAATAATTTAAAAAAAAATCAATAAAATCTCCATTGTCTGACAGGTTGGAAGTTTGTAGGATGTTCGAGATAATATGCATGTACTTTTCTAATATATAAGAAAAAATTATGAATAACAGGAATTTAATTATTCTGTTTCCACTAGAGAATAATCTCTACATGAAAGTAAAGCATTTCAGTAGAGAAACATCTTTTTTTTCTTCCATCCATTAAAAGCACTGGTCAGTATGAGCTACAACAGGCGATGTCAGATAAGCTAACTTAAGAAATGGATCCATTTACTGCAACTCTGTCTTTTCACAACATTTCTCCCATTATGGATGATAACCACAATCCTTCCTCTTTGCTGTCTGGAGAAAAAAAAAAAACTTACCTACTCAATTTGGTCCAGCACAACAGATAAAACACGAGAAGCGCAAAAGAGTTCAACTACCCTGAAGTCCCTAACAAAGACAAAAGAAGTACATGCACACTATGACAAACAAAAGTTCCTTTGACTCAGGGAAAAAGGTTCATTCTTTGGAAGAATCAGTTCCACAGTGAACAAGATTCTTGTTTGACTGTGCAGTGTTTATATAACATAAAACAAGTCACACTGTTATCACACATTTAACTATGGGTGTTCGACTGATTCACGCCTTATAAGAAAACACTAAAGAAAATAAAAACATTTCTGGTACTTACTTGAAAGCAACTGTTGTGAATGCTTGTAAAAAGTACATGCCAGCTGTAAATCTATTTGGAGACCTCATCGCTGTTGGTAAATTATCGTGCAAGGTGTGTGTGGCAGATGGTAACCAGAAGGCCTCATAACAAGTCAACTAACCAGTCTGTTAGCTTCTGAAATCTCCAAACAATACAGGTGGCAAAAGCTCCCCATTTCTAAAATCTGCTCTGGCAGCCTTCTCCCCTGTCAGCAAAGCTACTTGTGAATGCTTCTCACCGGGTAACGTATTTGTGAAACAAATCTGTTGAACTGGAAAAACAGACTGGTTTATTAGTCAAGGAATGGGAGATGTTGGAGTTCACATACAGTGAAAAAAGTTGGAACCACATGCTGGGCTTAAAACACTTATTTTCAGAAGCACAGACAGAAATAAGTTAATTTTTGACATGCCATGCTATGAAATGCAGCTGATGAACAGTGGAACTATAAAAAGTGCGGTCCTATTAACTCCCAGATCATTTTGCTTTTAAAACAGTGGAGTTATGAAATACAGAAGCAAATTAGAATGGTTAAAGTGGCATTTAGTCCACTCCCAACAAATTTCAAAGGTTGCTAGGAAATGAGGATTGATCTCCTTAATTTGATTTGCTTCATTTGCTCAAGCAGAACAGGTAAAAACCCCAGGAGCTGAAATTACCTACAATGATATAGTAAGATATAATGTGCAAAAAAGGCTTCGGTTAGTCCCAATTGTGTGATAAATAGAAGTAGTCTGGTGGTGCTACAGAGCAAATGCCCCATTCAAACACAGAGAGGCACTTACTGCTTGAAAATCAGTTCTGCATTGTCAGCAAATGATGTGACTGAACAGCAAACCCACACTCCTGATTCCTGAAGCACAAAACACTTAATGAGAAATGGAGCAATATGGCTATTACATACCTCACCCCCCTGCTTCCTTAGAAAAGCTTGCAAAATTCCAAATATTTGTCTGGAAACCCTTCATCCTTATTACTTAACATAAGTCCCAGTCAAAGTATTTTCTGCACCAGTTCAGCAGCGCTGGTGACAATGAAGAGAGTCATTCATTAGAACTGGTAACAACCAAAAGGAGTGAATTTTACTGCAGAGGAAGATGTTCTGCCATCTGCACAGGATCTACTGGCATCATTAACAGACTACAGCATTTTCTCTTTCTCTATAAAAAAAAGACTCTTTCAGAGAAAAGATTATTCATCTATCTCGTCATGAATCTCTCTTTGCTTGTTTAATGTTATAAATGGTGTCAATGTTTTACACTAAAATACATGTAATTTATGTATGTGATACATAAACATAGGTGTTTATGTACCCACACAATTCTAGACTTCTATTAAGAATAAAAAGCAACAATTGCACAGGGGTAAAGAACATTTTGAGAAGTAGAATTTGTCTAATGGTTCTTGTGGAAGTTTGACGAAAGGACTGTCCTGAAATCACCAATATTGCCAGAGAACTGAGCGGTTACGTGCGAAGAGGATACAGTGCCTACCCCAGCCACGGTAAGAACCAGTTTTCAACTTGCAAACACCAGCGCTGTGAACCAGACCTTGCCTTTCTTTGAGAGGTCTGGGAGCAAGTAGTAAACGGAGACTTACTGCTCTTGCAAACTCATGGCACTTTCACCTTAGGACTTTTCACAGAAGTTTAGGAGCCGTCATTTAGGCCCCGTTACTTTGAGATGTATGCTCATATCCTTCCCCTTTTAGCTATGAGATTGGAATCTTAGTTAATACTTTCTTCGGGGCAGCATGTCTGTCTGAAAGCAAACAGGTGAATCGTCTGCAGTTACTGGAAGGCAGATAAAGGATCAAGAGTAGAGATGGCATTGACAAGCTCATGACTAAGAAGGACAGATACCAATTATATACGGTTTTTTTAAGTCATAGTTTGTACTCTGCTAGAGAGAAGATTGTGAGTCTAGTTCTTTTGTTTTAAAATATGCAAGGAGTGGAAAGTAAATAGAGAGGGCAGGCAGGCATTGATTGCCAGATAGCACTTTCCTGGATTTTGAGATTACCAGGATGTGCCTGCAGTGTCTGATGGGAGACTGCAAGCAGAAAGAAGGCAGGAGAATGACAATCTACAAACAATAGGATTAAAGTGCTCTGTGCAGTTAGGACTATAAAATATTTGAATAATCCTTCCAAAGTTGTAATGGAGAAAGAAGTAATTAGATTTCTTAGAGATTCAGAGTGTCTGGAAATACTATTACTTTCAAAAATGCTATTAAAGTTAATGAACACATAGGTTTCTGGGGGAAGGGGGAGAGGCTTATGTATTTCTTTTTGATTATCTCAAAATACAATTCTCAAAAAAAGACAGACATAGAATGTTGATTTTATTTTGTTGTTGCCAACTGCAAGTACAAGGCTAAACTATGCTCGCTGCTGAAATCAGTCGTTCACACTAGATGAATCCTTCCAGGCCCTACTGTGCCCGACTGAATATCCACTGAGAAACAGGCCCTTTTCCAAGGAGGACAGATCACAAGTGGGAGCGAGGAAGATCAATAGGTCAGTTACAAGCAAGAAACAGAAACAAGAGACTTAATCTCACCTGACTTCTAGGGTACAACTCAATGAAATAACGTAAGAATCAGAACAGGTTGCAGTGGAGTGAAATTTCTTGCTCATTATTAACAAAACTTAAGCTCGTCTCCTGCAAGCTGATTCAATTCATTTATGCAGGAAAACTAACATGGGGAAAAAAAAAAAAAAAGGCTGCGTTGCTCCCAAATTAGCTTTATGAAGGGGCTGACAAACCCCAGACTCAGCGCAAGGCTGCGACAGAAATGCCCAGCCAGCAGCACACACAGAGGAAGAGTAACAGTGGGAAAGGCAGAGAGGGACAGTTGTAACTGTGCCTTTTCACGGCTGAGAGTTGTCAGATCAACTAAAACATCTTGCTTGACTTGAACCTCGGTGGCAAGTACATTTCACTATATGCAAGATCAAGAATCAAGAGCTGTTCAGGAATCCGAGCCATATCTTTTCGTCAAAAATCTCTTTTTACTAAGCCCAAAGACAGGAAATAGCCCAGTTTATCGTCAGTGTGGTCCTCCCAAAATAAACCTCAGCACATCACTGCCTGCCTAGTTGCTATGCACCACTAAACACTGTGCTAAAAATACCAGGTTTTGTGGGGTTTTCCCTTTTTTACATCTTTTTGTGAACACTAAAAATGACACGACAGGGAGTGTTGCTTTTCTACGTGCTATTTTAACATATTCCTATACGTTGCTGTTATCATACATAGCTCTTACCCATACACGTTCCCATGGACTGGGCAGAGTGGGAAGAGCAGGCAGCCCCTCTCCTGTCATTGTGCCACAGACGGTCCCACAGCCCGGCAACACCTCTCAGGCTCAAGTGACTCAGTTGCATTAGGACCCACAACTTGATATTAACTTCTGCAAAACTATTTGCAGTAGAAATACGCTCGCCTAATGTCTGCCAGTTTGCTAATCGGTGTTCGAGCTCCACAGTGCCCTGAGACTTCAAAGGCTCGGTTGTGTAGTCCCTATGATTCCAGTCAGCAGAAGTACTTGCTAAAGAGAACTTGTGGATGGATAACAAAGACAATGACCGTAAAAAAAGACACAATATAGGAAGCAATCGAGCGCTCTGCAAACATCACGTTAACATGGCAAACGAAGGTAAGACACGCTTCCACGTTAGTTCAGCCGGCTCAGACCTCCGAGTATCTCCACGGACGGAGATTAAACCAACTTCTCTCTGCAACCTGTACATGAGAAGATATGTCTATTTACTTATTTATCGATTATTTGCATTGCCAGTCTTAGCATCAGGATGCTAAGTAAACAGAAACTGCATCCCGTCCAGGAAGTACTTAAGCCACAAGAGCCCGACAATTGGAAGAATACCTGGAAATACGCATATGCTGTTCTTGCATGCTTCCGTAGGCACCTGCTCTTGACCACTGCCCTAGAAAAGATACTACACACACACACACCGGTCATCTAACCCCCCGCGCTCTAACTTTTTAGCTGATATGCAAAGAGCGCTAGATATCTGAGTTCTCTGTACTAGAACTCTTGCTGTTGAAATTGTAACTAATAATTCAGGTCTTCAATTTTGTTCTTTAGATGTTTTTCTGCTAATAAATTCTGTCTAAACGTAAAAATTCCTCAGAAACCAACAGATGTTGTGTATGTAACAATACACGTGTTGTGTATGTATGTGTATGTAACAGACTGCTCTTTTCAGACAAAACTGTAAAGAGTGATCAAGATCAGAATTTTGCTTTTACTGTGCACTAAGGAGAGATTTCAGGTATATACAAGCTAAAGTATTTGAGTCCTTATTAACATATGTCCACGTGATCCACACCTGAAAGGGTGACTAAATATAGAAGACTACATTTAATTAAGAGCACAGCAGGAACTTTTTAAACAGTGCAGTGATGTTTTTACCATTTTTTGGAAAAGAATGGTAGTGCTAAGAAGCACTAGAAAAAAAATTATGCCCCGATCCTGCTCATTTCCTAGAATACAGAATTAGATATATATACACTGTTAAATAAATATATTTAAATAGAGTTGCGTTTATCACTATTTTCTATTTAACACTGAAGAATATCTTTCAACATTTTCTCCTTATCCAATATATTCAAAATACAAATTACTTCCTGATGAATACAGAACTTTTTATAATAGTATGTATTTGACAGCAGGCCAAATTAGCCAATAAACCCATTGCAATTTTTATATTCAGAGGGAAAGGATGTTACTCTGTTCCTGCCACAAAAGGCACATTATTTGTTTACATAAACATGCATGCAAACTTAATACAGACATACATTTTTGATAAAATTAAGCATTTTCACTCAGAGCTTTATAATAAACATTATACTAATGCCTACAAATGTTCTAAAAATAACATGCCTTCTTTAAAACAAAAAAAAGGTATGTGACTGTACAGAGAGAGGGGGAATAACTGAAGTGCCATTTCTCCTTGGTTTCGGAAGCCTGCTTTCCAATGAAAGAAAAATCAGTCACATAAAATAACTGAACATCTTATCTATGTGCATGCAGGAAACAGATTACTTTAAAAGAAAGAAGGCTATTCTTCAAGAAGCACGTCCATTGCTCCTCCATGTACGCTGCATACCACGAAGCACAGGTGGCACACATACGCTACGCCACCCCTTCTGTCCCCCGATTCCCCCGTCTTGTGGTGGGGGTCTCACAGGCAGACTCCCATTTTCTGACTTGCTCCAGAGCTCTGCTGTGATAAAAATACCTGCTCACACCAGAGGACTGTCTCAGCCCAATACAGAAGGAAAATACAACAGTGGTGCCCATCCAGCAGGTTATGCCAGAACCTGTTTCAGAAAGCAGGCTCCCCTCCTGCAGCGTGGCACCGCTTCGCACGCTGCCTGGCACTCAGCACAACTGGGCTCAACCAAAACGAAGGGCTGAAAACACAACCCTGGCACAAAGAACCAGGGAAAGAAAGAATTTCTACAATTTCCTCTAATATAAACAAACACCTCTGATGTGTTATCCTTGCTTTCCATTTTCTGTTATTTTTAGATTGCCATATTACCATAACATACTCTCAAAATAAAATTAACAAAAAAACACCCAAAAACCCTCCAGCCCCCAAACCAAAAAAAAAATCTGAGAAGAAAACATCAAAAGCAACATCTTAGAGTAAGCATAAAGCAAGCATCAGGAAAGTTCCAAAATGAAAAATTGCATATGAAAGGCTTTTTTGTTTTTACATCAAAATTATGTTGCAGGAAAGACACAAATTATGTCATCTTTCAAAATGTTTTTCTAAGCCCAAGATCACCATTCATTAGTGCCCAATGATTACAATGACACCAAGCTAACAACTTATAATTCATATGACAGTCATAATGGCCCAATCCAGTGAAACAAAAATTAAACAAAATGACTGATCAAAATAGTATTTTGGCAAATACAAGATGACATATAAACAGAATGGTTAATTATCAGGCTTCTAATGAAATATAATTTGAATGAATCATTTTTATATTTCAAATTATTCATGAGTCAAAGGAAAGAATTGTATACCAAGACTGATCAAAATACTTTGTCAATTTGTACAAGCAACCACAAGCCAAATCAAACACAAAAATAAGGAAAAGGAGTTCTATAAATACAACCTTACTTTACCATTTTAAAGTGTACTCAAAAAGAAGTGTGCGGTCTCAAGTTTTCCTACCTCAGAAACAAAACGGAAAGCAAGCCAGTTGTTACATGCCAATGCATTTTAGAGTCACAAAAACACCACAAGGAGAAAACAACGATTAAGACGATTTTGCTGAAGAAAGAGATGACAGGCAATGGAATGGATCACACCAATAAGTCAGGCAAAACATAGCATGAAACGTAAATAGGAGGACAGCAGTCAAAACTGAAAAGGAAAACATTAAAAATAAACAATTTCATTTCAGTATGGCAAAATTAGTGCAACTTATCATGTCAGCTAAGCATTAGAGATCTAATCAAACAAAAATATTAGACTTTAAAATTTAAAAGAATTCATTTTCCTAGATTTTTCAGTGAATATATCTCATATGCTCCTAAGCGCTTCAGAGTCTCATCTGGTTACCACTGGAAAAGGAAGAAGAAAATCTATTGCAAATACTTTATAGTCTGCCACTTTTTTCCTCAAGAATAGAGTTAAATATTTTTTCTAAGCAGAACCGAAGGAAGTAGTTTTGGTGGTGCAGCAGCATCTGCCTACTTGGAGAACAGAACAACTTTTGGGAAAAAAAAAAGTTAAATCAATTTGTAGGGAGGTCTGCCAAAAAAACCCCAAGCCAACCAAACAACACCACCATCACCACCACAAACAAGAAAACCCACCAGCAAAACTTTGGATCAACACAGTACCTTCTTCTGAGCCCAAATAACTGCTTTTATATCATGTGATCTGCTTCAAAGCGCTGTAAATTAGCTCTACAACAACAAAATTAAAACAGGAGCTTACTTAGTTATCATTTTAGATAATTTCTTATAAATACTGCTTAGCTGAAAAATTCCCCCCACCAGGGTAATACACTGGTTACTAGAAATCCTTTTTTGTGATGTATATGCTATCTATTTAAAAGTACTCTACAGTACCAGTATCTTTCTAAAGGCTGATTTTGATGGACCCTTTGAAATGAGACAAAGCTTGCTTTACTGTTAGGCAAAAGACTGAAAAATGACTAGCATAAAAACAAGTTCCGTAAATTACATAAATCAACCGCAAATAATGAAAACTACATCTGCAGCCATACTTATCTACTATTAAATCCAGCAGCTCTACAGATTTTTATCCTGAACAAATCAGAACAATAGAATTTTGACTATACTAGTTTACACAGCAAAATAAATTACCACTGTTCTACCGCATTGAAAGTCTAGATGTAATAAAAAAGTAGCTAATTAACCCATTTATCACAAATACCAAACAGGCCAATGGTTTTTGTAATTATCAAGACAATTCAATTTTTGCTTTAGTGTGCAGGCTTGTTTGCCCAACTCAATTGGAGATCATCAAAATTACTTACAATACACTGTCTACCAAAGCATGACAAAATTAGTCTGCTACAACCAATTAATTGAACTTAATAAAGCTTTTAAACTATTTTTGTTTATTACCATTCCTTTGGGGTTAATGATGTAGTCCTTTTGGCTAGGAGGAATAATTAATATTTTTTTTAAAGAAAATTAGATTTTCAGTGTGTTAAGATAGACCAACAACTCTCCCTAATGGGTAAATGGTAAATTATTCTTCAAACCCAATACTTAAAACATTAATTTATTTCTCTAATAAAACCTTCTGCCTACATACAGTTGTGCATATATATACAGACAGCTTATAGGCAAGATCACATATTATTAAGAAAGATTGCTGAATTACTTCTCAACAAATATGTACTAATTAAAATGAATATTCATAAATAGATCCCTGTTCTCTTTTTTAATAGAGAGCAATCTGACCATCATTCTGTGAATATAGCTCTATAAAGTTTCATGCCACACTACTTTATTGCAGTTGATTAGCCATAGTCAAAAATAGCTGATAAGTTAATTGCTTTAATAACAATGTCAATGCAATTAACATTCAGATATTCAAATGAAGTCATGCCATGTTCATCCAAATGAATTAATGCTTAGAAAGTCTAATGAAATTGTTCTTCTCTTTTCTACTTTCTTATTATAAAGAAAACAATATATTTACTGCTTTGAAAACTTTTTAATTGCTTACTAACGTAAGAAAAAACCTTATTCTCTACACCTTAACATATACCTTTCCACCTGAAAAACTCATATTCTGTCTTTAGAATGAGTAAGGTAGTTGTAAACATTAAGGAGCTAAGCATGACAGCTTGACAGCAGGAAGAAAGATGTCAAAACTCTATTTATTCAACTATGACAATAATGCCAGATGCAGCAACCACTCAAATATGGTAATTTTTTCTAACCTCTAACAAAAATGTTTTCTACAATGGCTGTGCTTGAACAGTATTATGCGACCTACACTCTGAGAGCGCTCATTCAGCCCACACGACCTAATCCCTTTGCACAGAGAGACTTGTCCTACACCCAGGCAACCAGTAGACACCAGCCAAGAAAAACACCTCGAGCCCGCGCAGGCTGAGTTGGAGCCTCCCGGCAGCAGCTGGGGCACCTCTGAAAGACAACTGAGCTGAAGCTTTCACCACAATTCCAGCATGAAGAAACTTTGGGTTTAGAAGTGGCTTTGAGACTATACTAATTAATAGACAGGATAGATGTCATTTGTATTACATCTTAAACCTGGACATACTTCACAGCAGCGGCTGATGAACAGACCAAATACCAACCAGAGCTTCCCCCTCGGTGGGTTTTCTCCTTCTTTGCTTTGACAAAATGGTTAAATTGAACATGCTGTGCAAGGCAGATTTTATGGACTCGGGTCCAAGCTTTGATTCGCTGTGCTAAACCAGGATGTCACAGGGAGGCCGAGTATTCCTTGAAAGATGGTGTTATCGATACAAGAACAGCACCAGAAAGTTCTGTTGAAATTAGGAGCAGAATTATGGCCTGATTTTCTGTTCATACATAAGTTTGGGGAGCTTGAATCCCATTATTGTGACTTCTTTTTTGTTCTGAATATTGACATGAATTAGTTGCTAAAGAGCATAGCAAATGCTCTTTTTAACGGCATTCAGATCAATCCCATTCTCCTTCAAGAATTCCCATTGGCTCAGTTCAGTGAAAAGATACAAGTGATGTCTGATGTCAGAAAAAAAGCACGCTGATTTAATTATCAGTCTAGACAAAACTAAGCATTTGATTTAACTTGGCTAACCACTCTCCAACTCTATGTTACAACCACCTCCGTGTTACCCTCTTTGGCCAGGTTATCCACCCGATGTCAACCAGTGCAGAGATGCGTGGAGCTCAGCAGTATGAAGGTGACAGATCAGCCCATGGTTATGAGTGAGAAAAGGCATTTTGCCTTTTTATTACGTTATTGCTGTCCCTTCATCTGTGTATCAGGATCCATACCAGGTTAGACGTAGAACGTTGTGGGTTATTTGAAAACTATCCTAATAGCTACCATTCATTTTTTGAGATACTCTTAACACCATGACATCAATATTTCTATGGAGTTAAAAATACAGATTTTAAGTCTCTTATGTACTAAAGAGACAGGAAAAAGGAAATTGCTCTCCCCAAATAGAGAATGAGGACAAACACTATTTGAAAAAAATATTTGTAGGTGGCCTCTTCCCCAAAAACTATCACGAATATCTCTAACACAATAACCTCAGGAAGACAGACAGATATCACAACTTCATGTATGTTGAAATCTGAAAAAAAATCTGAT
The DNA here is from genome assembly GCA_013398295.1 of Chionis minor. NCBI lineage: Eukaryota > Metazoa > Chordata > Aves > Charadriiformes > Chionidae > Chionis > Chionis minor. The sequence goes on along the minus strand of VZSF01010865.1, from coordinate 1,292,277 downwards.
CTTTCCTTAAAAAGTAACTCCCTGCTGCTGCTCACTGTGAAGAATTTTTCAAGTGTTATTTTTATGGTAATTCTCTTCTGCACCAAAATTAATAAGTAGAAAATACTGTATTTAAAATATTCTCAGATAAAAATTAATAACGTACAGTTCATGTCCTTGTTAGCCAGCCTTGAAAGCTTATCACCTTGCTTAGGAAAAGAGACTCCTCAAAACGAAGAACTTTTGTGTTAATATTCAGCTAATGCTGCAATGTTTGTTGTGTGGCATAAAATCATTGGCAAGCACACTTCAGAATGCATTCAGGCTGCCTATGAGAACTGACAGGTATGTATTTTAGATAGGAAATTAACATTTCACTGCAGAGGGCGCAGGGAAGAGGGGAGAGAGAGGGTGTGACTATAACACATCAAAATACAACAACACACTAGAGGAATGATTTACATTAATTCACAGTGCCAGCCCTGGGTACGGAGAAGTAAGAGTAACATGATGAATAAAAATTGATCTGACACTAGTATAGTTTAGTCTTATTTACTAACAGACACTAGAGAAAGCATACAAGAAACTGATTCTCATCACCATTATATTAGGGAAGAGTCAAATGGAGTTTGCTGACTGTAATCTGGTCCACAGCAGTTTTTGCCCATTCAGTTAAAAAAACCCTGCAGAGCTTGGCAAGGTGACTGACACAAAAATAACATTCATCACCTGGAGCCAGAGAGCTACTGTAGTTGCAATAAACATTAAATTTCCATGATTTTTTTTAATATCATACCATCATGTACTGTTATGTAATTTTAGTGACATTGTTTGTATAGAATAAATATATAGAGATGTATTTACAGCTGTATAGCTGCTTTCCTGCAGTCCTTATACAGCAACTCTGCTTTTTTGGTTCAGAAGCCAGTTGGGTCTGCATATTAGGAACTGATCTGCAGTATACACTGAACAAGCCCCCTCTTCAGATCGACTTTCTGTTCAGTGTGGATTCCGATACACAAATCCGGTACTGGTTGTTTATCAGATTCCCACTGAGATGCAGCCTTTCTGGCTCTAATCACAATGTTCTGGCACCTCCCGAAAATCAGACAAGTGAAAGAATTTTCATGAAATAAGAAAAAGCAAAACTGAATTATTCCTGCTGGAGAAAATTTGAACACGTAAGGCTTCTATCTCCAACTAGATTTATAACTTAAAATATAACTTCATTGTAATTTTACAGCAGAAATATCCCGTTAAGATCATCTACCTACTGCTTTATTTGTATACTGTAACATGTTATAGTTTATTGCTTGAAATATCGATTCTTATTTATAAGATTTTTCTTCTTCAATAAATCTCATCTAAGATAACTGTTATCAGCTGCTGTCTGCTATCTTCAGTAAAACAATTCTACTGTTTTCTACCAGCTACTCAAAATGTTGTATTATGGGCTATTCCTTATCACTAAAATAACCCAAAATGATGCATCACAGTGTGATTCATCAAGGACAGAGTAATAAACAGACCAAATTTAAGGGAACCCAGTTTTTAGAAAACAGGTTCAAACAACGGAAGTTAAGTGTGCCAAGAAATGCTGATTTTAAAAGTAAATACTTCTTCATTTAAATGAGGGAAGAACAATTTCTAGAAAAAAAATTTTCTCAATTATCTTACCCGTACAATTTATCTACAAAAGAAGACTTCATATTGTTATTTTCCAAACATTTGACAAATGATTCCACACTTGTCATGGCAGAAGATATTACGGCAATTATATGAAATAGTTTTCCAGTGAAGAACCATTTCACAAGTAAAACACTGAACTGTGTTTCTACTGTTTCCGCATTATAGCTTCTCAAATTCTTCCTCAATCAGTCATAACAGCTTAGCTTGGTTAAACTTTGTGTTATCTGTAGAAAGCTGGCATTGCTATTATGTCAATATATTTTGGCAGAGCTCTGGTCAGACAGAACCACTTGAAAGAATCCCCAGTAATTGACCACAGTCCTGCTGCCTCAGCACAGTTCCTCTCCATTAACCTTCCTTCACACACCAGTCTCGAAATCTAAATTTCATGAAAAAGCCCAGAATCTGCCTGCTTTTCTTCTTCTGCACTATAAGTAAGAGTGAAGGAGGATTCTATTTACTGTAAATTCCAGACTTTTGAAAATTAAGCTTGTCCTTGAAAAACCCTGTGGTTACTAAACTTTACAGAGACAGTAAATATTTAAGGTATATTGACATCTTTTCTAGAAGATTCTTCATCTATATTTGACGGTTCTCTCAGTGAAAAAGTCCAGGTGATTTGCAATGGTAAAGACACAAAAATAGCCCAAGTTCACAGACTTTTATTTACATTGTGGAAGTTAGCAAAAAAAATGAAAATCTCTAAAAAGCTTGAAATCATTGGTTTATACAGACTATGGGGTTGCTAGTTCCTTGTTTCCAAAGTTTCTCATGCATATAGTACTCTACATCAGAATCCGAAACTGTGAGCAAAAAGGTAGCAATTATCTCTTCACCACTAACGGGCACATTAAAGAAGTGTGATGATTCATGACCTAACTGACACTCCGTCCAGAAGAGTGCACGTGTCGCCACTTCTATTGTTCAGGTTTTGGGGAATAGTAGGAAAGCAGCTTACACAGAAGTGGAAAAATAACTTGCCTTCCCTCCCAGCCCCCCTGCCTAAACTGCAAAGCAAGGTCTGTCATAAAAGTTGCGCCGACGGAGAATTTCTTCTGGTGTTGGACGTGGCTGTTACGATAACGAGGCACATATAACCCTCCACCCTTTGTCACATTACCGGCAGCACAACCTCCAAAAGGCAAGGCTAACAAAGGAGCTCCTGCCATATTAACTCCATAATGAATATATCCCACGTTCCTCTATACTGCAGCAGCATAAGATTAAATGCCTACAATAAAAATTTTAAATGCAGACTTGCATAGTTATGATGGAGATGATGCTACCTACATTTTGACCAGCAGACCATGATCAGACACCTTTAGAGCTGCTACTGTAACCCATTACATTACCAAACCATCTAAAAGCATAAAATTGGTTCTTAATGTTGGAAATCAAGCTGCTTATTCATATCACATTCACTGCTTTGCTTTAAACACCATCTGTCAGTTCTTGGATTAGGGTGGAAACTGCCTGCCTGCCTTGGTTTACTTGAAGGGTCTGCATCTACAGAGAAAAGCCTAAGAGCCGAACCATAAAGACTATGATAATCAGAACAATAAAAATCCATCATGTTTTTTAAATATGATAGTAGAAATCCAACTCCAGAGCTTGGAGTATTTGAGATAAATAATCCTGACAATTTCAATGATCACACTTTAACAGGAAAACTCCGAATACAAATTAGTTGGGGGGTTTGTTTTGCAACATACTCATCAAATTTTTTGCAAAGTTTAAGGTAAGTCTCCGTGCAAGTGAGTTACTGGCTTGTACTAAGCATAATGAGATATAATTTAAATAATTTGTTTTTTCCATTACAATGATGTGTATCAACGAGACACAGTATAGGTACAAGTAAACGTTTAAGTTCTCGATCAATAATGTGCTCTTATTTTATTGCCTTTCATTAGATACAAACAATCACCTGAGTTATTACAAAGTAAGAAGTTACTGAGGCTTAAACCCAAAGCAACTTCAATTATCCCTTTATTTCAGGCATTCGAAGTGCTTAGTTATTCTTTCAGATTCTATTAAGACATTATTGCTGCTTTATTGCCAGTAAAACAGTATGTTTTCAAGTCTTTATAATAAGATGCCAAAGGGACATCTGTATGTGGAACAAGCTGTTTGGTGTTTCCCTGAGAGATTTGTCAGTTATGCTGAGTTCAACAAAATCATACATCTCTGTATAGAAATGTTTGTGCCAGTACATACACTACACTGTACCATATTCATATTTCATATTTATAAATATTCATTTGGGAAATTTCCATGCAAATGTCATTAACACTGGTCTGTCTTCTGTAAATAAGCTTTTAAAGTACAAATCACATTTGGAAGGTTATTACAGCTTCTAAAAGCAAAGACATGTCAAGGATTCTTTACTTCTTAAAGGCAAAACCTCATTTAAGTGCCTTTGTATATTGGTTTAAACCTTGCTACTAGGTACACATGCTTCAAGCTTTGATGGAGTCCCATCACACAATCATATTCCTAATCCACTTCTTTTTTGCTAACCCAATATCTGCTTCTCCACAATGCTCAAGGACAATGGCAAGAAATAATGAATCTGACCAGCATATCCATCCTCAACTGATCTATGCAGTACTTTTGGGTTTCTGTTCTGTAAGCTAGACTCCAAGGATTAAGAACAAACTTCATTTTTAATTCGGTTAAGACAGAGAGATGACAGGAATACGTTATTGGGTATTGTAGAGATTCCAAGTTTCTTCTGCTTATTCGGGCATACAGAGCACGACATATACCACAGGTCCATAAGGTATATAAACAAACATTCAAGATAAAAGTATTGCTCTCTCTACAGTGACGCTTATTTTGATGGAATTTTAAAGTTGGTCTTTTAAGAAAGTTAATTTTCAACATGGATTAAGTGGTTCCTTGTTTATACATTTATTCCAACTAACCGAACCTTTCTTCTTGAAAATATGAGGTTTTGCTATTATTTCCATAAATTGGTTCATGCCCTGCCACAATGAAACAATTATTGATTCATCTCACATTTCTGACCAACACTGTTATTACTCATTGTGTGAAATCAGTACCATGATCAACCAAGCCTGGTGCTGCACTTCCAGTCCCTTTTTCCCCTTTCCCTCCTCTTCCTTCACTTTTTCTAGTGTTCCCCCCACCCTTTTTCAGCACTGCGCCACAGACAGAGTTACAATACAACGTTTGAATGGGGAAGAAATACTGAGTTTTTGTATTCTTGCTTCGTGTATCTGACATTCCAGATTATTTTGCTGGTTGTGCTCTCAAAAAGTTGAATAAATGTGAACACAACTGCAACCAAAAAAAACTTCACAGTATTTTCTTTTAACAGGAATCTTTATCTCATGAGGGTTTTTTTATCATTGCATGTCTATGAAATAGAGACTTTCTAAAAGAACTTCCAGTAGGTGACATATATAACAGAAGCTTTGCTGATGCCCTAACACTATAAATTTGATGAATGTCACCATTTGCTTTCTAGGTACTCAAATAAACTTTAATAAAAGTGGGGGGGGTGGCCAGAAAGCAGGGAAAAGTGCAGAGAATTACTATTTCAACATGGAAAAAGTACTGAAGAGTCATAGCACGGTACCACAGTCCTCCCTTGCAAATGAACCTAGACAAATTTAATAGAAAAATGCTTCCAGTATAAATACTCTTTTCCAGAGTAAAAATCCTGTTTATTCTGTCTCAGAGATTTGTAAAAGTTTCCTCATGATCATTAAACAGAAGCCTTTAAGGAGATGAAGACCACTATAGGCCAGATAAATACATCTTGATGGTTATATAATGGAATGCATCTTCCCTGCACTCTGGTGAAAAAAACTTATCAAGTTGCCTATAATAGCAATTAATAAAACACTAACACTTTTGGGATTTCCTATTTAAAAAGGCCTGGGAGTTTCCTAAAAATATGGTCTGGGAAAACCCCAAAGACAAAAATGTGTATTTAAATATAAAACAGTGAGCCAGATGTAAAATGTAAGCACATGGAACAAATTTATCAGTTTACTACTTCCTGATGTTTAGAGTTTATCTCAGTTGAATGCATTTAATGTTGACATTAACTAGAAATCCAGAGCAGTAACCAGACTATATTAGGTGATGAACTGAGAAAAACCAAGAGCTGTTTACTTCAGCTGAGAGTAACCAAGCTCTCTCTAGACAATACGGCAGTCACAATTCTTATGCAAGAATTTTTGTCCCAGCAGTGTTTTGGTTTCACCTCATCCTTCCCATACATGCAGAAGCAGTGGGATCCAGACATGTGCAGTGATAAATCAGTATAAGGATTTTGCATGTTCCACTCACTTCTGGGCTGGTTTTTGTTATTGCCTTTTTTTTTTTCCATAATTAGTTAGTTACCAATCAAGTTCTAACACAACAATAAAGACTTGTTAACTCCAAATATTTGCCAAAAATCAAGAATTTGGATCGTGCTAGCTATGGCTTACTATACAGTCACTGTTCCTAGAAAAAGTGAAATGTCTGCTGAGTCACTCTCACTTTGATTATAATTGGGAAATAAAAGTACTGTGGCTCTTTTGTCTAATTACTTATTTGAGTAATTGCCTTTAGGATGGCATAATGATTCAGTGTCAGCTTATCTAAAAATATGTTTCCATAACAAAATCATTTGTGCTAACAGACAGAAAACTTTGTGAATTACATCTGTCCATATATGCGCACAAAAAAAAGTGCTGCAAAATTATCATTGCATGCTCTGCCAGTGGAAAAAATGAAATCTTAACAGGTTAAGAGAACAGGACGACATGCTGTTGTGTTTCAGTAGTAATCATTTTGGCTAAGATTACTTTCGAATACTTTAAAATGCTTGACTGGCTGTAGCAGCTCTGTCTGCCTTCTACTTCTTTCTGACTTTAATTGTTACTTAAAGATATACATATTTATAGCCAGCATTTTCAAATATAGCTAAGAAATGACACCAAATACGATAACTTCACAGGAATCTCATTTTTTTGAGAGGGGATGCTCATAAATTTCTAACATCCAAAAAAATACATATAGTAACAGCCAATAGTAAAGCATAAAATATTTCGCATACCCCGGTAAAAGTTTTCCGAAACTTTAAGCATGCGTCATTGGATCAAGACACAAGAGAACCTCATTAGTCAAAGGGGTTCGCTCAAAAATCCCTCATTTCTAGGCAAAATTTAGAGTTATGCTTATAAGAATGCTTTATTATTTATTAGCTTAACTATTAACTTAAACAGGATCAGACAATTGCCTCAAGCAAACTGGCCGCTGACTGACCATGCTGTTCATCGTTAGCACACTCCTTCAGGCACTTCACACTGACCTCCTGAGCCTTCATATTTTAGTCTCCCATGTCCCAGATGAATACCCTGACCACCAAACCAGTGGCTATTGAATGCCTGGTCTGTAGAAGCCATTACATGCTATTTCGCACTAGTTAAATATTAGTTCAGATTTTCTCTCTGGCTGAAGACAGAGTAAATAGAAAAGGCTGTAATATCTCATTTACTGACACTGAAGAAAACCAGTATGGCAAAACTTGTTCTTTACCACTTCATAAAAACCAGCATGATCTTGTCCATACTGCCTGCTGTAGTCCTGTTACAGAAGATAAGGAGAAGATACTAGTAAAACTTGTGTAGCAACTGCACATGCATTATTTGGATCAACAAGAACTCAACTCTGTATTACGAGGTATTTCATTTTCCCCATTAAATTTTACAGCTGAGAACATGGGAACAGCCCCTTGACCATGGTTTTCTCTTGGGGCATCCCTGATCATTTTCTCTGGGAGCCGGCGCAAGCCGAGGTGCCCTCACACCAGGCAATCTGCTGGCAGGTAAGCAATGCAGCCGGCCACGGGCCAGACTGAAGCCGTGCCTCAACTCATCCAGTTTACGAATGATGATGTCTCTTCTAGGAATTTTTCCTTGAAACGAGGTTTTCTAATACAGCATTTATGGAAAATGTGCGCCCTAAATTTCTGAGGATTTTGTTGTGGTTTGTTTTTTTTTTTTATTGCTTAGAATTGAAACCTTAGCTTTAAAGAATTGTTTTTGCAAAGAAACACATAAAGAGTATCTTGCGGCAAAAAGTATGAAGACTAAAAACTTAGTAGTTACGCAACTTATCTTTCTCATCTAAAACCTGAGATAGGTTGTAACATTCTTTACATAGTTTCATAGCCTCTTATGATTCAAAGTCTCCCATACTATATTACACCTATAAAAGTGTATAGCATAAAATTGCTTTATAAGGTCAGACACTGATTTGTGCCCTAACATGTCATAAAAATTGTTATTATACACACAAAATGGCAGTTTTTCAAATATGAAAAGAATGATACAAAATAAAAGTTGTATTTTAGTGCTGCGCTCAAATAATGCGGCATCGATGCTTACGTAAGCAATATTTGACCATGGAAACCAGGAGTGGATCATTGCCAGGAGAGTTACAGTTATTCAAGCAGGGTCTATAAAAAGACTTGCCACTGAGATCCAGAGATCATCCCTAGAAACTAACCTTACGCTGGACTTAAACCTACATCACGGCAGGAGTTTCAGTTTGAATCAAAAAGAGGCGAGCAAAAGTTACACAGCTGACAACAGAGCGACATGGAAGATACAGTGCACAACTACGATGAAAATCTCAATTCTACAATCACAGACATTACAAATACCAAAATGCGACGTAGACAAATCTCTGCTCCTGTTTACCAATGGCTCATATTGTCTCTCAGCTGGCTGCAAATACCCACAGGTTTTCTTCATTAAAATGAGTTGGGAGCTACTACTGATGAGAATTTCTACAGGTGCATGAATCATCTTAGCTGTTGTAACTTCCGAGTTAAATATGATGTACCATGGAACGAGGATACTTCCTGAATATAGTTTCCCATAACATTTTTAGAATTTAAGACAGATCTCCCTTTACAACAAAAATGAAATACGTGAGAATTTTTTACAATTCCTGGCTATTAATGTTTGTAGAGAAAACCATGGGGAACAACAAAGACAATGTATTGAACACAATGCCGAAATTACAATTACACACAATTACACCAGCCCAAGTTGCACAAAGTGCAAAAAAAGCCCAAATGCACAACAAAACAGAGAATAAGGTTTCAAATTGCTTGCCTCACAAGAAAAATAATCTATTTTAATGAAATAAGAATTAAGCAATTAATTTAATAATGAAGCATCACCTCTGGCATGGATAAAAACGACAATACAGAACGTTTAGTCTTCAGTTTGGTGGCAACAATCATTGCAGTAAACTGATGTATAAGTGATCCACCACTCTGAGCTGTAAACATAACAGCACATAGTAAGTTTATAGTAGCTAATAACATTTTAAGTGATACAATTAAAATAAAAATGCAAAGAAAAACATCTTGCCCTGATGTACATGTATTCTGACACAAATGATTTTGTTACATAAGAAAACCTATGGAACCATCAACCAGTTAGCATAGGTTCAGAAAAGTAAGGAAAAAGAGGTCTATTTAAGCAATTCAGTCATATTTTATTTCCCAAAGAAATCATTAGTCATAATACCTAGAGAAATATAAAAAAAATACTAAGACTCTATATGTTTAATTTCTTGTTTGTGACATTATAAAAACTCAGCTATCTGTGGTATATTTGGGCCTGATTAAGATTACGCACCTGTGTAAAGTTAGGTGCTTGCTGAAATTAAGGCTATATAAATTCTTCAGGACAGAAGAGTTCACAGACTTAACTAACTGGCAATCTTTGACATCCAAAAACAACCAAAAAGCCCAATCAACCTCTAGGAATAAACTTTATCAGATCATATAATCTCTCTTTGTTTCTGTGTAATGCTTGGATGACTTCATCTAGATTTCTCACAGCAACAGATAGAAGTGATTATTAAGAGAAACAAAATCTAACCTTGGCAAGCAATGCTAATAGTGGAAGAAATGTTGGCCTCAAAGAGTTCCATGTCTCAATTCCTATTCTAGGGTATTTCTAAAATAAATAGATTTTATATAAAGAGCAAAACATCTGAAAGGATACAGAATTTCAGTGTTCATGTTTAGAGGCATGTGTCACGAAGCCTACAGTGATGATGATCACTGCAAAGTTTAAAAGATCAGAGTTACACTTTAATAACTTCAAATTTTCTATTTCGCTCAACAGGATTGCAGATGTTCTGCCTGTTCCTCACATCTCAAAAAGTTAATCATACACTCTATAATTGTCAAAACAAGAAAAATCCTTGAAGTATCTTGAGATTATCTGGTGCTGTTGTGTTGTAATCTTTGTCATCCTTGATTCCCTTTAAAGTGTTTGAAAGCAAGATATTTTCATTAATTTCTTCACTAGAATATACACATGCTAACTACTTTGAATCAACAAAAAGTTGAATAAAGCAATGGCAATGAAGCTATTAAGAAAGTTAAGAAATTGTATTAATATAAAGTTCTATTCCACTAGCAATTTCAAGGCTATAGTCCTATCAACTTTCCGAAACTACAATATTATTGCAATTCATCTAGTATTAACAGTTAGATACTCCCAGCATGTGGCCTGTACATAGTTCATGGTTAATTAATTCCTCGCAATCTTTGTTTTGTTGCCCTGAAGAACAGCTCTAAAGAATATTCCTAGAAGAAAAATTTATTGTAATTCAAGAACTCTCATGAGACTGTTATAACTCTTATACAGACCAATTACACCAAAGAAAAAAGTTATCTTGAACATCATGTTGTAGCATGAAAAATTAGCTTCTAAAATTTTAATGTAATAAGTTAAGATTTTTCTAAAGGGAAAAAGTAACCCTTAATATCCATTTGCAGTGCATAACCAAAGTTACTTTCTTTACATTGCATTTTGAATACACATTTGCAATACTGATTATGTAAAAGGTGTGTTTTTCACCCTTCAGAACGTTATTTTTAGAGTAATATGCTGAAATGCATCCGTTCTTCTTAAATCTGGTTGCAATTCAGAAAACACAAGAATTGAGGGCTTAGTCAAGTGAGGATAGCCTCAGAATGGAGGGAATGATTAACATCTTCAGTTTGGCTGCCCTCACACTCCAAAGCAAGGACACCAGACATCACTTTAGCTGGCCTTTATCTCAATTTATCATCAGAGGCAACCGTTCCATTTCAACTGTGGACTGCTAAAGGCATCTCTGTAACTTCATTACTTCAATATAAAGTACAGCTAAACATTTGAGCAGACAAACAGCAACTTCATTAAGTTACTTTTCTCTGTGTATTTTCCTAATGTGAAGAGAGCTAGACCTCCACTGGCATTACAGATATCAGAATTCTTATGATTTAAGAAATAAAATACCCTTTTATTTTACTTTATGCTCAATGAATGTATTTTCTCATCTAATGGCAAAAGATGTCAAGACCGGAAAAGATCATGGCAGAAGAATCCATGTCAAGATACTACCTAAACAAAACATCTAGTTCAGGATCTTTGAATCGAAAGTAATTGTATGTGGGAAGAATATTTGAAGGAAGATTTGCATATGTTTTGCCCTCTTTCCTTCTCTTCCATTTGTGCAGGGCCACAGCTACGACAGGGCACTAGCTAGACAGACCTTTGGCCTCAGACATTCTGACTATGTTGTAGGCTTTTCATTGTTCGGATCAAAAGGCAAATAAAAGACTTAGATCAGGAATGGCCAGACCTTGAACCCTGGCTGCTAACATAACAAGTTGGCTACATGAATCCAGAGCAGTAATTTGCTGCTCAAACAAGCTACAGACTGGAGAACTCCCAAGGACATCACAAATAGCAGGATTAGTGGTTGGAAGGGACCCTGAAAATCAGCTAGTCCAACCCCAGAAATGGGCTAAAGTCACAATCTAGCTCTTTGTAAAACATCCTGCAACTTGTTTCGGCAAAGCCGTCATATCAGATGCAATCAACTGCTTCACAAATATGAAATTACACAAGGTCATCTTTGAAAATGAGTATGAATTGATAGATACGATAGGCATTACATAGGAAATAGCTATTGCACTATATGAAAAACATGATATGAAATGCAAATTTGAAAGAGGTAAACCAAACATTTTTGTTAAAGGAGAATCAATGCAACTTAAGCATTAAATCACTCTCATTGTTTCAATGCTGATTTTCCTAGCAAACGAAATGGCTTAATTAGAAGCAAATCTCAGCAAAAATGTTTCAATATGATGATTGTGCTGCTGAAGGAAAAGAATAAAATGGTCCTTGCAACGGACTGCTGGTGAAAGTAAGAAATCTAAAGAATTGTCTCTTGTAAAATTTTTCTCTTTAATAATTCAGGGGTAATGGGAATCTTAGAGCCACTTTTAAAACAGTGGTACACAAAAGTCTGATTCACAGGATGGGAAATACTCTGATCATATGTGCCAAATGATGATCAGATGTGTATCTGAACAGCCAGAAGTAAATCCAGTGGTTGAGAAGCAAACACAAGTTCTCAGATTCAGAAAACTCATGACACCCGCAGCACAGGTAGTCTGGTTTCTTGTAGCATGGACCTAAATCAGCACCGTTGTATGCTTTTCTCTGAGGAAAACACAAAACAAGAAGAAAGAACAGGTTGATGTCAGTCTTCCTGTCTCACAGATCTCATCATGAGTTTATGTATGTGAATTTTAGACGTATGTATTTTAAAACACTGAGCAATCTAAGAACCACATAGTTATCAAAATGTGTAAATGTTTGCAGAAAAAAAACCCCCATTATTATAGCATCATTAAACTATCATATTACTTGATACAATTTCCTTTTCCTATCCTTCCTAATTTAATATCAACTGTAGTCTCTTCAACTGGAGAAGATTTTCTGTAAAGTTACAGGTCCTATTTTTCAGTCTCATTCGCAAAGTATGAAGCATCTGCTGAATAATTACACACTTACTCCATTTGTAAAACACTGACAATACAGTCTGTTTTCACATAAAACTTATTCCTGATTAGTGCCACTTTTTCACAATTCCTGGGATTTTTTTGGTATTAGGTGTAACACAGTAACCAACTGCCAAGGAAATCATAGCTTGTCAGGCCCATAAGCAATAAATCTTAATTTCACTGTTGGGTTTCCCCCCCCCCCACTTCCGCACCTGAACAGAGAAACAGCAAGTCACTGAAATTTATTATCCAGAAATCCTTGCCTATTGAAGACACTTTAGCAAAAAAGCCAACAGAAATGAAACAAAAAAGACAACCAGTATTTGTCAAACAGTTTTTCAAACCCTTTATCATAGTGAGGTCAGTGCCAGTGAAGATATATATCCCATTTGTATGTTTTCATATTTAGAAAGCTTGAAATCCATTTATATCAATACAAAAAGCCAGTTTCCATAAACTAAGAACTAACGGCCCATGACAGCAGTCTTAAATCTCAGCATTTCTCTTATGTGAAGCATGTACAAGTCAATATTATTCACTCCATAGAAACCACTGTGATTAATGTAGACTAAAAATTTTTGAGCATTTCTGCGCTTCAGCATGAAAATGATCTCTAGAGCTGCTTTTTCTTTTTTCGGTAGTTCATTCCTATGTTGTATTTTGAGTTTACATTGCTAAAACAAGCAGACTTTACAAAACAACGCACTGAGAAAGCATAATATATAATTGGCAAATGAACATCACAAATGAGTCACTTTTTGAAGAGCTGTAAAATACAGAAATACAGCCAGGTAGCACCGAGTCATTTGAATCCAGGAATTGACACAAATAGGTCTGCAGGATACACAGAGAACACATCACATACTCCAAGTCCTCTGCTGTTCTAACTGGGGTAAAATTTCACCAAGACACTGCCACGCGTATTTCTCTGTAATGAACAGTCTGAAGACTGGCCTGCACCTGACCACCCAGAGCACTTCAACAAGTTCATAGACTTCCAGTTGGACACCAGGGAGTATACATCCAGAGAGACAGAAGCAGGGAAGAATTAATCAGATGTGGATGAATATTTCTCCTCTAACTCCCATTTGCATTTTTGAATAATTTTGCAGATGAGTCTACAGCCCCTGCAGATTATCATTTTATACTTAATGGACTAAGAATTTAGGGCACCCCAAGGGCTTATAATTGAGGTTAATAAGGTCTATGGTCTGCTCCAGCCCATCTCCTTTGAGGTAAATAACCATGTGCACGCTGTTTTATATTACATTTTCCATTTCATTGATAAAATTAGCATCTTACAATCTTTGTAAACATCCCCCTAAACTGGTGGGATTTGCTAGCCATGCTTGTATTACTTCAAAGTCTAGATTTCCGCCAATGAAAACTGTTTAAGACTTTCAGACACCAATTTTAATACATCCGTGTTATAACCCAAAGATACAGTATGCCTGTATTAACTCGTAAACAGGTATATGAGCTGACACATTAACGCAAATTCAATTCAATCTTTGTTTATTTTGTTCCTTATTACTAAGGCCTCTTAAATTCTTAATATAAGGTAAACTTATTTCAGTGTCTGGAAGCTCATTTATTATTCACAATCGTCACCTGAAACGGTTTCTGCAGTGGGACTCTTTACAAGCAGGCTCTCGCCAGGTCCTTTGGAACACAGACCCCTGCCCTAGCATCTCCTAGCGCATGGCCTACACCGGTTTTGCTATTTACCTTCCTGCTTTTCTGACTGTTATAACTTCTAACTGCTCAAAGCATCTGATGCTTATTATTTCCAAAATCTGTTTAGTGAAGTTCAGAATAGTTTCATTCACTTCATTTTAAATTATGTTTTCCTAAGAATCTGCCCTTGCAGTTCCAGCACAGTTTGCAAGGACTGCAAGGGCTTCGGAAGAGAATTTCATCTGTGCATTTCCCTGTATTTCTATATAAGACTGTAATTCTCGAGGATTTTGAAAGTTACACAAGAAAAACTCAAAAGGGCTACAAGCCCTGTCTTTATGATTTTTGTCATTACAAGCAGCAAGTCATGGGCTCTTTACAGACCCGATGGGCAGAGTAGGTCTCATGCCTTGGCTTTGGGGTTTTTTTGGCCACCACCTTTGTCTGACTGCCACACAAATCCCGGCGTAGCTCGGGCTCCGTGGCACTGGTTATGGCAGTGGCGTGGCAAGCCTGGGCACTTGCTGCTAACAGCCAACAGCCGTTCTCAGAGCCGAGGCTGGGCAGAGGCCGTTGTCCACCTGGGAACAACGGGGAAGGAAACTGATAATGAAACACACACACACACACACACACACAGCACCCCAAGCAGACCCCAAAGCCAAGGAGACCCCCACTCTGCAGTCCTCTCAGCAAGGGCATCACCTTGGGACTAAACTGTTAATCCCACAGCTTGCTGGTAGGGTGAGCTAACATCAGAGAAAGGGGACAGACACTAGGAATATTTTACATAACTTTACCTATACTGTTAAAGAGCCTTTCTTTATTAATTAGATCATTTGGACCATTAGACTTTTGAAAGCACCTAGACTAAAAAGAAAAACTCTGCTCCATATCTAGATATATTTGTGTGTGTGTGTATACGTATAAAGACAGACACATTTATGGGGTGTTCACTTCTTCCCTTAGTTAAGATTTTGAGTTAATGAAATAGATGACACAGACAAATAATAATTTATCTTTAGAAAGAATCTGACTGCAACCAAAATAATCAGAAAGGCCATTTCAGTAGATTATCCTATTATTCAAGTAAAATGCAAATCTATAAACTTACAATATGTGATCAAGATTGTATTTGAAATTTATTTAAGCGTTTGTGGAGGTTAAAGGTTAACTATGTTGTACTTACCAAACCTGTCAGTGGAATGAGCTGGCACCCTTTGAATATGCTCTATGTTATGTTCTCCTCAGTTTGCAGCTTTTAAAGCACAATATTATTAGCAGATCTGTTAATCTAAGAACACCACCAGGGCTAATTGTAAGAAAAATGTTAAATTGCTGGGAAAAAATGTTACTGAAGTCAGCAGTTGTTCTTTTTCACACTCCCAGCACATCCCAGGATGGCATCTCTTGAGAAGCAATTAGCTTTGTCAGGGCAGCGGAATTCAAACACATGAAAATGTCGTTTTTCCATATTAAGGAACATTATTAATAAAGAAATTACAGCAAGTTGTCATAGAATAGCCAATTACTGCAATAACAATCCATTTCTCCCAAAGCTCAGGGGAAGGTCTTCACAACGTTAAGGTAGCAGAAGAAAACAGTGTACTGTTTCTTAAAGTAAAAAGGAAGCCAAATGGCACTGCTGTTACTGACTGGCGTATGGGAGTGTTGAGCTCAGGTATAACAGTAATACAAAATTTATTTATACTGTGCAAAAACTCGTGTCAGATCAAAAGCAGTTACAGCTAAAACTTTATATTTTGTTCTGCATTTAGAGGCATATTAATAGTAATGACTAGCATGATGACAAAATGTCTGTCACAATGTGAAATAACCAAGCTTTGTATTGTAATTATGAAATATCAATGGTGCTTCTCGGCAAGGAATGATGTCTTGCCTCGGCAAACTTCCTGTAAGATTCCTAATATGTTTGGTATCTGTTTATGCAATGTGAAACTATATAGAAGCCTAAATGTGACAACATTCTTTTTATCTGCCCAGGTATTTCTTGCATACTGATTACTGTGACACCCATCTGTTAAATACTAATTTTCTCTGATACTTTTGCCAAGTCCTTATTAAAATCAAAATAATTAAAGCTACTAAAAAGTCTAATAAAATAGTTAATAAATTTCTTACCAATTAAAATTAGAGCAATGTAAGTTATCTTCAAAAACCTAACTAGTAGTCATTGCACAAATTAATAGCAGAGTTAAAATACCAAGAGTTTCTTGATATTGAGAACTCCACAAAACTAACTGTGAAAATTAATTACATAGAAATTACTTCCTTTCCGTATTATACAGAAATGAATGCAACTGGGTTTCTTCCTCTTTTCAAGGCTACATAGCTTCTGACAGAAGAGTGGTTTCTTTTTTACTTACACGGGTTTGTCCTGCTTTGAGGTAAATAGAACCAATTTTCAGTAACTTTACTTCTCAGTTAAGTCTCTTCTAACTAATGGCACTCTGAAATCAACAGCATATTCTTCAGACAGTGTCTGCTTCTGGCAGCGATAAGACCGCTATCTATAGTGAATACCAAGGCATGGGATGCAGAGAAGCTCTTACTTATACTTACTGCTGGAACAACCACGGGCAGCCAATTTTTTTATTTGCCCCGTTGGAGCCTCACAAGAGAAAAAGCGTAGAGGGGTCACAGCTGCAGGGAAGAGCAGACAGGACAGGTGACCCAAACCTGACCAACAGGGTATTCCATCCCATCTGCCTCATGCTCAGCATAAAAGCTGAGGGATCAAAGGGTCAGCTTCTTTCTTCAATGGCCGGCATCTGAGGAGGACCCTGTCTCTTTGTCTGCCTTTGATCCTGATCTGTGCATTCCCGAATCCAGATCTGGAATCCATTTCCTGTCCATTGCCGAGTCCAGTCTGGGACTTTCCCAGTGCCTGCCAGTGATGTGATCGTCATCCCGGAAGCTCGATACCGGTTTTGTATATATTGTATCTATTTCATTATTTTCTTTTTTGATATTATTATATTTTCCTTCTATTATTAGTATTTCATTAAAGTAGCTCCCGTTTGCTTTTCACCCATGAGTCTCTCTCCCTTGTTCCCTCTCCCTTCTCTTCGGGGAAGGGAGAGAGGTTAAATAGAGCATCCGTCGTTCACCTAGTGGCCACCCCAGCCTAAGCCTCAACAAGGTTTCAGGACAAAAGGTCACAACTAAATTGAACGACAGTGAGTGAGGAACAAAGGTCTTCAAAACCAGCCCAGCCCAGCCCAAGGCTTTAGTTTTCTAGCATGTCACTTAAGATGTGCGTCTATTTCCCATCTGTACAGTCAGAAAAGCTCATCATCATCTCTGGAGTATTTTGAGGCCCACCATGATTACTCTTAAACTTCCAATTGTTTTTGAAGTTCATAGTGTTTTTTCTGGTGTTGCCCTTTTCCACTCCAAAATTGTTAAACCCTCCAATCCAGCAGGGACAGAGCATTTATGAAGTGCTGCCAGGTCTCTAGCTTATTGAACGTTCCACCTGGGACCATAACACCATTACTGTTGGATATTTCATCAAATGTAGCTATTTCAGCAATCTTTCTTAAAAAATAAATAAAATTTAAAAAGCTAAGCCTTCACAATGCTTGATTACATTGTTCACAAGCATTACAAACAGAAACATCATGTCCCTGTGCCTGGTGAGGCATGCAAGGAATTGAAGCATTTGCTTACGTACCAAATCAATAACAAAACCGGTCGGGATTCTGGAAATCTCTGCATTAGACATTAAGTAGCAAGCAATTATATTTACAAATTTTAGGGCCAATATTGTTATACTGGCAGCGATTACTACTACTGTTACATATGTGCGCATACAGACAAAAGCACAAACTAATTAAATGACTGAATCGAAAAATCTGTCTTTAGGAAAAGACAATTTAAAGTTCTGTAACTGAAGCGGTACCTAGCCAGGACACTGTGCTTCCATTTTAATTATCCATTGCCATAGCAGAGCTTCACCACAAAATATCAAAGATTAAGAGCTAAGTGAAGACTCTTCCCATTAGGAAAGATGACAATCAAAGCTATGCATTCGTTACTTAACAGGTAGAGCAGGTTTCTGGCTCTTTTAACTAAAACTAATAGGGAACACACTGATAAGGTGGATTTTTGCACAAACTGTAAACTTTGGGAAACAAACCAAAATTGTTTGAGAAACTGAATGACTGTAGTGAATTTCGCAAACGTTTTTAAACAAACATTTCAAACATGTACATATTTGAGTAATTTCAAAATACAAAATATTCTTAGAGAAACATACCTACTTAAAAAAAAAATCAAAAAAATCAACCAATTCAAATTAATATTCTTTAGAGTAGCAAGCTAAGCAAGGGAATTCCAGTTATAAAACAAATGTCACAAAACTGGCACTCACGCAGGTTAGAAAGCTTTTGACCAAGCTTCCCTCCACTTTCAGGTTTGTGGTTAATATAGCAGAAACAGGGGTCACCCTCATCCAATAATACATATAAGCCCTTCAAGTTTCACACTGACTTCAACGGCTACTACCTACGAGACTAAAACTAATACTACTTCCCCCCTTCACTGGGGGTTAATCGTGTATTTTGCTTCTGTGACTTTCCCCTGCTACAGTGGGGGATCTTTCCAAAGGATGAAAAATTAATGCTACTTGAACAGTTCTCAGCAACGTACACCAGTGGGAATGACAACCTAATTAAGAACTCATTTATTTTCTTCAAAGTTTAGCCATAGTTCAACCAGTATTGAGCAAAGACATGCAAAGAAGAGAAAGACCTGTGAGGTAACAATTGGATACACAAGCAGTTACATAATAAATACATTTCAACTTCACGAGTGTTTACTCACACAAATAAAACTTTTATAAAAGTTTTTCTTCTACTAATGTCACTGTGACTATCATCAGGGATTCAAAGGAACTACATATTTAGAAAAGTTAAAATATTTATGCCAAATTTCTCTCTTCATCACTGGTAACATCTCAAAATGTAAATTAAGCTGATAATACCATGAATATTTATATCTATCTCAGCAGGGAAAATTAATGTAAATTAAACAACTGATAATGTTGGTAATATTTGCTGGTATCCATCTTTTTCAGAAATCACTCTTATGTAGCACCAGCTATGTTAGCATGAACTCCAGGAAATATTACTATTGTGCTGTCACATGGCAGTGCTTGTTTGGCATCTGCAGCCTAGATTATTTACTTGCAGGGAGCTGCAAATACAGTCATTCAGTTATAGCCTTTCATAAATAGAAGTGGCAACCATGAAGAAATTATTCTATCTTTTGTATGCAGTAAAGCAGCCAATTCCTGTTAGGGTATACATCCTTTAAGATTACAGTTAGCACAGACAAAATTATTATCTAACTCAATGTAAGTAAGAAAACAGATCTTCTGGACTGGATATTAAAAACAGAAGTGTTAAACCAGATTCAAAACACCATGGAAACTAGCTATTAAGAAACTCAAAGAACTGCTACAGTACTTTCCTTCAAAATTATTTATCAATTTTTTCAGAAGCTCTGCATTTTAATAACTTTTGGGAACACTTAACTTCGTTATGCACCACAGTATTGCTGATAACTTAAATCAGAGAACATATCCTTGAAGATGACAGCCAAGAATATAGCCTGAATTTCTCTAAGACACGAGCAAAATGATATTCTGGATAGGATTCACTTGATCTCTCATTAGGCTTGTAGCAACAACTGCGCTAAACAAGTCACTTGCTTACTGCCCCGGTTGCTGAAGAACAAAGAGCATGCTGAACCATGCCATATGCCATCCCTGTTTCTCTGACAAGTTGTCAGGAAGAAGTACGATAGAAACTTCACTTGTTCTAAAAGTTCGTTTCATTTTTAGAATTGTTTGATGATGAGAATTATTATCTAGGCACTCACCAATTTGTCTTTTGTGGTCGTCCTCATTAAGGGTTCTTAGTCAGGGCAATAGGCACAGCATTTCTTCTCCATGCCCCTCATGATTTTTTGCACAAATCCAAGTATAATCCATGTGAGCTGATTCCAAAAGCTAAGCACTGGTTCAGAGAAGCCATTCTCTGTGACCAGCAGCCCAAGGACTGAAACACAAACACTCACCTAGAATTCACTAGGAGTTCTGCAGCAGAACGGACAGCAAGAAAAACTCTAACTTAAATTTCTTATATTTTTGAAGGAATAAAAATCCTGAGAACGAGTATCAGCCAAGAATAAATAAATACTTCTCCAAAGTAGAATAAGCATTCTGATGAAGTCAGTTCTAGTAGTCTTGGCTCTCTCCCTCAAAAACAGACTTCCTAACTTGCATATGTATCATCCTGCAACACATTGATAAGTTACTAGCAGACAGGGGTAGGATTCTGTTGTATTCACAGACATTTCCTAGCCTGCGAACACTGTGTCTTTTTGAGCACAAATATGACTCTACAACTTTAGTCCTACATCCTTTTAAAAAAAAGAGAATTTGCACTCCTCAAACAAGGACATCGGTGTCCAATTATGCAACCCTAGTAATTTGGTATGCCAGCTATACTAAGTGCAGCAGGGGGTTTCATAGGAGACTATCTGCTTCAAATTTTAAAGAAAACAACTCCAAAGACTATCTAGTTCCTAGGAACAGAAAGTTGACTGCACAGAAGGAATCACACCATGCACAAATGTTAACTGTTCTACTTGCTTATACCAAGAGACACCAAACAGCAGTAATTCTTAGCTGCCTTAGAAAATACCAAATGGTGCTGGAATGGGGATTGTAATTTTCCTCACCAGGTTGCTAGATGAAATCATGAATGTGAACTGATGGCATCTTTAAAGCTATAGTACATTTTTTCTCCCTACCAACAAACTGCAGGGATCCTGTATGTGGTATTTGAAAATATCCTTTATGCCAAGCTCTTACCTGTACAATTGTCTGTCAGCGTGTCCTGAGCACTTACTACTGAACTTTTTGCAATAAAAGGGTTTGAGCGTGGTAAATCAGCGCATCTTTTCTAACTGTACTGAACTGGTTTAGTAAGGATTGCCACATATCTGCATGTTCTTCTAGATGAAAAGAGAAACAACTTTCTATGCAACTACCCCTGGTTACTGCTGCAACCTCCAGCACCAAGGGATTCTGGAAATTGTCATAGAAATGCGCTAAGAATGCTAAATGATCAGTATTTATATCAGCCTGTGTAGCTCTATTAGCAGTACTCTATTTTTGCCAGAAAACATAATACAACCCTTCTGGCAGCATTAGGACATGAGACACACTAGCAGTGCTGATGAGGGTTAGGTGGTTAGCGTCACTAGCGTTTTAACTCCGCTCCACAAGGGGCCTCTCGGGGAGGAAAGGCAACGGGGAGGTTACTCAAAGAGCAACGCCACTCACCTTCCGTACTGTTGTCTGCGCTGGCGCTCCTGCCAAGCCTTCCCTGGCAGCGGGTGTCATCACAGGGAGTCAGGTTAAAGAAAAGGGATAACAGACACAGATGGACACAGAATCACGGGATTTACAACTGTTTTAAGAGCTCCTATTGACTAGAGGGAGGTGGCTTTGTGCCATGAAGACTTTACAGAAGGGATGCTAAGCGGCACTTTGAGGAAGAGAGAGAACAAACCCCAACAAATGTAGAAAGAGAGTTAATTTCTGTCAAAATGGTGGGTCCATGTCTTGCAATACATTTTATAATACACAGGAAAATACTGTATTAAGTTTTTCTCCAAAGCACACTGTATAAGTTTTCTATAAAGGTAATTCAGCCACTGAAGACTTAAAATGGGAAACTGAGAAATACATAATACGGGAAAGGAAAACCACAATTAAATCTGAAAAGCAAAACAATCAGTAGAGGTTGAGGGAACTAATCTTGACTTGGAGATATGGCCTTAAACATTCCTCTTCATGCTTAGCAGTGCTCAAACCAGGAAGAAAAGGCATAAAATTCAATTAACAACTGCCCTATCCACAGTCTGTTTACCTGAATTCGCACTGCAGACCAAAAGGGTGGGACACTTCAACAAGACACTGTTCAGCCACAGACTCTACATTTACTCTGTAACAAAAATAATTTCTAGTATCCTCTAGAACTTCCAGATACCTACATACTTAACAGGCACTGAGCAACAAGAATGACTCTCAGACGTTCATCAGAATCAACACAAGGAATAAAAACCTCCCCAAAAAACAACAGACCACACTCCAGAAACTATACAAATTATTCAGAAAGTTTCTGTGGGAACCTTTAAGGCTCAGTATCACATTCCCAACCTATAAAATTCCAAACAGACATCTTAAGTATCTATGATGTTACCATAGTAACAGAAATGGCAATATTTATCACATAACTTAATAAACAGACAATGTGAAAAGTGGAAGACAGTATACCCATGACTGTAGCAAGGACCCAACCTTGCCTCTGGCCCCACAGGACAGCCAGCCAGCATGGTTTCTGTAGTCACTACTATTATTTTTTTTCCCCCCAGGTTTTAACTACTGATTTGACTGCTGTCTATATGCCTTATTTTAGTAGCTACATTGGAATTGAGACATTAACACCCCGTGTTTCAGAAGTCCAATCTGAAGGTAAGCATACAAATGTCTAAGGCAGCAACCGATAATTAATGAGATTGGCAGATTTATTTTTTTTTTTATTATTCTAAAATGTTCCTCCAGGTTCCAGTTAAATATTTGTAGTAGTGATAATACCAACTAAATAATCAGTTCTTCATAAATACATTTTTAGGCTTGTAAATAAAGGTGGTAGTCATGGCCGTGATAAACATTTTATAGGCATTCTATTCTGAGAGTGTCAATTGGATAAATAAGTCATGTACATGGTCATAACAGACATATAAAACTGCTTTGAAACACTAAACAAACTTGTAGATGTATTTCTTCATAATATTGAAAAGACAACCCAGTGGAATTAGAAAATGTAAGGAAAAAAATAAATTGTAAATACTGTACTTAAAATTCACTATAAGAAATATTTAAAAGCACTTATTAAGACAGAGTAGTAGCTAGACAGATCATTCACCGCAGTATTGAATAAACTTTTAATAACTTTTTAAATGCATGCTTTGAGACATAATAAAATTACTTCCTGGCATTAGAAAGAGACTTACCTGATGTATAGATAATCAATAACTGCCTATTCCACAAATACAGACACAAAGCTATGGCTGATTGAGACTTAGCCCCCTCCTCCCTTATGTATTACAAAATTTATTCTAGCCAAACCCACTGAAGAAAAAAATGATCTGAAATGTAAGAGGAGTACATTTCTGAATAACTGCATGGAAAAAAGCAATAGGCCAGATTGGAAAAGGCTTAGCAAGGCATTTGCTATCTCCTGTTCCCAAGCCTTTTTGAGAAGACACTTGTTCTTGCTGTATTCTAGGAACATCAGTAATAACCTTCAGGAAATCCAGAAATTCAAATTAAAAAAATGTCACTGTAGTAGACTGTATGCTGTTAATACGTAAGAAACACCTACAACTTTGAAGAAAACTTTCCTTCTGCTATCTCCACAGATCTGCCTTTATTATTACCAAAGGACTGATGAAACTGAAAATAAGGCTTCGTATTTGAGAGCCAATTGTCAGTGATGGCACAAAGAACAAAGGTCAAATCTAATATAAACAAAGTGAAGAGAACATAACAAAAAAGTCTGGGGCTTGCTTGCTTGTTGGGGGTTTTGGGTGGTTTTTTGATGGGTTTTTGGGTTTTTTTGCTTAATAGGCAGCATTGCACTGCAATACAACAGAAATCAATTCTTCGAAAGGATTGCTCTGATAACGTAACAATTAGCAATAGAAAAACTCCACCTGTGGCAGTAGCAAATGTGTTTCCAAAGACACTGAAAAAAGACACATCAAAGACTGAACACTTTGGAACAGCAGGAGGTTAACGCCAACGAGTAACTCCGATGAAGATCTGCATTTTGTGCCCTGTACCACACAGAGAGGCTGGGCTCAGCTCTGCTTCTGCTCTGTCACTTGGCCGCATGCAGCTGTGCAACGTACCACACATTCTCATGATAGCTCAGCTACTCCATCTGACAGGGCAGGGTACCTGCTTCTGAAGTGGGAGCTCAAATAACTGTCCGTCAACACTAGAAAGGAAATTCCCACTCTAAAAATGGCAGCAAACCAACCCAGCGAAAAATTGCAAGGGTTTATGCTACTTTAACAAGTCAAGTCATCCCACAGAATGGTCTAGCGAGCACCAAGGCTGGGAAAACGGCAAGGGTGGAACTGCCCAGCTGGCTGCCTAGAGCAATAATTTTCCAGTTCTTAGTTTTTATGTATACAAATTGGGAAAATAATTGGGAATAATTAATTAATCTATTCTCAAATTATTTCTTGTATTAATTACTGCTCTTAAAGGAAATGACAGGCAATTGTCATAAAATTTGCAATTGTATATTGAACACGCAAAGAGCAATGAGAATTGGAAAAAACCCACAAGTTAGACAAAGGGACGCAGCATCTGCTGAAGATTATTCTCCACACAATAACGCATTCCTGGAATTCCAAAGTTCATAGAGTGCTTTAAATTATTTTTTGTTACGAAGGGAAAATAAAAAGTGTAATAGAATATAATACAGGAAGTTACTTCTCCAAAGGCTCTCAAATAGTCTTTGAGAGTTTGTATGAAAACCACTAGATTTTGCACTAGAAAACCAATAAACTTACTACCACTCCATCTCACCATTTACGAGTATTCAAATATTAACAATATTTGAAAGTATTAAATGTTTCTTTACCCTGATTCTGATTAAGGATGACTTAAAGACAAATTTCTCAATCAAGGTGTTCTACTTCCTCAAAATTATTTTTGTATACCCAGAAACATTAGTACATTTCTCCTAGGTAATCAGTAGGAGATACATCTTTACCTAACAACATATGGGTTTGTAAGCTAGTAATAAGAAGCCTGTATGTGATAAAATTTCTTAAGAGAAAGAAATGTTTACCAGAAAGCCCTTTGGCATGCTCCAGACTAACCTAGATCACACCTGACCCCAAATGCTTGTAGCGCCACCTAACAAGCTGACTTCTAACAAGTTCTGCACACACACAGGTGAAACCTGCAGACTTGCGGTAGCCTGAAACCTGTAAATGTGATCCAAAATGCAATACAATCTTCTACTAAGTCAAGGGGTGGGAAAAGTACTATTCTACCTTATCAAAAAGTTACAAGAAATCGATGCCTTCCATCCTAATACCACCAAGTTGAAAACCTCCTAACTCAAAACTACTTTTAGTAAGCAAAGTTCTCCATTAGTACTACAAACAAATCTGCATGAAAGTTATGGCTGATCAGGGAAGTGGCTTTTTAATCATAGCAATAACCCCCTGTCATTTGTAGAAGTAGCACATTTTATACATACACCGTTTTACATGTCTGAATAACACCATTCCACAAAACTTCCTTTGTACTTGTCATGGTTTGAGCTGGGATGGGGTTGACTTTGCTGCTAGCAGCTGGTGTAGCACTATGTTTTGGATTTGGGATGAAAAAAGTGTTGGTAGCACACTACTGGTTTTGGTTGTTGCTAAGCTCTCAGGGCCTTTTCTGCTCCTCACACCACCCTGCCATCGAGTAGGCTGGGAGCGCACAAGGAGTTGGGAGGAGACCCAGCTGGGGCAGCTGACCCCAAGTGACCAGAGGGATATTCCATACCATATGATGTCATGCTCAGCAGATAAAGCTGAGGAGAGAAGAAATAGGGGACATTCAGAATGACGGTGTTTGTCTTCCCCAGTAACCATTACACATGATAGAGCCCTGCTTTCCTGGAGGTGGCTGAACACCTACCTGCTGATGGGAAGCAGTGAATGAATTCCTTGGTTGGCTCTGCTTGTGTGCACAGCTTTTGCTTTACCTATTAAATTGTCTTTATCTCAACCCATGAGTTTTTTCTCACTTTTACTCTTCCGACTCTCTCCCCCATCCCAGCTGGGGGACCGAGCAAGCGGCTGCACAGTCCTATGTGCTGGTGGGGTTAAGACATGACAGTGCTACACGGGTGCTCTAACAAAGACAAGACAGCAAATATACACCTACTGTATGTTACTTGTAGTACTAAAAACTAACACAAGTAACTATACAAAGTTTCTCCTTCCAGTATTTATCATTAAATACAACATTTTACACAGGCCTAAGAAGCTGTAACAGGAGTCTCGCTGTCAAGTTTCATGAAGGAAAACGATAATGTTATTTGCTAAGATTGTGGTTATAGAGCGTTTTGGGTTTTTTTTACTTTTAGCTTTATTTCTTACTCATGTCCTTCAAACATGCTAGTTTTACTGTTGTTTTCAAACATAACTAGACAAGTATAGGAAAAACCCTTCAAAGTACTTATTGATGTATCATTTTCATTAATTCCTTAACACTTAGCCATCCCAAGAAGAGTCTCAGAGGAAGGCTTGGGTAACTTTAAGAGCAAAGCTGTTATTTTTAAAACATTGTCTGAAAGCACACAGAACATGCAGCTTTCATCAGCCATCCGCTTAACTAAGATACCAGTGAAAAAGATCATTAGCATAAAAAAAAATCAAATAAATTACAGCGTATTTGTAATAAATATGATTTTGTATAACTTAAGGATGAGAATGAATGGTTGCAGGGGATACGCCAAACCTGGAGTCAGAACCAAATAAACCAAAAAAACTGGTCAAAACCAAATATTGCATGATTTGGAAAGGGGTCACTCAGTTCTGAATTGGGTTTTTTTCAGCAATATAATCCAGGTAGCCTATTTCCCTTCTTCTGTGCTAATCACGGTGGTATTTCTGCAATGGAAATTTAAAAGCTAAGTGTTCCAACTAATTAATAGAACAAACCCACCACCTAAAACACAAAACAAAACCAAACCACAATGATTGTTTCACCATTTTCTTGCCCCAGGGTATAATCTTTTCCTTAATGTGTAATGCCTTCATTACATTCTGCAGCGGTACTGCAGGTGGAAGCGGTGCTTGCAGGGTCTGTGGGCTGGCACGACGGATCCCCTGTAGCGCGCAAGAATGTTCACCAGCTGTAGGTCAGATAAATAGTTTATACAGGGTGGGTAAAGTGTTCACAGCTGAGCTTCTTTTACTGCCACTTCGTAGTCTAACTATCATTGAGGACTGTACTGAGCTTTTATCATCCTCAGTTGTAAGAGAATACTTGCAGAGAAGAAACTCACAGAAGAATCGTATGTCCCTACCAAACTTGGAACATTAAAGCTGCTATTTAAGGTCAGAGAAAGAAATGGACATACAAATGGGAATTACTCCTTCTCTTCACTTAGGAAAATCTGTAGAGAGCAACCGAGAAAGTCCTGAATATCCTATAGTTCTATTGGGCATACATAAAAATACTCATCATGAAGTGCTTAAACCTTAATCTCACCCCACAATGCTTTGCATAAGAGTGACTTCCAGCAACTGTGTACCTTTCCATAATGAATCATGACCTTAGATAGCTAATGAACGAATAATGGCCATGGAATCAAAGATCAATCAAAAAAAACAATTTACAGGGCTCCCTGGGTAGAAGAATGCTTTGTAAGATATTAAGTTACCTAGATTAAATTAGCTACAATAGTGCAAGAATGGATGCAGCAAATTATGGTAATAGTATGGTAAAGCAGAATGTAGATAATTAGTTTTTCTGTCCTGTATATACCACAAAAGTCTACCCAAGATGACAGTTCTAAAGTGAATGAGACAGAGCATCCACATATCACCTTTAAGGAAGCCCTCTGCTACTTCAGTCAACCATTCTTTTTAAACATGGGATTTTATAACGGAGCCTGAAGTGGAGCGTTTACATTTTAAAACTTACAATTAAAACCAACATTTTGAAACTGCACAAAGATTTTAAATCTTATTTTGGTGTTTTTGCCTTTAGTCAATTTTAAGGAAGCTTCTGTAGTCCAAGGAACTTGAGAATCCTTTAAGTTTTGCAATATTTTAACTCAAATAAGCTGAATTAGTTACATTTCTATCCACAAGAGATGAACTGCTAGACTGCCTTTGAGCAGCCAGGAGCAAGAGAGATTAGAAAGATACGCGTTTGTTCAGAAGAGTTACAAATCACAGCCAACTTCTATAGAATTATCTGCAATTTTTATAAAGTAATTCGCAAAGCTATCACTATTAGCATTTAAGACTTAGACAGTACTTCTAGGCTGAATTAGTATAGCATAGTATGGCTTCAGAATCTAACGTTTGCTACATCCTAGTACAAAATATTATAAAATAACTACTTATATGATCTTCTAAATTCTGCTAACTTCTGGAAGTCTTTGAGAAGCAGTTTCTAACGCCTGGCAAGACTAATCATAGTTTATGTAGAAAAGGATGTATTATTATTAGGACCTTATGATGTTTTTAAGAACCATATTTTATAAAAACCTGAGCCTTCACTTAACCATAAGAGACTTGTAAAATACAACAAGCAATAAATACATTATGAAACTGTGGCTACACATGGGTTAGTAGCTGCTTACGTGACAAAAACATTTAGAAAAAAAGTTAGAAAATAGGGTTCACAATGGAGTAATTTACATTAACTTAAACCCAAGTCTTAGATGTGCAAGACCTCCTCAAATTCTAACTCCAGTAGTGTCTGCGTTTTTCCTAAGATACCAAGTTTTTCCCAAACACATTTTAAATTCCAGCCTAAGTTAAGCAGTTTGTGGTACTCAAGTCCTTGACTGTGCTTGGATTTATTTTTATCACTTAGTACCAAGCCTCTCCCCACAATGTGTTTCCAAGAAGTAGCTCTGACAGCTCTCTTGGAATGAGTGTGTGCTTCAATTTCTCCTTATTTTGAAGAATATATGAACTCCCAGTCTTCACGGGGCTACAGGTATTCTATAATAGGTCTTTCTAAATCTGTCTTTCTGATTAAAGCAGATCCACTTTCTTATCATAGAATGGTTTAGGTTGGAAGGGACCTTAAAGATCACCTAGTTCCTATCCCCCTGCTGTGGCCAGGGACACGTCCCACCAGATAAGGTTGCTCAAAACCCTGTCCAACCTGGCCTTAAACACCTCCATGGATGGGGCATCTACAACTTCCCTGGGCAACCTGGGCCAGTGCCTCACCATCCTCACGGTGAAAAATTTCATCCTGACATCTAATCTAAATATACCCTCTTCCTCATTAAACATTACCTGTTCCATTTTCTTTCTTCACTGTAAACAAATATTAATATATTTTTCTCCTAATTTTAATTAACACAGAATGACCCACCTCATGGAAGCATAGAGAGGCTTCAGCTGAGGTTGAAATTCCCTAGACTAAGTGCTGAATAAACACACCGTAAGCTTGTTTGGTGTTTGAGCAGTGACTTCCACCCACACCCACCATCCGAACAGACTTAGCAGAGGTTAAAAGAAGAAATTGAAATACGGAGTAGAACTCACATTATCAGAAATAACATACAGATTTAGCAGGCCACGATAGCTCTCAAACTGATGTTAAAATGTCAGATGATATAAGTAGCCCACACTCTAAATGTATCAGCGGTTTGATAACAAGAAAATTGACTTCACTGTAGATCTAGAGTCCAAGAGCCTTCAGTCTCATAACAGATGCTTGGCAAACTGCTTTTTGCTTTTTAAAGGTCATCTGTTTTATCCTTCCAGGTTCTGAAATCGGAAGGTAAGAAGCTACATAAAGAAAACAGTGTAGCCTGCTCCAAGATTAAGGAAACAACACACACTACACAATGACAAAAGCCAAGCCATCCCTGAGTCTCATTTCTTACTGTAACAGGTTAGATACTATTCTTCACTCCCAGTTCGAATGACCGTATTCCCATTAGCTGCAGAGAATGCAAACATACATGCCAGTAGTTATTCCACAGAGCTGATAACATAATTTCTCTATAGGGGTACTCTACTCATTGTGTCACATCCAGAACACAATCTCTTAAATGCAGAAGTTGTTGCTGAAGAGAGACTGAAGTTCATTCTGTATGGATTAGAAAAGTAAAACAATGCAGGCCAGTAAGTACAATAGTCTTGAAACTGTTTTAACTGACACTTTCACTTTTGAGTGTTAGGCGGAGGGTTTTTTTCTTAGTAATTTCTTTAAAATCTGCTAGGAGTTAAGACACTTGTTCTTCAGCTTCTATAGAAAAATTACAACTTTGACCAGCACTGTGTTCTCTTGTTGGAATTATTACTACTATCTGGCAAGCACAAAAAAATCAACTGTCCAATTCAGAGAGAGTAAAATTGAGGACTGTGCCATGGGAAACAAAGGGAAGTCACCTGGATCAAAAAAATGTAATACTTTGAGAAATATTTCATGGATGTTGCCTTCAATCTTCAAATCTTGACTGCATAGCTAATTCCTGGTTTATTGTTTCCCACTAAAAGCAGAAGCGAAACCTCTTCTTCCTTTTAAAAGTGACATTCCATATATGTAGTGGTAGAGCTACTGAGGTATGGGGCTTCCCTTGCTGCTGCTAGTGCTGCATGCTAGACTAAATCCTTTTAAATGCTCACCAAAGAGAAAATAAAAAGGCTAAAGTTTAGTTTTAGTTCAGTAAACATTTTCCACCATTTGCTCTGTTGCTTTCCCTCGCACTGAGAAGCCCAACTGGTACAATGCACAAGGTACTGAATCCACAGAAGATAACACTGTACAGGTGCAGTACAGGTTCTCCAAAACTCACAGCTCCAGGCAAAGGTGCTGCTGTTATAGATACAGAGTTTATAGTGTGATCACCTGATACTCAGCATAGTGAAAGTGGGAAATAGTAGCAGCAAAAAAGAATCCTGATTATTTTTAATTTCAGCACCACTCTCTGAAAACAGAAGCCATTGTTTCTATATAGATGTTTAACATCTCTGTCAGCAGAAATTGTGTGTCCACTGCACCAACTCAGCAGGAAAGGAAAGCAGAGCCTATGCTCTCATCATTTCTGCACATCCCTGCCATATTATTATTCTGGGATAGCTGCTTTATTTAATTCCCTTACTGAATTTTTATTTCATGACTGCCTGCCAACGAAGCCTGACAAGTCCTTAAATTAATTAAAACATTAACATTCTTTTTATACACTAAGTTCAGGCTTGCTTATTTACAGTCTGAGTTCCTCCTCAATCATCTTTCAAAAACTGAAAAAAAGCATTCCAGATTCCTACTTTCTAGCAGATGAAATTGTTTTCATTCCCTTTTTATCCGGAATCTTTCTTCTGTGAACTGCCAAAGTTTCTACACCAGCTTTCCTGTTAAGGTCCTACATGAGGGGAAAAAAAAAAAAACCCAAAAGCCTAAAAAACCCCAAAACCAAAAACCTGACAACTTACTGAATGGTAACTGCCACATTTTATATTAAGGAATAACAAAACAGAAACTGACCTCAACACCACGTATCATCAAGACTATATTAAAATCAGTTTCTCCTGATGGAAGAAAAAGGAGGAACATTTAGGCTTTTAAAAACCTATGTTTTTGGAGCAGTTAGGACTAGAACTTGAATAAAATATAAAATGTATTAGTTGGCAGACCTATGATATTACAGTTACCTAGTTTCATATAAAACACGTGCCAAGATGGCCTGACTGGTCATTTATTGTGTTCATTGGACCAACGTGCTTTATGCTCACCATTTAAAAAAAAAAAGAGAGACAGAGAATATATTTATCAATTCTAAATGTCACTTCTATAATGTCCTCTAAACCTAAAGTTTGCATATTGTAGCAATCAACTCCCTCCGACATAATTTATTAAATAGTGCCATCCAGTGGCAAGTGACTCTTATCACAATTAAATGCTCTACAAAAACCATGTTAACACAAAATTCTTACCATTCTTGCAAATGCAGAGAACAAATACGTAAACAGATTATACAAATGTTTAGCTTATACAAAAGCTGAAGTTTATAACAATACTAAATTCCTAATGGTATTTTGGCATGTTTTATGTTAGTTACAAAGACAATAATAAGCATTAATTCTCTGTTATGTGAAAAGGCACATTTAATGGGCACGGTAAGGTAGCAATACCAGTCCTAAATCCTTTGAAATCCTTGATAGAATCTAAATAAATGGCAAAAGATGCGAAGTTTTACTATCAGAGGTTCTGAGCGTGCAGAAGGGTAGGCAGGACAGTGAAAATGAGTGACCTATTAATTTTAACTCTACCAATTTACGCATGACTGAATCCCCACCAAAAGGTGAGAGAATCATTATATGATTTTTCTTATTTATTTCCAAAGCACCTTTTTATTATTTGTTACTAATGGAAGATAAATATTGAACAAACATACAACATACTAAACCAAAAAGCATTTAGAGAGATACCAAAATCTGCTTTCCGAACAGACGCATCTATGGCTACTGACTGTTTACAGACCTGCAGAATTCGATGCCAAAAGAAAGTATGGAAGTATATTTCAATGTAATAAGTTGAGCACTGAAGAGCCATCAGCAACCTAAGAGCTCATTCCTCTCTCCAGCTTTATAATTCTCCATGAATTGCCATCATGATTCACAGTTCTCTTCAGATAATGAAGACTTAGAAATGTCATTATATAGTGTAGCAATATAAATCTACCTGGCCATCCCACTAGAAACGCCTATCAAGGAACAAAGTGTACTTCCTGGAAATAGTTGAATGCAAATACCTCTCCTTTTTTTCTTTTTCTTGACTTTTCACTAAAACTCTAAGATGATACATGTTACGTTTAACAACCAAAACCTCCATAAACAGTTCTATATGGAAAGCATTATGAGCAAACAATACTGCATGTTCATAAATGGGCTTTGATGTCTGTAAACAGTCCATATTAGTAAAAGAAGAAGAATTTAGAAATGGTACATATTCTAGTATTCAAATATCCGTTATAACTCTGCCAGAAAAGGTGAAATTAACAGATTTGCTGTAAACAATAGTCAAAAGGAACAGTACCTAAGTAGAGCACCAAAATCTTTTCAAATGGTAACACTATATGGTGTTTCTTTTATTATAACCACAAAAATCAAGTGAAGAACAGTGTCTGGATATTAGCAGTTGTTCAAGGTAAGAAAGTACAATGTTCTTCTAATTTGACATACTTCACAAACAACAAAAGGTTCCATCACCTTTGCTGTTGCCTTTTTTTTTACTCCTGTATAGTACAGATTATGGTGGAGTTCAGTTCAATAAAGCTGCTTTTCCCCAGATGCTTTGAGGATAGTGAAGTTTTAAATTATACAATAATGTATTTACAAAATTACCCAAAGATACTTGGAGATAACTAGAAATAATAATAATTAGGTATACTTGCAGATATACCAAGAATATAAGTAAATTTAAAAGGAGTTTTCCCATCATTAACAGCTAAATACGGAGTAAGACAGAAAAACTCTTTTTAACATGCAGGTTTTTTTGCTCAAGTCCATTCATGGCTGTTTAGTAAAGACTAGAGTAAGTAACAAAAACCAAACTAAAACAAACAAACCTCCAAGATCACCAACAGCCAAGAAACCCTTGAAAACAGCCCTCCGGCCAGAATTTCATACAAAAATAAACTTGACTAATGTTAGCAAAAAGTTACTCATTAGCCTCCTTAAAACCATTCACAGTAACGGTGACTTCTACTCACATTATCAAACAATCCCATTTCTCTAAAAGGCAACAAACTCATTAGTATTTCTATTGGCTCAGTAAGCAAAGCTCTTTAATCCCTACGTCAACAAGAAAAGTCTTGGGAATGTTTTATTGATTAGCAGTTATAACACAGATTGATAGATTTCTACCTAACATCTACATTAGGAGCCTGTTAAATAAAAACAGGATAAGATCCCACCCATAACACGTCCCATACACTCTGGAAATCCAGACAGGAATTTTTTAACATGCATACAGCGTTGCTGTTAATCAATGTCTAAGTTTCTACAGCACACCTCCTGTTCTTACCGGTCAAAAAGGCTGGAACTCTGCATCAGGCTCGTGGTAACGTTACCTGATGACACCCGTGCCAGCGGTGACTTTTCCAGCTCCCAGCTTGGCAAACCTACAACAGTTGCCTGGCATTTCCCGAGGCCCAGCAGCGACCGCAAAACCTAACAGCCTGCAGAACTGAAATCCTGATCCACAATTTTTGTATTTCATACTTTGGTTTTAGTTCAAATTGTGATGATAACATTTCAGTTCTGGATGAGAACTCAAGTCACAATAAAGGAAAGTATTTTTTAAACGCTGAAATAAACATCAGTACCGTGTTATAGGGAAGACTTCTGATACACGGCAAGCCTTAACACTGAGCACGCCCAGCCAGCCTATGGCACCTGAACACGGGCAGGCATACCAGCAGCAGGAATCTCCGCAAGGATACATTCCAGCGTCTCTATGACGGAAAGCAGAAGCCAAAGGGCAGCTGCCTTTGGGGGTCTGAGAGAAAGAACATCTCTCACCTACCTTGTCCACATGTGACACATTAAAATCTTTAAGCATTTAGAACTGAAGTACTTCGATAACTTTCCTGAACTTTCTTCAATTAAGATGTTTAAAATGTTTCACTTAAAGACATCCAAACCAGCATGCTGAAAGGAGGAAAACTTCAGATACTAGAAAGATCTGTACTACCAAAACTTTTCCTCAGTGTCAGACACGGTGAGAGCAGGAGGTAAGTTACCACAATCTCTGCTATGATTTTAAGCATCTGTCTTTCTAGCTGAGTTGAAATTGAGAGGAAGAGTGACTTTTGCAAACAAGCTATCCAACGAATGGATAATTATAAGGCAAAACCGAGAGTAGGACCCTGGAAAGAGAAGCCTGAAATTAAACACAAAACAGCAACAGGTAAGTAAGGTAGAACTGGATCACACACAGCCGTGTTAATGTACCTTGGTCTTAATCTGCACTTCCTTGCCTTTTCAAAGCTCTAAACTTAATAGAAGACCTAATCATGTAAATTGTGCTGAAAACTATGGAGGCATTTATATGTGTGTGTGAATAGACGCACGCAAAATCTTTTTGGACAAAGAGTGAGAATTAACAAACTGGTATTACCTGAGAAACGGAACACGCACCCAAGTTTCTGAGGAAGCTAAATGCATTAAACCACCGCATTAGAACTGCAGCTCTGTATCAGTTGAAATTCATGCTGCTTGATAAAGTTTAGATTTAAAAATGAGAGAAATGAGAAAATGGTATTTCACCTCCAGCTGCCTATTTAAAGGTTAAAAATAGCAAACCTTACAGGCCAACTCTCTCACCGTTACAGAGTGGCTAACAGTCCTAGTGACAATACATTGATCCTTTCTGCTCCAGTATAATTAAAGAATAAAATGTCAGCATTATGTGGAGATAGAAGTGTATTCCCTTGCTTATATTTCTCCGCTTGACAGAGTGGACCAAAAAAAAAAAAAAAAAAACCCAACAGCCTACAGATCATAAAAGTGCTCGTTACTTTAAACTAGTGAGCACTGGGCTACCATCCAGATTAAGTCCCTTCCAACGTCAAATATTCTGTGATCCTTTGAACTCTAACAGAGCCCCCTCTCTCTTACATTGCCATATCATTAGTTCATCACAAAACTAATTTTCAATGTTTCTTTTCAGCTCAGAAACATTAAAGGAGAGAAAGAGAAGGCTGAAAGTTTACGTGATTTGCTGGTAGTATTTTGTGTGTAGCACCTGTACAGATGCACCGGACATTCTTTTCATCTCCTAGATCACAACAAATACATTCTGATTTTTAGTGGCACATTCCCTAACATGTCTAACAAACATTACACCATTTCCACTCCCACCATGGGGAAGCTTCAAGTTGCATAAGAGGAGGTGCTGCAGAAAGTCCTGGAGAATAAATTCCTCAACGACCTCCTCACTGAGGTCTTTCATCACACTCTCAATACGGAGTCAAGCTCAACATCATTAAAACAGAGCTCCTCATCTTCAGCTTCTCAAAATTCTCCACACCGACTCTCATCTCCATCATTCCAGGCACAATTCGGTATCCTGACTCTCTCCATGGTCAGAAAGTCAGGCATCCCAAAGCAAGGATATCTCAGGCCACACATTAGTGTAAGTTTACATAAAAATCTTTCAGGATTTTACTCTTACGCCTACACTAACATTGGCACTATGATTCACAGAAGAATATTACATCATCCACCCTTACAGTAATTGACAGAAAGTGCTTTGCACCTACGCACACATTAGTAACATAATCAAACATAACAGAACTAAAATATACAAAAAATTCTAAGATAAAGTAGGCTGTTTATGAAAATCTGTTATGCTCTTTTATCTACAGGTGTGTAATTCACCATGGTAAATTATGTCTGATAATCATTTTAACAGTCAGCAGTCCTGTTTATAAGTTTGATGGCAAAAGCTATAGTGGCCAAACACTGTGCATTGAAAACTGCAAAGTGCAAGATTTTGGAATAAAACCAAAAATAACATTTTCATTTATAACATACTTGCATTAAGATATGTATTTTTTCTGTATGCAACTTCTTAAGAAATTGATTATCCTTTTATATTTTTTTAAAACAAGGAAAATAAACCAGAATGTTAGTTACCCAAAATCCTGTAAAAATTTTTCTAATGGTAACCTTAATGAATTCCATCTTCTTATAGGGATGAATATTTAAAGTAATTAGTTTCTATCTGTGCCAACAGAAATTAGTAATGTATTAATTATTGTAGCATAAAAGGCAGAATAATGTAACTGTTAATTAAACTCAAAATGTTGTTAAGCAATTATTCTCAAGAACATAGATTTTACTAATTAAAGTATTGCTAAATATTATAATTTCTCAAGCTATTTTATACAAACAGTATTCAATTCAAATAATCAATTGAACAGAAATAGTCAGATGATAGAAGCTATGCAGTTTGAAAACAGTTATTGCTAGTTGCTTACATATATTAAAAACAAAATCTTCTGCCCTGAAAATATTTTGGTACTTGATAAATATTAATCAAGCTGCACTGCCAATGAATTCAGTGCATTTACTCATCATTCAAAATCAAGAGGCAATGTATAAATGTACTAAACACTGGTATAGAACCAATAAACTATTCCAAGGTATTTACTCAAAATAAGCGTACAAGTAAATTTTCAGGATCAAGTAGATCAGTTAGGCAATGATCTGCATGGAAACATTCTCTTCTTCCTGTATCTCCTTCCTGCCCCTAACTGATAGCAATTTGATAGATAATTAATCTGTTTCTTCAAGGAGAATTGCTTTTAAATGTAGATTGGTCTACCTTTCATAAGCACGCACTTACTTCATGAAGTACTATACAACAAGACACAACAAAAGGCAAGGAAAGGAAAAGTTTTCCTTAGAAAGGCAAGTTTTCATCACAGCCTGATAATTATTAATATCTCCATTCTTGTTACCCTTCTTATCAAACTAAAACCCAACAATTTTAAACACAGCAATCTCTCAGCACAGTATGCTTGTATAATACGGGTTCTTACAGTGGCAGAGTCACGTTCCTCCATTTACCTTACATTCACTTCAGTCAATACTAAAGAGTTAAGTTTACCTAAGTGCTCAATGGCACAGTCAAGTACCTACATTTTCCAGAGCTTTTTGAAATTTTTGAAGCCTCCTGTTCGCCATATCAGAGACATGCTGTTTCTCTATAGAAGTTAATGATAGTTTGACATTCAATAATAATGAGAGGTTGAGTATATTGAGCATTTTCATGCAACGTTATGCATCTTCTGCCAAGAGTTCATTAAGTAATTCAAAAGCCAGTTAAAAATAAAGTTATGAATATGCTTAGGTATTTTGTTGCCTATAGCACTGATACAGAAAACCTCTTCAGTGTCAAGTATGAGTCTAAGTTGTATTGATAGGATTTGGAAGCACAGATAAATACTTGAAATTGAAATACTGTACCAAATTAAAGGAAAGTTTGACACTACTTTATCTCCAGAGTTGTCTACTTCAGCCCACAGTGGTATTAATCACTTAAAAATTGCCATCAAATTCATTACACCATAGGCAAATGCTTGTATCTGTACAGAGTATAAGAGAAATAAGACACAAAGGAGAAAAGGTAGCAAGGGAAGGAAGGCAAAGGCAGAATGTGTGTAGCCAGAGATGCCCTTGATTCCAGGAGCAAAGAAGTAAAGAACATATATTGAATTAAAACATAGGACTTCATGGAGGAGATAATCAACCTCCATGATCATAATCTTCCCTACCAGGAACAAATTTGAAAGCTTCTACAGTTTGACAAGGCACTTTGGAAAAAACAAACAAATAAAACCAAAACCCAAACAAACAAAAACACCAACCAAACCACCCAAAATCTACATTTGTGATCATTGCTTGGAAAGGGTCATGACAGTCTTTTGTTTGACCTGTATGAATCCTTGATATGAGCTTCCCTGAAGTTTAAGGTAATAGTTCTGCTGCTTACAATGAACATACCTATCTTGAAAGCTATCCTACTAATATAGTATACAGTATGACCGCTATTGTGATTTTGTTCTCAATCTAAACACAACACATCTAATACGAAGGAATAAAATAAAAAAAATAAAATAAAAAAAAAATATATCTTTGCTTTGGATACCTTTTCACAAAGAATATCAACAGTAAAGAAAGACCATCCAAATCCACGAAGGCTGTTTTAATGTTCAAAGCTCGAGCTGCATTGCTCCTGCCAAACATAAGAGATTCCCTAAGTAACCAGTATCATACACCACCATTACACAGGAGGCTTACTGAAAAGCTTGCTGAAGGACAATAAATTCCCGATAGTTTGGGGATTATAAATACACAGACAACATTTTGCCGACTCATGAGCAGTTTCCAGACTGGGCAATTCTGAAAATAAAAGATCCTGAAAGATTTGCTAGGCCAACGCCTCTGAACTTGGTGGCCAAGAAAGAATGTAAGCCATTAAAATGAAGAAAAAAAAGTATAAAATTAATTGATGCAGTCTAAACAGGAAAGAAACACTGACTCTTGATGCACGCTTACAACTTCTTCTGGGAAGAGCAGAAATAAAACAGCCGAAACACTGGCCATTCACTTTATATTGTTACTATGTCCCTTCTAGGAGGCTGCAAAAATTACTGCCGTGATGGTAATCAGTTATAATCTTTTAGAGAATCAGCCTGTTAAAACAGTATTAAAAGGTAGTAATTATGGTACGTGTGCCATCAGGCCCTCCCAAGGAGAAGAGATGTGAAACATCCTGAGGTTGCTGCTGTTGCATTAAGTGTACATCCGTGCACCTCTGCAAATTCTGCTACAATCTTTACACAGCAGTTTTTCCTCCAGATCTAGCCTCTTTTTGTTCAAAGCATGCAGGGTACAAATAAGAACATCTTTATCTAGTAAAAGCTGTTGTAACCCGGGACCAAGGGTAGTTGCCAAGCAAAGTGTAAGGGCATACTGCCAGCATTCAGTGACCCATGAGATCTCAAAAACTTCATGAGTCAGAGAGACCGCTGATGGATTTTCCTTCCATGAATCCTCAATTCTTTGTTCAATATTCAGTTCCAGCCTTTTCAAATGCACATTTCAGATATATCAGGTCCCCTTTTCAATGGAAGCTTTGGTTGACAGAGCAAGCAATCTGCACTGCAATAACTTAACATACATTTGAGAAAACATGATCCAAACAAAACAGACTTTATAACATCTATGAAGTTATTTTTCATTTTACACAAGTAACTTAGTTTTATCACCTGCAAAATGATTGCTGTGAAAGAAAACCAGGCACTGAAACCACCTAACAAAACATCTGAATGCAACAGTTGAGCACAGACGTACAAGCAAGCAGAATTCTGTTAAGCAGCACATTGTTACCATAAGGTGCCTCCTGAAATTTTAAACACGAAAATAATTCTTTGCATTTCAATTTTGATATAGATTGTCCCTCCACATAATCAGGTACAAGAACTCTGCCTCTTGAGGCACCTCTTAGGTTTGGGGGTTTGTTGCGCTGTTTGTGTTTTTTTAAAATGTTACCACAAAAAGCTTTCAATAACTGCCATTTATATATATTGTCTTAAACCTTTCACCACCGTCTCACAACAGGACAGATGTAGAAACACACTGGGAAGAAGAAAACAAAACAACACACAGCAAGCAATCCAAAGAAACCCTAATGTACCTGTATCTCGGAATTTCTGGCACATTAGTTTTCTTCTGACTGGAGACTAGTAAGAGACATTACCTTTTTAAAGAAAAGGCATGATACTAAGAACACATTAACTTCATATGTAATGCATATATTCTTAATAATAAAACACAGATCAGTTTCCTGTGGGTACTTAGGTATATGAAAACAGGACTTTGTTCAACGCTTATAAAATTTACAAAAAACTACAGAACAAGAGGTAATCATTTATGCTCCGATCCTCCTCCACAGAGACAAGCCAGAAAATGCAGATGAGGAAACAGTTTTGAGGAAACAGTCCTACCACTGCAGAACAGGGCAGTGAAAAGAAAAGGGAAAAAAAAACCACCCACCAAACCAACAAACCGCTGAGTGATCCATAGGCAGCAGAGCAGCGGGCACCTGCAAGGCAGCTTGCGGAGAAGCTGTGCCACAAGAGCCAATGCTGCCAGTCAGGATTCCCTCTCGGTGCCTACTGAACCCTCACAGGCACAAGCTCTGGTCATTAATGCTCCCAAAATTTGCCTATTTCACCTTCCTTATCCCAAGCAAAGCTTTTACCCCACTGCTCTCATACAACAAACTAATCACCAAGGTGTCACCGTACAATTTAAATGCGCAGACTAATAAACATTTCCTGAGTAGCACAGTCTGAAAGAAAAAAGCAGGATAAAGAGACAAAATTAGTATTCAATGGCACCATTAGGGTTTTTTTAGCTTTAATTCAAGCTAACAGAGATTACAAGGAATCAGTTAATACATAGACTTAGCAGTCCATCCAGAAGTGATTCTACAGCAGATTTGCAAAGCCCAGAAAATGGAGGATATATTCAAAGTTACTATGAACCATTTTGCTTTAAAAAGGATTCAAATGTAGGTCAGGTGCTCACAACAGCTTCTTTCTTTCGTATAATTTTCACGTCCCTTTGCAGTTGAGAGAATAAAAATGTCGACATGCTACCAGCATAGCATGCATGGTGTCAGACAAGAAACAGCTTGAAAGCTTTAGAGATTAAGAGAACCACCAAGCTGAGGGCCAGTGACAAAGGCAGCTGAATAAGTTTCCTATATTGATTCAAGTTTGGAAGAAATCTACCCCAGATCCACCAACTAAAACGTCACAAATTTATGAAAGAGGTTTGGTGTTTCCTATGTTTGGAGCACTATAATGACAGCACTTTAACCACGAAGTTGCTCTCGTTTCTTTTAAACTATTTTTTGCTTTTTAAACTCCTTTTTCACACACGATCACAGAATCTTGTACTTGTTTGAGGCTTGACCTTCAAACTATTGGTTCACACTCTCAACAGTAACTTTTTCTACATGTAATTTGCTTAGTCCCAGACTAACACATACCTGTAACCTGAGAAACTCCCTTGACTTATCTCTTACACAGTAGCACTCAGCAGGTGTTTTTGACCTTTTACATACCAGGAGTTAATGGTACAACTTAACATGAAGCAGATGTGACCACTGAAATTTCTTTGTGAACCCCAAGTTCTTATCACTGGTGACAACATGTTTTCATGTGTTTGTAATTGTGCTGTTAAACTTTTAAGACTGAGTTGAAAAATTTGCTTTCATTTCTCTTTTCATGTTCCAAACAAGGTGGAAGACACAGAGCCTTGCATGCTTCATTTTTTGAAGAATAAAGATAATCAGATAATCTGCCAATCCCATATTAACACACTTTACCCCCAAAAAGCCATTTACACATATTTTTTATTTTCATATCATGTATTATAATAAATACAGTAATTATTCTGCAAGTTTCAGCAATAATATTCACTTTGAAACCGTAAAAATTACACTCCTTTTTAGGAAATAAAGGAATCTACTTAAAGAGTACAGGAGGGGGAAAAGGTAGTTGGTGGAAAGAAATCCATACATTTAAAGTGTTTATCATCCTCTCCAAGAAAAACTAGTACTGACCACTTCCTCGCATTAATGGTTTAAGGTTCAAGTACTCACTCACCTTCAAGTTCTCAGAAAGAAGCCTCTCACAATTCAATCCTCATCACCAATATATCAATTCTTCTCCAGTCCTCTCTTTCTACAAATGCTTTCTTCCGTACAGTTTCTACATGTATTTGGATTTTCTGACAGCTCACAAGACTGGAAGGTCCTCTTCCTTATGTGAACATGAAATGACACCAGAGAGAAGATAGGAATTTCCAACTTCCAGAGACAAGTGCTTATGAAAATCATACTAATTTCTTACAGCTCTCATCAAGAAAGCCTAGGACTGGCCTCTGCCACTACCAGTCACTCTGGTTTTATGACAAAAATACAACATCAAAATCTTTTATTCTGAAAGTCAGTTTTTTAAAACATACTATAGGTTTTGTCTAGGTGCCAACACTGACATTAAAGGCAAGGTTTTCAGGGATGCAGTGCTGTACTACAGGTCTGAAATAGGGAGGGAGATAGTCACTAAGTAACGTGATACTCACCTAGTGATACTATCCTGGGAAAAAGGTGCTAAATCCCATTTAATTAGCTCTGAAAAACAGCAGAAAACAGATACTCCTTCCGGACCCTGAGCGCTCTGTTCCAGCCTTGCCTCAGCAATCTCCACAGCATATCACTTTATGCTGTGCAGCCATCACCTTTCGATTTGTATTTCAGGTTGTTGATGGTATGGTTCCAACATAAGGATTCCCTGGTCTCCTTTGCCCTCCTGCAAGAGGAAGACGAAAGAGTAAACTTTTTCAAACAAAACACCAAATGAGGTATTCAGCTCCTGTGAGCTACTGAAGACCATAAAATCTTAAAGCAGGGACAATCCTGCTTTGGAATACTACTTCCATCACCACCAGATGCCAATTTCAAGCCTAACAATGCCGCAAGCATATGTTGTCTGCCTACTTTGCTTGTTAGCATCTCTTGATGCCAAGAGGGTCAAAGGCTACTGCTATTAGAGGAAATGCAGTGCAGTTTTTATTACCATAATGCATCGGAAAATTCAGACTGAGCGTTAATGTAAACACAGGTACAAAAGGCCAGCAATTTTTAAATCCTGCTTACCACTTAATAACTGTTTCTCGTTTCGATTTGGCAATACATCTAAACCTCTGTAGTCTAAGTAACAGAAAAGCTTTCGATATTATTTCAAGACAATTATTTTGGTAAATGCAAAAAACCATCATTGCCACATGCAAAGCTACTTGATAAAGAAATTTATAGGATATTCATCATTAAATTCTTGTGCTCTATTTGTATTTTAAATTTTATAAAATTCAACTTCTTTCTTGAAAGAAAACACTTTTTTTTTTGCAATAGAATAATCATAAGTAA
The DNA here is from genome assembly GCA_013398295.1 of Chionis minor. Lineage (NCBI taxonomy): Eukaryota > Metazoa > Chordata > Aves > Charadriiformes > Chionidae > Chionis > Chionis minor. The sequence goes on along the minus strand of VZSF01010865.1, from coordinate 1,248,649 downwards.
TAGGTCAGCTTTGCTTTGCTGGTTTGATCAAATCACAATTTCATCAGAGTTTGGTTATCAAAGCAGAAATTATCATTCATCACAATGTCTTTAGTAACTACCGCTTGATTGTAAAAGGGCAACTTCTAGCTAATGCTTTCGTGTATCTGCTAATGTAAAAACTGCCAGGGTCTGTGGTGAATTAATGAAAACATTCTTTAACATTTTGAATACTCTGGTGTTCAAAAGGCCATGCTTAAAAAAATACTGAAGCATTAAATATCTAGGATGCTGGACATGTGTTTAATATGCAACTATTAGCTACAATATTTAGCTAACAAATTACAACATTAACTATTACTTACAACATTAACTATTACAACAATATTTAGCTAACAAATAAAAACAAGTGCACAGTCCACATCACATCTATTCCATGTTTTGTTACAAAGTTTAAGAATTCTTTGTATTTGTTGTAGTCCTACTAATGGCATTAAATGCAATATGTAACTTTTTGTTAAAAGCACTGGGAAGTCACTAAGCTTTAGCTCTTGGTTTAAAAAGGGGAACCTCCTCTCTCCACCCCTCAAGCCAGACTTTCACCTCGAGTATAGAATACTTTCACAGGCTTTCTCTGTCTCCCTAATTCTTCCAGAGAGAAAAAGGGGTCTGTGAAAGCGACGCATTCAAGCAAGTTGGTTCTCATAGATTTCAAAGACTTGCCTAGAAGCTTCTGCCATTAGTTCATGGGAACCCACTTCCAGTTTCAGGGCTGCCCAGCTACCAATGAGTTAACTGCAACTATCAAAATGTCTGCAATTTTCACAGCACTGGGAAACAGAGACATCAAGATGCAAACTTCCAAAATCTGATCTGTCACAGGACTGTCTCTTCCTCAACTTTTCTGAGGAATGTTAACCCCAGGAACTCCAGAAAGTACTATAATAGATGCCTCTCTTATCCCCTACTGGAAACAATTTTGTGGGGAAAAAGTACCACTGTTACCTCCTCCTTGCAGACACTATAAAAAATTCAGCCTTTTTCAGATACTTTGTTTGGAATAAATAGCATTTAAACTAGAAAGAATCTGATTTGCGGACAGCTCTCCTCTCTACTCACTGTCTACTTACAATTTCAAGTGTGCTGGAATTGAATCGCACAGTCAAAAAGAGGAGCTCAATATTCTTCTTACAACAACCACAGGGTTTAAACGCAGACAATGTGGGATGATTGATGACATCCTTCTTCTTGATCATTACCTCCAAGAACCACTTTTAGTAACCTGAAGAGGATAATAAACCTCTGCAAAGTAGGATTTCTAGTCAGATAGAGTTGATCCTGTCTTAGAGAGCTTGATGCTAGATTAAACAACTATTTTCTGTTATTTGATATTGTCTCGTCTTATGTTGTTGCACTGATTTCTCTGACTAATTTCTCTGTGGACACTACAGGACACTACACTGAGGCACTCAGTCCTCAGTGGTGGACAGCAAAACTAAGTACAAAACCTGTTTTTTCTCCTGCACACCGAAAGAAAATTCCAAAGCCATTCCGTTTCACCATCACGTACACCTGCGGTTCCACTGCCCGTGTCTTAAAGCTGGCTTTGATTGTCTGCTCTTTTCCATCCACCATCAGAGATGAGATTGTTAGCAACAAAAAAGGTTATGGAGAACTGCCATACCGTTCCCTTGATAGCCAAAGTCTACCACCAATAGTCTGCAATGCTACAGCAGGAAAAGGACCACAAATGTAAACACCAAGACTTCCTGTCTTGCTTCTACGCCATGAAACTCTTGACAGACCTTATGCTGTCTATGGAGGCTCAAACCCAAGAGAAACTGTAATCCCATAAAGGAGCCAGCTGACCCTATGAACCCTACCCTATTCCTTCTGACTTGTAAGTGGTAGTAAAGAGCTTCTGACAACTTCAACAAAGGTGAATGAAACCTTAGTCTGGACAAACTGTACGACAGTGGGAATAAGAAACACAGATTCTAGTTCTATTTACCCTTTTATGTCATTTCTGCTACATTTAAAGGAAGCCATTATACTTTTTTTTTTTCCAATTTTGCAATAAAAACTGCAAAATCATTGCTGAAAAATTAGGTCAGCTGTTCCCTCCGTTACTCTTAATATTAGCAGGAAACAAAGGAGAACGAACACCACTAAGTTATTTTGCAGACAGTAAAGAGGATCCTCCCCCATACCTTTTCCTAGGTGAGGGGTGTGTGTTTACGATTTTGGATTTAAGACAGAAGCTAGAAATTAGTAATTTTGGATTTTGCATTGATTCAGATTTCTACCAGAGGGTTTGTTTCCAAACAATCAAATGTGTGCTCTCATTCCGTCACCAACTGGCTTATGCAAAGCGTAACACTTTTGGCTACATTTGTTAAAATACTCCTCTTAAGAGGACCCTGTCATCCAGGGGAACATTCCTCACTGGAAGAGCAGTAGGTTACAGTCTCCCCTGTTCCTTACCTTGTCATCACGAACATTCTGGATCCTGCGTTCTGAAAAAAGCAATTTTAATTTCTTCTTGAAAGATACACAGTTTCGCTCTTCAGTTAGCCCTTCACAAGCTGATTGTATCTAATGAAACACTGTGATCTAAACCCCCGAGAAATGGTCAGATGTGCCAAGGTACCATTAAACGCAGAGCCACCCTCTGAACTTACCTCCTGTTCCGCAGCCTAGGGCAAAGTCTGTGCGTGGTAAGTTCATATGCCATCTACTAATTGGTGGTAACTCAATCGGAAAAAAAGTGCCATTACTTCCCGAAGGACAAGGGCAGGTTACTTTGATTTTCCAAGTAGGTCATTCACTCTTCAAATGACGAATGACTGACATTCAGAAGTAACACCACTACAGCAGTGACAGCTGTTGTCAAGAATGTCAGCTTCTTCCAGCTTTGCAATACCACAATGACATTTCATACCTGCCTTGTTTTGATCTGCTGCAGATTTAGAACGATTCAGGCCACACCTTTACATGCCGGTACCTTCCCACTGGGATCTCACCAGCCACCATTACCTACAACTTTGTTACATCAATATCTGTCATTATGCAGCTTAAGAAGGTTTGTGTTTTCCACTGTTGGCCATTACTTTCTGTGTTTCTAACTTTTAACCAGTAATTTTTGCTTCTCAGTGACAAAGTCAGAATCCTTTAATGCACATGCTTTCACACGTAAACCACAAAAACAATGGTTAAAAAGTGACTCACAAATTCAGTGATTTCAACATTCAGATGTTTCAGTCCGTAGTATTTACATACAAAAAAACCTTTTTCAAACCTTCTGAAAATGTATCAGGATATTCTCCACCTCCTGATCAAAGGCTTTCCCAGAAAGACTTGTACAACGAGGTTAATAACTGTAGGGAAACACAAAGTTCCTGTTAACTTTGTTTTCCAAATCTCAAATATTTCAAAGGTACCATTTTGCAGAAAACAGAGCTCCCAAACAAAAATACAGTGCAGACTAATCATCATGCTTTTCTAGTGATCTTCAGAAAAGTTGGCGTGTTACCCAATGAACACCATAAATTAGTTTTCCAGTGCATAACACTTTTTCTTACCGTATGGAAAGGGGCACTTGACATAATTATCCCAAACCCCTAATTTAATGACATTAGCTCAGCTGGGGGGCTGGCAGGGGGGAGAAGCAATCAATCCTCTGAGTTTCAAAGATCAGTGTAAAAATAACCCCCAAATTGCTGAAGGCTAACAAAAAATAAAAAGGGCAAAAGAAACTAAAGTTACTTTGGAAAGAATCATTAAATCTTAATGGAATCTCATCAATTATGAATTGTCGAGGACGGCAATCCTTGCTCACACCTCCAAAACAGCACATACATGCCGTTTTATACTGTCTTTCCACTTACCAGGAAAATATGCATAAAAGAAATAACGAACTTCATCCCTCTAAAAGCTAGTTTAATTTGGGTACTCTTGCCGTTGCTACAATGGTCTAAGCACAGAAGCACGCTCCAGTATTTTCAGCCTGGCTTTATTTGCTTCCTAGGTTGTGCAAGCCCCATTTCAACTGGCAAAATTCAGTATCTTCTACGATTTATTTGTAACTCTCCTTATCTTAAAAAGGGTCTGCAAGTTTAAAAGCTTTTCTACTTCTTTTTTTTTACAATTATGGTAATTAGTCCAACAAAAGATATGAACTGTATTACAAACCCTGTTCTAATATATGGCTTCGAAAATTTTGTTTACTTTGCAAATACACACATACCCCACTTAACAGAATATTCTGCTTTCTACATCACAAAAGCCCATAAAGCAATTCAGTCACAGAGCAAATTACAGTCTAAATTACTGATCATTACATTTTGCATTCAGATTCCGATTGCAGATACTGCTCTTTGACTGTGGGTTTGTGATACCATTTCTGTAAGGAACAAGTACCTGCAGGTCCTCTTAACTTCATAAAAATCATCAAGTGCTCAACATGTTTTGACATGACAGTAAAACAACCAAACTTGAGAAAGTCTCAAACAACAAAATCCAAGCCCTCTCCAAACCCCAGCCTCAGGGATTTATTTCTGCAATTACAAAATTCATGAATGCTTCTATTTTGATAAACTATCATTTCCTAAGTACATAGAAGTTTCCAGTTTTAAAACTTACAATTGAAATTTATCCACAGGCTAGTTAATAACACTTTCTCTTCACTTCAAATGTGGATTGAAGTGCAAAGATTTAGGCATGTAATTCTTATAATTTTGCCCTATTCTTTAAAAGAAGCTCGACCGGTTTTGAAGATCTCTGTATTTATTTGATTTACAACAGTTATTCTGATAGGCTTAAATTAAAATCCAGTGTTAATTGCTAAGAGCAGCAGCACCTTGCTGAGAAGGTCCTTAGCCTAAAAGCTTGCAGCTCTTGGGGGCGAGGGGGGAACAAAACCAGTGTTTTCAACGATTCCATTAATGGTTTCTAACTTCTGCCATTTTCAGTAACCCATAAAATAAAACAAGGGTTCTGTTCTCGCTTGTGGTATTGGGGGACTTATTTTCTCATGCACATAATACTGTAGAACATGAGTGAAACTGGACACACTAATTTCACTCATGTGGTCAAGTACTTAAACAGGGAAGACATCAATTGAAGCTAAGACCTGCTGAAGCTAGTAGGCAGCACACACACAAGCTTTAATGTCTGTTCTGCAGGTGACAGCAGGACTAAAACAGAAGTGAGTAAAAATAGCTTTTCCAAGCTCTACATTCATTGTAGTGGGAAATTCTTTGTGTGCATTGAATTCAGACAAAATCCAAACTGAACAAAAAGGTCCTGCTTTTGTAAAAATGGGTCACTGATCTACTTAATCCTGGGAGAGCAAGCGAGTTCCCTTGCATCCATTCTGACTAATCAGACTTGATGGCACTGAACTACAAACAACTGAAAAAGGAAAACTCCCAAACAGCTGCTATTTGAGCTTATTGACTGATACTAGTCTTTGCTATTTCCAGATATTATTAAGGAAAATTCTGTTACTCTGACATATGACCATCATCTTGACACCAACTGCACTACTTTTCCTTTGTTGGCATATGTTTCAAAGATAGAAAACATGTTGATATTTTATGGTAAATAACATTCTCCTGGATTCTGTTCCATGAAACTACACATAGCAACTACACACAGCAGGCACCTTAGAAAGTTGGCAAAGTTTGCCCTAGTCCCAGATCCAGCACTTGGTGGTAAGATGCCTTGAAAGAGTCCTTTCCCTTTGCTAGCTAATATGTTCTTGTAACATTTTAATTTCTTTAATTAAGCCTTATGTCATTTCTGCTACTAATCACCATCCTGCTATATGATGACAGTGATTCAATATATATTTTTTGGAATACTGTTACTGTCCCTTCAAAAATGTTAAGCAACCATTAACATTCAAATGGCTTAATGCTCAAAGGGCACTTGAATTTGGAACAATTTGAACTCAGTGTTCAGTGTTAAGGTTTCATTCAATATTACTGGCTGACCCCACCTACCTAAGCAAGAGCTATTTACCAGTCAGAAAAGCAAGAGGCATTAATTACGGCTTTAAAATCATTCCGATTACTTTTTCCAGGATGTTGTACAAGTTATTTTTTTTGTAATTCCTCCTATGGCTACCCCCATAATTTAGAATCATTCAACAGAACTACTAAACTGTTCACCAAAGATGTTATACTCACTGAAAGGGAAGATCCACTAAAATAAATTTATAAGCAGACTGCATTAAAAAGAATAGGTTCTGACTTTCTAGCAGCTTTATAAACCATTATGACAATATTCTTACTTAAGGATGGTAATAAAACCTTAAAGCTCTCTGAAGGCTTCAAAACTTGTTTTAATTGTGTGTGCATGACTGGTAATTGCTTCCCTCCCCCAGTAACACTTTTTGTATAATTTGATTATCTTAAACCATGAAGGACAGTAACCTTTACTTCAACACAATTTAAAAAAAATCTGGCAAAATAAACTCATGAATAATTAGATTTCGGCCAGACATAACTAATTCCTGACACACTACACTACTGATAACTGAACTTATGACTAATACTAAGAAAGAAATATTATGTGAATGATTTATGAAACAGCTAAAGTAGATATCCTCATGCAATTCTTTCATTTCCTGATGGAAATAACACTATTCCATATTTTTAATAATACATTATTTCATTTCCTGTAAGATATTCCCAGTGGTGCTGAATACTAGTGATGTTTATAATATTTTTCCAGCACACTGTTTTTAAAGCAGTAATTCCAACGTGATATTTTCCTCCTCTCCTTCACCAAGACCTTTTAGTCCCAACTGATTAATTACCGTAAGAAAATTCTATGAGTTGCTTCAGGATGAGGGACTTGGGTGAGCATGAGGGGAAGGAGTTCAGGCTGCTTTCAGGGGAGCAGCCATGGCTCATTTTCAGGATCAGCCTTGTGAGGGGCCACAGATCAGTACTGATGGGGTTTGCGCATCAAACCTTAGCTGCTGACTTGGCAAGAACTCTTGTGCATGCAGTACCACGTTAATCCTTATAACCACAGGGGTCTGCCAGTGTCATCGAATTTAGAAATTCTTCATGTGGTTGGACTAAGGAAAATGGTTTAACTAATGAAGCCTCTAAACGCTATCTTTGGTCCATGTTTCAATCTCCCACTGCACCAAAATACTTGATCTCAATATGCACTCTTCCAAAAAACACACTGTGCCAAGCTTACAGGGAGAGTTATAACTAAAAATAAATTGAACTTATAAAGTAATTAATTTATGGAATTCACTGAAGTTTCTCAGATATTGCATCAAAATCAGATCTATGATTACTGTGCCTGCTTCAAGATAATTTCTATTTTCATGAATGTAACAATAAATGCAAAACCAAAGATGGGGTAGCTGTATAACGCAGTGCTTTCACTAGCTACCTTTAGCAACTCATGACAAACCCACTATAAGCCAGTTAAAGTACAAAACATCAAAACCCGGAACATTTCTAAAATTCAGAAACTAGGCAAGATCTTGTAGATGTCTGTGCTTATTAGTCATATTATGGTACAGCTTTTTTCTTTTTTTAAAGTGTTCACTTAAGAAAAGACACGCCTTTCACTTATACACACTTTTTTTTTAATTTTATGAAAACAAGTCTTCAGTGCTACATGGCATATCTTAAAGCTTTAATGTATACACTTTATACTACAAAACACTGACAGTAACAACTAAGTCCTAAACAAGAGCTGCCTAGAAATTAACCTCAACAACAAGAAAATGTGAGTCACTTCTTACTATATTCATACACCTTCAAGAGGAGCTCATATATTGCAAAGAAAAATACAGCAAAGAAAAAAATAGTAAAGGGAAAAAAAGTTGGTATCAAAAACTTGGTTTAGGTGCATAAGTATGAACCTGTACATCTTCTCCACTTCAAATTGATTTGGGTTTGTTTCTTTTCATCCCCCAAAAGAGACACAGGTTGCAGTTCATGGCAAATTATTATTAGATACAAAAATATCTGCACGATTCCTTAAAAATGCCCTGAGAGAGATCCTTAAGAATCCTTAAGGAACCCACAGTCATTTGTTTTGGTCTTCACAAAGTAACTTCTTTCAAGCTGTCAGAAGATTCCAAAGAACTGAAGAGATGCACTACTAAAGCGGGCTTAAGAAACTTCAAAGTAACCACTTGCCATTCTGCTGCAGCCTATCAGTGGGAAAATTCCAGTTTGTGTCACTGATTTAGTCTTGGAAGGAAAACAGAAAGCAAACAGCCAATATGGACAGAGAGTGACAAAATGAAAATAATGGGGTGTTACACTTGGAAAGCATCAACCTATTCTACTGCACCACCACTAAAAGATCAACAGTTGGAGAAATAGCGTTTTCTAAGAAATACAAATCTTTAGTACTTCCAGATCTCCAACAATTCTGTTTAACGAGTGCTACACCCTTCTGTCAATCTTAGCCTCTTTCCGTAATTAATTTCTTAGAATCCTACCAAAAAACCCATGCAGCGTGTCACAGTTGCAATCCCGGCGCACAACTATAAGGTGCCTGCATTAGATGTGCATTAAGTGCTGTTTCATTTGTTATATTAAAATTAGCAGAAAACACAGAACTTAATTGCACAGGGCAGGGCAGGACAGGACTATAACAAGCTGAATTTTTCAAGAAGCCTGGAAAACTATCAAAGGTCACTTAGAACAAGAGCTCTCTTGGTTTTTATGGGTAGCACTGGGTGTGCTTTTTCATAATAACCATACAGTATTTAAAGATCATGTAAAGATCATCTACAGTTTAGCAAGGCTGTGGGAAACAGACTTAACTCCAAAAAAGGACAGGAAAGACTAACTTGTACTTTTAATGTCTGGAGACAATGGAAATAAGGTAAATTTTAATTCATGAGGGTTTTTTTCAGTGTATACCAAGAAGCATGGCAAGATCCTTAATTTATTTCTTCTTACAGCTTAGTGTAAAGGTAAACAGACTATCCATTAGGTTCAAAATTGTATTTCACCAATTCCATTGGATATCCAAGACCTTATCATCACAATATTGGTTAAAGTATGGCAGCAGTAAATGTCATGTCTGTCAAGCTGTACTGTTCTGAGCCAATCCATGTTAGATTTACTCTGAGTAAATGTCAGTGCTATCGAGAGCTCCCAGGAAAAGCAGATTTTTCTTTACAGACAAGCATTTAACAATACATTGTCTGGCTAGTACAACAGCAGCAAGCTAATGACTAGGTCTTGCTTCCTGGAGTGATCTGAAAGATATTACACAACTGATTTTTCACCTCAAGGCAGTGTTCACACGGTTACACGGCTACCTCTCCACTACTCCAAGATGACATTTACCAAAAGGCTGCACATCCTGGCCTATGTGTGCATATCCAATATGCTCCTTGGAGGTGCACTTTGCCAGTTACCTGAAAGAGGAAAATTCCATACAGTAAGTCCAAGGTTCACGCAATCTGCCCTCTCATCCCACTGCAGAACCTATCTTGGGCAAACTCAGGAGCTGACTGCCTGTGCCAGACACGCAGCATTACTTGGAGCTGAAAAGAAAGCAGAGAGCTAAGTTGAAGCTGGGAACTGCCCTCCCAGCCATGCCACACAGGTCCCAGCTCTCCAAACATGATTCATAGGAAGTTACGTTCACCAATGTCACCTGCTCTGGTGGGGGGGGCAGACTCATGATCTCCAGAGGTCCCTTCCAAGCCCTGGGATTCTGTGCTTACTTGATCCAACGCAGCCAATGCATTCTCCTGTCGGTGCCCAGTGGCAATTCTCACATATTAGACACACAGAAAGCTGAGATAACCGGGTCTCTGTTACTTGTTTATCTTACCCGTAAGTGAATGTCCTTGGGTTTATCAGGTTCTGTAGTTTTTCAGGCCTGCCTCTAATCCTCATCCTTACAGATTCAGTCTAAATGCCCAGCCTCTCCACACAAGCTCGGCAGGACTCATTCTGCTGCATTTCAGTACTGTCCCAATGTGTCTGCATTTGACTGGAAACCCGCCTTGGTTACTGATCCCCACTGCTCTGGTCTGGGATATGTACTATGCAGCACTGACAAGTGGTGGAATCTGAACACATTGAACCCTTTCAAGTTACAGCAAGCTCCAGAACGCAGAAATTATTCACCACAGTCACAGACTGACTGCTTAATGTACTTCATGGAGGAACTATTCATTTCAGTTAATCAAAGTAAATACTGAACAGAGAAATCAAAACTACCACGTGCACAACTGCCTTTTAAAGCCTCATCCCAGATGCAGGTTTCATTCACTGATTTCAACACAAGTTAGCTTTAACCATGAGTGCATTTCAAAAAAAAAAAAAAAAACCCAACCAAAACTGTTTTCCATTTTATCCTTAGTTTCTTAGCTCCTTGAGGCAAACAGAAGATGGCCATAAAAAGACAGAGTAAGCAGCACAGGCAAAAAGCTGAACATTGGAACCTTAGGCCATACTATCATCGCGAATACTGCCAGACATCTCCCCAGCAGGTATTAACAAAGAATGTGCACAAAGGGAAAACACCCAGCGTTTATCTGCTTCTAGTTTGCTTCTAAATTACACTGATACCAAAGAAACCAAATAGCTCTTCTGTAGGGTTCGGATCTGGATGGGCCAGGTCGAGTGTGCAGACCTGCTCTACAAACAGTAAGATTCCCCTCTGCCCCTCGCCCCCCGGTCCTTTAAAAGAGCGTGAGACCTCTCAGTGCTACCACAGTAGGAACAAAACTGCAGGTAACTGACAGTATGAGAGCTGTCAGAGGTTGGGTTACAGTAAAAGTAAAGCTAATGCATTAACTCCATCCCTTCTTTTGAGAAAGAATCCACCTGCAGACTGCACTTGAGGATTGGCACATCAGTTTCCATTGCTTCCATTTCCCAGACGCTCAAAGGACTAAAAAAGGAATCTCTCTCTTAAAAGGTCTTTGTGACCGTGTTCTTTGAGGAAGAGAAGATCCAACATCCTGCGGTTTAGAGGAGTGTGTGCTTTGAGGAAAAGACAACCCACACCTCTGGGGTTTAGAGGAGTCGCAACAAAAAGCCCTCTTTCAGGTTATCAGAGCCTGTTCCCTCTAAGAGTTTGCCGGGAAGGCTTCTTGTTAGCACTGTCTGGCAGAGAGCAGTCAGGCAGAGAAGGAATTTCACTTAGAGCTCAAACAGCAGCTCTGCGCCTTGTCTGGAAATTTGAACAGGAGGTAAAAAGAGAAAACAAAGTTGGGCAGGCTTAAAATAGACACGATTCCCTGCCATTATGGGAAAATGTACCGTAAAACTGACATACTCAGCAAAGGAGCCTGCCATCTTATGAAACTTTACAATAGAAATCACTCTGGGCTCTAGAGCTGCTTCTTCCACCTTCGCTTCTTTGAAATAAACAAACGTAACAATTTTGTAATCAAAATGTTGCTAGGATCGTGGCATGAGCAAATCTGGAACGTACACTTTATGGCTGCTGTGATGCAGGATTTAACCACCCTCTTCTGCCAGCGAAGCACGTGCTGCCTGATGGAACCCCCCACTTTCTCCAACGCCACATGCACACCCACCCCCCACCTCAGCAGGGCCTTATCATACAAGCTGTTCTGGAGATAGTTCAGCAGACGGATAGGATTTCTGCTTTCTGCTGCTAAAGACCCCCTAAATCAAAGCTACACATTACTACAAAGCAGTTTTCCACCTAGACCTGACCTTTTGGTACCCCTTCTGAGCACCTGGTGTACTGCTGTATATAGATTAGAAATCCTCGTGTCGCTCTTTATGTGCCTCGGCCTGGACCACAGTGATTTGGAAAAGGTAACAGCATCTTTAAGCCAGACAGCTGTTTCCAGGTAGGTGTTCTATCGTATCTTGCTTCCTCTCTGAAGAGCATAGATTTTACCTCCACTGGTACAACCCCTACACAGAAGACAATTTCCTTTAGGAAAGGGAGCGGATGTTTTAAGCACATGGTGATGCAGAAATCACAAATCTTTCAGCAGCGTGGTGGAGATTATGGATGTCTACAAGCTTAATCAACACCAGATGGGAGAGATTTCTTAACACTAGAATATCTTTCCTTACTATACTCCAGGAGAATGGGTAAATCTGCAGCCACTGTTTCTGTACGCTCACAGGCCACCTGCTGTATACATCCACCTCCTCAAGAAATGAGCTTCAGCGGGTAAAACTTACTCTTAAGGTAAAATGCAATTAAAATATGTAAAGCTTACAGTATTTCCTTTTACATTTTATATATGACTTATCTAAAACAGGAACCCAGATAGCTCACCTACAAATGGCCTTACTGTTTTCTAGCCCTTAGAGCAAACCCTTCTAATCTTGCAAATTTCCCAGCTGCTTTCGTGAAGGTTGCTACCCAGGTTCTCTAAAAATTCCTCACACAGATTTCCTCACACATTCTTGCACATTCAAAGATACACATAGAAATTAAAAGGATTCCCTATTTCTATTTACAACTTTAAAAAGACATTTTAGATAATGTCTCTGCCGCTTGTCATAAAAAGCTCTAAGGGTGGACCTAAAGTAATTGTGTACAATCCCACTTTTAGCTCTTATCTCATGAGATATAGAGTGTCTTTTAGGGAGGAAAATATATTATAAATATTTGCACTTAAAGACAGTAAGGTAACAAGGAACAACAATGTTACAAGCCTGTGAAAGAACAAAATGCAGGAGCTCAGAAACCATGGGTAAAGAATAGGGGGTTTTTAGTTGTTTTTTTCGAGAGGAATTTACCTAAGAGGAGACATAGCTTCAGCTGCAGGGTGCTATACAAAAATCCAAAGGCCCTGAGTAACTGGCTAAGCTTAACGGGTCTGAAGAGAGTAAAGGGTTTATAATAATTTAAGCAAAGACACGGCTGTTAGATGTCTCAATGTAATTATTTAATATCTCAATTAACTCCCAGAAGGCTCTGAATTTATCTCATTTCTGCACGGAAGACAAGCAGCATCGCAAGTTATAAATACAGATGGGAAGCCTAGCAACCTGGTAGATAATATTAGGAACTAAAGGAAATAAATTCAGATGGGCTTTTTCCTCCAGTTACATGTTGCTGCCATGCACTTCTCAGACTAAGTTATTAAATTCAACTTCAAAATTAATTTTCTTTTATTTATTGTATTTATCAACACATGGCTCGGGCATCTTTTTCATGGATTAACACTGCTTTGCATTAGAAGCTGTTTCCTCCCTCTAAAACATAACATGCTTTAGTACTAGTGAAACAATTTCCCTCTAAACAAACATAATTTTTGTCCATGTTGTCACATCCTTCTTTGCTAATTATTTAAAGGGTTTTTTACATTGTTAAGTTGTCTTGAGTTACACGGTTTCCAAAAAAATTACACTGAACCCAATTTAAACTGACAGATTCTGTTTGAGTAATAGGAGATTTCCCCCAAAGAATTAATAGTGTCTGCTAGTTTAACTTTTGAAAATACTCAATACAAGTATGTATTTTAAAATATGTAGTTTTTTGCTTTGAGCAGAGCAGAATTTCAAGTTCTTTATTGTTTTTCTTTCTTGTAAGCTATGAACACTAAGGCATTTCTCAAAGAATTATTTATCAAAAGATAACAGTTACTAAGTGATATTTTTCTTTTTGTCAGTTTAAGTATAGCCAACCACAAAGTTCAAACGTTGTGAGTCAGGACACAAAAATAATTAGATTTACATTTAGAGCAATTAAATATCTTTTTAAAAACCAATCATTTCATTTGTTATCTGGCTTCTGAATGATAAATTTTCTTTTTTTCTACTATTATCTCTTATTATGTCTAAAGGATATCAAAGCTTCTGCTAAACTTTTCATCAAATTTGAAGTACTTTACTGTCATCAATACCAACTGTGCGCAGGTAATTAATAACAATCTTAGGTGATATAAAAAATATGTAACAAAAAATATGTAAAGGAAAGAACTTTAGTGGATGATATATAGGCATAAGCAACCAATAGTTGGGTAGTTACCTTGCTGTGGAAATTTTTAAACAAATTGCTTTCTAACATACAGTTTAGCATCTCATGGAAATGAGCAGGGCCAAAGTTAGTCCAGGGAATAGAAAGTTTGACAAGACGGGGGTGGAAGCGGCAGGAATCAGAGACAATTTTTGATTCAGATGACTGTAAGCATCTGGTAGTTTAGGAATCCTTCCTTAAGTATTCCTATTTCCCAGTAGATTATCTCTGCTAGTGATAAATCACAATCAGTGGAAGATAAAGCATTCTCCTGAGAACAGAAAAAAAAACCACCCAATAAAAATCCCCCACCATTCATCTGTAAAAAGGACAAGCGCACTGGCCTGACTCAGCCAGCTCTGGGCTCAGTAAGTCCACTTATCACTACTCACAGCTTGTTCAAGATCCAAATCTACGATCACACTGGCTGCTTTTATAGTATTTGGGCTTACTGATGCTCCACAAAGGTTCCACAGAAATAACTGCAACAGCTTGAAGAGTCCATTTTGCTTTTGTGCCTTGCTACTGTAGATTTGGAGCAATCGAGCATCAATCTGCATAATAACTGAAAAAAATCTGCTATAAATGCAGCGCTCACTCTTCAGTGAGACTGCAAGTGCCTAATTTACTTTCAGGGGAGAGGCAACTGGACAAACGTGCAAGACATCACATCATTCAAAAACCCCACATAACAGTCGCAGAAGTGGTTGTTATTTTCAAACCTTCTCGTGGATTTATGCTGCTGAACAGGAGATAGAGGCTCTTGGGACTGGATTACTTCAGCTCACTGGGAATGGAGGGTTATTTCTGACATGACTGCATGTATTCAGAAGCAAAAACCTGAACTGTAGAAATTTGTCTTTGTTCATAGTTAATTGAATGTCGTCTCGAAAACATTCAAGCTTTCTGACCCGCTTCCAGAAATTAAGACACTTCGGTCACTTCTGACTTCCAGTGTATTGATGTATCCAGTTCACTCCTATTTGTTCATGTGCTAAATTCCCTCTTCTCTTCTTTCTATATATTTTACAGCTCAATAATATCCTTATAATCGTTTTGCCAATAATGCCCATACAATATCAAGCTCCTTTGTCCTCCTCTAACTGCTGCTCCATGTAATATGCCTTCTAATCACTTAGTCATAAATATATGCCAGCCAAAACTAATCCTTTCTTTAATACAGCTAATACAAATTGTAAAGAGTATTCCAGATGAGGCAGCATAAATATTTCCCCTTCAGAATATTTTTTTTATCAGCATTACACTGACAGCCCACAGTGATCAGATCAAGTCAGCAGCCTTCTCATCCATTATTACCGACAGTCTTCGTTCCTTACATACATGACCTTTATTACCTATGTACATGTTATAGTATTGAATTTCCTTTTATTTCTCCTACCTGCAAGGTCATGAAGGCTTCTCTACTTGATAGTCCAACCATCTTCTGTCCCAACTACATATCCCAAATTTGTAATTTTGATTTGGACCCAGGTGAACACAACTTGGTCTGAGAAAGCTTCACATGAGATAGCCTCCTTCTACCTGTAACACATACTTGTTTTCAAATAGTAACACAACCTGCTAATAAAATAAACTATATCTGTATTTTGTCACTTTGCAAGTCTTGAAGGATTTGTTTACATGATTTCTTTTTCTTTTAAATCACAATAGACATGAAAACATCAGCTGTTGGTTATTGTTCACTGCTATTTCTTCTTTCATTTCCCTACCTCTTTCAAATGCCCAATAAACCAATAGGTTTTAATTAGGTTTTAATTACTTGCCATTTATTAAAATTTGTATCAATTCCATTCATTGAAGTAAAAAAAGGCAATTCAGTCAAAATGATTCTTAAAATACAGGCTCTGTAAACATTGTCCAAGTATATTGGTCAGGTAACACATTCTGAGCCCTATTAAGCATCACAATGCTCACCAAATTAGTTCAGGAGTGAAAATTGCTGAGATTAGAATTATTTGGGGATCTTAAAAAGAAAAGCTTTGTTTGGTTTCTGTGTATATTAAACAAAAATACTTGAGAATGAATGTTTTGATAAAGCACATTAAGAAATGTTTGCTTTTCAGAACTTTTAGTCTTAATTTTCTTTTGTCTTCCTTTACAAACTACTGCAAGGTATTTAAGATATAGAAGGGCTTCTACAGGTAGGTCAGCCAGACAAGGAAGGTCAAAGAAAGCACACCCTCCCTTATGAGCAAGGCTGTCAAACTGGTAACAATGGATGAGGAGAAGGCTGAGGGAGTCAACAGCTTTTTTGTCTCAGTCTTCACTAGCAATCTGTCTTCCCCTCACCTCTCCACTGAATGGACTGCAGACCATTCCCTCCCACTGTAAGAGAAGATCAGACTTGTGACCACCTGAGGAACCTGAACCCTGTATACATAAGTCTATGGGACCTGATGAGGTAGATCCCAGAGTCCTAAGGGAACTGGCTGATGCAGTTGCCAAGCCATTCTCCATGATATTTGAAAAGTCACAGCAGTCAGGTGAAGTCCCTGGTGNCAAGTGCCTAATTTACTTTCAGGGGAGAGGCAACTGGACAAACGTGCAAGACATCACATCATTCAAAAACCCCACATAACAGTCGCAGAAGTGGTTGTTATTTTCAAACCTTCTCGTGGATTTATGCTGCTGAACAGGAGATAGAGGCTCTTGGGACTGGATTACTTCAGCTCACTGGGAATGGAGGGTTATTTCTGACATGACTGCATGTATTCAGAAGCAAAAACCTGAACTGTAGAAATTTGTCTTTGTTCATAGTTAATTGAATGTCGTCTCGAAAACATTCAAGCTTTCTGACCCGCTTCCAGAAATTAAGACACTTCGGTCACTTCTGACTTCCAGTGTATTGATGTATCCAGTTCACTCCTATTTGTTCATGTGCTAAATTCCCTCTTCTCTTCTTTCTATATATTTTACAGCTCAATAATATCCTTATAATCGTTTTGCCAATAATGCCCATACAATATCAAGCTCCTTTGTCCTCCTCTAACTGCTGCTCCATGTAATATGCCTTCTAATCACTTAGTCATAAATATATGCCAGCCAAAACTAATCCTTTCTTTAATACAGCTAATACAAATTGTAAAGAGTATTCCAGATGAGGCAGCATAAATATTTCCCCTTCAGAATATTTTTTTTATCAGCATTACACTGACAGCCCACAGTGATCAGATCAAGTCAGCAGCCTTCTCATCCATTATTACCGACAGTCTTCGTTCCTTACATACATGACCTTTATTACCTATGTACATGTTATAGTATTGAATTTCCTTTTATTTCTCCTACCTGCAAGGTCATGAAGGCTTCTCTACTTGATAGTCCAACCATCTTCTGTCCCAACTACATATCCCAAATTTGTAATTTTGATTTGGACCCAGGTGAACACAACTTGGTCTGAGAAAGCTTCACATGAGATAGCCTCCTTCTACCTGTAACACATACTTGTTTTCAAATAGTAACACAACCTGCTAATAAAATAAACTATATCTGTATTTTGTCACTTTGCAAGTCTTGAAGGATTTGTTTACATGATTTCTTTTTCTTTTAAATCACAATAGACATGAAAACATCAGCTGTTGGTTATTGTTCACTGCTATTTCTTCTTTCATTTCCCTACCTCTTTCAAATGCCCAATAAACCAATAGGTTTTAATTAGGTTTTAATTACTTGCCATTTATTAAAATTTGTATCAATTCCATTCATTGAAGTAAAAAAAGGCAATTCAGTCAAAATGATTCTTAAAATACAGGCTCTGTAAACATTGTCCAAGTATATTGGTCAGGTAACACATTCTGAGCCCTATTAAGCATCACAATGCTCACCAAATTAGTTCAGGAGTGAAAATTGCTGAGATTAGAATTATTTGGGGATCTTAAAAAGAAAAGCTTTGTTTGGTTTCTGTGTATATTAAACAAAAATACTTGAGAATGAATGTTTTGATAAAGCACATTAAGAAATGTTTGCTTTTCAGAACTTTTAGTCTTAATTTTCTTTTGTCTTCCTTTACAAACTACTGCAAGGTATTTAAGATATAGAAGGGCTTCTACAGGTAGGTCAGCCAGACAAGGAAGGTCAAAGAAAGCACACCCTCCCTTATGAGCAAGGCTGTCAAACTGGTAACAATGGATGAGGAGAAGGCTGAGGGAGTCAACAGCTTTTTTGTCTCAGTCTTCACTAGCAATCTGTCTTCCCCTCACCTCTCCACTGAATGGACTGCAGACCATTCCCTCCCACTGTAAGAGAAGATCAGACTTGTGACCACCTGAGGAACCTGAACCCTGTATACATAAGTCTATGGGACCTGATGAGGTAGATCCCAGAGTCCTAAGGGAACTGGCTGATGCAGTTGCCAAGCCATTCTCCATGATATTTGAAAAGTCACAGCAGTCAGGTGAAGTCCCTGGTGACTGGAAAAAGGGAAACATTACACCCATTTATAAAAAGGGTAGAAAGGGTAGAAGCTATGCTAAGACATGTGGAGGACAGGGTGGTGATTCAAGAGAGTCAGTATAGCTTCACCAAGGGCAAGTCCTGCCTTATCAACCTTCTATGCCTTCTATGATGGAGCCACTACATCAGTAGACAAGGGTAGAGGTACAAATGTCCTCGACCTGGACCTCTGTAATGCCATTGACACAGGCCCCCACAACATCCTTCTCTCTAAATTGGAGACATATGGATTTGATGGGTGGACAGTTCGGTGGATGAGGAATTTGTTTCATTAGTCACATCTAGAGGGTAGTGACGAACGGCTCAGTGCCCACATGGAGATTGGTGACAAATGTATCCCTCAGGGGTCCGTACTGGGACTGGCATTGTTCAATATCTTCATCAATGACATGGACNCTGGAAAAAGGGAAACATTACACCCATTTATAAAAAGGGTAGAAAGGGTAGAAGCTATGCTAAGACATGTGGAGGACAGGGTGGTGATTCAAGAGAGTCAGTATAGCTTCACCAAGGGCAAGTCCTGCCTTATCAACCTTCTATGCCTTCTATGATGGAGCCACTACATCAGTAGACAAGGGTAGAGGTACAAATGTCCTCGACCTGGACCTCTGTAATGCCATTGACACAGGCCCCCACAACATCCTTCTCTCTAAATTGGAGACATATGGATTTGATGGGTGGACAGTTCGGTGGATGAGGAATTTGTTTCATTAGTCACATCTAGAGGGTAGTGACGAACGGCTCAGTGCCCACATGGAGATTGGTGACAAATGTATCCCTCAGGGGTCCGTACTGGGACTGGCATTGTTCAATATCTTCATCAACGACATGGACAGTGGGATCAAGCACACCCTCAGCAAGTTTGCAGAGGACACCAAGATGAGTGATGCAGTTGACAAGCCCATGGGACAGGATGCCATCCAGACAAATGCAGGGTCCTGAACCTGGGTCAGGGCAATCCCTGCTATCTGTACAGGCTGTGGGATGAAGGGATTGAGAGCAGCCCTGCCAAGAAGGACTTGTGTCTTGGTTTAACCCCAGCTGGCAGCTAGGACCACACAGCTGCTCGCCAGCAATGTGAACTCACAGCCCAGGTAGCCAACTGTATCCTGGGCCACATCAAAAGCAGCGTGGCCAGCAGGTTGAGGGAAGTGATTCTCTCCCTCTACTCTGCTCTGGTGAGACCCCACCTGGAATACTGCATCCAGTTCTTAATTAGAAATTCTACAGAAACTGAGCTCAGGCAGGACTGCTTTGCCCAAAGAATACTGGAAAAATGGTCAGCCCAGGAATTTTAGAAAGGTAAAAATCAGTTTTATTTTTAGGGGCAATCAGAGGATTTCTTAAAAAATAAGCTACTGCAAAAAAATGGAAGCGGCTATTTTAACATGCAAGGTTTTAAAAATAGTGCTAATAAAAGAAAGACAGTGCAAAATTACCTTCCTTTTCAGTTCTCGTAAGGAAACATCTTCACATAGAATCGAAACATGACATTGCCTTTGTTCAAAGGAATAAATATAAAAGCATGTATTTGTGTAGACCTTTTAGCAATTATAATCACTAAATTTGTTAAGATCACATGCGGTATTTTGTGGTTTTAAGACAATTTTCTTCAGTATGTAATTCTAACACAATATATAAACTTGACAAGTCAGTTGATATTCCACTGTATTGTATAACTGAACATGTATATACAGGAAGAGACAGAAACATGGAATGAGGCATTTGCCTGTACTAAGTAAAAAACATTCTAATAACACAGTGTCAAAATGGGGCAAAGTAAACATTTTCTACAGAAATCAAAAGACAATTAGACATTTTCTTTGTGAATAGAGGAAGGAAAATTTTAAAAGTAGATGATCTACCAGGCAAAACAACAAACCTAACAGATCCTGTTAATAGCCTTTCACAAGCCCTTCCACCAACAGACCAATGTATTAGAATGAACACTACTCTGAATAGCGACGATAGCTATAAAAAGATCCTCTCTTTTTCAATCTTTGAGAACAGATAGTAAGCTAGAAGAAAATATTTACTGAAGTATGTAAAGCCACTGATCATGTGAAGGTGCTACTTACAACGGAAATTATACAACAGCTATGTCTACAGCTGTTTATATACACACATGTGCGTACATATATATAGACAAACATATACACCCTCCACAATTGTAAATCCTGCCGTATCAGAGCAGATGAGAAGTGTATTTTGGTAGCACTGCAAGTTGTAAAATACCTACATCAACATCAGAGGTACCTTTAGCAACAGGTTTCCAACTCCCATCTTCTGCGCAGTACTTAAAAATATCCAACACGAAAACTGTTAAAAAACCCAAGATTCACTTGCATCATTCTAGAGAACCATGCGGTGATGCAATTATCCAAACATGCAAATTTGCGTAGCACTCTCCTCCATACGCAGCTAGCTAGTTAATAACAAAATAATCTTTAGAAGTCTAGAAATGGATGTGGTAGAAAGGAATAAGACCCCATTCACAGAACATTTTTGCTACTTCCTTAGTGCACTTTTTCAGGATGATTTGT
The DNA here is from genome assembly GCA_013398295.1 of Chionis minor. Classification (NCBI taxonomy): domain Eukaryota; kingdom Metazoa; phylum Chordata; class Aves; order Charadriiformes; family Chionidae; genus Chionis; species Chionis minor. The sequence goes on along the minus strand of VZSF01010865.1, from coordinate 1,227,689 downwards.
GCTACCCTTTACAGTCCCTATTTTTCACAACTGCCTCTCTTGGATAGGTTTGCCTCAAATAAATTGGTATGAACCAGAATTCCCAGGGCCTTGTACATGAAGAATTCTTTACGCCAAGATGTTTCAAAGAAAACACTTCCAACTCAACAAAATCCACACTTCCCCCCAAAAAAATACTGTTTTGCTGAAAAATATCTGAAGATCCCTAGAAACAATATTTTTTCTGATGTAAAGGCTACCTAGTCCGATAATCTTTGTTGCTCTTTATCTTTACTATCATTTTTGTTACTGAACATACACCGTACCTTAAAAAAATTTACATAAAGAAAACAGCCAGTGCTAGTGAGGCAAAGAGACAACTTCAAGGCATAATGGCAGACAAACTACCTGACAGCTAATTTCATATACATATATAATAACAGAGTTGCTGACATCTTGACTAACAATATAGGTCATATACAATAGATCTATTGGTTTATCAATAAGTCATGGATCTTATCCTGCTTATTTTCAAGCTAATTCAGAGGTATCAGGGAGTCGGGCGTTTACATTCAGTAAATGCCCTTCTTTTGTAATCTTAAATGTTTTTAGAGAGACTATTACATCACGTTGCCACAAGGTGATACTCCCTCCTCTGAAATTGTCAGTTGCAACAATTAAATATAAAGTGCTAATTACCTGGTTTAGCTCAAATTACCTTTTTCAGTATAGGCTTTAATTCAGACTCCAATGACTCTTGGCCCGAAGACTCAAAACTACAGCCAGCCTTACTGGTTTTTCTTCCCCTCAAGTTTCATCTTTGCTCATGTAACAGTCAGAAAATCCGTAGCATTCCTGAACTCTCAGGAATTCTTTTCTTCTTGTGACCATCAACTCTTCTACTGAGAGTAAAGATACTCGCCTGTATCTTGCATTACCTGTAAAGGTTTGCATACTATAGAGTCACCCTTTAACGCCAAAACACCATTTCCTGTGAGAGACAGGAGAAGTGAAGCTCTGGACAAGTCTGCTCCCCAGATACAGACCATCAGTTCTAGTTCTATGCCACGGCCAGACTGTGTCTTCCTGGGACTTCCTGGGTCTCTGGCATCTTCCAAACTTACACATTTGTCTCTACTGGGCTTTTGCTAAGGACACACAGTTTTCAGAGACTATTTTTAAAATCACAATCTATTACTGCAATGAGATTAACTGCTTAGTTTACCCAGAATCATTCTTTCTTTGGCTCTGTTATCTAATGAATATTTTATACTAACTCATACCTCATAGCACAAGAGAAAGGGATGAGTGTTTAATTACAGTATCTATTGTTACTTAAATGTTCAAGTATAACACATTAAACAAAATTTTCAACCTATTCAGACTGGAAATTAAAGAAAGCATGGTAAGCCATTATTTTTAGAGTTGTTTGTGGATATATTGTGACTTCGGGCACTGCAGACTTCTTTCCCTGAAAAGGTCATACCATTCTTCAGAAAAAAAAAGAACAAAAGCCCTGAGATTCCTTTTATTTCTTTGTATATCACTATTCTAAAGCAGGTCTGAAGTGAGAAACTAGCCAAGGTTTCAGAACTCCAATGGAGACATCTTCCAGTTAATCTGACCTCTTTTCCAACAGTAATAACTCAAAAAAATTTAAGAGTTCAGACATGCCCTTGATTTGTTTTAAAGGGCACATTCTGCTTTTGAAAACAACATCAGTTCAGATAACTCCTAAAGCTTTCTGCAATAACAGCATTCAAGAAAAAAGATCAGGAATTTTGTATCTATAGTATTAACTCTTAAGCTTCCCTGGCTGTTTTAAGAATCTTATTTTAATTACACTGGACATGCAAAAATCAAGGTTCGCTAACTGATGGAATCTGAAGTCTGCTACACTTTAACATTGGTCAGAAAGAGAACATACTTTTAACTGCGAAACCAAGGAGACTCTCAGAGATTTTTAGCCAGTTAAATCTGTCTCGAGAAGGTAGAAACACAAAGTAAAGATGACCCCACCTCTCCTTCAAATCTAGTTTTTACAGTCTTGCATGCTCTTACCATAAGTGACTTTTCAGAGGGATTTGTAATCTTCAGTAAGTAGGATGCAGGGGCAGAATTTTTGCATTACTTATTTCGACAATTTTCTAACCACACCCACGCAGAACAAGGGATTCTTCCTACTACATGCTTGCTGAAACTACAGATTATAAAATGATTCACTATATTCCTTCAGTGCCTTCCACTGAACAACTTACCATAGCTACAAGCTGCTCTATTAGCAGCTTTTAGAGTAAATATGTGAGCCTTGATTAAAACTCATCTTGGTGTTTTACGATGGAAGAGAAGTCTCCCTTGTGTAGACACTATCACGAAAACAATGAAATTCATAATGGGGAAGACTAAGTACTCCTCTCCACAAACTGTTAATTCTGACTGGAGTCAGGAGTACCATCATTAAGGACAGACAGAAACTGAAAAGGAACAGCAACTCAGTTAACTAACATGCTGGCACCAAAGAGCCTACTCCACAGCAGGATTACAGAACCTCAGAGGTTCCGGAGATCACGGAGTCCAAGCTCTCCCTGGTCAAAGCTGAGTCAACTAGAGCAGCTTGTTAAGGATACTGTCTACTTGGGGTTTGAGTATCTGTGAAGACAGACTCCACAACCTCTCTGGGCAACCTCTTCTGGTATTTGACCACTCTCACTGTGAAAAAGCTTATATTTAAACGGAATTTCTTGTGTTTCAAATTGTGTCTGTTGTGTCTTGTCCATTCACTAGGCACCATGGGAAGAAGAGTTCAGCTACATCTTCTTTATTCACTTCCATCACGTATTTATCAAAGCACATATTTTATACACATATATAAATTTTAACAGTCTCCTTCCACCCACCCTGAGGCTCCTTGTATCCAGGCCAAGCAATGCAAACTCTGTCCCCCCCACCTCTCCTCTTACGTCAGATTCTCCAAGCCTTTGATCAACTTTCCGGTCCTCTGCTGGACTCATCCCAGTGTCTGTTTTGTACTGGGGAGCAAAGTGGACAAAACACTCCATATCTGTCTCAATAGGGCTACACAGAGGGCAAAGAACCTCACCCTTTGGGCTATGCTGTTCCTAATTCACAGGATGCTGTTCAACTCCACCATACGGGTGCATTGGTGGGTCATGCTGAGCTTCACATCCACCAAAGCCCTGGGTCCTTTTCTGCAGTCACCTTCCATCTGGTCAGCCTGAGTCCGCGCTCATGCAGGGGTTAGTCCTCCACAGGCACAAGACTTCTCACTTCTCTGTTAAAACTTCAAGAAGTTCCTGTCAGCCAACACCCAGTCTGTCCAGGCATCCATCTGATCTATCAACCACTCTTCCCAGCTTCCTGTCACCTGTGAATTTGCAGGGGGTGCTGCTGTACCCTCCATCCAAGCAACTAATGAAAGTTGATACGGGGATATGTCACTAGTGACTGGCTTCCAGATGGACCTCATTCTGCCGATGACAACACTGTGTGCCTGACAGCTCAGCCTACTTTCAGTCTCTCTCACTGTTCACTTCTCTATTGCTTACTTCATCAATCTGTCCCTAAGGAAGTTATGGGAGTGAAAGTAGTGCTGAAAGTATTGCTAAAGCCAAGGCCAAAACCATCCACTGCTCTCTCCTCATCCTCTGAGCTAGTCATTTGACTGTAGAAGGTTGCTAGGTCGATCAAGTAAGGTGCCTGCTGTTCTTCACTTCTGTATCAGGGTATTCTGAGTCCTGCCTTCAAATGCCAAATGTGGGAACCAGGTGTAACGTGAAACATTCACAACTCCTCTGGAGTCAGCTGGAAGAGTCCAAAAACTGAACCCAGCAATAACCACGACAACAGACTTCAGAATTCTGTGCTGAGTAAATTTCTGTCTTCATATGCACGACCCCTACACATTGCACTCCAGCACGTCTCCCATCTGAAAGGATGCGTGCTTCCGTCACAGATACAAAACTTTTTCTTAGTATCAGGAGGCAGCTAGACAAGTACTTTATTTACACAGCTGTGTGTCAGTGGGTCATAGTTCACAATAATCAAAGTACTCTATAAAATACTCATTCAGATGACAGAGACGTATCTTCTGAAAAGAAATACACTTTTAACTTAAAGAGATGGCAACCTGTGATACAGTTATGAAAAAGAGCTACATAGCTACCTGATTGCTGTCTTAATAATACACCAGAAAAGGAAAAAAACATTTCAGTGCTACGTGTTCTCAAATAAAAGTGTGTAAAGCAACATTCACAAGCACAATGACCCAAGTACAGAACAGTCAGAAGTTAGCTTATAGTCGAGAGATTAACGTGGCGCAAACATGATGATAACTGAAGTGCTTATGCCTGAACCCAGGGTGAGAACACCAGAAGAAAAAAGAAACACACTTATCCTAAACCAAACACATAAAAAATAAATTAAAAATTTAAAGGTAAAATAAGTAGAAGAAGATGTAACCTCTGCTATTTCTTTTGGAAGACCGCTTACCAACTGTTTACTGTTTCCAACAGCCAAAATCACCAGCCCACATGTATTTTGGTTTTTTCCTTTCTACGTCCTTTGTTTTTCTGCATAAAGTACATGCCGCTGTGCGCTCTGCTACAATTTTCAACAGTTTTTCTATTTTACTACTGGCACACATGCAGTCTACTGTAGACCTTGCTGTTAATGTTTCATCTAAACAAATCTGTCGATTATTTCATTGGCATCCAAGTACTGAATAAAAAAATGCTATTTATTTGACATTAGGCCATAAAAAGTATAAAAAAAACCCCAAGGAGCACTATACATTTGAATTTTCCACAAATGCAAATACAGTGCAAACATCAACTCAGTCATTTTAATGTAAATATTCTTAAATAAAGAGAGACATGATCTTATCTTTTATCTTTGGGTAAGAATAACTATGCAGTAAGATACAGGTAGGCCTTTAAGCAGAAGTAGTGATAATACACTCATACGTAATCTGTAAGTTCACATTCTAAGCTCTGGTGTCTTTTTACGTCTGCCCAATTCAACACCAGATTTTCCAGACACTAAAAACAATCTTCCCCCTTTCATTCTTGATGTAATTGTAATCATTTAAGTGGGGTCTAACTGCCTATGTGAACAATATCTGCACCGATACAATAAGGCTAACAGCTCTGCAGTATAATAAAGCTCCAATTTTTTCATCTGCAAAAGCAATATGCTCAAAAGTGCGCGATTCTAGTAACAAGTCTGAAAATGACATCTCTAAAAATGGCCTAGTCTTAGCAAAATGCGCTTCCCAGGGTAGAAGACTTCTCTGTTCTACTACAGACGTTCTGGTCAAATGAAAAAAAACCATCCATCTGCCCCTTCATTCATCTGAGATACTTTCATGTCTTTGCTTTTGGCTGGCAAGCCAGGAAACTCTACTCCCATGTTCCAAATGGGTGTTGTAACTACCTGTTTGTGTCCAGCTTCTTAATCTTTCTTGACCTAGACCTCCCATATAATAAAAACAACTCGCTGGAGGAAAATCTAATTCAGACACATACAGTTGTTTCAGGAGAAGTAAACGTTACAGACCATATATAAAGTTGGACAGAAATACCATTTACCTCTTTTGCCATGAAAAGAGGAAGAAATACCAAGCAAGCTATACAATTCTGTACATGGTAGAAAAACATCTTTCCTGATCCATCTTTATTGTTCTCTATATCGATGTTATTAATGTGACCATAATCTGGCCTAACTCCCTTTCAAATTTAGCCACAGAAATTTTTAATTCCTAATGTGCCTAATGTATTGGATATTAAACTACACACATTAGCTGCTAGGTCTCACTAGGTTGTGCAAAATTATTTTAGCTACTTATCAAGGTGATACCTGCTGCAATCTCATTTTTACCAAAGCACTGTAGAAAGCAAAATGTCTCACGCAAAATTCATGGAAGAACCTTGTCATTGCCCCTAATCAAAAGGGAGAAAATAAATAAATGCTGCCATAGAAATCCATCTCTTTCCTCCTATGTACATAAATAAGGAACTTCTGTTCCAAGATGAATCTGCAGAAATCAAGCTTATCACTCTCTTACTGACATAAAATACTTAAATGACAAATCTACATACATAAACCTTTGCCTGCCCTCTTTACATAATTGCATTTACACCACTTAAACACTACTAAACTCCATTTCTTGCAGACAAAAAACTGTTGCCATACAGGCTGTCAGCTTTTATATCTTCAGTGTTCTTAGTTTTATTCCCTTAATCGCTAGGTTGATCTTCTGAAATAGTAGTATGAATTTATGCTCTAAACCAGCCGCTAAGTGTGTTCATTTAAGAAGTCCCATATGGGTAAAAAGAAACATGCTATGGGCGTCGATAGTTACTCACATAGCGTAACCCAGCTGCAAAACACACCCCAAACCAGTACAAGGATTTGTGAATAAATCAAACACACACAATTTGGCCCAAGGATCAGTGCCACATCACATGACAAGAGACAGGCTTAATTAATTGCCTGAACTCAAACAGAAATTCATGGTATTTTAGCTTTGTAGTGCAAAGACAAGTTCAAAATATTTCAAGACGGATGTCTTGAAAGGACAAAAAAAAAGTATTCAAAAGAAATTACAGTCCTCTGCAAGCTCTCACCCATCACAGGGATGGCATCGCACATTGCATATTAATTGTTTAGTGAAATGCTCTTTGTCTGAATAAGGCTGGAATCTGAAACATTCTTATCCACCAATACATTAGTGAATGCTAATAAGTAAGGACTAATACATATTTGGCAGTGAATAATTCATATTTGGATTGAATTGGTATCCACTGTTGCTATTATTTCAAAATCCATCAACATTGTCAAATACTGGAAATTGTAGTAACACCAGAAAAGCATACCAATCCAAAGCAATAATTAAACCTTAAGGTGACTCCCAATCTGCTTTAGACAGCTTCTTATGCATTTCTGACTTCATTTTCTCTTAGTCTGGAGCATTTCTAAATGTGCCCTGCTGGAAATCATTTATCAGTTTAATGAACACATTCAAGGAAGGCTAACCATAGGGGTGGAGGAGGGATGATATGATTCCTTTGTTACTCACACAGTAGAACTCCCCATCTTTCAGTAAATCTGACAGACTCCAAACATTAAATTAACTGAAAGGAAAAACTCATTTTGAACTGTGCTTTCCCATACATATCAAACAGCCTGTGAAATGCCTTAGATTTTATGTCCAAATCCATTAAACACACTGAAAAAAAAGTATAGAAAATTCATGGTTGAATATGTGCTCACAGAAACCTTCCATACTTTGTTAACTTCATAGCTGAATTGATCCATGGGGTGCAAAGCAAAGCGCTGAGCATACTAAATAGCACGGCATGGCATAAATGGAAAAGCAAACCAAGTGAAATATGAATATTCAAAAGAACCTAACTATGTAAACTGATTTCCTATCTAGCTCTTGGTGTTCAAGCAAGCACATGCATGTAGGCCAAGCAGCAAAGACCCCTCATGGGAAGCCAACAGATACTTAAAGATGTTTCCTAGCAATGAAGAAATGTGATAATTTACTTGATGAAGCTGTGTTTTGTAAGGGGTTGTGTAAATGTGTGTCATGGGCAGGAACACAGACAGTGTATCATTAAGTATTCAAATACTGCAGTTCTGTAAGATGTAACAGCCTTCAGACTGAAACACGGAGAAGCTTAATTTGCGCTCTCTTGATAAAGCACTGTACATAGCTATGTAAAAGTCAGTAGGAAGAGGTTAATGGCAGTGAACTAGAATAAAACTAAATGTCACTACATCTTACTTTTCTGTAAAACCTTCTAAGTAGATAAGACATGTTCAGGAAGCTGTAAAATGTGCCCTTTGCTTACAAGAAAAAGGTCAGTTCTGTGCTAACAAATTGTAATAGGTTAGTCATAAATGATCATATCAGCAGCTGAAATATGGTACCTTACACATAATTTAAATATTGCTACAACTACTTGAATCACAGAGAAGCCCACTTTGCACAGTGCAAACTCCTGCATGTGATGATAAATGAAAATATGAACTTGATACTACGAAAGAGGAAAAATTACAAATTTCACAGCAATGAAACATGCCTAAATAACCAATTGTACAGTTGCCTTTGGCATTAAAGACCAGTACAAGAAATGCTCAAACCTATTTCGTGCAGTGATTCTCTGCTGCTTTAGGAGAGCAGCTTCACAGAACAATCAGTTCTGGTTTTCAAAGTAGTGAGCCAGCAGAGGTTCTGCAGCTCCTTGCACCCAACTCCCAGGGAGAGCTGAAGTTCACCCCGGGCAATTCCTAGCATGCGGTTTTATACAGAAACACAGAACATACAGCAGCAGTCTATTACCTTCCACTTCTCTCTCAAGAAATAAGAATGAGCAACATAGACCCAATATTGGGTAGCAAAAATCCAGTACCACACACACAGTATTGGGATAGTTCTGTTACAATAAAAGAGTTCTTGGCATAAGGCCTGACGAGGCTTTTGCTACGCACCTATTATTTTTGTGACCTAAAGTGTTATTATTCAAAAAAGTTTTTACCAGTTGCACGGTTAGCTCAGTATTTCTTCCCGTTCTTGTGTCAACAGTTCTGTTAGATCCCTAGTAACAGACGTCCCATTCTAAGAGGGTACAAGCCACGGGCTGAAGCCAGGCTTTGCTAAGAAAACTAGGTCTTGAGCCCCCACCTGCGCAGAAACGCCAAAGCTAACATTTGGTTCAGAATATCCTTTGGGATATTTCATAACGATTTCTTACACTGGTACAGCACATAAGACACTCAACAGTAAAAGGCTAATTATTGATAACATTTTAATTCACAATTATGAGCAAGCCTGTTCAATAAGGTTGGTGGGTTTTTTCATTGAACACTATATTGAGTTGTGTATTTCAAAGCTGACAGAGCACTTTAAAGATCAAACGCGTACATAGATTACTAACATTGCTGAGGCAAGAACATATGTATTCAGCTTTAAAACACTCATTGTCAGTACAGTCAAATTTACTGATGCTAATACTTTCCAAAATTCAGGAAAAGGATATAACCAGTGAGCAGAAGTGTTATTACTATCAAAACAGGTCCCCTCTCCACCCCAACTAAAATGTTTTACTCTGAAATACCTTTTTGAAATGGCATTTCTAGTGTAGCTATTACCATGCTAAGTCTTGCTAGGGTACCTGCTCAGCCTGCATGGGGGTCTGTGCTAAGACCTGTCACTCCCAGGTGTAACAAGCCCTTTACCTACCAATGGCTTAGGAGAGGCGCTACAAAAGGACTAAGGTAGTTATGCTTCTTACGTCCTTTTTGAAAACCAAACTTCTATAGCCTTTAAGACAAAGCCCACTTGGATTTCACAGAAAATATTGGTTTTATCTTTACATTTACATAATAAGGGGATAAAGGAGGATCATTTGTATTGTTCATTTGACTAATACTGAATGCTATATATCACAGGTCACAGAAAATACAGTTCTTACAAAAAGGCATAAATTGGGTTCAACTAAGAAAACAGATTAACACAGTTGCCATTTTTATTATTAAAATGGTTATTAAAGGAGAGACTAAAGACAGAAACAATACTCAGGAAATTACTGCTGATATTTCAGGTCACTTTTTAGTTTTTATCTTTAGTTATATAACAGCGAAGGACTGAGTTGCAGTGAGGCCGGTGAAACGCTCAATTTCTCTTTAGCTGAACCAGGCTCTGAATGACTCAGATTTTACTTACTTGCTCAAAATATCTTAGTGCTAAGCCTTCTTTTACTTCTTAAGGCTCTATTTCTTTAGTCTCTTCTTTATTTAAGAAGTTAGTTTTCACACAGTCACATCTCATAAAACCAGCAGTAGTTCTAATATTTATAGTATTAATGATACTGTCTCACTCAAATTTGTAATTTTTAAAGATATGGTCACTATTCAGCCTGTAATTTTGTAGTTAACTGAGTTCCCTGATCCCCTCCTTTTGAAAGCCATCTTTCACTTCAAATGAACGTGTGGTTAAATGTGTCTGCAGTGTTTGCTCCATAGGAAACATAAGGCTGCAAGGACTCCATTGGTACTTCACGTTAGAATTTGTCCCACAATTATTTCGTGTTTGTTTGCGTAACAAGCTGGCTTCTTCAGAGAGCCAACCAATCTGCCTCAGTTTTCAGTATTGTCATTTGATGAATAAAACCTATATTCTGGTATAGAGCACTAAGTTGTGCAGGTTGCCTACAACTTGAAGGCAAGAGAGAATATCCATCTCATCTATTTCTGAACGCTTCACAGAGCAGTTGGGACTGGCAATGGAATAGAGGCTATCTCAAGGTGGTTAGCTTTGTATGGAACGCTGCCATTTCTTTTTTACTTTAATCTTTTAATCCTACTAATCCCTATTATATACTTTTTTTTTTTCTGTGGGTAAACTGATGCTTCAGCCCCTGCCAAGAGACATTCTCTGCTGGTTCTTGCTTATTGTTTACTCTGTACTTTTGAATAGAGCGTTAGAGCAATGTTTGCAATAAGATTCAGTGGGTTTTGATGGACCTTGAACTAATCTAAGATGGAAATTTAAAAGGCATTTTCAACCTAGTAATAAAGTCTAGAACAACTTCTTTGTGATAGTGATGACTGTGATGGAATTTGAAAATTTATTGAAAGGATTACATGACAGAATTGTCCATGATAATAGCAATGAAATGGTAAGGATTTCCATTAAGCACCAATATTCCTACATAATCCTAAAAAATGAGTGCCTTAAAATCAAATATCTATGACTTTATTAACTTGCTTTGCAAAACAGTGTTTTCCAAATAGTTCTAGATGGAGATTGTGACATGAATTGAAGATGGCTTATTGTTTTTCAGTTAAAGTTTGCATACATAAGTTTTATCCTCTGAGGTGGCTGAAATCCCAGCATCCAATATTTCTTCACAATGAGATCAAATGAAGTGTCTCTTGTTCATCCTCAACACATACAAACACAAATGAATTCACTAGATATAATGCCAAATGGCTGTGAAGCTTACAAAGCTATGTTTATCAAGACTTCCTAATGGATTTTCTTGCCATAAGACACTTCGTCATCTTTATAAATTTATTTTCTGTAGACAAAATTTAATTTGTTGGAGACAAGATTAAAAGGTCGTAAACAAAACATTGTCATTCAGTTTGCCCTTTAAAGTCATTTCAAAAAATGATATATGATCTGCTTAATTATGTTAGAATTTGGTGTGACTGTATAACTTTTCCAAGATATGCCTGTTTAACGTAGTAAGCATCGCTGATCAGCTTAAAACATGCATCACTGTCACAGCGATAAGTCTAACAGTATGCTACTAACATGGCATATTGGTAAATCACTATGAGCTAGGTATGCTAGACATTCACATTAGCTCTTCTGAATAGTAAGGCAAATACAAAGAAATTAGGAAGTACGAACATAAAATCTTCTTATCGCAGGGTATAACACAGGGTGCAGAAGGGAAAGAGACATAAAAGATTATCTTTTTTTCCTTCACACAACCATTTCCCCACCGGTCTGCCATCAGCATGTTGTGGATATTTTAAGTATGCAAAGGTTCAAGAAGAAAGTAAGGTCCCAGAAGAAAGGCCTAGAGACAAAAATACTATTTCTTGGTCTGGGAAATGGAAGAACAGAAGGTAGGTAACTGCTCGTACACAAAATAGATTTTTCCTATCAAATTTTTCCTCATTTAGTGTATATTTGTGGAAACAAAAGGTATAGCACTACATTTTTCATACAGTCCTTCTAGTATGGTCAATGAGCTAACCTATCTAAGACTCAGAGGACAAGAGAAATAGCTATGCTGCAAGAAAAATCCTTTTAAAAAACCCTGAAACTAGATGCAGACAAAAGTCTAGTAAATTCTTCTCTGCGCCTACTGCAAGTTATTTGCAAATCACCTAGCAGTTTCACAGATGCGTTTTCCTTGGAAGTAATGAACCTAACTTGACTTATGGAATGAGTTAAGTGTCTCAGCTAGTGTCCTGTTCAGTATTCTTCTAGGACCGCAGTCGTCTTGGCTCTGTAATACAGGACCATGTGGGTACCTCTCACAGTCCCACACTGCAGCCTTAGTGGTCAGGAAAGGTCACATTACCATTGGAAGAGAATAAAGTGCTAATCAGCAAAATGCAGAAAATAATCAAGGCAGCAGAGAAGTATCAAGAATTTTCTTCCAAGTAAAACAGGAGTCTAACCAAATTTCTGTGTTTCTCATGAAACTCCATGGCCAATCCCATGCAGAAGTACCAATGTGTTGTACTTGTGTCTGACCCCCGGAAACAACTCTGAGCATCTGTAGTTTTTGAAGAACGTTCCACTTAACTAACTAACCACTTTCAGGCTCTGTGAAGAGATATTCCAATTCAGTCAGGACAGCTGAGATGCCCTAAAGACAAAATATTTATGATGCTGTTTTTACCAAACTTTTCTCCTGGAAATGGCATTTCACCTATTTCTTTTTATTATTCCATATTCTGTTGTTGGCAATGTGAAGAACAGACAAGCCACGTACCCATTAGGTGACCTGATGCAACTACTCGAAGTTAAAATCTTAAGTCTTTTTCTTTCAGGACTTAACTGAAAGTACAAAGCCTACCCTTCAGTAGGACAGTCACATTGGATTTTAGGGTTTTTTTGTAGTATTTTTGCAAGCAAAACCACAAGCAAGCATTCATTTTTCAATACAAACTCTTGATGTGATCATTCCTTCTTCCCCTCACCATCTTTATCATCTTTTTGAACACTTAGTAGATGTCAATTAAAAGCTCTGTTTGACATTGTAATAGCACTGATTTCAGATGGGGGCCTTTTCTGTCATTGTCACCCGCCTCATCTCCCTCCCCACTGCTCCCCTCTCCTGGGATACATAAACTGCTTTACTGCAGGCTGATCCCAGAAAGTGGTTACTATTTAAGTGAAGACCTCAAGAACAATTACGTCTTTTTGACATAGGTCTCCAATATTCTATTTCACATTTAGCCTTTAATTATAAAGTGATAGGGACAAAGTGGTTTAGTCCTTTATTGAATTACGATAAGGATTTAAATGAGTTCGGGTATCAGATTGTTGCAAAGTGGTCAGACAAATGGTAAAAGTAATTGACAGAAGTGACCACTGTTTCCCACTACTCAATGGATTTGAAATATCTTCAACTTTTATTATGCATAAAATCTTCATCTTTGCCCTGACATTTAAATAGCAGGAGGCACTTATTAACCTGAGACAATTTTCTGCTCCACTGATATAATCTCCTAAATTTATATTGTTATGAAACACTGAATATTCACAAATGAACTTGTTCATAGTGCCATTTCAAATATCTGTGTTCAAATCCAGAATAACAGAAGACTTAAATTTTGTTGTTGGTAGTGGTTTTTTTCCCAGCTTGTATAGCTTGGAGTACAGATAAAAGGTGGGGTGGGTTTTTTGTTGCTGCTGTTGTTTATTTGGGGGTTTTTAGAAAGGAAATTATTAGAGTATTTTAAGTCTTTCAGAATGAGTAAACAGCAGAGAAAAACCAATTAACTGCTTTTAATGGGCAAAACGGCGGGATAACTACCAAAATTTTTACATAGCTAAGCATCATGCAAGGGCTTTGGAGTTCCTTCAAATACTAATATGCTTTACAGTTAAAAGTTTGATTTCAGCTTCGTTACAAGCCAAAACTACTGTCTTTCCTGCTGAGGAGGTAGCTATGCTGCCTGGCTAACGATGCTACAATGGCTTTTTAAGTGTTTACCATTCAAGCTAAAAACTTATGCAATACCATCTGGTCATTCATAACTGCCATAGGCTTGAGAACACACCAAAGTACATACAAGCACTGATAAGACTAAACAGATTTCACTACAGAGCAAGAGAGAAAGAATGAGATATGTGTCTTAACATGGGTGGACAACTGCTTGGCACAGAAGAACCTGACAGAGCAACATTTACACAGAACACCTGTCCAAGTGTAGAACAGGATGCACAGGGTTGTTTGCAAGGTGTTTGGCTATTTTCAATAGTTAAACACAGTAAGGGGAAAACCAGGATGCTGGTGATGCACACGTTGGCCCAATGCAGTCGCTCGCTGCAACCAAACTTAGATCAGCGGAGGCTGGTGTCGAGTGTTGATTTCAGCTGCCTCAATACACACATTTTCTGCAGGATCCAACCAAACTATTGTGCTGCTACTGTGCGAAGTGGTTTACCTGTAATTTCTTACAGATGATGATCATCTTATTCAGAAGACACAATAATATAGACCAAAATATCCAAGACTTCATCTCTCCATGAAGAACGTGAAAGAGAATGCTTGCTCCACTGCAAAGGATAAACTCCTGTACGGCACCTGCTACATCCCAAAGTGCTGACCCAGAAATCCATTTTCACTGTCCTAAAATGTGTGTCCATCAGGAAAGGTGGCCAATGTAAATAATATGTGAAAGGATGTGTTTCTAAGTGAAATAAATATGGTTAATACAGTTCGATGATTTGATACACTGTAAAAGAAATTTAAAACACCTTTTCTTGAGCAACTCCTCAAAAAATTTTCTTAAAATTCTTTTTCTCTTTTACTAAGTTAACTTGCAAACCTACTATCTGATATCTGTGACTCCAAATAAGTTCATGGTACCCTGCTTTATTAAATTTATATAATTTCAAGCGCATTTACATTCCTTTAACAGTAACACTGTAATGTTATCTTTACAGAACCCAGCACACAGTTCTCCATCTCACATCTCTACAATTCTAAGCGAGTTATATCAAGAATTATCTCATTAAGGTGTCACAAATAATCTTTCTTTCTACTGGTAAATACTATAGTCCAGTTCAAAAAATATAAACACCTTGAGGTTAGGTAGGAGATTGATATACGAAACCACAGAACACCCACTACCAAAGCTGACAAACCATTAGATATACCTTTCACTTTCTATAATGTCCTTAATCACTTTCTAATTTTACCTAAAACTAAGAATAGTTTTCCTGAGTCGCACGGAGTCACTAAAATCAGTACTTCTGAATTCCCAAATTAATCTTAAAAATAGTTACGCATGCAACATGTCAGTAGTGAAAGAGATAGGTGAACAGCATGTTGTCAAAGAGCACTAACACAGGAAGCTATTCAGTCCTCCTTGTACGGCGTGTATCTTATGTCCCAAATTATTCCTGGAATACTAAATAAGGTTTGCTTCTTTTATGGACAACACTTTTCTTGAATCCTTTCATAAGCAAAAAATCTCCTGTAGCATCAATCAGACATAATTTATTGCCATCAATGAGCAAAATTATTCGCTGTTATATTAAAACTGGAGAAGGAATAATGAAGCCTTTACCATACAATTTTTTTTTCCCCCAGCTGTGTTGTTTTAAATTTATTTTTAATTTTTTTTTTTTTTTGCAACTGTGTAACAGATGCCTCACCACTGCTGTTTTGTGCCTGCTACTCCACCATGTGGTGTTCGTTACACAACCTGCTGAGAGACCAGTGAGCCAGATCGGACAAGGAGAAAAATGAGAACTTCATGAATAAACATTTGCTTAAAAATCACATTATTTCATCATTTTCTCTTTCTACTGTGGTTACTCCACATCTGTAAATTGAACTAGTACCAAGCAAAACGTACTGCAGTGCTTTAGCTTCCACTGGCACAGAGATTTATACGGGCCCACAATATGCATTTATATAACAGCAGTGCCTCCAAGCTCACAAACTTCCTATCGAGATCATTATTTCATCCCTTTGGGTGTTCCAATCCTCCTCCATTTTTTACCAAGATGAAGCAAGGAAAAGAATGAATAAGAACGTGGGATAAAAAATACAAAATATACTTTCATTTTTAACATTTGGATTTGTTTCTTTACGATGTAGGGTCTCAAATACTAGCAGGAACGGACTTACACTAAAGGAGGACAGCATGTATTACTTCATCACAGAAAGATTAATCAGTTTTCAGAAATTATTACTGATTGCAGATATCCAATTTGAAACACATTTAAAGAGTCACACTTTACTATGTGCAGAATGAATGCGTCTTAAGAATTAGGTGCTACTTTAATATTTAAATGTACATTCAAAAGTACTAGGCACTTCAAAAGCATGGCCTCAGGCTTTAATACTTGAACAAAGCAGCAGTCACGCAAAAACATCTAAAAATGTCTCCTTCTCCAGATCATCTCCTCCTCCTTTTTCTTTTCTCTTGCATACATCAGATAGAAAAAAACAATATCAAGGAAAAAAACATTAGGAAAGGAGTTATCCTAGAACGAAAAACACCAAGGAGCATTCTGGCCTGATTGTAGAAATACATTAGCGGTTTTCTTTTGTTTTCTTCTCACGCAACTATGTACCACAGCAACTGCCTACCACATGAAGAGAAATAAATTCCTGAAATAAGGAGTTCTTCTTTCTTCCCATAAAAAGAGAAATTGCAAGGAAAGACTATGTCTATGGCATGCAGATGGCTTGTTGATTAAAAGGTCCATTTTTAAGGAATTTTTAGCAGCATTGAGTACTGATGTACTGTACTATTTAAACAGCTACTAATTAATTAAATACTCTGTGTTTATATACTAGCCTCACTATTACTGGAGGGGGATTCCCCATTATTTTTATTTTTCTATGCAAGTTCTTCTTTCTTACCTCCTGTAACCTCTCACATCACTCTTCCTTGAATTTCCAAATAAGAAATATTAAAAACTAAACCCAATACGAATTCCGATTAGGATTGTTCTACAACACAATATGAATGTTACTAACCACCTGCCTAAGTCCAGCTCACAAAAATCCTCTACTGTAAGAAATATACCACCATCACTTTCCAAAGAACAAGCTACAGATATGAACACTATGTCCTTAGTCATTTTTTAGCAACAACAACAAAATCTATCCAACGTTATGCATCAGTGATTAAAATGTGATTAATACCATGCAGATCATGAAGCAAGATGTAAAGTAGAACACAGCAGTGGAAATGTCCAGATGCATACCATCTCATAAAAGGGCGATTTCACACTGAAAGGAAAGGCAACCAAGCTAACTGACAGTCAAGGAAGCTGGAGACACAAATTACCTACTTCTGCTTAATAAACAGCAGATATGACACGGAGAGGATTAGCTCTGCCTTTCTCCATTTAAAAATATAAGCTTTTTTCTTGCTGCCAACTTTTGACGGTCTTTGAAGTCCATCCCTGACCAAACTGTTGAATGCATAACGTCATGAAGACCACAGCCCTAGACTCGAAGTTATTGAACGCATGCACTGAATGACAACACTCCAGGATATTAAAAAATGCATTGCTGAAGGCTAGTTTATCACAAGGACAGCTTACTAGAAATCAAAGTTTCTTGAAAAAAAGGGAATCAAACCATTTTCTGGTGCCTTCAAGTATGACCATGGGAAAGAATACTGTGGAGGTCAGAGTAACAGAAAATTCTCATCATAACCTTGTCATACTTATAGTTTAACATGGTCCAGAAAAAGAACGAGGATACAAAGATTTTTAATGTTCTGTTTGCCCCATACTCCTTTCTGCTGTTAAATCAAACTGTTGATACGTACTTTTGTGTCACTCACTACACTTATTTAAAAATGCAAAGGAAGAACAACACAATTTCTCACATATGCTCTAGAAAAAAAAAAATCAAGACAACAGGAATGACACTTTTGAAAAAGACCGCTTCCGTATTAATGAGATTTGCTATTTAAAGTATAATTAATATCTTGTAGGAAAATATAATTTATGTTTTTAGAACATCTTTATCTAAAGTGTCAGATACCATGTGTTTAGGAAAAAAGTTTTTTGTTGATTAGTTTCATCTCAAATGCGTTCCAATCTGAAACCACACACCCTTGTCCATTAGCAGAAAAACTCAGTGGTTTTGAAACAAAGAAGCCTCTTATCTTTTGCTTTGATTTTTAATTCTCTATAACCATCCTCGTTAACTGTTCTTCTGCTAGAATTCAGTTCATCTACAATTCTTTTACAATCCGAAAAATGAAATGTATTCAATAAAGCCACATGTGACTTCTGTATAAGAACTTTATAAAAGTGTCTTCATTTTGGATTCAACACTCTCTTTCAAAGCTTGTGGGCTCTGGACTTGAATCTTCCATTAAGAAATATTTCCAGTCAAAATAAAATAAACAAATATTACTAAAGGCTGTTGGGATCAAGAAGTGTTGTTTTGTGCGATTTTGTACAGCAGCACTACTGATCCACTTCGAAATGATGGGAGAGGAGAATTTACATTCTGAAAACACCCTGCTCCACACAAAAGACGCAAGCTCCCAAGACATCATGCTGTTCCCTAACAAAATACTTTATTTAATCACTGTTCTTGCTCTGTACATTATTTTTAAGGTCTAAAAAAGCCACTTTACTGCCACTATAAACCCCATTTCTTGAACATAATAAAGTTCTGTTTTAGTAAATGCACGTTTCTACTGCAGCTGCCTAAATTTCTGTTTCATTTACTAACCAATCAGTAAGATCAGCACAGCAAATAGGTTGTGCTACACGTATGCGAAGAACTCAGCGAAGTATGACACGTCTCCCTGGGATGGGATTGTTTCATGGAGTGGGTTACGCAGTGCCGGTATGTATCCTGAGGGCATAAAGTTCTTGGGAGAATAAAAGAAAGTTATTTTCCAAGGAAAGCGTTAGAAGTACAGCTTCCAAGACCTAATGTTCTGTTGAATAGATACAATGGTAGAAGCTCCCTGCGGTAGTTACTTTCTTTGCTCTTTTTACTACGTTCTTTTTAAAATCTTCCTGTAGAATTCATTTTTGGCTGACACATTGGAGCAAAATTCATAGTTTGGGAGTTCCAGGTTGCGAGGAAGGTTATCAAATTGTCATTGATCAGTTTACTTGCTAATCTACCTCTCCACTCCATATTTTTTTGTGCTCAGCAGCAGGGAAAGAATGGAGTCAGAGGAGAAACCGGGAGACAGGGGCACCAACCCCATCAGTGAGTAGCAAAGGGAAACACTAGCTTCAGCAGCAGAAGAAATAGAGGTCACGAAAGAAGAGCAAAACACAGGCACAACAGCAAGACAATCCCTTAGAACTCTAGCAGGAAAAAATTGCAGTGAAGGAGGGGAGAAGCTCAAGGGCAATGAGGTGAAACTCAGAGGAAGTGGAACAAACAGGGATGGATATCACAGAGGTAAAGCATCAAGGGAGTTGGAAAGAGACCACATTTTATAATACATCTGCCTTTGCTGCAAAGATATGACAAACTCATGAGAACAAGCCTGTGTTTCTATATAGACTATCCATCTCGGGTACAGCAAAGGCCACACTGCTTGAAAATAATCCATGCCGCAGTACAATGACACAGTAAATCAGGATTTAGGGACGGATTAAGATTATGCCAACTAAACGACTGCAAGGGCTAGCCTAAAAGGATTTCAGATTTGTTCAAAAATTGTGAAGACTAGCTTTATTACATCAGCTTTTATATCACAGTCTCTCTGCTCTACTATAATCTTGTACCCATTCACCTATCCTTACACATCCAACAGAGAAGCGATAAACCATCATGAATCCTAATCCCAGGTTCTAGCTAAGTGAACAGAAATTGTATCATGCATTCATACATAGTCTGGATCAAATCTGTACTGCCTGGGGATCCAAGAGTGTACAGGCTAAACATTAAGGAGTTTTGGCCCAAGTTCAGTGCTACAGGGTGACACTTCTATTAACAGTGTTGGCTTTTTCAGCATTTGTTAGAGAAAACAAGTAAATTGACACTATACAAAAGACATGCATTTAATTATTTTCCTATAGACGGTATAAACAAGTTGTGTGTGTGTGTGTAAGCCAGAGGTTTCCTTCTTGTGAGAACCTAGATCATCACTTGTGCCAGAAGAGTTAGAAATAATGATTAAAAAAAATAATCTACTGCTAGTTCATTTATTAGTTTAAGAAAGATGCACTTTCCAAACCAGAACACATGTTCTCTCTGCAGCACTTAACATTCAAATTAAGGGGGGAAGGAATATATCAGGTCTATACTATTACACAAAAACTATGAACATCTTATAGTAATAAAGAAACAAACATTATAACAAGATGGTTTAGAACCGCAGTGCTTTTTCAATTTTTTTTACCGTTAGGAGCAAAAAGACTTCCTTACAGCATTTGGTATTATTTACGTATAAAATTATATATGGCCATGCAGCATTATTTATGTTGAGTGACAATTCTCAGTGTAATTAGTATATAAAATTTCTGTCAAAGAGACATTTTCCTAAAGTTTTCAAAATAAAGATAAAGGGATGGTTAATTTTTTTGCAATTCAGAACTCATACAGAATACAGGACCACAGAGAAACACAGCCGTGAATGATTATGCAAAAAATAAAGTCTCAAATCTACCTACAATTATTCAAACTATTTGGTAAGAGCAGAAATCAATGGTTAATGGTGCAAACTAAGACACCCTGAAGACTATAACTGTTAACCTTCACACAAAATTGGGAGAGTAAATCCAATGTGTTACACTTGCCTGTGCCAGCATGAAAATTTGTGTGGGATCTTTCAAGTTCCCAAAATAGTTCTGAGGTAGAGCTTGGCTCATCTCTGTTGTTAAGACTTAACCTAGGCAGGATGACAGGGAGATGACCTCATCTGCTACCCATTACGCATGTACATTTTAAGGCATATTATTTACCAGGTTCACAAAAATTGAGTTAAACATACATTTGTGCATTGAGTGCATCTACTCCCTCATGTCGCCACCACAGAACTGAGACAGAAAGACACAGCGCAAACTTAAAGCTAATTTTAGTAATGACTACTAGCCTTTGCAGTCTAATAATTAATAACACAGTGTTTGGTTCAACAGCAGTATAATTAAAATTGCAAATGCAAGCATTATAAATTACTGATACTTTGGGATTATAAATCTCTGGTATTTTCTAATGAAAATAAATTGAATTGACGTTGTTTCTAGAGGAGTTGACTTGTTTCACCTTCACTCTTATTATCTGATTAAGCTTTCTGACTCTGTCTTTTGGAAACATTTGAAGCATCTTCCTAGAAAACACAAGTTTAGTAATGCCCAGTGTCACAAAGCAAGCAAGCAAAAAAAAAATCCATAAATATTGGATATGCACACAGCCTGACTATTCATGGAGATTTAGTAACTTTACATTAAAGGTTGAAATAATTACTTTAGGCTTCATGGATACATGAATATTTCTATTATGCTACTTGATCATCCCTAAAATTGCAACTTTGTTAAGAGGTCCCCATCATAATAACCTGGTCCAGTTTGGTTAGAAGAGCTACATTCAGTTGCTGTCATAAAACACAGATGGCAGAAGCGAGGCAAGACAGACTTAAGACTCAACTGGTATTAAGCAGAAGACAAAGTACATGGAAATTAAAACAATAATAAAATATAATGGCATCTACCTTCTCAAAGAAAAAAGAAATGGATTTCCAAGAACTGAATATAGTACAAGTACTTTGCTCTGAAATGTTTGATTAAATGGAAAAGCAGTTCACCCTTTTCTATGTCATAAACCCGGGATGAAATCCACCAACCTGACATTTCGCTTTTTCTAAACGAGGATTGTCTAAAGTCTTAAGCAACCTTAAATCTTCACATCTGCATGCATAATCTACATGTGTAGATGTTGTTAGAAATACTTCTGCATTTTAAAAGCTTGTAATGGGCAAAATTTAGAACCATCCCACCCCAAATCTTCAGACACAGAACAACATCCTTCAAGTAATTAACAGAGGGTTACCAGCCTGGGAACAGCTTCAAGTCATGAAGTTCCATTTTTCAGAGAGGCAGAAGAGTGCAAACCTCCTTGGCCTTCCAGATCTTAGCTCATCCTAGACGACTTCATCTGTTTGCATTCGACCCAAACTACAGCTATTTTTAAAAAGGCTTAAAACTCCTCCCCATTATCTTTGCAATAGAATGTGCGCATTTGTCTGGAGATGTAGTACAGTGTCCTAGACTTGATACTGTATTATTGCATGTTCAGTGTCGACTCTCAAAGATGCATGAAAAGGCCATCATGACACATTTCTGAAGATGCTGAAGGCTTTCACAGAGAAATGCGTTTTTCCTACCCTCAAATGAAAGAAATGGGAAAAAGCAAACATAGGAAAAAACACAGAAGTGTCATTAAACTAGCAATACCTTCTGCATGTGCGCAGGTGCTTGCCGAGTCAGAAAACTGAGCTCACAACTCAGAAAAGCCAGACTAGAACTGAATCATTAAACACAAGCAGTAAATTAAACGTAAGCTTCAAAGCATAAGCCTCAAGAGAACTCAAAACTGATTTTCAAAGAACTCGGTTTTTTTCCTTCTCTTTGAGAAACTGTTTTGTTGTTCAGAAGCTATAACCTCATGAGTCGCAGACTTGTAAAATCTGCATCAAATACATCCTATGTGTATGGTCTAATTATTTGGAGATTATTTTGACACAAAGTATTAAAATCATATCATGATTTGTCACAATACTTCAACATACATGCCTGTAAAGCAAGTAAAAAGTGGAACTATCAATCAGTAAAAGCATCATAATGTGATCTACTAGAGAACTGCATGTAGACTACCTGGTATTCAAGATTAATTCGTTCCCAACACTACAGCAGTAGAGCAGCTACAAGGAACTCGGAGAGAAACTGCATGTGTGTGTGTGTGTATATGTATGTGTATACACAGAAGAAAATCTGTATAAGAAATATTGAGCAAACACAAATGGTTAAACCAGCAAAAATAACAATCCTGAGAAAATACACAACCCCCCTGCAATTTTACAACAAACTAATGCTCCTATTGTCTGTATTTTGCAAATACTACTTTATATAGGAAAGGAAGAGCTTTAGTGACAAATTAGACTATCACACATGGAATACATTCTAGGGACCAACCTTCGTTTTTAGGGGAAAACAGACAGCAGAACTAGCAACTGACACACACAAAAAAAGCATGTATTTTCTGTCCTAACACAGAATAATAAAGGACATGTTTGTTTTGATCAAGATGACAAAACAGAAGGCTATGCAGAATTTGGGTGATGATGTGAGGAAAAATTGTAAAGTGTTTCAGTCATTATTCATTTTTTTTTACAGTGCAGGAAAAGTACTTTTGCTTAAGAAAATATTGCACCCAAGAGTCTGTATCATATATTTTAGCATGAAAGGAAGTATATATAAGGATGTGAAAGAAGGCTTAAGCTAAACAACTAAGCTATCCTGAAGCCTTTAAGAACACTATTTCTCCTATATAATTGAAGTAATAGCAACTCAAGGATATTCCAAGACATAAATCCTTCCCTGTGGTTGAGAAAAATCCCTCTCTCTCCAAATGAACTCAAGCACATAGTTTATTTTAAGTTCGATCTCTTAACAGTTTCCTGTTCCTCTGGTCTGCCTTTTTTATTTTTATTTTTTAAGATTTATTAATGTGGATACACCTGTATTCAAACAAAACACGGCTCTACAAACCATCCTTCTCCTTGTCCCCTGTGAAAAAAACCCTTCAAAATTTGAGCCACAATAAGAGCCAGGAAACTCTCATGAAACTTATCTTTTAAAAAGTAAAGAAATCCAGGAAATGGGTATCCTTTACACATAACTGTCTGACTAGATGCAAAATATACCAGTACATCTAACCATTGAAGTTGGAAAGCAGCATGAGCGGTGACAAGCAAAGACCCATTTTGACTTTTCAATACTAAGATACCATTCTTCAAGCAAGATTTCAAGCCAAAATTTAAAGCAGAAACAGTAGGCTTGCAAACTTAAATCCTTAACAGTTTCCATGCACAGAGATATCAAAATGCGAAAGACATGCAACTACAGCTAACTGTGCTTGGAGGCAGCATCATTAGTTCTTGTATGTTGCTTCCAAAATACCATTTTCAGCTGCAGAAAAAGCTTTTGATCTCTGACACAGTTTAAAAACGGTGGAATATCAACAACTATTTTAATCAGTCTGCTGCTAAAAGGCAGCAATTCCATCATTCAGTTGCTCACTCATAACCCAGAGCCACCTCTTTCCTTGTGTCAGCACAAGCTTTCCCATGTGGCGAACTGAAACAGCACGTGCTCCAAGTTTAAGAACTGTAACAAGTGAATTTGATCAAATTCATATTTGTGCTGGCGTATGGGGAGAAAGGCAGAAGTTTGTACCAATCTCTTCAATGGAAATGCAATTGCTAGGGTTAAACCACAGTGTCAATCACACTGATGCTGATCCCTGTTGCACACTCGCTCTCAGTACTGGTGTACCAAACAAAGCAGGAAAAAAATCCTACAAAAATCACCCAAAATGGCCGACTGCAGAAGCTGAAGAGCATGCTGGGACAGCAAAGCCACATGAATTGTTCCCACCACTAATGAAACTTAAGCAGCCCAACAAACCACCAGAAACATCGGTTTCCAGAAGGTTCCTTTGTGCATGATACTGTAACACGTGAATTCTCAGGACACCAGCAGAAAAAAAGGTGTCTCGCAGACCAAGGCACACAACTTGCTGCTATCTGTAGGCACAGAGAAGCCTTAAATGTAATCAGACAAGCGATTCTCTGCTTTGAGAAGATCCTACTAATGGTCTGTCAGAGGAATTGGGACTAAACAAAAATGGGACTAGAAAAGGTTCAGACAGAAGCAATAAAGGAAGCAATGTCTGATGTGTTACGTGGAAAGGTTTGATCAAACCCAGGACCATTAATGTCTTCAAACAGTTGTAGTCTGCTCTGTCAGTTAAAACCAAACAAAAACCCCTAGCACAAACCCAACCCCAAAGCATTACTGTTTTTCATATGGCTTTAGCAGTATATGAAAATGTATAGAAAAGTACCTCCTCCTATGAACCTTTTTTAATGTAACTTCAAAATATAGAGGATGCAATGAAATATTCCCAGTTGAACGTGCTTTAATTCGACTTTGTAAAATGACATGTCTTTGTGCATTCAGTATCCTGCACTGTAATTATTAGACTACAAACTGCTTATAGCTCTATGTGGTACCATGGAACACTCCATCATCCTGGCATCCCACAGGAAAAAATTGCAGCAACAGACTCTTCTCCAGCTGATTCTCCAAAAGCTGCCATAATATCTTCTGTTGTGAGCACCAGAGTAATTTAGTAGATTTGGCAGATGTTCAGAGAACTGCCTGGGTTCTTAATGCGTATTATGTTGAACACCAGAAGAAGAAAGNAACAGAATCTCTCTTAAACACAAGGCAAATAACAAATAAGGATGGGAAGACAGATCCCTCTCTTCTAAATCCAGATTTTCTTCTCCTAACAGCACCATTGAGCGTTTCCTTGTATTAAAAAGAAAATAATTAATAAAACATAATGAGTAAACTTTTCAAGCACTTGACAAACCACCCTAAGTCTTATGCATGGGTCTCCTATGAGAAGCAAGCCATGAAAAATTATGCAGGAAATGCATCAAGAATTGCGAGGCAACATATTCAAACATTATAAATATTTTTGTCTATTATCAGAAAAGGGTTTTCCTACCTGAATCTTGATTTTAACAAGAATTTCGAAACAAGAAAAACTTGAATAAAGCATTAGTTTCTAGAGGACCGAGTCCCTGTTCAATTCTGAATTTTAGTAAAGACTAATGAGACATGAAGGAGAATTAATCATTTTTTTCCTCAAAACTTTTCAGTGGAATATAAACACTGCTGTTCAAAGAAAGACACACCCCGAAATAAACAAAACTATCTGTTTACAACAAGGAACATGCTACGCTTCCGTTGTGATCATCTTCTCTCTGGAAAATTAGATTTCTTACACATATATCCCTTCATAAGAGCAAGAAAATTTCAGAAACTTCAAGAATACCCCCCAAAAAAAAGATTACACAAATTCACAAAAAATAACCAATTATCTTCCACAGAAAAAACCTTTTTTCAGAGAGAAGTACTGTATCATGACCTTCCCCCAAATTATCTGTCTCCTGTGCTATACTGAGGTTTTTACAAACCTCATTGAAATAAGACTTATGATAAAATGGAACAAAGTTATTAACACTGAGAGCCTGCAAAAGTTGTTTAGCTTTCTACCAGTGTACACTTTTAGAGTAGGATGGGTCCCTGCAGCTGCAAATGGTGAAATGTGAAAGAATAGCTGTTCTGTGTGAAGCAAAGTGACACACTAAAAATAATTTTTTCAGGAAACAATAAACTATCAAGTAAGGTTAATTGATGTTAGCACCTAATATAAAAGGTAGGCTAATCTCATCATCTAAAAACCTGCCTCGGCTGATGCGGTAGCCTCTCTTAAGTGATCTTGAGCTTTCCTTTAAAGGTACTCAAACCATAACAAATGTAATAACTAAATTGAGATGCCAAGTTATTGTGGTTGTAGAGCTTTCTATTCTGTTCTGAGTAACTACGAAGAGACATGAACACTGTCGCACAGGCAGGTAGCTTGTCTGGAGGCTTTGCAGTTGAACTGCAGTACCAGGACACTGCAATACATTCGTCACCAATACCCCTCAGCGGGACGTTATTTTGAGCTATGCATTCAGCAGCCCAGGCCTAGAAACCAGAATGTACTAAGGGTCATAACAAAGCTGGGTCAGGAGGACAGGGGCATATACCCCCACCAAGAATGAAGCTGACTTTTCCTGGAGAAAGGAAAGGACAAAAGATCCTCTTTACAACTAGCTTAACACCTGTTTTCCATGCAGCTCGGACTGCCACCAGATTGCATGGGCAGATGCAGGTCCCTGAGCTATGACTACTTCTGTACAATGGCTTCTTCTACAGAGCTACTCATGAAGGCACTTATGACCTATTTACTGGAGTTCTGCTTCTTCCATGGAAAAGGGAGGGGGAATGACTAAGAAGGCTTCTCGACATCTGTTTGAAAGCACAATTACTTTCTGCCCTTGTACTTCAGTTTCCTTTTTCCTGCTGCCACAGGCCATCAAAACATCCTTGGAAATTAACACATACAGACAGCACTTTTATACAATTCCTAGTAGTCAGCGATACTGTGTGTCTTGTACTGTCAATAGAAAAAACACTTTTACATTAGTTGAGAATTTTCCCAAGGCTCTAAGTGTAGGTTCAAAGCACATGTTCTCACTTCAGAGTTGTGGAAAAGCTTGTTTACATACCCAAAAAAGAAAGCGGTACCATCGGTCTGTGTGGCTCAGGTATATAGCCAAGAATAAACTTCGAGTTGGGAAAATATGTATGGGGGGAATTATATTGAATATATATAAATGTGTGTTTAAATATATATATATATATGCATGTACATGGAAGCTGACATATCTGCTGTAAATCAGAGAGTAACAAAGTTCTGGCATATTACCCAGTGTTGAAGCCTCCATTGCCACAATAATGTTAGCATTGTGCCAGGCTGCTTTTTAAATTCTTTTGAAAACATTTGTAATCGTGGCCTATCCACTCGCAGTGGCTGGCAGGGCTTCACACGCTGGCAGCCTTGCGGTCCCCCAGCCACCTGGGAGCGCTCGGGCCCAGGGCTGGCAAGCGGATGCGAGGCGCTCCGGTAGGACAAGGGAGCCTGGCAGCTCCTGGCACGGTGCTGCCGGGGCTGCCGGGAGCGAAGTGGGAAGGTGTTCAACTGCTCTTTCAGGAAAGAAGAGTAGGGCAATTCCAGTTCTATACATCAAGCCTCCAAACCCGTGAAAATCATCACTACATGATGTTAGCCAGCGGCAGAACGTTCTCAAACGCTTTGCCGTGCTGAAGGGAAATGCACCAATTGCTGAATTACTGCAAACCCTTCTTTCTCTATGAATGGTCTTTCTCTGTCAGAAAAAGAGATGCTAATCTTTTAAACATTCTGGTCTTCCAAAGCAGTAGAGAGCTATAACATACAGTCTGAAAGGAAGAAAAAGGGGAAAAGGGGAAAAAANAAAAAAAAAAAAAAAAAAAAAGAGGAGTATTCTCAGAGGATGGAATACCCTCACAGGGAAAGGTAAAGTGAACAACAAGATTTACAAATACAAACAAAACCAGGTGCTGTGAAAGAGCCTTAGAAGATACAAGATAAGTGTGAGAATATGAAGAAATCCCTTATGTGATGATATTTCGAGATATTTCAGTCTAAGTTTTTTGAACTTAGAAATACCCATTTATCTCAGTCTTTTAGACTTAGATAATGGTAATTTCAGGGTATTTCAATATACCAAATATGGAATATTGGATCACTAATAGTTTAAGAATTTTAGCATCTATGGACAGCACAAAGTGTGTAATAGAAAAACAAGCCACTTATTTAGAAGGGACTACTAAGAAAATATTAAGTCCTTCAACAGTGTGGCTCAAAAAGGACAAGCACTCATCATCTACATACATAAACTCTGAGAAAATTTAATAAGGCTATTCACATACTTTTTGTCCAAAGTAACACACTCCTTTTCCATGTTTTAACTTCATTATTTTCTTACCGATATTATTTTAAACTGCTACACAGCAATTGTTTCTTCATTAAAGAAGAAAATACACAACCTTGTAAAAGTTTAGAAAAATCCAAACTTTCTTACCTAATGTTAGAAAAAAGAAAACTGTAAAGGCAGGCATTATAAATATTACAGGTTTTTTAAAAGAAGATTTCACAAGATGCTGAAATGCTCTTATGAATCTAAAAGACAGCTATAGGTTCTGAAGCATTAAAAAAACCCCAAAAAACCAAAATAACAAAGAGCACAAAACAAACCAAAAAACTGCTTCATTTACTATAATAGTAGAGAAGTTAGTAATTGACCTCAAGATTAGCTCAGGCTTTAAGAGCTCTTACTACAGTTTTTCTTCTCAAAATGAATTGACACAAATGCTTATTTTTGCTGATGATCAATGCCCATCAACAAGGTAGTTTTGGTACATAGACCAATTTCTTCATTTCCCAGCAATTAATGTAATTTCTGTTTCACAGTGACCGCATGTATTCTTTAGAGAAAACAGCTGGTTAATATAACTGACTGGTCAATGACATACCAGTTTTAACACTCAGGCATTTAATTTCTTTTTTAGAGTCTTTTTATCCAGGTTTTCAGCAGTATTGAGCAATAAGGAATGATGGAATCACTGACAATGCATTTTAGGACACACCTTTACTTTCTAAGAAACTAAACTGCAGGCCTGAAAGGAAGAGAAGATTCTCCTTAGGCTGAAACCTCCCTAATTTCATCTTCATTCCTTTTCTCAAAAATATTTTACTTTCTCTTGCTGCAGAAAATTAAGTCATAAATCCTGAATTTATTGAATATAAGTAGGACTGTATGTGGAATAGTAAATGTGTTTCTATGAGCAACACAAAAGATTCTAAACTGAAGCCATCACAGCACAACGGCAGGAGTAGCAGGTTCTCTCTTGTGCCGGGAGAAACATACTTCCATAACTTGCTGGTGTTACAAGAGTCAGTAGGATTAACCTATTTACTACCAAACACCTAGTGTCTCAGTTCCAGGATATATTTCATACTCTTACCTTAACAGTCAGTTTTACGTGACTAAAAGGCTCAAAACGCTGAGGGGTACTTCAGAAGCACACCCGTGAGCCCTTTGGAGGCCTCCGTGCAGACTAGGAGTTCCCTCTTCCCCCCCTATTATTTCATCTCTTTTCCTCAAGAAAGCAGAAAATGATACAATGAAATTCCAAAGCAGTATAGCACAGTAGATTTAATTGCCTAGCTTTCAAACTTCCTAAATATTTATGCTACTAAAAAGTTTTAATTAGACTGGAAAAGGAATGTGGATAAATGACACATAAACATTTATAAAACCCAAACATTAAAACTAGAGCTGAAGACAAGCAATTAGCCATTCATATCATTAAAAAAGCAATCACCTTACACTGTTCTATAAATTTGCTTTTCTTTTTATTTTTTATATAGTTTCCTTCAGAAGATTCTGAGCAAAACTCTGTTTGTGACATGAAATTACTCTGCATCCCCACCCTATTTGAGGATATAGACGTCATCACGAAATAGCGTTATGTGCCTTTCAAAGCAATCCAAAACTTCATAAAATTATCAAAACCTGAACAGAATTGAGTCAGTCAGTTAAAGCCTTGATTTCCCGTAGAAGGAATACTTGAGTAGGTCAGTGTCTGAATCATGGAAGGATCACACTATGAATGCATAGATAAAAGGAGGATTTATAAACATAAAAGTACACCACTCTAGGAAAGACATTTAAGAGAAATAAGGTACAATTCCTGAAAGATTACTATAGCAAAACTTCTTTCATCTGAACAGGAGGCTCCGAAATTGTCTAGCGTCCTATTTAGTAGTAATGGAAAGACCCCAAGCATTTCATCCCTGCACAGAAGATGCAGAACAAGTGAGAGAACATATGTTTGAATGCATCAGGCTGTCTTCTGAAATGAAGTCGGTTGATCCGTGGACTGATATGCAGCAGGTTTGAATGGCATTCAACTAAAATGCTTTGCTGGCAAAAAACGTTCCAGAAATCTTAATAATATTATTAAAGTCTCTTAAGGCAACAGCCAATCAATCCTTTTTAACAAACAGAACCATACATCCTTTTTAAGATGGGTTCAACCACAGCAATATTAAAATACAGTAAATAGTGCTCCTTGATTACAAAAAGCAGAAAGGGAAATTGAAGTGGCAGAGAGAGCAGGAGCTGGTGCGTAATAGAATGCCAGGAAGGCAGTGTCAGGCACACAGAGCAACATATGCACGTTAAATTATTTCTGTAACACAATCAGTAAGATGGAATACCAAAAATAGCTAGGAACAACTGTAGTGACAGTCCATAAATTTAAATTTAAAAATCATACCACCCCCTCTCCCAAGACAGGAATTTCCTTCCAAAATATGGCCTTGAGCATACAGAGGACTCCACTCAGAGCTACTTAAATGCCATAAGCAAATCTGTATTATCTAATTAGAAATACAGACATATTCTCAAATGTATGTATATTTGTTTGGTTTGGGTTCTTGGGGGGTTTTTTAACTTTTTTTGTTGTTTGGGTTTTAAAAAAAAAAAAAAAAACACAAAAACACCCCACAACACAAACACAGCATTACTGCTTGTATGATTAGATAAAAGCAGCATGACCTGGCAGCACCACTGAGCAGGAGAACACGAGTCTGTATTCCAGCAGCTCATTCCTGAGCAGCTCAGTTCTTTCTCAGAATAGGCAAAAATCACTGACATAGAATCTTTAATCCGGAGAGCCTTTATGTTTTATTAATGTGTAGATGTTGTAATGCACCATAGTAAGGAAAACATAACTTGTTGTTGTCCAGGTCGATGTTTCAGCCCTAAGCAATCAGAATTTGAGCACAAGCATAGAGCTAAATCCATATTCACATTTGACAATCAATCCAAAATAATAAATTAGTAGGGAAGCATCTTTGGAATCATAACTGCTAAAAAATGATCCAACATTAGAAGGAATCTACAGGGATGCTGATTAGAGGACAAGGATGTGTAAGCACAGTACCAAATGTGATTAATTTCACAGTAGTTAACACAATATGCAAGTTTATGCATCACAGAGATCACCAGTGGATAAAAAAAAAATGTTGATACTGAAATCATGTATATAAAAAAAAAAAATCACAAAAGTAGTATTGAGTACTTTTAACTGAAAATTAGATTGCCTTGGTATCACAAGTCTGAGCCTGGTTCTCTGCATTTTCTCCAAATGATCACACCTTTAAAGTGGTTTTAAATTGCTATCATATCAAAAGACAAATTATTTTTGAAGGTTAGAAGTCATCCTGTCACCCGCCATTTCTTTCATTACAACACTGAGTAGGAAAATACCTGAAATATCTATGTAGGATACCTTTGTTAGAGAAGTTCTTGGATGTTCTCTTCATAGTACATACAAAGGCAAATTTAAAAGACAAGTGAAGTTCTGCCGGTTACTCAGAGGTTGGGCTCTATAGGGCAGCACTGCTTCCCATTACATCCTATTCTCAACAGCTACTGGGTACTTTCTAGGATGCTGCTAGACAACAGATGAAACAGCCACTCAATTACTTCATTCATGGAAGATAAGTATGAGTAAAGGCTCGAGGAAGAGTTTCAGGATTGTCTGGAAATAAACAGAAGCCTGACAGGCCTCTGCCCAGCAAAGATTTATTTACTTGTCCCACTTGCAGAACATTCAGCTACTCACGACTACGAAAGAAGCAACTATGATGCAAGATTTATACAGCAATAACAAGAGGATTTGTTAGCGTGATTCTGATTATTCTGTAATGAAAGTCTAATGAAACTAATAAAGCTTTATCACAACCTGCAGGGATCTTACCAGAAGCCAGATAGAGTATTTGAATTAGGTTGTGGGAGGTCTTCAGAAAGTCAAAAGAGGAGCAGGTGCTAAATGAAGAAAAACTTGGTACCGTACAAGCAAGGATATATAATGATAGGCCACACCGACAGTTAAGCAGAAAACTATGTCAGTGTCTTTTGGTTTAGGCTTTCTTGGGTTGTTAGGAACATCTCCCATATGTAGGGTTCCGAAGGGCATTGAGAAGTTTTAGATTAATTTGACACAACTCCTCTGTATTGTTGGCATTAGACAATATTCTTTCCTCTCACAAGTTTGCTATTAACAGGCAAGGCAATGTAAGATTTTTCATTCCTATTAAAGAATCACATTTATTACACTGGTATTAATGAATGAATGAATCTGATGTCTCTAATCTGCCTGTAATTTCTGTTCTTCACCATGTGTTGGTGAAGGGAAGATTGGTATTCACGAACCCCTACAAAATCAGTACAAATACAATTCCTGGATTCCTCCCTTCCAGAATTCACACTGGTTTCTGAGGAAGCCCATCAAGACTCTCTCTTGAGACCCTGGAAAACCAGCTGACGATCTTCTAGACCACTTCACACTCTGCAACGTGGTACTGCCGCCATCCGGTCTGGTCCCCCTTTGCAGGACCAGAGGAGCTGCAGTCCTAGCGCAACAAGCTAGTTCCTTCACTACAACACAATCCTTACTACACACCTTCTGTCTTCAAGCTGCTGCAGCACCTGCTTACTCATTTTTGGGTACTTACAAACACTTCGCACTTCAAATTCCAGTCAGTATTACCAGTAGAAAAAGACAACATACCCAACCAGGCTGTTTGCCCACAACTGAAGTTCCCAAATAAGCTTACAATGGCTAATTAAATACAACTAGCGCCTGTCGCACAGAACCACCATGTGAAAGCTATCCAGAAGAGTCACTCTACACAGCGGTAAACATAAAGTTACTTATAATAATATCTGTATTTCACCATTCCGCATGCTGCTGAGTCTTGCTGTTCACAGATACTGGTATTATGACATGCTTAGTAGAAAGCAGTTGGGAATCAATCACCTTAAATTTGTTAACCATTCCTTGTGACTTGTCTCAATGAAAAGCCAGTAACAAGCTCCACATGTTTAGTCTATTTAGATTATTAGTCGTAATTTTCAATAAAAAATAGATTGATGAAAATCTAAAATTTAATTAAATACTCATTCTCACCTGAATCAACAGAAAGCAGGTGAAACATTTTAACTGATGTTGAACAAGGCATTGTGTGAAGTTAACATCAAAGTGGTATCTATGCATCTAAAGAAAGGAAGCAATCCTTAGTTTAAGAACAGCCAGGTGCTCTTCTGGACAGGGAAGATCAGATTACAGAATAAAACACTGAATCCATCTAGGCAGTGAAAAACATTTTTAAGTGAAAGAACACCTGTAAGAATTAGTGTCCTCTGTAAAGAAAGGAAATCTAGAAGGGTGTTGTGAGAATCTTGAAGCGCAGTCTCTAAAAGCCGTCCTCTGACGACAGCAGCTCAAGGGAAATGCTACCTTACATGTGAATTCCTTAGAAAGGCTTCTGAATTGCATGTTCCCAACAGATGGAGCACAAAGACTGAAGGCCTAGATGCTGCTTTGTCAGTAAATCCACTTCTGACGTAACTTCAGTGGAATTTGCTCAAGCACGGTTCCCTTCATTTCATCATCTGTATCTTTCATAAACCTTTTAACAGCAAGTCTGGGGTGTTTTGTTACTGGGTTTTGTGGCTTGGTTGGTTTGGCAGGGGTTTTTGCATTTTATTTCAATACAGCTTAAATAAATATTACCTCTGAGTCTAATTATCAAGCTTGTGAAGTGAGAGCATTGGGTACCTTGATAAATATTTCAGTTGTGTAGCCTATTTTCTGCTGTATCCTAAGGGCAACAGAATAGGCCCTATTTCACCTCCGCTGGCTAGACAGAGCTGGTGCAGCGAGCAGCAGTAAGCAGGAGAGATCTCTGCAAGAATGTGTCACAGTCACTTACTAATGCATTGTGTGCTGCTCCCAGGAACACTCTTTAGCAAGGCTGAAAAAACAAAGTGACCTGAAAACAAATAATTTAAAGACACACTTTTAAAGTTTAAGTAATATAATTTATCTTTTAAATTGTTTAATGATTAAATACGTATTAAGCAAATAATCAAAAAAACCCACATTAAAAATGTACTGCATTCCAGTGTCTGTTCCTAGCCCGAAGACTGCTGGTTTCTTACCGCTCTGAGGTTATGCTATCTTCATTTAATAATGCTGCCTCAAAGAAGATGAAAAGTGAAAATACCTGGATCACATATTATTGCATGTTCCATAGATGGCTGTGGTTGGGATTTTTTGTTTGTTTTGGGGTTTTTGGTTGGTTGATTTTTGGTATTGGGTTTTTTGGGGGGTTGTTTTGGGGTTTCTTGTAGTGGCACAATAGCTTCCCTGCAGGCCCTCCTGCCACAGAGGACTCTTAGTTGCTGGGCACTGAGAAGCCAGACTCAAGCCTTTACCAGAAATGCTCAGCTCAAAGCCACACTAAGTCAAGCGGGCGTCACTTGCCCACTTTTGCTGTACCCTCTCCAGCAGTTCCCTGTCCTTCTTAAACTGCGGAGCCCAGAACTGGACACAATACTTGAGTTGCGGCCTCACCAGGGCAGTATACATAAAAACATGTACAAACATACCCATCTGAACACAGAATTATTTGTATAATCCTGCACTACCAAAACACACAGTAAAAGGAATAGGTACATCCCTAAAATATCAAATGTAGGTGTAGGAGAACTGTGAGAAGAACAGATGACCAAAAGTGACTAGGCTCACACAATCACCCTGAACAGTATTAGTCTAAAATGCCACTGCTGGAGATCAAATATTGGCCTACATGGGCCAACGTACCCAGCAGGTCAGTTCTGTTCTTAACAATTCAAGCTGTATGAGAAAAAATCCTTGGGCTAAATATGTTGTTCATTTGCCACCAGGTCAACTCCAGACACTTCCTCCCTGTGGGATGATTCCGCTCTCTCATCAAATCATGGATGTGCCCCCGTCTCATAACAGAGGAGTACAGGAAAGGCAGAAGCAGGCTGCTGCTGCTGCTGCCAGAACAATTAATATAGCCCATAGCCAAGCCCAAATTTCTTGACGGCAAAAAAACTGCAGGCTGGATTAACTGCATGCTTTGGAGTAGCTGATGAGCAGTTGGTGGGCACTACGGAAACTGTAGACCACTTGAACAGGTTTATCCTGCGTAAGGGCAGAGGCCTGGAACTAGGCATGTTGGAGAACACATTCTAAAGGCATTCCAAAGTGACACTTAATTCAAAGGCTGATTAGATGACTTCCCAAGGACCAACTAACAGAATCGCCTTGGGTATGCTGGAATGAACATGGACAAACTGTGAAGGCCTTGTTAGTGAGAGCGGGCTGTGTTAATCATGACAGGAAAGAAACAGCTCTTAGCTGTTTGAGGATCACTCCTACAAATACACTGCTGCTCATGAGGAGGAGATATTAAAAAAAAAAAAAAAATCAACAACTCAACTTTTTCTTATCTCCATGGGAAATATTTAAATACTCAGAAGCTCAGCTCACTTCACTGTGTAACATTCTTACTTGCAGGGTTCACTTTTTTGTTATTCCAACTATCCCCAACTTGAGTTATACAAAATATACCTGCATATTTACCAAAATATAGTTATACATTTTCTTTTCCTTATCACTATTTAGTTCTTCTAAGAGATATTTGAACAAGTATGAACAGGATACACTTTCCTTCCTTTGGCAGTGATAAACACACAGCTCTTTTTTTAAAAAATGCATTACTGAACTACATAGCATAAATCTGTCCATTCTTACTTTACTGACTAGGTACACTAAGTATTTGCAACCTTCACATCATCCAAGGAGAAACAGCTCCATCTAAAGGTTAATTGGCTGCACATTCTCCTGCCTTGTGTTTCCCTTTTTCACACTGGCTATGTCACAAGCACAATAAACAGCAGTAGCATGTTTATAAAAGTTAGAGAGTGAAGGAGAGAGATAGAAGGTCACGTCCTAAAGCTGGGGACAGGGGGAGCTGGTTTCCCTACCTCAACAGCAACCTGACACCAGAAGACCCGTTAACATTTAGTTCTTCCTATGAATAACCTCACACATGTTCATCTTCTCAGTTTATTTATGTTTTCATGGTCCCTGTCGTATTAAATGACTTTCAGTTTGCAGCTTACAATCCAGTATCACATACAAACAGTCTTCAGTTTTTTATCAATTCTATCATGAAAACAAGAACTCAAAATCACTTTTAAGTGCCCTGTCTTGTAAAGCCATCCAGAAGGCTCTTACCCTTCCTAAATTTTATTGACTTGAATGGAAGGACATCTCAGAAAGAGACCTTTTACTTACAGATATCCGAAAATTGGCATTGGAAAACATTTAGAAACACATTGCCAGCAGTAGTGATGCTCATCTTCGAAAAAGTGCAGTTTAACAGTATGCTCCCTTCATCAACCAACATCTTTTTCTCATCCTTATAACGGCACCATGAAGTTAAATCTCAAGATAGTGTAACTGCATTTCCCAACATTAAACCTGGAAAGTTACTTTTTACTCCTCATTTCGCAGTACAGTGAGTTAGCCACAGGTAAGAGTGAAATAGGAAGTTAATTTATATAACTTTAAGAATATTCTGATTAAAGGTTTCTAAATTCTTTTTAGGTTTTCATGTCTGTGTAATCCTGAGTACAATTTGTGCACGCTGTCAAAGCAATAGCAATGTTTTAATA
Source organism: Chionis minor (assembly GCA_013398295.1). Lineage (NCBI taxonomy): Eukaryota > Metazoa > Chordata > Aves > Charadriiformes > Chionidae > Chionis > Chionis minor. Next base: position 1,190,627 of record VZSF01010865.1, on the reverse strand, counting down.
AAGGGAGGCATTCAGCAAGGATGAAGTACTTTGGGACTGCAGGCATAATTACAATCATAATTGGCATCAAGTTAACAATGATGACAAAAAACAAGCTTTTCAGAACCGAAATCAAGAAGTGTTCATTATGACTATGCAGTGTTTATTGAAGTGCTATTCTTAATCTAGATAGAGCATTAGGAACCAGAGAGGAAAAACACGATTATATTCCAGGTAGCAAATATTCTCAGTGGATACGGTTGCACTCAAAACAAAATTAGCAGTACAAGTTTTGATGCCTATCTGGGATTTAGCCATACTTCAGCTATATTCAAATTAGGGACTGCCTTGGATCTACTTCTGATGTACTCCAGTACCATTTTATTCCATAATTTCTATAATAACATTGATAAAATAGATTCAGTTTCTATAATTTATTCGAGATAATTTAGAACATAGTAAATTGAGAAATAACACAGCCAATATTGAAAGTTCCACTGCACATTTCCTTGAGTGAACGGGATAAAAAAAGACTACAAACCAAATCACTTAGAGAGTATCTTAGCTGTCAAGTTACCAGTGTCTTTTTTTGGTGGTTTTTTTTTGGTCAGTATCCCTGGTCCCCAACAGTGCCACCTACCCTAGGCCTAAATCTGTAGCATTCCTGCTATTTACCTTGTGTCACAGCATCAGATTATTGCAATCTGATCCCATGCAGCAAACTTCTCAGTAATTCCTCTTCATCTTTTCTCCTTGGGGAGACAGCTGGCTTTCTTTGTAACACACAGACTAAAATTTTAAATCTAATGAAGTCTACTTAGAGTATAAATTTCATATTGATTAACCATAATAAAGATAATAGCAGCACCCAGAGGCATCTAGAAGAGTCCAGCTGGGCTAATACCAAACCAGACACAGTGAACAAGACAGTAATCTGTGTAAGATCATCCCATGATTCTCGTAACTGGCTGGCTTACCCGTTTTACAAGTTTATTCATGTAGCATTCAGAAGACCCTTCCTGTACATCATTTTGGACTATTCCCCAGAGGCAAGGAGGTACGTAATTCAGTACAGCTACTCCCTGTTTTCACCACACCCAACTGCAGCACTGTGATGGTTTTAAATGGAATTTTAGTTACAGACTTACCTATGTGCATCATATTTCGAGGAAGAAAACCAGGAATGACACTTTATCATCCTAAGGGAAGTTAAGTCTCTCTCATGACCAAAAGATGTAAATTTGTTGCTAGTAGTAGTAGTAGTTTTTAGGTGACAGGATTTCAAGATGTGTAACTGTAAAAATTTATACAATGAAAAAAGAAGTCAACCAAAATAACAATCCACAGAATTAATATTTTTTTCTTTTTCTTTTTTTTTTTTTTTTTTTAAGCAGACACATAAAATTTAGGGGGTTAGGGTTTTTTTTTTTTCAGACTTTTCTTCAGTTTCTGTTCTATGACTGAAGGCAAGCAGCACGGTGACTGTCTTTACACAGCTCCCCACATGGCCCAGACTTCATCCTGTTCACATTCTCTAAGAACAGAACAGCCCCACTGGGTCAGACCAATCCCGTTATCTAGTACTCTGTCTCCAACTAATAGCAGCACAGCAGAGAAATGTGTTGGGAATAGGACACCCGGCACAAAAACTCTCATCCAAAGCTTTTACACATTACTAAAATACGCTCTTCAAAAACATCAACAAACTGGATAAACAGTATCAGCAACTTTCCTTTCAGATTTCAGAATTTATCTAGGTACATCCAATGGACTTTTGCACCAGCTACCACTGGCTTTTGTTTTGTTCCTTAGAAAAATAATACTTGCTTCACATCATTTTTTTGCACAGGACTCAATACCTTCAGCGGCAGTTCTACACTATGCTTGTGAGTGAATAATCCTCTGCAAGGAACTAATGTGGCCAGCCCAACCTTTGCATCATACAGAATCTGTAACCCAGCGTAATGGTATACAACAGGGACACGGACAATCAAAGTAGAACAATTTGTCGATCTAATTTAATCTCTCCGATGTATCTACCACACAATGTACAAGACCAGTTCTGGAAATGTCTGTTTTATCTGTGATAACGCTTTTCACTGCAACCCTGCTGCTGATTGGTGGGAATATGAATATGGCAAAAGCAAGTACCGTGAAGACTGGGCTTTTGCTGTGCTTGCATTTATTTTCCAAATACATGACAAAGCCAAGCTGTAATACTACCACATCAGTAATGCAACTGCACGCATGCTTTGTGCCCCTCTCTGTACCCCACCATTCCACCAATGGCTGCTGTGCAGCAATCAGTGTAAGGGGCCAATAAATGCTAATTTTCTTTTCTGTTAGCTGTTAAACATTAAGAAGTACTCCATCTCTAAATTTTTATTTTTCTTATTGGCAGAAAGTCCAGCCTGGATACCAGGAGTTGGCACGGGAGGAAGGGGGCTGGCATTGATCAAGATGTTTCACAAAGATTTCTCCAATAAATACAATTCTAACTTATTAGAAAAATACTTAAAAGCATTCTTCTGCATCTGTTGCATTTCAGTGTTCAAAACAATCTTTAAAAGACCCGAGACAACACACCCTGGAAAGTTTTTCCAGAAACTGCTATGCTTGCTTCTGTTATTGTTCATCAATTTTGTAAAAATTCTAGTAGCTACAGTCACAGTTTAAAGCATGACCTGCAGTTCTTCTTCTGTCAAGGGTGGGAAGTAATCTCAATGCCATACTAGCGATAACAGGAATCCTGGTAGCTTAAAGAAAAGTTTCCACTCTCCGTCTACACCTTCCATTTTCTTTAGATGTCACAATTTGTCTGACCCATCTCTGAACTGGGTGTTGCAGCTCTATGTCCTACTTGGTTCTGGATGAAGCCCTAGCCAGGCTCCCCAGCAAGTGCACAGGAGTGTGAATCTTCACACTTAATGCCACTTCTCTGCTGGCAGCCTTGGACAGCCTCCCCAGAGGCTGGCATTCCCCACAGACCACAGCTGAGGCCATTCCAGCCTTGTAGGTCAACCAGGAGAAAGAAACTTCAAGACTGGCCCATGCAGAAAAGGTTCCTCTGTCACATCCCTTTTCCCAACACAATGTATTTTACATCTTACAGGAATGTATTTCAGGTTGGCAAAGGCTTTTTTGCTGTGACTATTGAGATGTGTTAACGGGTGCAACAGCTGGTGCCTGCTAACCCAAAATCAGCCCTCCAGGAGGGAGCACTACTTTCCTACCTCCTTCATCATCCCTCACCTAGGGTCAAGCCAAACTGTAACACTATAAATAACTTCTTTCCAGATTTGCCCCCCGCCCTGACTCATGCGAGTCTAGAGTTTCATTTCCCAGCTATCTCAATAGGATGCCATGTAATCCAGTAGTCTTGAAAGTTAAGTCCTAAGACATTTAAAGCTTTATGAATAAAAGGTTGTAAGTATTTTAGAGCTTTAGAAATCAAAACCTAGTAATGTGTTCTAATGCTCTTAAAATGTTTTGTGGAAGAAAATAATAAAACTTTTTCAAAGTATGTATTTTTTCATTTTACAAGGAAAAGACTGTGAAAGAAAGACATATCAGGTGTGACAATGCATACAATTACACAGTGAGGCACTGTAAAATGCTAGGAATAAAAACTGAGTAGCTGATTAATAAACAGTAAGATTAAACAACTCATTTTTTAATACAAATTCACAGTCTGATCCCACATGCAGCTATGTACTGACTGTATGCATTTCTTCCCTGTTGAGCCATATTTCTAAATCACATCAAGTCCTACGGTATTAGAACACGTCCTATTACTAGCGCCTAGACAATATAAAAAAGTTTTACTGTATCTCATAAAAGATTTTATTAGGGCTGCTCCTGTTAAACCTAAACTTACTCTTTTGAAGAGCTTGCACATTATTTTGAATAAAAATATTGTGTATTGTTTTTTAAACTTGATTTTAAAGAAAATAATTTCTCCTTAAACAGCCACCTAAAAATTCTTTGTAAAACACTTGTGACAACATTGTCTAGTCTTAAATAAGCTACAAAACTATTAAAAGAATCTGATCAGTAACAAATTGCAAGATCCTCGTATTCCAACAAAAAATGGAATTCAACTGCTTCAACTGCTTTGAGGAAGTAATTTTCTACTTGATTAAGCATCGGGTTGATAGAGAGTTAAATGTTAAAGTTAGTTGCCAAAGAAAGAAAGATCATCTGGAATTCTTTCCCTCCTGCAAACAAGGCTGAAATGGGAGATTTGTAGTATGCAATTAGGATAGTGTACATCAGCTAGAGAAATAATGAATTGGTAAACAAAGGTGCTGAGCATCAGCCAGAAAAATGTATACTTTGCACATAATGAGAGCTACAATTGGTCAACAGAATTGTAATCAGTAATAGAACTGTCAGAGAAGTGTATAAATACTGAGTTAGTCTCTTTTAGTTCAAAAGGTAGACAGTCAACTGAGTAATTTTCACCCGATGTTAGATTTGTATCAGATTTTTATTTAGGAGATTATTCTCCTGTGAATTTACTATCCATTCCAGAGATCACTTTATTTTAGGATCTTTAAACGGCTTTCTTCTCTTTTGAAAACAGTATCAGATTTGCTTCTACAAAAAAAAAATTATTAATTCTGGCTTTGCCAGTGGATTCATGCTTCAATTTTTTATTGCTTCTTTAGGTCTCCTGCTGGTCCCACACCGAGTTAGGGAACCTTGATTTTTATATACTATTTAACTCCAGTGAACAGCTAGCATACTGTGCACACAGTCTGCATAAAGCATTCATACATCAACATTAAAATCTTCTACTAAATCCTTTGAGTTCAGGATGTCTCTTCTCCTCAGAGATTTCATAAACATTAAATATTTTCTTTGGAATACCTCAAAAAAATTCTATATGCAATTGGTTCAATCTGCACATTGTTTCATAATCAAGATAATATATGGACTCATATTCCCTTGTCCTCTTACTTGTAGGGAATAGGAATCATCAGAATTACACTGTGCATTGTAAGTCTGTAGACTTCCCCCCTCCTCCTCTTCAGAGCTTCGAGTAAAAGTCAGTAGCTTCTGCAGTCACAAAAAATTGGATAATAACTCTTCATTACCTGGAATATGTACATTAGCGCAGCAGAACAAAAGTGGTACTATAGTAAAGTAGAATCTTAACAAAAGGTATCATTACTTGAGAAACAATACATCAAGATACAGAAATCAAACACCTCCTAGACGTAGCTTCAACTGCTGTCTAGGCACCTGATCAACCCCTGGCTACATGTCAAACGTAACTACCGCCTCCACTTAAAATAAAATCCTTAAAGAGATCTATTAATCATTACTATTCCATTCCCTCTATCACAAGTGAAGAGCCAATCATCATTACAGTATTAAAATACTTGAAAAGGCAGGTGGGATATAATCATCAGGTATCATTTCCTCCCCCCTATCAAGAAGAAAACATCTCTTACACACTATATGTTATTATGTGCCCCTACAGTACTTCCAGCTCTCTGGAACCTTCTCAAACATTATTTTTAAAGTATACCAAACTATGCCAAGTTAGCTCTGATCACACCTCAAACACCACTTTGGAGGTAACTTTAAAGATCGCTTAAGTAAGTGTTTTCTATCTGCGCACAGATCACCAATTGCTGCACAAAATTATCCCCACCTTGCGCCTTGACATTAGTTACATACATTTTTCCACAGCAATAAAAAGCACTAGTCCAATCACCATAAAATAGCTCATTATTTGGGTAAAAAATTAAAAAAAAAAAATGTTACTGAGGGTTACTTAAGATGAAATTTCACCTGACCCAGTACAGTTCACTTGATAAAGGAAAGCCAAATTCACAAGGTATTGGTTCCCTACAAAGTCATGTTGAAAGCAACAGCCGGGATTAATATGCTTCATTCGCCTGAAGTTTATGTATTTACTCACAAAACCTGAGAAAGCAACAGGGAAAAGCCTTGTTTGAATTATTCCTGTTTTACTAGTTTTTGCTTAGGAATCAGTCAAGGGGAAAAAAACATGAATATATAATACAACATATTATTGCTTAATCTACCTTCTGGGATAAATAAAAGAGAAAGACACTGTGGCTGCATTACAAAAAGAAATAGTGAAGACTGGTGCTTTCTCTTTTGCCACAGCACTGACTTCCAATGTCACAACACTAAGAATATCAACTTTGTGAAGCATAAACTAACCAATTCCACTTTCAGTCTGGGTGTATCTGCCAGATCAACTATGCTAAACTCAATTCTCCACTGACATTTCATAGATATATACACAACCAATTTTCATTTTATGGACAAGGGAAAGCAAGCTGGCTTAAGGGGCTCAGAGAAACATGATGATCACTCCAGTAAGTTAAGGCCTTGAGCTTAAAATTTCTGTCTTTGAATATAATTTGCTTTCAATCCACTAATCTTTATTTTCTGAGTTTTAGAAATATAATACAATATATATTGAATTTTATTTCTGCCCAAATCTTACATTTGTCTCTGGGGCAGAAGAAACACCCAGCTGCAGCTGAGACTACCTCAAGTACCAGAAGCTGGAGATTCAGCATTAATATCAGCTAAATATACATTTTCTTAATTCAATGCATAAACACATGTTATGTTCGAACTTACTTCACTAGATATTGCTTACCGTGAAACCATGATACTAGGTTTTGGGTTTCCAATGTACAGCGAACACTCTTTAAACAAAGCAAGTAAATAAATCAACCCAGAAACATTGTTTAAATAGTTTAATATACTAACTATGCTGGGAACTGGAAAAGCAGACACTTATGGACTGTAGAAAGCCTCAGAGTTCGTAATTAAAATTAAGCCTAAAGACTTAAGATTCCTCTGCACTAGGCAGCAGGTGAAGAAGGCTTTAAAAATCACTACTGCACTGGGTAGTCACAGATGGTTTTGTTATTTAGCTCTAAGTCATTATAAGACCTCTGTCTATGCAAAGAATGGGTAAAGTTACTGTTCAACTATGACAGCATCCAAACAGCACAGCATTTGCTTACTAAAGAAAAACAAGCCACTCCTGCTTATTAAACAGAAACTGTGAAGAGACAGAAAATAGCAAATGAAGTAGCAGAACCAAAATAATATATAGTACCAGTAATTACGCATCTGACAAATTTTTCAACGTTAAACTTGTAATACAGAACTGATCTCTTCACCATTTCAAACACATTTTGCAACCAAGCTACTGAGCAAATTAAATTTTCTTTGTCATCGTTCTTTTTAATGCACTGTCTCCACTGATGGCTATTCACTCTGTAAAAAGTCAACTACAGCCAAAAGAACAAGATTAATGGAAATTTCCCTTCATCTATTTTACAATAAAAGGTGGAGCAGTAAATTACACATAAAATGTGATAGCTAAGTAATAAAAGGAAAATAATAATCTTCACATTCATCAACGACATCGGCATTAATCAAATAATAAAACACACTAAAAGGTTTAATTAAATACCAAAGAGAACTCTTCAGACATACAGAATCAAAAGTCTAACATTTCTAATGATACCAAGCGTTGTTCATTCAAGTCTGATTCTTCTTTTATAATACAGACAAGCATTCTGCTCTACACAGCAAACTGGCATTTCACTTCTAACTGGTCACCAACTTTACTTCAAGTTGATGTGGAGATTCTAGGTTAGATACACCAAGTCCAAGCTTGTATTTATTGAACATCATCATTGAGAACAATACAGAAAAAAACCACGGCTTACTTCAAAAATGAAATGAAAACACCTCCCCACAGGCTCAAGTCACAAGGCTGGCCAGTTCATCAACCTAATTTAATTCCTCCTTTGTAGCTGAGGTGACAACCTTACTTGAGATATTAAACCTAATGGCATTTATAAATGCCGAAATAAAGTGTGTCTGCTATTATAATAGCTCAGCTCCAACTATATTGGAGCCAATACAGGGCTGCAACTACTGTGTCTTCAGTTTTTTTAATTCTGACAGGGTTTCTCTTTTTTTAAATACACTTTGTTCTGAGTATGAACATAAGTACATTAACCATTTTGCCATTACTATTTTCTTTACTCATTACCAATGAGCCTAAAACCAAGACCTTCCATCTTTTACTACAGCAACATGACTGATACTTTTAGAAACACACTGGTTTGCAAGCAAATCATCCAGTAAGACAGGTCTGTAGAAGTGGTACCTACCTTATAAAAGACACAGGACAAACCCATTTTCCCAGTACTGTGTCCAGTCACTTATACGTATTCTGGAGCTCTGGCTCCAGAACAGAATAGGAGCAACTGGATGATTTACCGCAGAAAAATCATTCAACGTACTTCCTACAAAAATTCAATCTATTTAAAGCCAGTATAATTCCTTTTCATTTCCTCTCCAACAATACGGCTTGGGAATGATGGTGTCTTGCTCCCCTCTCTGTTATACAGTATCTGTAATTGCCAGCTAAGAAAATCACTATAATCCTTAGTCAGTGAATGCCTGTTAGAAACTATATCCTCTTCTAAAAATATGATGGACTTACTGTCAGACTGTAAAATATGAATGCTATTTCCATTTATTCAGTTCTAAGGGACCCAAAAGTCAGAACATGAGGGGCTAGAAATTGGTAACATGAATACTTTTCACAAATGTCATTAATTTAAAATCATTGTCAAGTCAGCAGCTACTACAAGATGTCATATCATCTATCAGAGGATTAGTGGTTGCCTGTCACTGCTGATGAGTCACACATTCTTCTCCACTTTTTCTAAGACTATGAAATCCTACAAAAATGGCTTTACCGCCTACGAAACAGCAAATTACTAAGGAAAACTAAAAAATTGGTTGGTTTTGGTCTTTCTCCAGGTATTACGTGAGAATTATTTCAAGCAAAATTGAGCAGCCAGAAAGTTTTTTCTGCAGTTTTTTCTGCGCTCCTCTCAAATGCCATGATGGCACAGATCTGCAGAAACTGTCTTTATGTGTATTTAGTCAGTCTTTTGTACCCCTGAAGCAAAGAAAACTTACCAAGCTTTGTTTCACTACTGAGTCCATTTTTCAATAGTCTGACACAAGATACAAATTACTTGGTAATTCACCCTGTCTTTACCATCTTTGTCATCGGCTGGCACATTTAATTGTCTTACGAACAGACTACCTGGTATCTTGTGTCACAGTAGACCTTCCCTACGACCCACCTTCTGTAAGACTCCTCCAGATTTGTTGAGGAGGTGCCTTATAAAAGTTTAGCTACCACAAGAGCAGTGAAGAGAGGTAGCAACCATGGTCCTTTTGAACTTATATCCCTTTGTCTCTCCCATACCCCTCTCCTGTTCTCCACCAAACAAAAATTAACCACCTCAAGTCTTTTAAGTATCACTGACAGCTGTGGACATCTGTGGTATTTCATCTCATGACATCCTGGTCTCCAAATTGGAGAGTCACAGGTTCGATGAATGGACCACTCGGTGGATAAGGAACTGGCTGGATGGCCGCACTCAAAGGGTTGTGGTTAATGGGTCAATGTCCATGTGGCGGCCAGTGACGAGTGGTGTCCCGCAAGGGCCAGTACTGGGACCAGTGCTATTTAACATCTTTGTTGGAGACATGGACAGTGGGATCGAGTGCACCCTCAGCAAGTTTGCCGATGACACCAAGCTCGGTGGCGCGGTTGACACACTGGAGGGAAGGGATGCCATCCAGAGGGACCTGGACAGGCTTGAGAGGTGGGCTAAGGCAAATGGCATGAAGTTCANTGGAGCACCTCTCCTATGAGGACAGGCTGAGAGAGCTGGGGCTGTTCAGCCTGGAGAAGAGAAGGCTCCGGGGAGACCTGATAGCAGCCTTTCAGTATCTGAAGGGAGCCTACAGGAGAGCTGGAGAGGGACTCTTTGTCAGGAAGTCTAGTGATAGGACAAGGGGTAATGGTTTTAAATTGGAAGAGGGGAGATTTAGATTAGATATTAGGAAGAAGTTCTTTACTGTGAGGGTGGTGAGGCACTGGAACAGGTTACCCAGGGAAGTTGTGGAGGCCCCATCCCTGGAAGTGTTTAAGGCCAGGCTGGATGGGGCTTTGAGCAACCTGCTGTAGTCAGAGGTGTCCCTGCCCATGGCAGGGGGGTTGGAACTTGATGATCTTTAAGGTCCCTTCCAACTCTAACCATTCTATGATTCTATGATTCTATGAGAGGGTTCTCCCTGACAAACCTGCCTCATGCACTGCTAACACCAAGTCTCTATAAACAATGACTGTATGTTGTAGACAATCATTTATCAGCTAAATAAACTGTCATACAATTTCTGTCTTCCTAAGACTAATTATGAAACTGTAGTTTTTAAATAGTTCATGAAAAAAATCATCAGAACCAGCAACTTGATATTCAAACTTCCACAGAGAATCTGTATCTCAGAATCTGCACACTTAAGTTTATTATTCTTGATACAGCTTTGAATACCTCATAGAGCATGGGCCATCAATTTTCCTATCACAAATACAAGGTCTAAAGCATTAAAGATCAAACCAGCACGATTTTTGTTCATGTTTTGTTTCTTTCACAAGTAATCTAGCAACTTCCTTTCCCCCCATACTAGTAATTTCACATCTTTTAAAATTCTAAATTAACTTGCTTAAACACAAGTCAGTGTCCTGACAAGAGCCACACATGTGTACAGGAAGAGGATCAGAGGACACTGCAAGTAAGCCAGGTTTGATGCTAAGGTTGCAGAAGGGACTCATAATGGTCCTAAAAACCTCAACTGGCGACATTCATAAATAGTGTCCATGATAAAGATAAGGAACAATAAAAATCACCGTTCCTACACTGTCAGAAATTTCATATTTAAGTTCTGTTTTCCTCTTACTCGAACACTAACCTTCTGTTCCGTTAAGTATGTTAAAGCAGGGAAAAACTCAGTTTGACAAGAGAGAAGTGTTTCAGAATAACAATGCTCTGATGCTCTCAAACTGGAGTATTTCATTTGGCATTGCTGTGCTCAATGTTTTCATTTTGAATTATCTGATATAGACTTTTATTTTATGACAGGCTGTATTGTTTCAGGAATGTTGAAAGTCTCATTTTTCCATCTTTGATTGTCATTATGTCCCACAGCAAAATACAAAACCTGTTTCCCTTGGTAGCAGATGCAGAGACAGTGTGCTGTTCGGACTCTGCACTTAACTCTTGTAATGACACCTCAAGATCACGCAGCAGGTAAGTTTCAAAATGACAAAGAACAACAAAGATCTATAGTTTTACAGTATCTCGCCCACTGCCGTATCCTTCATCTAAAGAAAATGAAGGAAAACCAGTATTTTGATGTATCCAGTCTTCACCAGGGAATCAGACATAACTTTAGTTACAAATAAAACCAACTACAGTAACTGTACATCAGTTCCGCTCACCGATTTTATACACATTTTTATAATCACAGAAAGAATGCGCATCCAACATGAAACCTAACATTATTTTCCCCCAAAAACCGTGTGGAATATTTTTAACTTTTATCACAGAATCAGATACAAATTATTGACAATTCAAGACCTTCTAAAGCTAATTTAACCTTTCTTGTTCTTCAAAAGGAAAGACACTAAGAGCCAGCATTGTAACTTCATGTTAACTGGGCAGCTTTGTTCACATTCATAGCAGAAAGCTGGAGATGAACAGATTTTTGGGACTGAAGCAAATCAGTCTCTGAAGAATTCATTGAAAAAAAATTTTAAACACATCAAATTAAGGAATATAACAACCAACCAAGGCATGTGCAAAATTCCTTGCAAAATGGTATTTAACTAGAAAAAACAACTCAGAAGTGCAATTCATAGCACTTGGTTTCTTAAGCACACAGCATTAGCTCCATACTTTAAGTCTTTGGAGTAAAATACCTGTACACTAGGTAAAATTTCAACTTTGAGGTTGGGGTAGGAAAAGGTGAGCATTCTAGAACTGAATTCAAACACAAACTGAGTTTTATACCACTTATGTTGCAAGTGCTGAAAGAAATTAAGTTTGCAGTAGCTACAGCTTCATGTAGGTACAGATTATATATAAGTGTATCACCCTACAGTATTTCTTTAGATATCTATTAAAGCCTTATGAATAAGATTGAAAACTTAAAAACCAAACGTGAACAACAGATACTGTCAAATCTGTCCAGTACTTTGATAACTGACTTAGCAGCAATGTAACACATTAAAGCGGATTTAATCTTACAAATGGACTAAAAATTTCTGGGTTAAAAATATTATTGTAAGAAAACAGGGATATCACCTTTACCTACATACAAGGGACCAAGACATATTGATTTGTTTTTTCAGAAACTTCTAGACTTTGGTATCTTTATCATAACAATAATCTATATTAACATTGTAACAGGAACCTCTGGAAAAATTCACAAGTACTTCAGAGAGATTGGACTTGTCTTCTCAACAACCACTGGAGTAGATCCAAGTTCAGAAAAATTCTGTTAAAAACGAGTATTTTGAAGTATTTAAGGCTGTAAGTATTTGAATAATAGTGTAGTATCACTACTTCATTCTGAAACCACAGGGTAACTGACATTTCCTAGTCTCATTAAAAGATCTGGAGGGGGGGAAAAAAAAAAAAAAAGAAAAAAAAGAAAAAATCTTACCAAAGAGATTGTTGTGCTTTAAGTAGCTCTCGATAACCTCTTTCCATCAGAGCACCAGAAGGTGAATGAGATTAATTTGGGGAGGGTTTTTTTGTTTCGTTGGATTTGGGGTTTTTTTCCTGTTGTAGAACTGTTTTGACTGCAATTGAAAAGCTGTCTTTGTGGGACGTATGTATAATATATTCTGTGTGAGAACTATCATCATACAGAATATTTTTTGCCTCTGATACTTCTTCATGCTGCACATTAGTTAAATACTTGCTATTTACTTACCAATACATCAAAATATTTAATAAAAACTTGACTTTTCTTACACTGAATGTCAAGCATAAGTAATGAAGCAGACTATTTAAAGAAGTTTTTGTTTGTTTGTTTGTTTTGTTAGTCTTCCCTAACAGTATCATCTAGGCATTGAGTATGCATCATACTATGGGAATTTACAGCCTGAAAAAAATAATAACCATACTCCCCGATTTTTGCAAATTTTTTTTGTTTATTTTAAGGAAACATTCATTCCAGGGAATTATTTCTTACTGAGCACTGTGCTAGCATCTTTAGCTCTTAGCCCTTGGCATACTGTCCAAGCGCTACTCGTGTAAGTTTACTACATTAGCCAGACATTACTAGTTCCTTATTGCTCTAAGTAACTGAGGTTGGAAACACTGTGGAGCTTACAACACCAGCTGATGGCTCTCAATAATTCCTTTGCAAAATTTGCTTTTCAAATGGAGGCAATAATAACAGGACTTAATCTGTACTTCTCTAAATATAACAAGTTTTCAGTTTGGGAGTTTTCAGATTTTTTTTTATACTACTCAGCCATCAAGGCAATTCTCTACATATATAATTGGTATAGTAGCTTTATCTTTTACATCACGTAACATCCCATCTAGATCAAACACAATATATTGAGGACCCACTGCAGAGTTATGGAAAAACATTGACAGAAAGCTCTGTTATACTTAACGAAGATCTCAGTGAAACATGACTTTACCAGCAGCTTAAGGAATGGAAAAACCTCAGTGGCTTGATTAAAGCTGTTTTTGTAACAAACATAAAACAGTGAAGGATTCTTTGAATTTTGGAATGGATGAGGGTGATGCCTTAAGGAAAGAGCATTTTCTATCAGAAACTCCTTAAATTATTCTTATTCTAGTATTACAAGAGCAGAAGGAGCCAGGAAGTCTGCATGTCTGCCAGAGAACTCTGAAGTGATTTATAAAGCTTTTTGTGCTTGAAATTCTATTGTAAGCTTACTTTGAAAAACAACTCACTTATCTATTACTGCTTAAGAACACATGCAGGGTCTGATGTTTGCTATGTTAAGCAAACAGAAAGGATCTCAAAGGTAAGTAAACATTCTCAGAACTTCTTTCTTTTCCAGTAAAGGCTGAAGCTTGTTAGAGGCAAGAGGAAGAGCTAAAAAGTAGTGGGGTACTGAGAATGGAAAACCGACATCAGAGTTGCACAGTACCTTGCAGCAGTTGATTCTCTTTCCTCATTGCAAAACAGGATTTCTTACAACTTCCAGTAAAACACACTTTTTCTAAATGCTATTTTTATCTGCCAAATATACCTCAAGTATCTACTTTCATACATTTTTTACTTATGGTCTTCAAAAAGATACATTTCAAGGAACTACAGGATCAAAAAAGCCCTGTTACATATAGAAAAGCTGTAAGAGATACAGATCTCTTTCTCCATATGCATCAGTCCTCTTTATTTTTGTTTTGTCTGCTTGCAGAATTTATTACACTCAAGATAAAGTTTGTGTTATAAGCCAGAGTCAGCATCATGGAAGGAAACTCTATGAAGCTATTGTTTTTAAAATACATTACCTCTGAACTTAACACAACTGAAAAGACAAAAAAAGTACTGGGATAATCAAACTTCAAGAATGAATGTATTTTATTGCCAGCAGACTGATGACAAATGCTGTCTTCTAGAGGAAACCATACATAAAAATAATTCTGCAGAACATAACTTGTGATGCAGAGGAAGCCTACCAAGAATAGTAGGTCTTTTGCCAAGCCACACTTGTTAAATATGGGTAACACAGCTCCCTTGTGTTTTGCCATCTGTGACTTCAGGACGTAGGAGTTAATTCTGCCATAGTTCTCTGAATATACAAAATATTAGTTATGTTAACCAAGCTGGACAAAACTGGCCAAAATTCAATTAATCTCAGTGAAGTGTAACAAGAACATAATGCCTCAAAATTAACTTGTCGGACCTAAGTCCCCATCATCCACACAGGCCTGATTTCATTGTGTGTGTATAACTATACACAATTTTCCAGCTGGTGCTTTGACATGACAGTAGGTTTAATATTCTACAAATACACCATTGCAAAAATTTTGCTTTTCTATGCTATCCAGACAGAAAATATACTGTACTTGCTCACAGCACAATGAAACTGAGTGTTACTGCCAGTTTTGACTTGGAAAACCAGCAGCAAAATTTACACAGTTTCTGATACAAGTTCTGTAGATAAAATGTATTTGTTGCAGGGTTTTAGTCTATACATAAACTATTCCTTCCAGCGATTGCTGACATTCCATAAGAAACTTCTCCTTATGACAGTGACAGGATAGTCTTCCCTTAAAATTTATATCCACATTGAAAAGAAACTACTCTCTGAAAAAATAGAACTTGTCTGCAACACAAAATACATCAAAAATAATTACAATAAATGACTCCTTAGACCTCAAAAGAACAGATCATCTATCTGCAAATGCAGTGCTATCAGGTTTACTGATAAGCCCTACTTACAACACACCCTGCACTTGAAGCTGTGTAACACTTTAACAATAGATGCACCAAACCTCCTTTTCTCATTTAAAAAAAAATAAATACAATTTTTATTAGAATAGTGAGCTAGTAACTAGAGTCACTCTTGATTTTAAGTCAAACAATATGAACAACACTTTCATCCAGGGAAAGTACCTGAAGAAAAGCCTTTCCTGAGAAGGTACATAAGATAGAAAAGTCCGTGAAATAGAGACGCTTGTTCAAGAGGAAAACCCCTGGTTTTCTATGCCCTGCTAGGCAAGCATACAGCCTGAAAATACAACTATTCTGATAGTACTAAAACTCTCATTCAACTAAAATTTGGTATTGGCTAATGCTCTAGGTCTGTTAAGTAACAAAACTTGGAAATATGATCACCCAGTAGGAATTTGTTTAAACGACAGGCTAAGAATCAATCTTAATTAATCTGAGTAAAATTACACCTCTTAGACACTCGCCCATTCTTGATTTTAAGATTGCCGTTAATGAGGAATTCCTCACAACCTTGAATAAGTTGATCCAGCAGTTAAGTAACCTTTCCTATTGAAAGCATGTTCCTCTGTATCTCACAATCTGTCTAGCTTTAGTTTCCACGAAAAAAGATTATGTATGTCTTGAGTGCAGCAGAGAGGACTAGGCCCAGGTGTATGAGCATGTCACACGGGCACATCATGGCTCAGATCTCACCGTTCCAGCCCCGCTCCTTTTGTTTCCCATCTGTAAGCCACAGCACCCCTACAATACAGAACAGCACAAATACGTTGCTCTTGCTTGTACCCTGCATCCTAGCAGAAATTTATGGCAAAACAAAGCAAAGAAGCTCCCACGCCACCACCAGCCACAAATACACATTTTGGGGAAAGAAAGGGCAGGAGTCATTAGAGCTGCCTCAGACAGTTTCGGGATTAGAGGTCTGTTACGTTAATGTTTCTGGCTTTTCAGTATAACAGATCTGTCCAACAGAACAGACAATATAAAATCTTTCAGCATTACTGCCTTACCAAACCATGGAAGTCTAACATCAAGACTTCTAAAGAAGCATGTATTTAGAAGCTTCTGTTGCTCAAAAGCTTTAATAACCATAACAATTTAGCCAGTTAGTTTTGGAAACAGTTAATCCTAATGTATTTTTCCAGATCCTTTGCAACTGCCTACCAAAGATAGCTCCCATGCACAGCTGCACCACAGCTTGAGGTAGTCTGTTTCAGTTTATTTCTCCTTCTTGTATTTGAACACAGCCAGTCCTGCCTTGAGCTCCTTAAAATCTAGTTTTCTTTCCACACGTCACGATTAAGGCAAATTAGGTTTGAGCACAGCAAAAACAGAAACTTGAGATCAAATCATGGAAGGATAAAATCATTCGGGTTTAGAGAAGTTAGTAAAGAGTGAGCAGAGGAATACATTTTAAAATTTTACTGACAGTCCAAAAGCTGTAATTTCTCTAAAAGCAACTTTATGGTATTTCAAGAACTCAATAAAATGAGAGTTCTCTTATGAGGAAAAAGCAATCTCTTTCTCGCTGCCTTGTGAATCAGAAAGTCAAATGGACACTACTCTTTCTCAGCAATAGTAAATGTTTGACATTCATTTGTAACATCAGCATTTTCAACAATCTCAAAAGTTCATAAATTTGCAGCAATGATAACTAATGGATTTAGGTGTAAGCATAGCCATTCCTACTAACAAATAGCACTCAGTTCAACTAGTGTCAGCTTGCAGGATGTATACGCACATGCACAAGTGAAGGATAAAGGGTAATGATTTCTGAAACTATATAGGTATTCATTACTTACCAGATGAACTGTCTCATTTTCTAATAGCTCAGAGGTAAAACTTAAGTTAACTATACCCCTAAATAATTGAAATACATTACCACGGACATCACAGTATACAAAATCCTCATTACATGTCTAACAAGAGCAATTAAAGATATCCACGTCCATATTATATGTCCCTTAGAAGAAATTACTAAACTAGCTTTTTCACCACATGGTGAAACAAGAATATCCAAATAAATTAAAAAAAAATAAGCCAATTTCATTCTTCGAATTAATTAGAACATACAGCTCCTCTACACTGATTCCCAAATATCAGTTGCTGGGAATTTGTGCCCTCATTAAAGACAAATACTTATTTTCAAGTGTCACATCTGTTTCTTTACAGTGCCAAAGAACTTAAGTGACTGTGTGTAGAAATCCAGTTACAGTCACTACATAGATTACTCAAAAAACCTCCATAGTCAGGCTCCAAACTTTCCTTCTTCCTAAAATGGAAACAGAATGATTGGATATAAGAAAAAAAGTTCTTCAGTTCCTTGAGGGTAGTTAAGCACTGGAACATGGTGGCCAGAGAGGTTGCCGGGATCTCCACTGTTGGAGTCTTTCAAGACCCAACCGGACTTAGCCCAAAACCACCACCCAGTTTGAATTTAGCACTGACACTGCTTTAAAGTGGGAATTGGACTAAAAAGCTCTCAAGGTTCCTTCCAACCTAAAGAGTCGGTGATCCTGTTAAATACTATGATTATCATTCATCCTTTTGCAGAGGAAGCATAAAATAATGCAAGAAGAATGTGATGACTTCTGTTTCGGCATCTGATAGTTGCTATGTGATAGATTAGTGCGCTCACACACACCACACACACATTTATTCCATGGTGTTCCTCTTGACTTTATGTAATTACCTAGGGAAAAGAAGGCAGCAGGAAATAATACAGGAGCATCAATTCCAAGAAGTCTACCTCATCTTTCTCAATGTGTACTTGTGCAGAGGAAGTTAAATGATATATTGCAGCTTACTTGCAAGTAAAAACAATCAGTCATATTTTCCTGGAACATGACATGCAGCTATTAAGTTAAACTTTCTTTGCAAACTACACCTTTATAACATTAGGAGAACAAAGATTAATGATTTAAAAAAAGTATTAGGATTAGGAAACTAATAAAGGTGGGAGGATTAAGGTAGAAGCTCCTCCACCTGCCCCCACACTCATTTACAAGTGGATTAACAGAAGATACACTGACACAAAACCCACCATTTGTTTCTGTGAATGTTTTTTTTTCTTCATTGATAAAACCCACAAGACTAGAGATAATTTTCCTTAATATTTTCAGGCCTAGCTTCCACAGAAGACCATACAAAAACTGTTCTGAACACCTGCCGCATCCAGTGCATGTGGAAGAAGAGAAGTCATTTAGAGATATACCTCAAACTCAATTTAATGGCAAGTCATGTTGGGATGTAATTATCTCTATTTCAAGATACAGGTTTCCTAAAATTTTGTCTGAATTTTATATTATTAGGGAAAATAGCAACAGGGAGAAGCGCAACAAAATTATTTCTGCTGTAGTTTATGACTAGATATAATATGACTCTAATGTACAGTTAAGTTTTACTCTAGGGAAAAAATTTCAAGTATTTAAAAAGGTCGTGTGTTCATCAGTTTATCTCCCAATAGCAGCATTTATATTCTGGATTTATACAGCTGGATTGGAGAGACAGTCCACACATGCATTGTGAAACACCCCACCGTAAAATAATTTACAATTTTAATAACATTATAATAAAAAAAAGGACCCCACTACTGGCTACCGTAAGGTTTATCACTGCTTCCCCCTGGTTCTGGCCTCTCCCCAGAAGATGGCACTGCAGCTCCAGCGCTGCGGGAGCCCTCTGCTGCGGCCAGAGCAGGGGGAGGAACCGTACAGCTACTTCATTATACATTAGTTATCAGGTTGATAGCATAATAATGCCTCCTGAAAGACTGATATAATAGTTGAGGAAAAAAAGATTCCCTGAGAGAAGGCTTTTCTTAATATCTTTTCTAATTAGGCCTGCTTCATCTGAAGTACAGCGAGGACTACCAGAAGTAATAAAAAAAATCCAGAGGGTTCTTACACATATCAGATGAAAACATGCTGTGTTGCAAGTAATATTCCTTCAAAGTTACTTCCTTTTCTACATGCCTACATTCACATCCATAAACCTAATCACATGCATATATTTCTGTAACAGCCTGTAGATAAGGCAATCTTTTTAAACCCCTTTTTTTTTATAAAAAGAAATTAAGCTTGTTTTTTTTTTTTAAATCAGGAGAACTAATATGAATACTCAAAAATACATAATATTACATCAGCATTACCACCACTGTATCACTATTTTGGAAAGCACTGCTAAGTGACACTTGCTCTTCCCTTTTATCCTCAGCTACCAAAAAACGTGAAGACAAGAAAACAGTTTCTTACAGAGTTCCCGGTATTGTCATTTATTAATTCTGTTAAAACAAACCCCAAAACAGTAATACATTGCTTGAGGTCAGTGTTGTTTGGTATTCCACATACAGGAAATTCAGCAGGAGCAGCGGCAGCCTAATCAGTTACTGCTGCAATTAAACCTGCTGTTCTAAAGGCGGCTGGAAACAGTCAGGGAGCTCCAGAAGCCATATTCTCACTAAAGCTGCTGATAAAGACGGCAAAGCAGGAGAGAGCCCAGCAAAAACAAAACCAGAAAAGGAACACAGGTTCTCTCACACAAATCCCAAGCATTTGTTTATTTTCTCCCTTTACCTTTCTTCTCCCCCAAAAAGAAAAGAAATAAGTAAATAAAATCAACCTGTTAAGAGCCACCACCCTCTTTCATCCTCAGACTAAAGCCTGTACGCAGTAGACCCACTACTGCTAGACAGTTACGGTGATGGCTCTACTGTAACAACACCTGCACGCTCTATCAGCTTAGTTTAGCCAGCTACATACTCATCCAACAAGAAAGAGCCTAGCTACTTTATTCTACTGTAAACATTTAAAAGGATAGCATGGCAGAACTCTTTTAAAATGCCTTGCAGGTTTAAACCAGAACTCCCTCCTTATCTAGAAGTAAGATTTTAATACAGGCACTGACACATCAGCCTGTCAACTAGTGTATTTTTTTCTATCTCTTTTCAACAGGATAATTTACAGGTGGAATGTCAAGCTTAACCACCAATTTCCTCCTTCTGAACTAAATCTTCAGGTGTTATTACTTTACCCACCACAACCAACTTCATTTTAAAATAGCTGACTCAATTAACTACACCTTCCCAGAATGTTTACCAGACATAAATATGAAGCAGTTGTTATGCAAGTCTACTGCGTACAGCCATTTTCCTACCTCAAAACATACCTCAGGCAAATACACACATTTTTGCTGTACCAAGATGAAGTATTTTTCTACGAATCTAGCTTCAGCCTGCAGAAATGTATGCATTGTACAGTTTTTTGAGAAATTAAATTAGTGCTAGCTTTGATTGCAGTAATTGCAAAAATCACTGTAGTAGCAGATGCATTATATATATGACTACAAAAAAAGATTTTAAGTGCTGATTTTTCAACTGGGTAATTTTAAGCCAGGTTGTCTCATCTCAAAAACATCAAAGTGACATGTTTTCACAGTCAAGTCTTAATTATTGTATTTTGCAGACCTGTTGATAAAGCCTACAGGAATTCTAATTAGCTGTGCTTCTGCACTACTGCTTGTGCTGTATGTTCCACTGTTCTCAGCATGGGCTCTCCTCTTGCAGCTTGCTCAGTCAGGGATGAATGCAACCACTGGAATCTTGGCTTCCATCCAAGCTACAAACCCTATAGAATTTATTTATTGTTTTAATCATCTATTTAATCATCCTCTCTAATTTTCTATCTCCAGCTTCCTATATTCACAGAGCAAAAGAAAATCTTAGTTCCTTAAAATCAGAAAAGTGCTCTTTTGCAAATGTAATTTTAAATAATAAAAACCAGTAAAAATGAATAATAGTAATAAAGTGGCAGTAATAAAGTAACAATAAAATAAAAAGGAATAAAAAGCAAAAAGCATTTAAAGTAATGATTTTAGATATTCAGACTTAACATGAATAGGGAGAATTCTAATGAGATGTTAAAGCACTACATTCATCTGCTTTTTGCAATGACTTATCTCCCAAGGAAGGAGGTTTTATTATACTAAAATTTCTATTTTTAGTATCTCTATTTTTACACCGAAGTAATACTCAATAGTTTATGTTTCCTGGATGTAATATATGAAATGAACTTTCTTACTGATTTTGTGATCTTCTGCAGTGAGAGTTTGTGACAGATGCCGGTTGTGCAGTCAAAAATTCAACACACCTATTTAATTAACCTTCTTCCATTTGCTTCCAGAAGCTACATAATTCACTTCTGCAATGTTTTTAGTACAAAGACAAGATACTAACTATTTACTTAAACAATAATGGCAATTAAAAAAACCAAACCACAATGGAAAAATGGAACTGGAGTAATAACACACAGCTATCAGTGACTTACTCTCTTCAGCTTGCTAAATAGGAGAGGCAACAGTAGGATTTTCAACATAAGATCTACTTCGCCGCTGATTTTGAAAGTAAATTTAAGTTTATAAGATTGTATTTATAACAAATTTAAATAAATATTTAAATAAACATCCATATTTTGGATATGGAAAACACTTCTCAACAAAGCACTGAGCAGAATAATCCTGTACATCAGAAGGTCATATTCTCAAGCAGATATGTTGCAGTACACTGAACAAAGAAAATACACGAAAGCTAAAGATTTTAATTTGAATGCAAACATTGCTCTACTGCCATTCAGTGCCCTACCACAGCCCAGAGCATAACTAGGGATTACAGTATACTATATAAACCATAAAAGTCTTAAAGGTTACAGAATCACCAGATGACGAATCCTTGCTGAGTTTAAATCGCCTGAGCTCAGTAGACTAACATGCTATAAACATTATTACTATTAAACGAACTCTCATGAAGCCCTATAAGTCTCATTTTCACTGAGATTAAATCATATGATGTAAATCACTGCATTTACACATACCAGAGGATGTGATTAACAGGACTGTCTTTCCAACTCATGGTAACAGAATGGCACACCAGAAATCCAGCCAGACGTTTTCCTAACAGTTTTAAGCTTATGGCATCAAATGCATCCTAAAATCTGTAACCGATAAACTTGGTTAGGGTTGTCATTAGGTTCTTTTGGTGCTTTGGGCTTTTTGGGTGTTGGGTCTTTTTTAAAAGTAGTATTTTCTCTGTAATACCAGTCCCCAAGATATTCTGCTACAGAAACAAACTGTAAAGACTTTATCTGTTAAACAGGAGTTAAAGTCAGAATTCTTCATCCGGACCTGGTTGTATTTCTGCTAGTTTTTTGTTACTTGTTGGTTGTTTGGTTTTTTGGTTTGGTTCCCCCTTCCCCCCCAAAGAAAAGAGAAATGGGAGTAAAAAGATATATTTCTTCAACAAAAGTTTGATTTGGAAATTTTCCTTCAAGAAAGAGCAGCAGTTGATACTGTGATCAAAGTTCTCCAAACAAGAGTTGTGCAAAGTCTGACCCAATTCCTGTTAAAGCTACATGGATCTGTGCTTCAGCCTACACAGCATACATACCCATACCTTAGCTACATAAGCTCTAAGGAAGCTTTGGATATCCAAAACATAGGTATCTTGGAATTTCTGAAATAAATTGACCAGCAGGTTGGAAGACACGACACAATAGGTTTTCTTTGACATAGAACATGACTACACCCATATAATACAGACTCACACTCCAAGCATTTCATTGCACAACTCTATGCATAACAGAAGTACCTTAGAGGCAGGGAACTGGTCTTCCTACCATATTTTTGCCTTGGAATTAGGAAATTCACTCTCCAGACATGCCCCAGCATAACAGGAATTTACATAGCAAAGCTTTCTAAAGCCTAATGATTTAGCCACCTGGAAACACACCAAGCTGACAAAACCCCAGCGACTCATTTTGAGAAACCTGCAGAGCTTTTTTAGATACTTGCACTATGCAATCACAATTTAAGACATTTGTAACTACTGTGATATAGGATGTCTGAGACGGAAATCTATCCTACTCGATCCTGTAACAGCTGCTGGGCTTTAAATTCTCATATTTTACCTAACACTACAGGGGCAAAAAGAGCCATTAAAGGCAGGTAATGTGATTAGGAGAACGATGTTAGGTAAGGAGGTGAAAGACTCTCTATCAAGCAGAATATTGTTTAACCTTACAGCTTACCTTAGAAGCACAACTACTACAGAGATGCCGAGTGAGTACATCACTTACTGTCATGAGGAACAACAGCATGACCACTCTAAATTATTAATATGCTCAAATTGCTAATTACCAAAAAAGCATTAGAAAAATTACAGCCTTCAAGTACATAAAAAGTGGCTTTCCACCAAGCTCAGAAAAAAAATACCACTACTAAATTCTTCATCTCTCCTGCTATGTTACTTGTACACATAGTAGCAATGATTTATAGTCCAGCTGTGTGACAGACAACTATGTCTTTATGTAAACTCTCTAGGATACCTTTTTCATAAAAGTGAAGAGTGATTTAGCTGCATGAGTTCCATTAACATTAATGGGTGTCACATGGCTAAATCCCAGCGCCCCACTCTAAAATTTTATATCTGTCTATGTAATTAGAAATAATTTTCTCTGGACTGACAACTTTCTAAGCGATTGTGTGAAGAGACAACAGAAAAATACTGCAGAGCCAGTCCACCATGACATCAGTGACACAGCTCTTACAGAACACCCAAGAAATTATTTTCCATGATTCTAACCATTTCTCTCTTGCTTTCTTAAGTTCTTAGTTTTTTTCTCCACAGTATTTTGATTGCTGGAAATAGATTTCATGTTCTTTTTCTTTCACAAAAGGTACAAAATAATAATGATTTTAAGCTTTCCTCTCTTAACAATGCAGTCACAGAAACCAGGTATTTAAGTTATGTGCTTCTATTTCTTTGGGCCTGCTACATCACTTCAACCATTTCCTAACGCAATGAGCTAACAGCTTGTAAGCACCCCCCTTTCCTGTGCTTACACAACTGGATGTTTTAATTTTTCAGAGCAACTGCCGCACTCAGCTTTTCTGCACCAGGCCTGAAAGATTCTTCTATGCCTGCGTCTCGGAGTCGTGTTCAACAACCGAGTTCCCCACTACTTCTTCCACCATGACACCCAACCTAATGAAACAGTGATCTTGTGTGTGTGTGTGTAAAATGGAGGATGACCAAAAATTAACTTATCTGCATAGAGGATGTCTGTATAGGCCAAAAAAAACCTTCAGAAAAAATTCCAACAATCTGCCAGAAAGAGATGGACGGTGAGGTGGACTGAGAGCCAGCTGGCAGGTGGAGCTCACGGGTTGTGACCAGTGGGGCAGAGGCCAGCTGGAGACNCCCCACTACTTCTTCCACCATGACACCCAACCTAATGAAACAGTGATCTTGTGTGTGTGTGTGTAAAATGGAGGATGACCAAAAATTAACTTATCTGCATAGAGGATGTCTGTATAGGCCAAAAAAAACCTTCAGAAAAAATTCCAACAATCTGCCAGAAAGAGATGGACGGTGAGGTGGACTGAGAGCCAGCTGGCAGGTGGAGCTCACAGGGTTGTGACCAGTGGGGCAGAGGCCAGCTGGAGACGTTCCCCAGGGGTCAGTACTGGGTCCAGTCTTGTTCAATGTGTTCATCCTGGAGGAGGGGACAGAGCGTACCCTCAGCAAGCTGCTGGTGACACAAAACTGGGAGAGGTGGTTGACACACCAGAAGGCTGTGCCACCATACAGCGAGACCTAGACAGGCTGGAGAGTTAGGAAGAGAAGAACCTAATGAAATTCAGCAAGGGCTGAACAGGTCAAGCAACGGCAGCACGATGAAAAAGAATTTTAAGTTGTCTGAAATGCTTGTTTAGAGAAAAAAACTTACTAGAAGTTCAGACTCTGGGCTCACTCTACCTGTTTATCAAAGGGGGTAATACATGTTTCACCTGCTGTTGTGACCTACAGGTAACTGATACAAGTTTTGTATTACCTGCAAAATGGAAGGTTTTCTTAACCATTCAAAGTGTCTCCTAGAAGCTCTCGCATCACCAGAAACTTTGCCCTCCTTTTGCTGCTGGCTGTATTGCATGCATACACCATCCAGTACTACAAGCAACTAATTGTTTGGTTCATGCACTCAGGTCTCTCATAACCAAGAGCCATTTCCATCCAAAAGCTGGTTCCTCACGCACACCAACTGAGCCTTGTAAGTTGCCACACTACTCTTATTGTTCCCATTTTCATGTGCAATCCGAACTGCAGTTACCGATATTTTTTTTTAATCTTCTTTTGGTAATCGTTCATTTTAGTGCTACACTTTGAACAAAAAAGAATCTCAATCTTACTAGTTTCTTCTCTCAAAATTTATTCTAAAATGGATTCCAATTTTGACAATATTTTTAATCGCTGTGGAAAATATCAAGCTATTAACACTCTTTTTAGTGGCACTAGATTCCTAGTGCCCTTTGTGAGGCTGACGTTTTCTTTTAAAAAGTCACATTAATGAAACCACAGCCTGTCATGCGAGTTCCCTGAACAGCTACATACATGAAGCTTTAAATAGCTTTATATAGCTTTTACTCTCCTGAAGTTATGGCCAGTATCATGCAAATATACTCTAGAAACACTTAAAGGCCAGAATTTGGTGCTTGTGCAGCATAACAACAACCAGTACAAAAGATTCCCACCATCTTTATGATCCCAAAAGTCACTGTTCTTTGACAGTGAGAGACAGTTCTAACAGAGTTATTCTAAAGATATACAGATTAAAAGAACTATCAAGTTAATGGCATTTTAAAAATGTTTTACCGTTATAAGTCACAACTGTGACATTATTCTGTGCTAAGAAACTCATCGGTCTGGTAAACATCTCTGATACAGGCTAAGCACAAGCGTAAACAAGTTTATGCCACAGCCATGACTAAAGCTTCTGAGAAAATACTTGATTGCCTGGAACACTAAGCTACTCGGATTTCCTTTTTTGTTTTTTATTCTTTAGCAATTATATACATCTTTTCTTTTTAAAAAATGCAGTACCAATGGCTGAGAGAACATCAATTTGTTCAGTCAAACCCCACCTGCAGTGCATGGTGGGTGTTCTTCCATTCGGCAGATACATGCCTTACATTAAACACAAATGCAATGGCAATGCCACTGCCTGCTCAACGGCTGAAACCCCCATTCACAGTTACTTACGCGGCAGCTCAAAAGAACAATGGCTTTGTACTGCATTGGTAAAACGCAGAAACATGTTATCCACCTTCCTACCTGTTGATATTTGATTACTACGCCGTAAATAACCAAAATGGCAATGCAACACAGTTTTAATTAAGATCTACAAGGCACGTAGATACAGGTAACTAATCCTCATAAACCCCTCTAACATGAATTAGAGAAGTATAAGATCACCTATGGAACTTGTTTCCAGGTAAACCAAGAAGAGAATAATTAATTTTCTGCCATTGTAAAAATAATTAGCTCCATTTAAACAGATATCGTAAGATTCACAAATCAAATTTCAGACAGAATAAAAAGGGAATGAAATACAGGAAAGGTTCAGAAACAAACAAACAAAAAAGGCAGGAGACTTTGCAGGCACTGACTGCAACTCATCTACTCTGGGCACCTGTGTTCAGTAGAACAAAACAGTTCAGTTGGAAGAGATGTACAACCACCATCTAGCCCATCCCCTGTCCACTTCAGGGCTAACCTCTTCAGGACGATATTCATACAGTATTCCACTACCAGCAGGAGAAGGAAAGGACAGACTACAAAGATCATATTTACATTCAGGCAGATATTTATCAACCTGTCAATTGAGAAATATTTATCTAGGAAGAACTGCCTATTAACAACATCCACGAAGAACAGCTGAAGTTGACTGCCTCATCTCACTTTTCCTGAAAGGTTTTTGCCCAGCGAAGCCATACAGAAGTAATAGACAAGCATAACAGAGATTAAGTTTAATTCTTCTTATATGAAAGAGACACACCAAGGTTTAATTATCACTTTGGTGCTTACCAGGCTGTCAACGTTTTGATTCCCACAAGACTGGAAGTATAGATACTTTCCTTAAGGCTTCTTTTATGTAACAGACAGAAAAAACTTAAATACTATCCAAAACACAAAACTAATAGCCTGCAAAAACAACATCACATCCACAATAACATATCATCTTTTCAAGTATCGGTGCTTTTATTTGTGAACAGATCTTGGACTTCCTTTTCCTCCTCAGTTTAGGACATCTTTATTTCCAGTTTTTATCTTTCCTCGCAGCCTTCCACTCCTTTCCCTGTCAGCTTCTATTGCTTTTACTGTTAAATTGATCTGTTTCCACCAAAACCTTTCATCCTCTTCTCTTGTCATTTTGTACCATTTTTATTCCTAAATCCGTATTATTATTTCACCTTTTTTTAATCCTTTGCAGTTGTTATCTTTCTTATATCTAATCCCTTTTATCTCTGTATCTGTCAATCCTTCAAAGATCTGCACTAGAGGTAGGCTTCTCTTCTGTCTTTATCCTTCAAGTTTCTCAGGAATTCATTAAGTAGAAAACTTGCAAATAGACAAGTTTTATTGCTCTCTTAAACATTACTATTATATTCTCACTTAAAATTATCCTTATTAAAATTGCCCAAGAATGTCTTAATTCTAGATGAACAAGTTATTAGATTGCATTTGTTTAGCCCTGGCTGATAGTAAAATAAAACTGGCTTGAAACAGCCATAAAGTGAACTTTTCATCCAAGACGACTAACATACCTAATTCCCAAACACCAAAACTTTCATCACCCTCCATCCTTAATAGGAATGCCAGTCGTGACAGATTTCATTACATTTATTCGTAAACTGTGCAAAATAATGGGGATTTTTTTAGTAGCTGTTCTATGAGCACATTTTTCTTGCTGATCAGGAAAAAAAATAGATAACGAAGCTACGTTTACTGATGAAAGACTACAGAAGTCGTGGATTACACCTACACTAGCTCACTTACGTAGTTTGCATCTTCACATTACATGACAGTAGCATTTGGGAAACCAACACATAAACACGTTTTTAGTTCAAAGCAAGTTCATGCAAGTAGTTGTGAATATATTTTAAAGTTAACCATCTGAAAACAGTCATAAAGCTCATACAGACTCTTCACAGCACGGCAGGCACTGCTCATTTACAGCTAGATTCCTATGAAGTTAAGAGTTCAGTTCTATAATGAGAGAGGACTCATCATACTGCTTGCAATCAGGGTCAATCCACACCTCAAACTGAGTTTCAAAACTCATGCTAACTTTGATAGCTTCAGGATTTATTTGTAGATGTCAAACTCTGTGCAAGTAGCTCTTGCAAAGTAAAAGAAAGAATTTCTATTAAATAAAAGGTGTCCCTTACCATATTTGTGTCCTGGAGTTGCACAGTAAATTAGAGTTTCTACGAGTCTGTATCACCAGCTGTAAAAATATTACCTACATTATCATACTCTCCATTCATCAGGGTTAAATAACTTGTTTTTGACAAGCAAGGAAAATAGCACACATTTTTCATTACCGTTAGGTGAAATACGAGCAAATAGACTGTCTAAGCAGGTAAATTTCATTATTATTTCTCAGCACTGTTTGCACTCAAGTCAAGTTAAAAACACTCAATTTTGGCACTGCCAAAGTAAAGAGAATGTGCCAATGTTAAGGAAATCTCCTTTACTGTGCACTGCTGCTGTACTCAGCAGTACTTTGTTTTAAATCTGTTGCTTCAAGGTGATGCGGTATGATTATAATAGGTAAATATCTCGAGGTTGTGTATTGCATACTGCCCCTCTGAGGGTAGTAATATCGCTTGTTATTCTCTGTAGACTTACAATTCGATGCCTCCCTTAAAACAAATGATTTATTAAAAGAAAAAAAAAAAGGTAGTGGTTCTACTGCAAGCAGGTTTTACCATTATATATTATACATTTGATTGCTGAAATAAAGCATTTCACCTTCTTCCCCTATCTTCCATCTCACTCCCTGACACCAACACCACCCACTTCAGTAAGTTTCTCAATACTGCACTCCTCTGGGAATGAGAAAACTTGCTATTTTTACAGTTGCCACTACCTTATTTGCTAGATATTAAATCAAACTTCAATACAGTGAATTGCATTAATGAAAATCTTTCCTTGATTTTACTCAAGTATGGCCAGAATCTAAGGTGTTTACACAATGCAAGTTGATTCAGTAATCCCAATATCTTAAGGAAGCATGAAGCTGATGGAAAATTTCAGAGTGACAGTCCTAAAAGCTGTAGGACAATTGCAATGCAATACATCCGCCTTCAGAGAATGACTTCAGTTGGAAGAGACCTTTGAGATCACCGAGTCCAACCATAAGCCTCTTCCAGTGTATCTGAATCCTGAAAGCAAACTAGACTTTTTAAGTTTGTGCAAGTTCCCTGTTCTGTTCCATTCTGTGAAGTTAATTGTATGGTTTCTCTGCTGAGACTGCAAATCCTAGAAAGGTTCCTAACATTGAAAATTTGAGATATTCATCCCACAACTCTTGCATTCTGTTTCTGCTCTCTTTTCCCCACAGCTGATAATGCACTCTCCAGTAGTCTCCAACATGCCAGCATACAGACTATTCTTACACTAGGGATTAAGGTGGGCACCCGTCCCTCCCTGAACTTTCCAACACTAAGTGAAATCCTTCCAAGTCTTATTTCCCTCTTATTCTAAGCACAGGGGACGCACGTGCTAGCAGCAGGCCTTGCAGCACAACACACCACAAGAGGGAACATACTGCACCCGCACAACGGACCACAAAGGGGACTTCCCTGTGGATCTCCAAGCTCACTTAGCTAGGCATGGGGCCACAAACAACAAACTGGCACACTAGTCCTACTTATACTGGGAGCAGGGACCCAAGGGGGAAGACTGAACAGGTGGTAGGAACAAAAACATCCATCAAACCAAGCACGCTTCTAGGAGAAAGGGGCAACAGTACCAGAGAACAGTATGGGAACCC
Source organism: Chionis minor (assembly GCA_013398295.1). Lineage (NCBI taxonomy): Eukaryota > Metazoa > Chordata > Aves > Charadriiformes > Chionidae > Chionis > Chionis minor. Next base: position 1,160,373 of record VZSF01010865.1, on the reverse strand, counting down.
ACCATGACTTTAACTAGTCATTCTATTAAAATAAGTTTTAATACCAGTAATACAATTCTGTTCCAATCTGACGCAACAGCAACAAAAATCACTGCTTTTTGCTGTAACGCTATGGACTGATGGACAGAGTTTATTTAGGTATGGCTATATAATGCAGGCATTGACAAACTCAACTACAGCGATGGCTGGCATAGCCCGGGGACACAATTATTCTCAGATCAAGACTTTTCATAACCATCTCTTAAGTGCTCTATTTTTCAAAGGAGAAAAGGTACATTTCCTCAGAAATTTGTTGACCGGTATCAAATATATCAATCTAAATAAAGGCAGAAAAATCACAACATTTAGACATTAAAATATGCAGAATAAGAGTATTTTAGGAAAATAATCTAATCTAACTGATGCGCTATTCCATTTAAATGGGAACTCTTCCTTCCAGTCATCTTTCAGGGGACCACTGTATATATGCCTGTATCATTATATGAACTCCCTCCTCATTATAAACCTGTAGGCCAGCCTTCTACCGCGTCAGTCTACAATTCTCATGAATTTATTTCCACTAGAAGAACTACACAGGGCATGAAGTGAGAGTTTCAGGGGGAAGAAGTCACTTGGCAAAAACCCCCGTCAAGATAAATTCACTCACACACAAAAAGAAGGAAGCTCATCAGCAAGTGACCTGAAGCAAGGATGAGAAAAATATGAAAGGATAACTCTGCAATTTGATTTCTATGCTATTTTTGACAATTCAAGAAAGGGAGACACTTGCACTATCTAGCTCCTTCTTACTGCCTTGCGCAACATAGCAACTGCCCAGCGTTCACACACTCAGCTGCCAATCATGTAGATATACAGTTTGAAGACAGACTGAGATTGGAAATGGAAGGATACCCCTTTCTCTCTTTCTTGAGAATTCTGAAAACCAGAATATGATAGAAACTGTTCAACTGCCTGAGATTAGTCTAATTGAAACTACAGAATTAACAATCTCCTTTATTTACCCATCACACTCATAATTTGTCATTCTATCACTAAGGAAAAACTTGAACATTCTAAATTAAGAAATCTGAGTTAGTTAAAAGAGATAATCCTGAAAAATTTAACAGCTGTCACACCTCTCCAGAACGAGGTGAAGCACTTCAAGCTAGTATTATTAGTAACAAATTAGAAAGTACGTAAGAAAGATTCATAAGCAGAGTTGAAAGTTAAAAGGGTCCTTCTTTGCTAGAGAAGAATAGCAGACCTTGCTGAAAGTGCTGACAAAATGTCATAGGAACTGCACTAATGAAAACTGCACTACTAGCTCCAGAGTTAGCACGCAGAAAAAATTGACAGCAATGAACACCGGGTTATAAAAACCTAACCAGATGTAAATGGACTGTATTTTTAGCAGAGGTGCTTTCATAAGACACACTTCAACCCAACACCTAGAAACTGCTGCTTTTCCAGCCATGATTTTTAAGGCATTTATGTTAAAAACTTCCCATGCAGGAACTGAGGACCAACAGTTTCAACGGCTTGGACAAGGTAGACAGAAAACAAAAGGAACAGCTTCAGGACTCCTTGAATGGCATAAACCAATTCTCTCCTGTGCCCATAAATTCCACGATAGCAAATAGTTCAGGAAATACAGCTGGAATTCCTTTGATTCCCAATTGCAAAACACAGGCAGAAAAAAAAAAAAAAAAAAAAGGCAATTTAGCAGAGGTGATGGCAGCTCTATACGGCACTGATACACACTGACAGCTCCAAACCAGCCTCCGGACTGAAGCGATCTACACAACAGCTTCAAATATAACAAGTTCTGTGATCACCAGTCTTACTGCAAACCACAACTACAAGCAAAATATTCTGCCACCCTTTAATTTGCATTTTGTGAGTTCTGAAACAAATGGAACTGGAAGGGAAGCAATCAATAGGAAGAGTGATCTCAGAGGCAGTACAGTTTGGGGTTTTTTTGTGCTTCTATGTAAAGTATCCTATGAGATATGAATGAACCACTCGAACTAGTAATGGAGAATTTTCTCAACTTAAGTCACAAGTTTGAACCCAAACTACATCGGCTTTTTGGGGGGAGGAGGGTTGGTTGTGGTTTTTTTGTTTAGGTTTGGTTGGTTTTCTTTTCAAACTGAAAAGGCCTTAATCTTTGGCTTATAACTGTGGATGATTTTGTCCTGTCAAACATTTTTCCTTATAACAGCCATTGTTACAATTACTGCTATTTGTTGTCTCAGAAAAGACAGAAGACTGAAAACACTGGACATCAAACAACCCTACGGGGAGAGATGCTGCTCCACCAGAGGAGCTTTTGACACCACTTCTGTTTGTCAGTTCTGGCTGCAAAGAATCAGAGTCTTTAGTGTTGTATTACAGCAGCCCCTGGGAAGTAAATTCAATTATTAATTACAACAAACAATATAAAATTAGGGAATTAAAGTTTCATTAATTATGTCCTGGATTACCAGCTTTTAGTCATAAAAATTAACTGTGTAATTATTCAGCAGATACGAAAGATCAAATCCAGTAACTGACCAATTTCGCGACCATCTCACTTCAAAGAAAACGTTTGTAAAAGAGGAAATTATAAACCAGGAGCATATTTAACAATATCCCATATCTAGCCCAGCTGCTCCAATTATTTTTGTCTTCAGTATCTGCTAGTAGTGCCATTTTAAGAATTTCAAAACTAAGAGTATACCCTGACTAGGTACCTGTATTAATTTCTAAATGAACAAATTTATTTATTCCACTGTATTCAGAGAATTGCTAATTAAAATGACTGATGATAGATAGCAAAGTAATTTATAGTTCCTGTCAACATATTTATCTTGTTCCTTAATGTATTAGGCACATTATGAGATATTAAAATGCATCAATGACAAACTTTAAGAAGATGATTAAGCCTGTGTATTATTCGCTTTATTTGGAAAGAAAGCAAAGACCCTGTACATCATTCAAGAGAACAGGGTCATCCAAGCATCTCAAGATGGAATTAACATCATAAAGTAACCTGGAATCAGGTAAGTAAATAGGACAGAAGCAAGGAATTAAGCAATGTGCCCAGAATAGCGCAAAGCTGTTGGCACAGTAGTGCCAGGAACATTTAGAGATTTATTTGAGATATCAACACTATCTGCAGTAAGAATCACTAACAAATTACAAGCAGTACTATCCTGTATCTAACAACACGATTGTTCATAATGACAGCTTATACCTTGGTACTTCAGTAGTTAGACAGCATCAGTCACTAGGAGCCCATGAATACAGTCAGCCTGTGCACAGCCTCGTGCCCTTCTTGCTCACATGTAAACTCTTTGTGCTAATGCAGCAAATCCTAAAATGGGCGGTTCTGACTGTCCACTCCGCTCCTACTTACAGAGTTTTCCCAAGCACTTAATTCCATAAGACCTACAAGAACATACATTCACAAGTGTGATCTAAACTTTTGAGTTTTTAAAAAAGATTCTTGGGCCAAGTATCCCAAAACCTTAGGATGGATCTGAGAAACCTGAATATAAGAGAATGATTAGCAGCAACGTGACCATCAACAAGACAAAAGAATGGAAGGAATTCAGCAAGGTGAAGACAAGCAGGTTACAGCACATGCTAAAAGGGTAGACGTATGAAACTACATCCTTTATATACATATACAAGCCTGAACTAGCATTCGTAGCATCTTTAAGGAGTGTTCAGGAAGGTGTTTTAAGATTTGAGAGATCGTATTTCATTATAGGGACTATTACTACTTCTTAGGAATAGTATACAAGATTGCAAAAAACTGAATATACATACAAATGTCAATATAATTAATCCACTATTTAATATTCAAGATGATAATTAGAAGCTGCTTTGTAGGGAGGAATTTATCTGACTTGCGATTTCACTTTTCGGTTTGGAGTATTCATTGGCATAAAATCAGCTCTCAGGACATCAGAGATGTCAAATCTCAAGAAGTTCAGTATGACTGAAAATAAATATAAAAAATTACTACATAGGATTCATATGTATATTAAAGCTAATAGACCCACACTAGAACTAGCATGACGTCTGATGACGTTAATGTGTGGGAATCTCAAAACTAACTAGTAATTTTTCTTACATTAAAAGCCACTGACACAACATCACTAATAACAGGACTTAAAAACTGATTACATGTTTATAACTACAAAGAACATCCAGAACTATCACAGTGGCAATTACAAATTTAGAATGGACACCAACCTTTGCGCATGCCAGTTCAAGGAAATCTCAGTATTAGAGAAGGCCCGTGAGACACACAAGTGTTTTACATAGGCACAGAAACATTCTTGTGCCTCACCATAAGAAACCACTTTTGCATCACTTCGTTATCAGTCTGAGTCAATACAAAAATCCCTCTGATCCCAAAGGCACGTGAACAAGATGACTGTATTGCTAAATGTGGTACATCAATATGAAAAATCTTCTACCACTATCGCATACAACTCTTATCACTGATTTTATTTTATAGGTCCTGAATTTTGACCGGGTTTTGTTTCCCCTCTGTTTTATTCATGCACTTCATTACTAAGAACTAGACTTCAAGAATCTCAGTAATAATGCTCAAGGTTACCACCATTTAGGATTTTAGAACTGTGTAACTGTTTATAAACTTTAACTAGATAAAAATCTCATGCTTATAACCTCAATGATAAAAGTCTGCGAGGTTAACAATCAATATCAATACGGAGATGATGATTACCTATGCATGAACAGCATTTTAGCAGAAAGGCAAATTTTCTTGAGAAAAAAAATTAAATTCTATTTAAGGTAGTAGTGGTCCATAGCTACTATCATTAACAATCCTGGATGTCTGACTGGCCTGAATAACACACTCATCAACTATCACTGCGAATTTATTGCTGTACGTGACATGTTTGATGATTTCAATGTAATAAAATAGTTAATTCACCAACTATAACCTAAAAAAAAAGTAAATACAGTCTTTTATACTCTATAAAGAGGAAACTGAATTTCTAGTGCTCTCATATTTGGTAGGTACATACGCACAAACTCTTTCTGAAGGAAAGAAAGAAAACAGCATTTTGTTTAAGACAGTGTAATAGCAGCAGAGAGGAAAAAGAAGAGAAAAAGTATGTTCTCTATTAACCTATTGAACAGAAAGGAAAATAAATTTTAACAAAAATCTGGGGAAAGGGGATGCAAAGACACAGGAAAGGATGCAGAAACAGCAACTTAGAACAAAATCAGTTCTCTGCATCTACCAGTAGATAACTGTTATGTTCTGAAAAGTCATGGGAACTCTCTTGCCATGAATTTACCATTTGTAGAATGATGCTATCTGCATCTGCCTGGAAGAAAAGCACAGACTTGGTTTTGCACTGTTAAAACACAGAGTTCCCAGAATAGAAGTTCAGTGTTGCGCATTCAGTAAAACAGAGACAGTATTACCTGTTTTGAAAGAATGCTACAATAGTCCATTTCTCATTTATGTTGTTAAGTCCATGACATATTACTAGGTGTTGAGTTGCTGGGGTTTTTTTCCCCTTAAGAAACCCTGTAGGAATAGCATACTGGCCTATGTTTTTGAATAAACTCTTTCCTCTGAAGGGCATGTCTAAAATAGCAGTTTTTTGAAGCAAATGTTTTAATTTTTTTCTTTTTTGTCATTCTAGATTTTCACTATCTAAATAAAATCTAAAAACATTAAACTAGGTTTGTATTACAAATTAAACACCAAACACTTCCTTCAGTACATGAAAGTTTCTCAAAATACTGGCCTAGTCAAGGGAGATCCATATGAATACATACCGATGATCTGCAAGAATTTAATGTTTGTTACTTCACAGGAGACAATTCAATATAACAAGGCTTTTAGTTTGATTGCTAATATGGGACTCCTTCATATTCATGTCATCTTCACATTTATGTCTTTAAACACATTTAAAAACCCTAGCTCATAATGAATGAAAAAAAATTGCTGAAGAAGCACTGTAAAGCACTTGTGTTAATAGTTGAATGACTGCATTTTGTGCATATAAATGAAAAATTGTCTTGTCCTCCCTCCTTTTGGGGTGAGGGTTGCTCCACTCCTAGACAGTCCCACTCTCCAGAAGTTGCAGAGGTCAGTTGGTCGGTTTGTGGTTCTCAGAACCACTGCACGCTGCACTGCCATCTGCACAGTTCAAAACATACAAATTTACTAATTGCAACATAAACCAAGTCATTCTCAAAAGTCTGAATTTTCTGCAACAGACATGGCCCCAGGCTTATTCTACATCCAATACCATGGGAGCAAATGTGGTAGAACAATACGAACCACTCCTCATTACATTAACTTGACCGGAAAACAGGCAAGGAAATATCATCCATGCAGATACTGCAATAATGGGAAAATGTACATTAAAGCATATTTTCAATGTCCTCAAATGTTTCCAGGCATTATCTTCAACTCAGAGTTTACTATTTTTGCCTCAATTTCTTGAAATAGCACTACATTGTACATAACTAGTTCATATTTACAATTTGTAAATAACATGCTATGCTCGTATTTCACTTTTACTCTTCCCTTCAATTTTTATCTGTTTTTCCTACACAGCACTGACAGGAAAAAACTTCTGTATTTTATTCATGTACAATGGTTCTGTTTCCCACCATGCTTCAGAAAAACACTGCACAGTACTTTCAATTACACCGTCTATAAAACCTCCTGCTTTCTCCAAACGTATAAAGCTGGTCTTGGGAGCTCCAACCCCTAACTACGTATGACAATTCGTAGCAGTTTAGCAATCCTCTGAGAGGAGGATACCAACACAAGGAAAAAGAGTTAAGTTCTTTAGACTTAGCTGTCATTATCTGCAAACTACATCTCCATAAAGGAGACTAGAAAGTAAGCGCTGTTCTGTGGTTGGGTCACGCTCCCCCACCCTCCAATGTCATCTGGAAAGAATTTATTGACTCATCAAGGATGAAAAAGATGAACCACTAAAAATAAGACAAACGTTTTCATACCTGCTGTCCTGTGTTGTCATGGTACTTTGTTTCTTTTAAACTACACACACGATGACATCTCATGGCATTCATAAAATTGGTTCCACAATTACTACCTTGTCAAGTTAACCCTGAGGAACTGTCTAGTGTTTTGAGACATTAATAGTTTAAATATTCCACAGTATTAAATTTTTTTCTTTAAAAAATATTAAATACTAGCAGAGTAGAATAAGAGACACAAAAAGATTCAGAGAGAAATACCTATGGTACTCTGTATGTGGTACTTCCCAGTTCTGCCGATGAGTTCCTGTACTGTGCAACATAAAGGCACAAAACATCCAATACTAGTGCCCCTGCAACCCATACCAAGGGTCAGCTCCAAATTTGGAGGGAAGGACAGGTAACAGAATTTATCAGAGTATCCCAAGTCCTGGAAATGACATCTGTCCGAATGCCCCAGAAATAGCATCAGGCCTTCAGAGTACTTGGAACATTTTGCCTGATGGGTCATAGGTTGTGTATGGTTATCTGATACTGTGAGAGAAACGGGGGATTTCTTCAAGTTGTTTTCTCCAGCACATCAACGCAGTCCAGTTTTTAATTTCAGTTATTTTTCTAAACTTCCTGTCAAGTGATATTACTGCTTACATTACAACCGTCTTGCCAGTAATTTTTGTTCATAATCTTATACAAAAACACTGGTTATAGTCGAATATAGTTGGATTGGGTGAAAGCAACAAGTAAGGATTTACTGAAAATAATGTCACATGTATTTTATAAAAACTTTTTAGCACTCTGACACTTGTTATTATATGCTTTCCCATCATAACATTAGAAAACTAAGCTGTGACAACTACATTGTTCTGGTTAATGTAAATAAAACAAAACAACGCTGCTCTGTATCTCAAAATCTCTTTCTAAACAAAGCAGACTTTAATAATTCACAGTTTGAAAAATTACAATTTCATTTCCATGAACAAAAATTACTTGATAGAGCCTGGATTGAATTAATTTTATACTTATGGGGGGAAAAAAATAGCAAACAATCTTATGTAACAGACTGAAATAGGAACAACATTGTGCAGACATTGCAACAACATGCCAATTATCATGATGTAGTCTCTGCTGAAATATATTTCCAATTTTCAAAGTTGAAAGACCTTCAATAATGGTAATTAAAGATGCTCTAATGCTTAAAACCCTAAATACACCAGGGATGGAAAAAGAGATTAAACAATTTCCAGTGGCTTAGCATAGAGCTGATGTCGCAAAAACGTACTGGGACACTAGCAGAGAACACCCATAGCCTCATTTACAGGCACTCTCCGGAACATCTGACTGCCAAACACAGCTGGGACTTGTTTTCATAGTTCACTGGTTAGAACACGCCAAAATCACATCAGGGACCTTCCTAACAGTTTGCCAGCACAGAGCCGGGTCCCAGCACGCAGGACATCTCCTAGGCACATTTGAATTAAGTATATATTCAGCCCATATTTGCAATTTGCTCATTTTGTCCTTAGTTGTTTCTGTGTTATTGAAAACATGCATTCTAAATCCTTTTCCATGTCTAAATTGGATAAATGAACTGATAGATATTAAATTATATCCTCAATGGCACAACTAAATTTGATTTAAATCAGTAAAAAAAGTCGGTAGGGCAGACCACCAATCACCATTAGTTCAAGTCTTCTCTTTTAATAGAATAAGCAGCCTCCAAATTGAGAAAAATTACAGTGGAAGGAAAATGTGGTAATTGAGTTCATGTTGTAATCTTCTTCAATGCACTAATACTTCGATGGATTCAAAGACAGAACACACTAAAGTATGTTTAGCTCCTCTCCCATGTTCATTTTCTTTCGTAACAGACAATTGAAAAGCCACACAGAAAAAGCAAACTATCTACATTTTATTTGCTGACTGGACACTTAGAAGGGAAAAAATATTGATCTGTTCACTTGCAATTTGTATTTCTACTGTATTAATGCCCAAAACTTGGCCCTTGTTTAGTACTTACCTTTTCTTCACAAAGCAGACTACAAATGTTCCCTTATTCTGATTTTTATCCTTAGCTTGACATCGAGGCTTTCTGCATAGAACTACAGAAGTATTTAGTACTCAGAGCTGACATCCAACACTACACTGATCAAATGCCTGCCAAGTAAGTTAACATTGTACGAAACAAAGTTGGGGGAATTCTATTAGTAGCTTTGCTTAGGCACAGCTGTAAACAACTTATCTCTAGCCCCTCCTCCCTCTTCTTCAATCTCGCAATCTCGATACCCAGAACCATTTTTTCCGGTTATACTCCTGCCTCTCCAAATCAGGACTTGCTCCTCACTGCCTGCCCCACTTTACCAACCCATGACTCTGACCTGCATACACCCACTACTCCAAATCTGTAAATGCAACTCCGTAAACACTGCCGAGCTCACCAAGAGGTGAGGGACTGCTATAAGCACAAGATGATTCAAGTTTTTCATTGGCATAGCCACTGATGTACAATTACGTTTCAGTTCGCAGTATATACTTTTAGACAGGCAATCATCACTTGCCACTGCTGCCAAAAACGATGAGGATCTGTAAATACAGCAATGCTGTGTAGCATAATTCCTCATATCTGATCCATTAGGTTGTCACTTATATGGGGTACGTTATGAACAACCACGTCACATTTTCTTTTATCCTGCTATCCACATCATGTGGTTACAGTCTTGAAATGCCTCTGTGGCACACACATAAGGAAAAGAACTACTTGATCTAAGCTCGGATAATTTAAAGAGCAGGTTGTATAGCCAAAGGAATCCAGTGGTAAGCTAAAATACACGACTTGCACATTCAGAAATAGTAGAAGAGCTTGAAAGACAGGCAGTTACTCTTTGTAGAAAAATTGAGTTAATTTAAAAACCTACAAAAGGAGAACATTCATGAAAGAAATAAATTAAAAATTAACAGAAGAAAATTTTTATACTTACATACATTGTTACATACACCAACAAGGTAACAGTCATTAACAATCATCCAAGATGCATGGGAACATCCGTCCCACACACAAACCAAGGAATGAAAAGGTGTATGAAGGCAAAATCACTACACCAAGGAGGAACAAAAAGCTAAATACTGTGAAGAGGTTCACTTTCTTTAAATTCATTGAGTTAGGTGTCTTAACATTGCCCAAAAATCTGCCATTGTGGCATTTAAGGAGTTAGGCCTAGGTAGGATAGCTGTTGCCTTCAGACTGATAAATTTAACAAACTTGCTCTAGAAGATGAACTATGACCTCTCTCTTATCAAAAACAGAATGAACCTTGAATGTTTTTTCTATGCTCAAAGAAATAAAGCCAAATGACATAATCTATTGATCATCAAGAAATGCAGGTACCCTGAGACAACAAACTGGTCGGCATCATGTCTCCTACAGAGCAAGGAAGTCATGCAATTTGTAAAATTGCGTATATTCATGACTAAAGTGTTTTGGTATCTGAATGCATTTCAGTTTCCATATTGCCATTTGCTCTCATGGAAGGTGTAACTTGACAAGAATTAAGATGTAACATGCCGTGCAGGAAATTTAAAACCATGGGAGAAGGTTTATTCCCAAACACCCCACTTTAAGATGCCTCAGAAATATTATAACAAACCTGTAATGGGAAAAAAATCATGTATTTACAAAGATGATTCACATCTACCCAAGTATAAAAATCCGTATCCTGTATTTTAAATAGTAAATTTTAAATATAATATTATAGTAAATATTTCAAATATAAAATAAATATTTTTTCCAGTAACTCATACAGATTTATAATCTGATTTTTTTAAGGAATTTCATCCATTTATCTTTTTTCAGGCTTCATATGAAGATCTTGTTTATTTCTACAGCAGTACCCACATTTTATGATTACTAGCCTTTTTTTCGGAGCTCTGCAGCATTTCATTATTGACTACTTCTCTTTCTATGAGGTTTTATTGTTCCATCTGGCATTTTAATTACAGACCTAGTATCAATTTTACATACTTGCTGAAGAGGAAAATAACTGACTTTAATACTGACTTCTCTGCAAATTTACATCATGACTCCATTAAAACAATTCATTTTGCAACAGAAGTCCAGTATTAAGTATTTTTCCTTTGTAATATAGAAATATACCTGACTATATGCTGGACAGCATTAGAGCAAGTAAATTAAATGAAGACTAGCATTTAAAAACTTAACTTCCTTTTTATAGGAAAACACCAAAACAACCCTAAAGCTGCATTTCAATGAATACACAAGAAACTTGGTCAAGATTAACAATGTGACCAGTTACACGAAGCTGGGTGTTTCTGAGGGCAAACACAGTGGTATCTGCCTACCTTCCATCACTCCAGAACTAGGTATGTGCTGGACACACTGACTGGCTGCTGTATTTTGTACCATGCACAGCAACACTAACAGAGACAGTAACAAAAATCAGCAAGAAACCATTGTACCCCTTTTTTGTGGCATTTCACTTGAGACTCAGAGCCTACCGATAAGTTTACAGACTTGATAACTTTTGCTTATCTGAAGAATGTTGGTCATTTGGTTTCAAAGATCCATGGCTGAAAAACCTCTCATGTAATGCACGTTACATAGAATATGGACAAGTCAGAACTCCAGAAGAAAGCGCAAAGAGAACATCAGCAGAGATACATATCGTGAACTGGCACAAAGCTTCTCAAGATCCTCATTAAATTCATCAAGTAACGATACAAGAGTTTTCCCACAGCACCAACATACGTATGCCTTGTTATGGGTAAAGAAAAGTACAACGACATTCCTGGTAAAATCCAATCATACATTTATAACTTTCTACACGAAGCATTATATTTGATACATCGTGCCGTGTTGCTTCACTTATTTCATGTACTGTCATACTACCCAGTATGATTTGACAGATGTAATTTGACAAAATGTAAGATGTAACATGTCATGCAGGAAATTCAAAACCACAGGAGAAGGTTTATTTCAAAAAAACAATGTTTTCCCCCTTCTAGAAGTGTCTTCAGTCAGGTATTTTAGAGTATGACATAAAAAAATAACTCCATAGTGGCGTATTTTTTGTACCTACTAATGACATAAAAATTGCAACTCTGAAAATATCAAATAACTCAGAAATTTTCATTTTGGCATATTCTGTTCCTCAATTTACTAGTTATGCGCACTGCTCTTTAGAAAGCAAGTGATTTTCTACTCAAATTTTATTCCTCCACGGGCAAGTCCAAATTAGAAGACTTGCATAATTAATTTCCTGTCCACAGCTGCTTCAATATTTACACACTGTGTCTATTGACACAAACTAAAGAATTCTGTCCCGTCCCCCCCCAGTAAAATACAACTGTTGCTGTATATTAAGCAGTTTATGAGTGAGCCTGCTCTTCTACTGATCAGATCAAAACAGCAAACGATGACATGAACTCAAAAAGCATTAGCTTTCCTGAACTTTCTACGCTGACTAAGCTGATTTACCAATTCAAGGACAGAAGGAGAAAAGGGTAAGGATTTCAGCGCTCCCTGAATGTAAGTTACTGACACCATTGAGATACCTGTGCCAACAAAGTTGAATTCAACAGGACCCTCTGGAGTTTTAAATCCTCTGGTACAGTGATTCTAATGGGCAGTATGAGCTTTCTTTCAGGCAAACTGACAAAATAAAAAAGAAAAATATGCAAGCAGGGGTATATTCACCTCAATGAACTATTCAGAAAATAAAAATTTGGTATAGTTTTCTTGTTTGTGTCCTGTCCACAGATGATCAATTTTTGAAACTGGAGCAAATACATGATCTAAATTTCTTTCCATTGCCACAAATTCTACTGAAGATCATGTGGAATGAGACTAACACTGAGAAATAATTTCTCTTCTCTAACAATAATTATTTTCAAATTTAAGTAAACCGCAGAAATAGTTGGTTATTTTGTGCCATGCCAGTCATTTAAAGGCACAACTTACTATTAGAGTACATGCTACAAAATGAAAAGGCTTCCCAGTTAGCATCTCGGCTCCTTCCAGTCATTCCAGTCCATATCATACTATATTCACAGAAAACTTAATTTTGTCGTTAAGTCACTTATACTATGAAAATCCCAAATCAAATACCAGACAGAGGCTGGGAATAGTAAAGGCAATCATTCTGGTTATACGTATAGGAACACAGTCCAGAGCAGCACACATCTTCATTTCAGGCAACAGAAATTTCTACCTGCACGCAGACTGCATCGTCAGCGCAGCCTAAATTCAGATTCAGCATAGCAACCTGATGAAGGGGCTCTACACAGTTCCACACGGGGTTGACTGTTTAAGAAAGCCAAGTCACGTTTGGGCCAGGCAGACTGCTGGGGTGCCTCACTGCAGCCCTCCTTCCTTTGTGGTTAGCAGGTTGTGCTTTGTAACAAGGAACCTCCACTCAGACTTCATCTCTCACAAGGCTTTGTTCTGAGAGTCCCTAGACGAGCCCTCTTCCCTGAGACAACAGCGACAGTCTGGCACAAGGAAGCCAACTTAAAAAAAAAAAAAGGCAGCATTTCTGAATCAAATTATCCTTCTCCTGAATAAATCACCTGAAGTTTAAGAGCTTCCTATTCACAACCTCAGCTAACACTCCCAGTAGAAAATTTTGTATTACTGTGTTTCATAACTAAGTTATTTCACATAGAAAAAGTTGTTATTTTCCAGATACAGATAATGACACTGTACTCAGTTTTGGAAGGAAAGGAGGTAAATTAATGTAATATTGCATTGTAAGTTCTCTTAGTCATAAATACTACAAAGAATATGACAGCATCCCAATGAAAACAACTTTCATGCATCTATGATCTCCTATTTACTGGGAGCTCCAAGCACAGATGCTCTAACAGCTGTTTGGTGGCACCTGCGTAACACCACCACAACATTTCTTTAAAACAGAGACTATATACAGTTTAAAGATAAAGTACCCAAACATCACAGACAGAGACACAGGGATTTTCTGGTTTGTATTTAGCAGTCACCCTGGCAGACATGTACACGAACAGCGACTCAACAGCCTAGCTTCAGCCACGCTTTTCTTGTTCCCTTAAGTATAACATGCAGTCATTATAAATCCTTTCTTTAAGAATTTCTGTGGGTAGATAGGTAGAAACCCCACTACCTGTGCTCCAGAGTTCTTCACCGCCAGAAGAACGACAGAGCTCTGGGAGCAGCAGTAAAGGACTCTGGAGGGCAAAGTACAGTGCAGTACAGGACAAAAACATTCCTAATACATTATCAGCAAGTGTACTCATATGACCAACAGGTATACTCCCAAATTATATCAACTCATAAGTGGCTTACTGTCTCCATCACAGCTGGGTCCATCATAACATGGAAACTGTTCACAGTTAACTCCCAACTGCACACATTAACAACAGCATTTCATAAACTGCATCAACATGGATCGTTCTGGTTATTATTTTCACTGAGTATGTAGGTATTTTGAGAAATCTTTAGCCCTAAAAAAGCATGTGAGGACTCATACTAAATGCTTGGGGGTAATCAAAATATTTTCCTCTCTTTATTGTTTCTCAATGTATTACATACCTTAGCGAATTAAACTTCACTAACTCATGCCATAGAGCACTTGCAAGCACCCTAATCAAAGAGCTGGCCTCTTAGAAGTTTAAAACGAGCAACGCTTGGCCTGTGTTAGAACACTCATGTTCTAACTCTCTCTCTAACTCTTTCTCTAAAGGACCTGAAAAAAATTTCAAAATTCAGCTTCTTTTTTTGAAGCTACTGGATATACTAGCCATTTCAGAGCTGCCAGAACTGAAGACCAATTTTTATTTCTTTATTTATTTAAATGTTAGTGGAAATGAGATACAGTCACATCTCAAAGGAGAGTCAGACTACAGCAGCAGGCTATTAATTTATTTCCCACTACCACCTGGAATTTTGTTGGGTTTTTTTAACTATTCAGAACAATTTATCATCTGTTCTGCTTAGTTCACACCTAACAAAGTACGCTCATAAATATAAAAAACATAGTTTTCTGATATACTACAGCTGTAAACTAATCTGACCAGTGGCTTAATAACAGCATTTTAAATTAGCATCTTGAATGTTTAATTTAGACGCAGCTAGATATTTAACGTACAGTATGTTAGTTGAATAATCACTTGTAAGTGACATTCCTTTGCTCAGGTTATTCAGGTTCCCATTTAAGTAAGGCTAATTACATGACTGATTCTCATACTTAGCTCTTTAAGTAAAAGTAACTACCTAAAATCATTATCTGAGCCTCCAGCAAGAGGTGGGGTGGCGGTGGAGGGGATGGTGAATGGAAGTAATACAGTTTTGACATCCTAGTCCTTCATTCTATAGTTTTATAGTAGCGGAAAAGCATTTTTAGTTATACAATTTTTTGTAAATAAAGCCAAGCTGTAAAGTAGTTACAATCACAACCTTGAAAGGGAGACTAGAACACTAAACCATCTGGGGAGCACCACCTTCTTTACAAGCACTTTCGCCAGAATACTTACCTGCACTAACAGCATATACTACAAGGGCACATCAAGTCAGAACCTTCATTTTACCTTTCTAAGGATGCCAGCCCCTTTTTTTAATCATCTTCCTTCAACAGTGCAATGTTTCCTTTTCCCCAGCTGCTTGATAAGACTTAAAAATACCCCAAAAACACAGCCAGTTTTTGAAGTGCAGTGCTAGAAGTTGGGCTTCCATGATGATACCAAGCAAAACTGTTACTTATTTACCAAAGATACTTTCCCACCCACCTCACTTCCCACAGACATTACAACCCAAAAAGCCATGTACAGCAACAAGTTCTTTCCTGAAATTGTTTTATGGGTAAAACTTTTGACACTTGAATACAAACATCACTGATTTAGCCAAAGCAAATGTGGTAAAAAGGACAAAAAAGGTTGTTGTGCATCATGTATTTCTACAAACAGTTCACTAAAGCTATTTCATTTTTTAAATTAGGCTATCACGTAACTTGTCGCCTACAGTGCCTCTCCCATTACACCAAATTTCTGCACATAGACTTTCTCAGAACTACCTTCTGAATACAAAAATAGCAGTCATATAGCAGTAAGAACACTGCATTTCTGGACTTCAGACAGACTAGAAAGGTGTATCACCTGAAGTTCCAAAATGTTTTGTTTCTACAACTTAACACACTTACCTGGTCATCATCAATTAAAAAAAAAATGAAAACGCATACAAAAAGTCCATCTTGATCTCTCTAGAGAACAGACTCCTTTAAGCTTAGCAATTGATTTTGATTTTGACATACTGCTGGTCATGATGTAAGCTTTTCAGTCTATCTGGCCCACAACTAGACTTGAGACTAATTCTGAATTTTGCCCTCAATGCTTTGTACCAATTGTCAATGACTGTCTAGAGTAATCTCCCTCCCCTTCTGTCCATTCTAGAAAAATCCCCATGTAAATAAAATCAAGTATTTGAGTAGAAAATGTCCTTAGAATTATACTACCATACAGCAATCTTAAAGTGCAGTATGATGCTGTGGTCCCTTCAGCAAGACATCATTTCCAATGTCCCTCATGGAAAACAGAATAATAGAAAAGACAACAAGGACAACCAAACTTGTAGCAGTTTCTAGTAGTGTTTCTAGGGGGAAAGAGTAATTCATCCAGATCTTATCCTGTATCTTTTCTAAAGCTCTCCTGGAGCACAGTAGTCTTTGCTCGGATTTTAATCCTTTGGGGGTTTCATAATTTTATTCATGAAACTCTTCTGGTAGCCAAACTACTGTTTTTCAGCTTTTGTTTTGTTAGGGTTTTTTAACGCATATTTATCATTTCACTTTGAAGACTATGCGTTAAAAGTTTGGGAATAGAAACTGGCTGATGTTATTTCTGTAAAGCTGGGGCAACACATATTTATTAACAAGTCACATAACAATAGGTGCGTGTTATCAAGATAGAAAACCCTCAAGTCTTTAGGAAACAATGTAAAATTGATTTCCAAGGAGTCAACAGGAAATTTGAGGACACTAAAACTCAAGAGGAACTCAGACTGCTCCCTACATAGAAACCATCCAGTAACCCAAATTCATAATATTTTTTTTTTGTGAATTCTCATAGAACTTTTGCTGTTGTTGACAGTTTTATGAGTGTTTCATGCACCCTATTCCAAATAGGCCAATATCTTTACTTAGAATTTATCCACCAGAGGGCAGCACAGGATTTCATAATCAGCTAGACTCAGCAAAAGCAGGAGAGCGAGCACTACTATAAAAAAAGAAGAACATGGAAGGTTTCAGTAGGTGCTTTGTTATTTATTTAGGAATTTGTATTAGCACCCACACCCACCGACTGAGTACATTTCTGTAGGATAATTAACTTCAAGACACAGCAGAAAGCTTTCAAAATTAGGTGATCCAGTAAAATAAATCTTGTACATTCAGTAGTCAACACCACATCGAGACCAAAGGGACGATTTCAGCTGTGCCCCATCTTAAGTCATCCTCATCTCAGCCAAAGTTCAACTATTATGCTCAGGTTGGAACTAGGAAACAGACCATCCATTTATAATAGCTCATTATCAGCAACCAAGCATTGTTTTTAGCTAAAAATAAAAAAGCCAACAATCTTAAGTGAATAATGTAGAAATATAATAGAATATGTACAGCTTACATACATGTTCAGACTGCTTTAATTTTCTCTCACACAGCAAACAAGTCAGATGAACCTTTAGGATTCATTTGGTTTGCGTTGTCTCCCAACTTCCAGAGTTGCAAGGACCCACTTAGGGCTTATCCTCCCATCGGTTTCTTTTGTTTATCTGCACTTTTCCCAAACAAGCATGGCCTCAGTGAACCTACACTTAAGGACCGTGTTTTTCAGTGAGTCTTGCTAGGCCCTTTTTAAAATTCTTGCTTCAAGTTGATAAGTTCCTTCCCAAACTGTCCAAGAACATTTATACCGAAGACCCATTGATTACTGTTGCACTGTGTGCTATTTCAGCTTTTGTCAAAACTCTCAGATCTCCTCCAGGGCAGGCTGAACCGAAATTCAGTTCTTCTTAAATTCCAATATACAATGTCTTTTATGCAAAAAACCCACTTGAAGATACAAAGAAATATTTCTTATTGAACACCATCATCATGGCTTCAAAGTATAACCACTGGAGTACAAACTAATAACAACACACGCGATAAAAACACAGTAGCCATTTGTTCTGCCTCAACCATTGCCCAATGACTCAAGAACTTGCTTTCTGAGTCCAAAACTGTAAAGAACGTATCAGCATTGCCGGAGCCAGGCAGCAGCCCAAGAGAAAGCCTGCTTGTTGCTGAAGGAGGCAAATGAGGGAAGCTGCTTGCATAAAGAAGAGGACCAGCAAGGGCTGCAGAAAATAGCACAAGCAGAATTTCGTTGCACTTTAAGAAAAAAACATCAAAAGGGTTCTAAAACATACATCTGAGTCCTTTGATTGCCTTTAAGCCACCTGCCAATATTTCAGTAAAAACATTGGCAAAAAATGCTTATATGTCGTGTACAATGTGTAGTGCTAAAAGCACAGGACTTTGTAATGAGCAAGCATGAGAACCTGAACTGTTTTGATACTTTCCATTTGGAAGTTCTTTAAAAAAAAAATAGCAATCACTCTAGAAGTTCCAGGCAAAGCTTCTAAACTGAAAGCACATCATTGAATACATATGTCTCCAATACAGAAGCCAAAAACGATGCAACACATTAAGCAGAAGCTACTGACAACACTGACAACATTTTCTGGGTATTCTCTGAACTGTTCTTTGTCGCTTCATCTAGATTTTCCAGGTAGACACTTCTAATCAGAAATTTGAAAAGTGGTTTTTTTTAATATCTTAACACAAATCTGCTTCTGATTGAGCTCAAGCAAATTTTGTATTTGATAAATATTCTTAAGTTATTCACAAATTTTAAGAAAAAATAGCGGGTTTTTTTTACTGCATTGCAGTGATTTACTCCCAAGTTCACCCTCTCCATAATCTGCTACTTTGAGTAAGCTCTAACTCACACAGGTCAATATATCTGGAGCACAACTGTTTAATTTTGTGTTTGTAAACTCTCCACAAGGAGAGGGTATCTCTTAGAGATCACCTGTAAAAGTTGTGCCAGCAGCTAGTGAAACATTCTCTTTCACTCTTCCTTGTGAGTTTTAAGGTCAATATTCAGATCACCAAATCTAACCAAACATTCTCACTAGCTCTTGTCCAATTTTTTGGCAGTAGGTGATGGTTCTAGGCGCTGCAAAATGGTCACAGGTGGTGTGATAAATGCTGGGAGATTATATTCACATAACACCTACAAGTTCTCTTTTTGGCATCTTTACCATATATTCTTTCTCCCTTGTATACACTCCAAATACACCTGGAGTTCACTGCTCAAGTATTATGCCTTAACAGGCAGCAGAAACAGCCTTTCAACTGACGGCCCCCAGTGAAAAAGCACCAAGACGCCGTGTTCTCTAACTTCAGCCTGGTTATGAACTGTAGCAACCTGGCACTGCAGCAGCACAAACACTGACTGCGGACAGTTTTTGCTGGCTTTCCACCCCACCCAGGGCTGGAGGTAGATTTAGATATTTTTTTTCCTTAGTATGTTCTTACAAATGAGTGGCACATGGCAGCTGCCTGCCAACATGGGTCTTCAGTGAGTTACAGCACATGTACCACATAACACACAAACGCGCGAAAAATCAAAGTGGCAGAGACTGTTACAAAGAAAAAAGTGTGAAAAACCGAAATGACAAAGGCTGTCTCACAGATTGTCTCACAGTCACAAACTGGAATAGCTGCTAGTAGTTGTAGAGATAGGAAGAGGTAACAGGATGAAAGGACTGACTTCAGATAGCCCTGTTTTTCTCTTTGTTCACAGGTAGTTTATCAGCAGTTAAGGCTTGTTGACACAGTAAAATATTTACAGATAGCCAGATATGAAGTTTGGATAGATTCAAAACATCATCAGGAGACTATTCTGAACAAATAAAGACAATGGCATTAAAAAAACCAAACCCACAAGCACCCAAACAAAAATACCTAGGAATTGACAAGTATCAGCTTTCAACTTCAGCATTCTGAAAAAAATAGAAATAAATTCAAAAAACCCCAATAAAGAATATTTGCAGTAAAGCTGGCTAAAAGAGAAAGGACAACAGTAAATAGAGTGCAAGAAGCACTTTCTGTTGATGTTGGTCAAGATGTCTCCAGACGACATTCCCATGTCACTCATGGTCACCACTGACATTTCTCATTGAAGTACAAAGCTTGCAACAGAATAACCCAAAGAGAAGGATTTGCTCTGCAGTCTTCTAGTGCCAAAGGATGAGGGATCACTGTCCCAAAAGGAAATGATAGTTTTAGGAGCTTCCCAAGGGTTTAGAAAACATTTTATGCCTTGTGTTCAAGCTCCAAAAGCTGGCCCAGGTTTGCAGGCCCACAGCATACCTACAAGCGTCACACCATTATTTTATTTTGTATTGTTTTGTTATACAGACTTACATCTGAGATGGCCAATATATTTATTCTGTCAATGGTAAAGAGCCCCTCTGCTTTCTTACGAGCTGTACGATGCCTCAGACCTGAAGAATTCCATTCTCCATGTTTATAATCTAAAATAACAATCTGAAACAGATAATTAATGTTCCAGAGCTTACTTCCAAAGTCTTTAAATGGAAAATTTAAGACTGCTGTTTTTATTAATGATGTTTAAGTTCTTAATATTTTTTCTCATTACTCTTGTTCCTTATGCCATCCAGTAATAGCTGTGCAAAGGAAGGAAGATGCACAGAAATCTTCCCTATGTGAAGAGAGAAAGTACATAATAGAAAGAAGATTCCATGAGCTTTCCACTCAAGGACCATTACTCTAGCCATTGCACTAATTTTCAACACAGCCTATTTCTCCTATTAACTGCAGACTTCAGGATTTAAAACACTAGATCTCTCAAAGGTGAAGCTTTCCAGTTATTTTTCAGAACCGAAAGTCACCTGCACAGCACAGAACAACTACAGCATCTCACTGCAAAGTAACTCTAATAATCCAGATCATGACAGAAAAATCTGTGATCACCTCAAGATAAATATTTATTGAAACATCTTATCTTGACACCAAAACAGAGGGAAAAGAAAGGCCTCTAGGATGAAAAAAGACCAGGAAGAACAGCTAGGTTAGCTCTTACAGTAAAGGAAAGAGAGAGGAAAATGGGGGACAAAAAAGCCTAACATGTTTTGCGGAAAAAAACTTTTCTTCGTGCCAATGACTGTACTGACAGCCTGTTTCTTCTTTGTTTATGAATTCATTCAACTCTGAATGTCATGA
Organism: Chionis minor; assembly: GCA_013398295.1. Classification (NCBI taxonomy): domain Eukaryota; kingdom Metazoa; phylum Chordata; class Aves; order Charadriiformes; family Chionidae; genus Chionis; species Chionis minor. The sequence continues at coordinate 1,139,080 of VZSF01010865.1, read as the reverse complement.
TGCCAGTGCTGGCTTTGCTGTTACTCCAGCGCAACTTTAGCAATAAGTTTCACTCTTTGGTGACTGAAGCTCCTCCCGTGCTGTGCATAGCCCATGGTAACAAACTGCAATACCAGCAGTAAGGTGAGAATACAGACTGTTGAGTTAAAACATTTCAAACAGTAGACAAGAACGGGAGAGAAGAGAAATAGTTTCTTAATTCAGACCAGATGTTCATCCACAACACATGTATACAAACCCCATAACATAGCAAATAGACTGCAGCCTGTCAATTCTTATCCCAATACAGAAATGCCACAGATATGTAGATTTTAAATTCTCTTATTAATTTAACAATTACTAAAAGACATTAAGTAGCATTAACATATTTGTTAGGCTCTCCAGTATCTTATGCATATGTTTCTGTCCTTAAAATATTTTTACATTCAGATTGGATGTGTAAATATTTTCAACAAATGAAGAACACTGTAGTTTAAGATAGCAGATCCTCATCAATTATTTTAAAAAAAACCACCCAAACACAAAATCCCACAAAAAATAATATTTTGAAAAGGGGATACATTGTTGTAAATATTCTATCATCTAAATGTAAACATGAAAACAATTACTGGATAAGCACACAAATGGTTTACTACTTACAGGTGAAGAAGTACTGGACAATAGTAACAAAGATGCTGATGCTACTTCTGTGTAGCACCTGGTATGCTGGAAAAGCATGGCAATTAAAAACCACCCAAAATAATTTGAAAAAAGATTACTGGGGAAACAGCTAAGAGTCTGAAACACACCAGATTCACTGCTGCTCTTCTCATACATAAGAAGAGGATAGGAAGTTCAAATGAAAGACCTAATTCTCATGGGTACTGCATATGGAATATGTGCATCAATATGCCATCTTCTAGGAACACCAAATAAGCTTTATTAACTGTTGGCATAAAGTCAGAAATATGCCTCTTCCACAAATAATTCATCTGGCCTGTAATAGCTCACCAGTATAACACTGCGGGGAAAAAGTTCTCGTTTTCATCTTTTGTATGCTTCTAATAGACTTCCAATATTTGAAACAGTATGCCAACATCATAAGATAGAAACCAGTTATCCTTCCCACACTATTTTACATATAGAGGTGCTCCTGTTTATTACCCCTCTCAAAAAATTTGCACAGAAACATCTTACAGCCACCAAAGACAGACTGATCCAAGTCTTGCAGAAATCAGAGTACAAGCAGAGGTATGGCTCATCACCACCTAAGCTTTTTTGCAGGAAACTAAGGGGGACTAACTATAAATTAAGAGTGAGGCCAGCTCATTCTTCGCATATTTTGCATAAGGAAATCTAATGTGTCATCAACCTCTTGTTTTTCTTTATCCAGCTTTCTTGAATAAACTTTAGCCTGCTCACCTAATGTGAAACAATAGGCTCAGAAGTCACTACATGACAAAGTAGTACACAACTGCATAAAGTAGTATACTATTGCATGAAGATGCACAGCTGACAATAAAGATGTGAAAATCGGAGTTAGTTGCTGGTAATTACTGCTCACAAATCACTCAAATCTCATTATTTCACATGTCATTATTTTCCTCTCCCCCTAATTAGTCAGGAGTTGCAAATCAACACACTTTAAAAGCTTTCTATTGTATTTGGATTTTAAAATAATACCATCAAGATCACAGATTTTTTTTTTTTTTTAAGAAAAAAAACTTAACCAGAGAAATCCATTGACATTGTTAACTTCAGCCACTAAATAAATCATCTGCTATTAATCTGCTATTGGAAAAATGAAATTATTGCGTATTAACTACTGGGCTTATGAACGCACTGAGACTTCAAAAAAAACCCCCTAGGCTATCAAGCATAGTAAGCTTGATAAGGAGATCTCCCAAACTTATTGGTATAGCTACACAGATGGCATATATACATATGGCACTATTTCAGAAATGGATATAGTAGTTGTATAAAATCTATTATAATAATGAACAGCACGCACACACACACACAAAAAATCAAGGAAAATGGCAACCACACTCTCGAAGTGTTTAGCATTTAAGACTAGAAGCTTTCAACAAAGCTCTGCTGTTGAGAACAATCTACATCCTTTTTATGGCAGAGATACTGGTGAATGTTAGAGTGAAAGGTTAAAACAGTTATGTTCTACCTACGCCAGGTTTTATTTATTCTTCCCGTGCACTATTTTGAAAATTTTAACAGAACTAGTTTAAAAGGACTAAAAAGAAAACAAAACTTTCTGTGATGGTAATGGAAATTTCCTTGTAGAGCACCCATTCTCTTCTCTGCTTGACACCTCACTGCTTTCAAATTCCTTGGGGTTGTTCCTGAATTTATACTGTCGCCACACTGAGTTCCTCGCCAAAGTGGAAAGGGTAAATGTGACAGCACACACAAAATACACTGAATTACATTTGTTCCATTACTGAAGCAGTCTGCACTCCCAGTCATTCCTCCACCCAAACAGAAAAGCAACATTTTGCTTTTCTAAAAGCAAAATGCTTCTATAATCATTCTAAAAGCAGCATGGGCACCCAGGGAGGGAATGAACACTAATGAAAGATTTGAGTAGTTGGCTTCACCTTCACCCTTCCTACACAAGAGATTAAAGAATTGTAGCTGATCTTATAATAAGTTTGATTTGGAGAACAAGCAGAGTTGTTTCTTTTAACTTTTCACTGACACTGGAACTTGGTGCTAATGTACAAAGTAAGCCCATACCAGTACAACTCAACAAAACAATTTTATCTTTTCTATCAGACTGTCACCTTAAAAGAAGAAAAAAACGCCACACACCACCAATCTAAAAAAAAAAAAAACCACAACCAAAAAACCCAAAAAACTACCCCACACCACAGAACAGAAAAACAAACCAAAAAAAACCCCACACCAAACATAGCAGCCCTAAGGCTCCATTTACAAGTTCTGTCCAGAATTTGGAATATACTGTATACTAGTTTTGGTTTTTCTTAAATAGATTTAGAAAATAAAACTTGAATTAATTTGTAATGAACAGTGACAACTCACTTCAAAACAATAATATATACCTCTAGTATCTAAAAATTTATCTAATATTTGAATTATCTTTTCCAATTCTGTCAACCTGTTTAGGGCTATTAAAAATAAATCGAGAGACATAAAAGCAACTACAGAAGGCTTGTGAAGCATAGGCATGATCTTCCATCATTTGCATGAAAGGCTACCAGTAAGATTGTCCCTTGTGATTTCTCTGTTCCTGCTATCAGAACACTGGATTAAAAAACCCCAACACATCAATAATAGCTTCAGCTCTTCTGTTAACAAAGAAGAGTCTGAAAGCATCGCATAAAAATAACTTAAGGAGTTCAAAAACTAGAAAGTGAATAAAGTGAGCCCAAAATGTAATATCCTTCCGAATTTTCAATTTAGTGTACAATCTTGTGATCTTCATTTTTTGACACCATTTTGAAGAACTGGACTTTAAGATTAAAATAAAGCTATGATGTTCACCCTGACTGTGGGACAGAGACACTGATATTGTCCAGGAGATAGCTTACTTGAGAAACACATGCGCATACCTTCCAAACTAAAGTCAGAATTACATTTTACTTTTGCAGAGTTCACAAGAAACAAGTTAATTCTGAACTTGATGGAGAGTAATCTTACTATCAATATGAAATGTCACTGCTTTTAAGCTGCAGTTATAATACATGACAACAAAATAATACATTGAAGTAACTACACTGTATCAACATAATGTACTTTAAGTGATAAACTCAGGAAAGGTTCTCTTAAAAATGTACTAAAAAAAAAAAATCACTCCAAGAGTCACAAGTACATGACATAAAAATGACCTCTCTCATCTGCTTCCTTTGCCAGTACTATGTATAGCTATACCAGCATAGCTCTGTGTAACTCATTTTTCACATATTCTCATCTTACTAGAGGCCTTCATGCCAATTCAAGCCACTCGTGAAAGCCGTGTTTGTAATTTACTGTTACACAGTCTTTGCATGTTTTAAAAGAGACTAACTTCACTAACAGAAACTTTTCAAAGTAGTTCGAGCTGAAACGTCATTCATGTCGAGCGTAAAACAATTTGTACAGCTGAACAACAAAAACTGGAAACAAAAGTAAAATAAACAGTGGGGAAAAGATGTTATCAACATTCTAGGTGTTTGAAAATATGGCTAAAGAGGATAAAAATACACACAAAATTGTCAAATATTAACAAAATAGATGCCCTGCTGTTCTGAAATAGCCTTACGATGTTCAGTTTAATAAAGAGCTAGATATTACAGATACTGCACTTCAACTTACTGGTCAACTCTTTTTATTACCATAGCAACCAACAGTCAGAATAACAGAAATAACATTTGTCTTGTGCATATGCAAAGACTATATTATCTTTTCAGATTTCACTCGTCCCCAAGACAACATTGCCTTACATTTTCATCAACCTTCTCCACACTACAAACACAGCCCCTTACACAAGTAAACAGTTTTCCCTCATTCTCATCCCACATTCTCCACCGGCTTTTCCAGTTCTCTCCCTTCATGATACATTTATTTTCTTTCCAGACTCTCCAATGAAACATGGTATTGTACAGCACCAATTCAGTAGATTTACTAAACTGATTTCTCTATTAATAAAATTGCATACTTTTTCAATATCATCAATGAAGACGGTTTCCTAAGTAGTATTTCAGGAATCTATTAGAAATTTGTCTAGAAATGACTATAATAGTTAATCTGTGCTGGTTAACAGGTTGGCCCTTGGGGCTTTACAAGGCTTTCAGAACTCAACATCAAGATAGAACAGTAACTCCTGGCACGCTCTCATCTGGCCTTTTGTAACCAAAGTGAAATTTCAGCTCCATCTTCAGAAAACAGACTGAACAGGTACTAAATTTATCTTCTGTCTACTAATGCAACCTTTCTATTTTTACTTTATCTTACCTATTTGTCTGAAAGATAAATAGGAAGCCTGCATTACCTTTGTCTGTATCATGCTTCAGTACAGTATCATAAGCTTTCATATCCCAGACAGCAAATTCACATCATTTTTACAATATTCTTATGGCACTCTTACTGGCCAAAACTTTTGATCATTTCTAATATTCACATACAAAAAAAAAAAAAAGCCTAAAACAATCGAACAAAAAAGGTCTCTTAAATTATTTTAGAACCCTTCCACAATTCACCATGCCTTAAAGTCCAGTGTATGGGATATGCAGTAAATAAATTCAAGTTTTGAAATTTACACATTAAATTTACTTATATCTAGTATGTATAGAAGCCAAAATGCATTAGTCCAGTCAGTACACTCAAGCATATGTATACATCACAAAGGTGTACATATTAATTATTAGAAGACTTCTCACTGCAAATTACAGTTTCAAAAACACTTTTCAGTACTAAAGCATGACTTGTACACGTCGTCCTAATTTTACATGGTTTCTGTCAATGAGCTTTTGAAGAGTTGGAGCAATACATGTAATGTTTCTTTTGTCTGATTTTCAGGACAGAAAATAAAGTACAAAAAATAAAAAGCAGAAACTGTTCACAAATCCATTCTGAAAGACAGAGAATGACTCTAAAATAAATTAATGGGTAATTGCTATAAAGCAAGTTTTCTTCACTGCTTTTGTGGAGATTTAAATTGTGTCATGCCATCCAAAATACAGTTTATTGATAATTGAGATTTAACTTTATAATTTAGACAAGAGTTTGCAGCAATAGAACTGGAAATATTCTTAAGGTACCACAAATGACAAAGCAGTTCTCAGGTTAATCATCAGATCAGTGCAAGGGCTATTTCTGTTCACCATCAGGCAGAAAGCTTGGATTGATCTGCATAACAATTCTGTAAACCACTATAAAAGGTCAAAATACATTTTATGTTCTCAAACTTACTTCACGTTTCATAAATTGCAGCTGAAATCTTTCTTAAAAGCACCTGAACTGAAATATCACAAATGAGAAACAATACAGAGATCACACTAATGTAAGACAGACCTTCCTCCAAGAATTATGCTTAAAGGAAACAATACATCTGATGTTTTAAGAATACTGTATTATGTCTTTCTACATTAGTAATTCAGCCCCATGCTATGATAAAAGTAATACTAAGAATTTTATTGCAAGTAATTTTTCAGATCCACAGGAAGTTTCCTACATATCCTTGCATATTTTCATTTCCCTTTTTTAGTTTACTCAGTCTTTATTCAAAGAACCCTAGATCTCCCATAAACTGGGCTTAAAAGCTGTTTCAAATAGAAGACGGTATCTGTCATAGGCAAAGGAATGCACTGATTTTGCAACAATTAAGGGCACACTGTTACAACAGTCTATGGGAAGAGTGGTATCAACAATTTTTGAATTTTAGCATATGCGGATACTCTGTGAAACTACACAGGCAGTGAAGCTTTCAGAACTGTAAGCCAACAAGTACAAACATCCATTTCTGGGCAGCTTTAAGTTGTCAAGCCTAATGTCAATTTTATAACAAGATCAATGCTTAACCTCCTCCCCTTACTGCTAAAGGAAGCCGACAGAAGGGTCACAGACTTTTGACACTTGGGAGCTCAGCCACAAATCCCCTATCTTACAGAAAGTCAAGAAAAACGCAGACACTGGCAAAGAAACTGATCAGGAAAGTCTTTGCATTTCTTTTTCAGAGGTTCCAACAGACCTACAAGAGTGAGCTGGGTAATTAATCTGAAACACTTCTGACTCTTGCCCTTTGCAAGAAGCCAGGCAATTCAGTTCCATGTTATGAAGGGGTATGATTTTCACTACCACTTAATGGAGTGGATACATGTCTGAGAGAACACTATGTACTAATTAAAGAATAACTTGAATATTGGAAACTATGCAATTAGATGAATTCCTCTTCTCTTCCTATTAGGGCCACCAGGTCATATATAAACCTGTGCTCCAGTTCACGCTCCAGACCGATGCTTAGACCCTCTACCATTCACCACACAGAAGGGCCAATGCAAAGTTCAAAAGCAAATGCCATTCTTTCAGAAATCATGCTAAATCCTGTCCTGGGTAACATTTTGTAGCCTTGCAAGGTAAACTTTGCCTTCATCTTCAGCAACAAGAAGAGAGATGCCTATTATCTTTGCAACCTTAGTTACTCACAAAATACTCCAAATTATCTTCCAAATAAGGATGCCAGTCCTACAATGTGTTTTTCGTGACATACATGCTTCAAATTCACATGTATAAGTCACTGATACAAGTAAGGGCTCAGTCACCACTACTGCAACCTATCAGAAAAAATGCTTTTCATTCAGAGAAATTCTCACGACTAAACAGAAATTACTTACCAATGGGAAATTAGTATTTATAAATATACAGCATGTACAACATTAACACACACACATTGAAAGGAATGCTCACGTTTAACTTTATCCCTATAGGACAATGCTGCAGCACACCAGCTAAAAGCCTTGCTTCAGTGTGGCAGTAGCAGCAGTACGCCGAACGTTGGAGAAGGGCCACAGTGGACTGTGGAGCTGCGCACGGGGGGCTCCATACCGGAGCCGACTGAACCATCAACCTTTTTTCAGCAGTATCAATGGCACAGACAGAAGGTTAGAATGCACCTGAAGTGGTGTGAGCTGTTGCGAAACCCTGAATTCATCCCCTACGGACACGGATTTAGTATCTGATGAGGAATTCACTACATTCAGGTGACCTTTCAGGTTTGAAATGCATTCTTTCTACTTCACCAGCATTTGACAATGGGCATTTAATCTTACTAATCAGAAAAGGATTATACCATGAGATCTGAAGCACTAATGAAAGCTCTTGTTGTGCTTCACACATTTAAGCAGATGTGACTCAGTTGATAGGCATGTAAAAAGATTTGATGCTTAAATATGCTCTTCCTTTTAGAACAGTCTGTATTTGTCAGTTCTTCAGTGTAACAAAATTTATTTTCACTAGGGTATATTTGGGGAAAAAACCAACCAACCAACAAATCAAAAGAAACATAAATTCTAATCTAGTGAGTTCCACACTGTGTGTCAGTAAAAGAATTTGGGGGGAAACCAAAAGAGTAAACAGCAAAAAGAATGATAATAAAATTTCCCTGAAGAGTCAGTATAAACTTGAAATCTTCAAAACTGTCACTTACCTCTGTTTATAACATGACTTAACATTTTTAAAAAAATCACAGTTTTGGAATACAGTTTCTGAAATAATGAATTCTAGTATATTATTAAAATCCCCAGATAAACTTTTCAGGTAGCGTTTCTCCTATCATATTTTATGTGATAAGTGAAAAAGAAAAACAATGTCTACAGAAACACTACTCTTTGTCTAAGACCATTCACAAAAACAAAATTGGAAACTGTACAAGAAAAACATGTGTTGCTCCTAGCCTCTAAGTCAGTATGCTCAGAAGAATTAACAATACACAGGAAAACTTATTTCCTAGACAAATTTTCACCATGGTGACTGATTAGACCTACCTTCCTGTATCACTGTTGATTCCCAATAACTTCCTGAACAAGGAAATACCAGTTTTGTGGGGATAAATTTCAGGCAGCTTGCCATTAGGTGTTTACCACACACATTAGACCACCTTTATCGCACTTGCGTGAATATATTTCAGGGAAAAAATACTTTGTGTGTTTTCTTGGCTAAAAACACTACCTCTCGAGGAAAAAGAATTTGCTACGGTACCTCTTCTTGTCAACATGCTATTGCAAAAATAATTCTTTCGAAATACTACCCTATCGCTACTTAAAATATATTCATAATTTTTAGTTTAAACAAAGTGTTCAGCTGAACTTATTACTAGTAACGATTATGTCCGAGACATGTCAAAAAATAGCAACTAATGAAAACACAGGACAGAATATGAACTCCAGAGCTCAGTCTGAACTGAAGGATAACTTGAATGACTCAGATGTACAGCACCCAGATGTATATGCAAAAAGAGGGGTTTTTTAAAATTTTGACCCACCACCACTTTTTTTTTTCCTTTTAATAAAAAAAAACACCCTTGTTTTCAACTATAAAGAAAGGGGTGTGGAAACTTTGTTGCAGCTAGAAAAAAAAAGAGACAAAACCATAAGGATCACATACACTTGCAAGACTTACAGGTAATGGAATATGGGAGTAAGGTAAAGATTATTTCAGCCAAGATGTGACTTTGTTTTGGCTGTCTTTCAGTTCAACAGTATTGGTACACTACACACAACCCAACAACATCCCTTACTTTTTCCTCTCAAAAGGTCAGAAAATAAGTTACTGTAAATTATGATAAGAGATTGCATCTGATAGATTGACACTATATACATTAGATCCTTTTTGCTTCTATTAGAGAAAAAGATTAAATATTAACAACTCTGTTACATTGTCTCCAACTCTTACTTACACTTGACCAACACTGGATCTACGTTTTCCTGCTTTTCCCCTTTCTGCCCTACTAAATCCTCTTACGTGCTTCTTGGTATACTTTTTATTTCCTCCTCCTTCTGTGAATAGATTCACCGCACTGTACTACGTAGCATACTTTTTACATAACAGTATTTCACTAAACTAACATGTCCACAATATTTTTTGAACTGATCACGAAGAAAAAAAACCCCAAGAAATATTTCAACTGCTTGATTTTTTTTAAAAATAAATGAGCATTATGTATTTTCCTAACTGCAACTATATGACTTCATAGGAGAAGTGCAAAAACTTTTGCTCATATCATTAGTCTCCTGCTGTTTAACTTGTTACTTAAAATCTGAAAGATATCTTTGCATAAAACTATAGTAATGCCTTTGCCCTGTTTAACAGTTGCAAAAATTGCCCCACTGCTTATTTTCCACGTTCAATTTAAAAGCTCAGAAATACCTTAGAAACCACAGCTGGATCCTCAAAAACATTTAGCATTTCATTTTTCCTTTTCTTCCCTGATTTGATGAATAGCTTCAAGTTCACTAATACAGGAAGATATACCTTAGAACTTGTTGAGCTACCAAGGATTCTGCATTTTTTTATTTGATCCCACAGAATTAAAACAGCAAGGTGGTATACTTATTAAATTTTTATGGAGATTGATTCCCACAGAGACTTCAAAGACTTTTTCCCCCTTACAGAGATATAATTATACAAAAACCCAACTACTTCTTTGCTGAGAAAGCCAAGCTTTCCACATAGGAAGTTTTGGTGCTTTTCTGGGTAAAAGTAACTATGTTCTAAAATTTTAAGTAATTATCCTCAAAACATTTTTGTTCAGCAGTAAAGCATATTGTCACAGCATTTTGATAATAAGCCATCAGAAAGACTTCTGACCGAGTTACCCATAGTATCTCTATAGCCAAATTTGTGAGATATGCACTGGATAAGTGGACTATGATGGTGGTGGAAAATTGTCCAGACTGGTAGAATCAAAGTGTTGTTATCCATAGCACAAAACCCAACAACTGCCAATTGAGTACTACTGGCATCACTCAGGGGTCCATACCAAAGCTGAAACTGTACAACAGCTCTGTTAACAAACCTGGACAACAGGATAGAGAGCACGCTCAATTTCATGGCAGCGGCCAAAACACTGGAGAGCAGAGCCGTTATTCAGAGGAAAGTCGATGGGCTGGAGAAACAGGCTGACAAGAACCTCATGAAGTTCAGAAAAGGCAGATGCAGAGTTCTACATCTACGTAACACCACACAGCAGGCCAGGCTAGGCAATAACTGGCTACAGAACAGCTTTAAAGAGACGTGAACGTCCTGGCAGACATGTTGAACATGAGCCATTCAGTGCCTTTGCAGTGAAGGCCAAATGCATACCAGGCTGTATTGGCAGAAGTGTGGCTACCAAGTGAAAATAATAAGATTTCTCTCCCTACTCGGCACCTGTGAGACCACATCTGGAGTATTGTGGCCAGTTTGGGACACACACACCCCCCACCCCCCCTGCAGGTTGATAGAGACACTGAAAATGCTGCAGTGTGTTCAGTAGAGGCCACAAAGACAATCAGGGGCCTGGAGCACATGAACAGAGAAAACAAACATGGAAAAAAAAAAAATCATAACCGGACATAATGCTGAGTTAAACCTGCAGCTCTTCACTAAGCTGGTTCCTATTAGAATAGCTCTGCATGAAGGAGTCCCTCTGGGAAAACAGAGTACACAGTGCCCATACTTAGTTACACTAGTACGAAAAATACACGTAGGACACTGCACTTTCAACAAGCAAAACCCACAGTGATTTCATATATATAAAGCATATACATACTTACTTGTTGCTTGTGTACCATTAACAAGTGCCAGGGAGCAGGAGAAATTGCACTCAGCAAAAAAAAAAATGTTGCTAAAATGTTAAGCTATTAAAAGGAAAAATAATTAAAAGAAATACTTTAACTGTGTATGTAAAAGTCCAATTACAACTGTACAATCATGAAAACTGAGTGGTAAAGCTATTAAGTACTACCACGCTACTGCACTTAGCACCAACACTAGAGCAGCTCAATTAATTCATTTTAATTGCGGCAAACCATTACAAAATGTATCAATTTACCACATATTAACTCAATAGTTTAAAGTGTAGCTAAACATTGATGCACAAAAAACCCACAAGAGAGAAACAAGTGATCAAATTCTACACTGAACAAATTAGCTAACACTAAAAGCAGTAGCATTTCCAAATTCAGAAGACTGAATCAGGTAAAGCTGACTAGATAAAATTGAATAAGCTGTCTTTTTTTAAAAAAAAAGGGCATTGCTTTGCCTTTTTTTTTTTTTTAAATATCCTTCTATTATGTACAAATACACAACACTAATTTGGGTATAATTTTAAAGCCTAAGTGACCAACTCTTAAAAATTCTACTTGTCATTTTAATTCATTAAGATTGTTGAATGGTTGTTATTGATTTTATGGAGTAGAAATCCTTTGAAGCAGCTGTACAGAAACAATCAATATATTTTGACAGCTATTCCCATAGCATCAGTGTCCAGTAAGGCCTACTGTTCCTCCTTCCTCCCCCAAGCTGTTTAGGATGGCTCTATTTTCAGTCTGGCATATGATGAACTTTATTTTTAATTCCCCAAACTTTACAATTGACAGAAGAGTATTTATCTTATGTTACTTCAAGATTTTCTTTATGCAAATGTACCTTACCCTTTCTTTTTGACCCAAGAAAAAAAATCGGTATACAAATTCGCATCCCAGCTGCAACTTGCCTATATTTTATAGAAAATTATCTACTTCAGCAAACTCATTTGTTCAGTGAAATTTAGGGCTTTGATTTAAAATTGTAAAAAAAAAACCACCTCTATGTGAAATACTTTCTGAAGCTGTGGTTGAAGGTGGACAATGTCACACATGGTAAGAACATCATGCTACCTACACCTACAAAACTTCTAATATTCTGGTCACCAGTGGAAATCTAAGAAACAGACTTTTAGGTCACTGACCCACCTGTAAGTAAAAAACTGTTTCAGAATTCAACATTTTCTACAGTAAATACTCAATTTTGAACTCAAACTCAGGGAGAGTGCTATTAGACAAACCCCTTAATAGGTGTCTAGGAAGGTGCAAGAAAAAGCTGGAAGGCAAAGTCACTTACAGTTGTGTTCATAGAAGCACAAAACAACCCCCGTGTCCCTCTGCCACACTTGTTAAAATCATATATTTCCTCGGAATTGCACAGAGCTTTAAGTCAGTCATTGGACTGGCTGCAGCATGAGTTGATTTGGTCTGACTTAAAGCATTATTTGTAAGGTGAAAACTACATATAATCTGTTTAGCACCACAGCAAAGTCCAAACCAGAAGTCCAAGGACAGAACAACTATGTTATGCTTAATGATGCATGTGCATCCAATATTAATTCCTTTGTGCTGTTTGTTATTGTTATTTATAGGGATATGTGGCTTAAGGAGCCTTTTCGTGTCCTATAAATATTCCAATTATTACAAACCCATAACCAAAATCACTAGCCATTTTCAGTGCTACAGCTGTTGATACCAATTACTGCCAGGTACTTCTAAAACAAAACGGTGTTTGGTACCACAGCACCTAGGTGCCTATCAGGTATTGAAATCATTAAGATTACAAACAGGCATTAATATAATTGTTTTGATATGAGAAACCCCACATGATGCTGACAAAGAAACAACCAAGTGAGAAAGACAAGTAGTAAGACATCCAATTCTAAACCACTTGATTGTATGCTACTCAGTTTACTAGTTTAAGCTTTCTCCAAGCAAATCTGATCCACTACAGACACGCAAGAGATGACAAGTACTTTGACATTAACCTAGAATTATTCTGAGTAGTGTCAGTAAAAACATTTGTGGTTTATTTAAAGCATCGCTTTGTTTGTCTCCTGAAGCACTGCAGCAGCACAAGGAAGGACTGGAAAGTTAAGCATCAGTTCTCTGTGTGTAAAGCCTAAGATTATAACTGTTAGATCAGGATGTTTGAAGATAAACAGAGTAGCTTTTCAATGAATTAATAAACACTCATCTTTAGAATAATTCAAAAGATAGATACTGTATCTCTAAATGTGGAAACAAAAATAAAGAATATGCCCACACAATACAAAGGGAGAGAAAAAAAAGATTCAATCTACTTTCCGGATACAGGCTGCTCTACAAGTTACAGCCTGTAGAAATGAGAGCAATAAAACATTTCACTATCAGTTTGCCAATGGGGTGAATTTTACATGTTCATTAATAAGATTTGATTGTGGCTGATCTACTTCCTACATATGTTCCCGCTCTTCAGAACATTTGTGCATAAAATTCTGCTGTCTGGGCTGGAATGCTGATGGAAATGTATATTTTCCTTTTTTCTGTCCCCCACTCCCCCTCCCCCCCCTTTTTTTTTAATACTATCACTAACCTATTTTTCACTTTTGCTAAAGTAGGCAACCCAGAAGGTTTTTTTATGCAAATTCCACAAACAATGTCACACTACTGGTAGGTTAAAATCTGAAATCTCAGTATTAAATATTCACAAGCCATTTATAATCTAAAAATCATTCTTCAGTATTATTCTAATCATTTAAAACAAATACATTTGAGGTACCTGTAATATGCCATTAAATATTTTCAAGAAAAAATTACTTCCACTGAATACATTATCTACTGTGAAGTATTTATTCACAATGATTCAGTAAGTTCCACCTACCATATTCAAAAAGCTGATTCTGTCTGGCCAGTAGGAACTGTTTTATCAATGGTATTCCCAGAATGCCTTAGGCATGTCCACTGTTTTCCTGTTTCTCTTCCCAGTAGCCACTGCTACTTTCAGCATTTGGCCTATTGGCTCACATGAACTATCTGCTTTTTTAATCTCTTAACTGCTGTTCTGAGATTTATTTTGATCCTCTCAAACCTTCTTCGTAGAGGTCAAAACAAGAATCAAAGGTCTGACACGCAGCATTTTATTAGCAAATTACCTTGCTGAAGGCAAGCAATGCCGTCTTGTCAACCTTGTTATTCCCTTGAAGCATGTCCACCAACTATTTTTTTTTAATTACTTGCTGATTGGCAGAGTCAAAGTGCTCCAGTAACTGCACAGCTTCACCGGGGGATTTTTGTACAATTTTAATCCTTAAAGTCACACTAGCCACAACATTTGTTATCATAAATCCCACAAAGATATTACCTTGGAATTATTACAACCGCAAGTATTTAGAAAATGGCAGCAATCATTCAGGTAGTTTTGCATGAATTTAATTTTTCCAATAACAGCAATAACAATATATTAAAAGAAAACTAACAACAAGTCTTCATCAAGAACAAACATATCATAAACCAAGCAAACAAAAAGGTACTTTTGTAAAGAAGCAGCCAGGAAAAAGAAAGATCTCTCTCAGACATTTTACGATTTCAGTGGAACCACATTTGGGAGTACACAGCAGCAGTATTTCCACTCCATTCATTCCTCCACTGCATTTCATTTCAGAGTGTACACGTGCTAGTTCACAAGATGCGTACCGACATAGTTACACCTATATCCCATGGCATTTAAACTTGCAAGATCTCCGGGGTGGGGAAGGAAGAGGGGTGGCTACTATAAGCAGTCTTTTTCCACCACCACCGCGCTCTACTTTGAGTACACAAAGCTATCAGGGTGGCTTACTCTCACTCACGAAGCAGCAAGGGCTTAACAGCTGGGAAAAGGAGAGAGAAAGACAACAGATTTCAGCAGGAGATGTTAGGAAGCGAATTGATGGAAGAAAAGATGACTGGAAGCAGTAAAGAGTGGTCCAAGAAGAAGCCATAGATTTCTGTATAGACGAAACGATTCACTACACTGTCTACTTGAAGGCACTTGTCAATTGTTACACAGCAAAAAGAAATTACGTTACCTCAAAGAACTATTGCTCCCCACCATCCATATCCTTTCTTTAAAAGGCTCCCTTAGAAATCAACAATATTCTACTCACATTTTTTAAAGACAATTAATTTTCTCAGTACAAAATTTTATTACATGCTGTAGTAGTGATGAATTTGTTTTTGTTTTTAAACTTATACTTACTGCTACAGAGCCAGAGAAATTTCAAGTTTTAGTAAAATGTTATTTTGGGTATCCTTGATAGTGTTCAGTGCTAACAGCCTCAGAAGACCCTTTGGGATATCAGCAAGTGTTTCATAAATTTAGCAGCTGAGTTTTCAGAGCAGCCTGCAGTTTTGTCATGTAACCTAACAATTCTACACACACACAAGATCATCAGTTTCTAGTTTCCACTGAGCTACCATATGAAAATACTTGTTCCACAGCAAGTAGTAATAACACGTTGTCCTTACTACTGTCTCTTCTGGAGAAGCAGAATGACAATTGGAATACCTCAAACTTGCAAGTATCCTTTGCAGCAAGTGTTTCCAGTTGAGGAAGGACAAAAGGACAAAATTTATATCCATAATCAATCTTTGAGCTTAAAGGCAGAATGAGAGCAAAAGTTTAAACATGAAATAAGATTTAGTTCTTCATTTCAGACATTCGAAAATAGATAAACACCAGTTTGAAAACCTGGTATTAACTACTTTTCATGCAGAAGCAAATTAGAAGTCAATTTGCAAAGACAGAGACAGAATTGCTTCAGGATATATTATCTGCAACTGGCTGTGAATGGAATTTCCTCTCTGTGTTCCTAGTTTTACATATTGTTATACTGCACAGCTGATTACTTTAACCTATCTACCGTATAATGTATCTATAAAACATGACACCAAATCTGGCCCAGATGAAGAAATCTGTATCAAATCGTATTTTGATGCAACTACTACTTTTAGTCAGCAAAGAATGTGGACATTGTAATATTTTCACTAAAAAGTTTTACTTGCCAATGTCTGAGTCCAAGGTGACCTACGTAAATTGAGTATGATTTAACAGCTAATAAGGCAGCTATTTCTTTTACAGGCACAAGAAATTTAATCAATTTTCATACAACATGCTCTCGTCATTTATGTTAATTTTAAGCTAATACTGCAAAAACACCGTTTTATTTGCTTAAGTAGAATGATTACTGACTCTGTTAGAGACACTATAAAATTTTAGTTAAGGAGAATGTGATGTCTTCAGAAGTCCATTATGTGTACATACTACCAGACCTTTCCCAATAAAATGTTCCACAGAAGCAGCTATTATTCACCTGTTGGGATTTGCTACGATGGGTCAGTGATATTCTAATGCTGTTCTGAAATACTGGATAGCAACTAACACAAAAAGANAAAAAAAAAAAAAAAAGATTCTCCTAGGGACAGGAAATTACTGATAACATCTAAGAGGGAAGAGAAAATAAGAATGTATTTGCTACCCAAATAGAGCTCTTCTCTTCCAACTCAAGACATTACCATACTTCCTGCCATAGATCACTTCTCACTGGCCTCTTAAAAATTATTCTGAAGAACAAATACTGGTTTTTAGTATATACTTTAGTCCTGGCTATTTCAGCAAAAGACCTCACAAGGTCTTACATCAGACAGATAAACAGTGGACATACATAAATTCAGGGTAGAAATAAGAAAGAAGGTTTTAACCATTGGAAGGAGAAAGCTTTGCAGCATCCTTGCAACTGGAAGACAACAATCAAGCTAGTTTTAACAAGTATCACAACTGATTTATTTTCATTCAGACGGAGCTTTTATATGCACAGCTGACTAATAGCTAGGGAAAGGCAAGCTAGAAATGGAAAGAACTATTTCAGCCAATGTTTCCAAATTTTTCTACCCATTCATTTTGGTACAAAAGGATATGTATGTATGTGCTCCATAAACAATTCATCAATTCAAAACAAATAAATGTAGTGTGTATATTTCAAGCATGTGATAATTTTGAAGTAATTTATATAGCTTTCACTTAAAGATATCTTCTTAGAGATATTTATGATTAAGCATCAGCTGCAGTTACTTTGTGCAAGAGGGGGAGAACACATCTGTTACTGAAAATCAGACCTCAAGCATGCTGACACAGTTGGAATCACAGTGAATGAGAAGCAGGAGAGAAGGCGGAAGTTCTGCCTAGGACGGTATAATAAAGTCCCTTGAGCATGGTCCCCAAAGCAGAAGTTATCACTCAAAATACCTTACTTAATGGTTCTGTCCTTTGCTTGCATTTAAAGCTTCCTAGTATAAACTACAGAAGCTTTACTGATGATTAACAGATGTATTCTTTTTGTTCTTAAACTTGGCCTAACGTTAACTTGCAATAATCTGGTGCACATTAGCCAGACTCTTTCAGTCATTACAAATTTACTGTTTACAGATGGCCTTGTAAACTCCTAGTGTTCATCTTCCACTGCCTAGGAAGTTTGTATGACACGATGCAGCAATTCACCTAGGATGTACAGAGGCTCTGTCATGAAAGAGAAAGTTCCACACCTGCTTGTCTTCAAATCCTAATTACAGTCAGATATCGTTCCAGTATCCTTAAATTCAACTGTTAGATTGCATATTCCATCTTTCTGATTTTGCTTCTGCAATAATCTCAGGAGAAAAGGTAAAAAAAAGAATATATTAATCTCAATGCTTGAAACCACGTTGATGGTGTAACTTGGATAATAATCAGCTCAGTCAGTAGGTAAACAACATGAAGAATTTTCATGTCAAAGAAAACAATTTAAAAAAAAGTTGTTTCAGAACAAGCACACCATCTTCTCCATTCCACAAACCAGACTTGATGGCCAGAACCAAATACATAACATGCCTCAGCACAAGGTCCTTAGCTAAAAGGAGGCCCAGTGACACCCAAAGTTAACACACAAGTTGCAGGTCACAAGCCCCAGGTTCTCATATAACAGCAGATAAGATGTTTCACAGAACGTTTTCCTCTCAGTATGAACGAAAGGTTGATTTCAGAGTTTACACTGACATTCAGGCATGCAGCCTAAGGAAAAAAAAAATAGCTTTATATTATTTTTGTTTAAAAAAGCCCTTTTGTTTAAAGATTTAGGAGTTCAATAGTCACCCTCTAGAAAAGGGTCAGAGATCAGCACACCAGGCACTGGACAGTCTGGTGCATCCAGACCACACGGGGCCAAGGTTGCACACAACGTAGCTCTGGCCGCAGAAATAACTGCCTTGATCTCCATGGCTCATCTGAGCAGCTGCACCACCACACTGACACAGCCTTACGAGTTCCACGGGCAGGTCAGCCATGCCAAATCGCAGCATCTTGAGACATGTGCAGGTAACCACGGGAGATGCTGCTTAGCCTCGTCTGTAGATGGAAGACTTTGTTTAAAGCTTTTTAAGGTTTTACTTTACCCAAGAATAATACTTTCTACACCATTAATAAAGCAAAGCTTCCACACAGCATCACTAGAACTTTTCTCAAGGAAAAGATCACACTAAAACCTGGACTTGACGAGATCTAGCTGGCAGCAAAGTCATTTAATATCATTTGACATGTGAATTCCTATGCATAAGATATGTTAATGAGAAAAAGATCAGTTCTTGAACTCACAAAAAAGTCTAAATGTTCTGCAAGATATGATTCCTCCACACCACAAAAAAAAAAAAATCACAAGTCAAAACGTTCTACTTTCAAAACGTCAAAGCATTGATTTAAACCACAAACACACACCAAAAAAACCAAATGCATAATAAAAAAATCCAAAATCTATTTTCAGACCACGTTAAAGTACATGACAAGCAAAGCTTCTCAGCCAAACTGAGCTTAATAGTTCATTCACAACAGTTTCAAAACTGTAGTTTTTCATTTCAAAGTAGAAAAAAACCCAACTACTCAGTGCAAATCATGTGCAGCATCAAAAGTCATTTGCGATCCAGTTTCTATAACAATGAAACTATTTTCTTACATAATCTTTTAATTTAAGAGTTGAGGAATATCATGAAAGCTGGGTTTGGAAGCATAAAAAAAATTCAGCATACGAATAAACTCCATTTCTTAACAGTGGCAAAATAATTCAATAGGATTAGACGCTCAAAGTTCTGCATCAAAGATGCTTATTTCACGAAATACGAATTGAACACAAGGCACTCCTTTCCATTCACTCACAATTCCTCTTTGGCATGTGTCGCACAGTATTTGATCATAAAAGTCTTGTTGATACACTATGAAGAAGAGCGATAACAGTATGGTACAAAATCTGCTTTTGCAACGAAACTCAATGAACTGAACAATTCCAAACATACTGGCTTCATACTGTACAAACACTGCTTCTATTTTTATAAAATTAGAAACACAACTGAATATACAAAATGTATTAATGTTTTTAAAATGTCAGTTGACCTATCCTGACACTACCAAACCATGATATATTGCAGTCCTCAAGATGATTCAAACAATGGTTAGAATCAATAGTCCACAAAAAGTAGTTCATTGCTCCTCACTTTAAGAGGTATTCCTTAATTTAAGTCGTTACTTTATTCAGTTTATGTATTTACTTCAAGTAACGTTTCTTTATTAAATTTAATTTCTTGATGCTCTCTGGCTCTTCTCTGTGTAAATCAATTAGCTACACTTTAGATCTACTTTAAAAAATAGGCAAGAATTCAGTTACAATCAGTCTCCTCTCTTCTAGCTTACTATTGCTATCGAGGTCATCCATGCAACTGACAGCTCTTAAATTAGCGCTACATCGGGACTACAGAGTACAAATAGCGCCCCTCTTTCTGCACGGTTATGATATGAAAAAGTGTGGCAGCTTTAGGAATACATTACAAATACTAAAATACTGACCTTTCTCTCACCTAGCAAAAAGCATAAATTAGCTGTTCATATGAACTATACATGATTAATTCTCCAAGCTACACGAGAAAGGGGAAAAAAATCCACCTCAGTTACAAGTCTTTGCAATTTTAATCCCACCGAATTGACTCACTAGAGGGCGTCATTTAGCCAGAAATGTAGTCGAGTCGGCAAAGCAAGGGGTGGGGGGATGGAGGCATACAAAAACCTCTCCTATTGTAATACAACGAAAATGGCTAGCAAGATGTTAAAATTCATTTTTATCAGAATTATCCTTTTCATCATGCCCAAGATTACAAGATGCTTTTCAGAGAGATGTCTGTATCTCTTCAATGCCCTGACCTGGAAGAGGTTGGATGAAGGTAGATAATTGCTAAACCAAGGTTTAGCAAAGGCACAGCAAAGAAAAGTCTCCCTAAAAGCCATGGGACACACAAGTGTTCCAGGGAAGACAACACACTTGTCAGGAGGAATTTCTTGGAAAAGGCATGATAAATTATTTTGGTTTTGCATTGCATTTGCAAGCTACAGTGTGTAGTTTTTATAATGGCACTTTATAGCCAGCTGTCTGAAAGGTGGTACTCACTTTTCAAACAAGAGTATGTCCAAAGGTGTCTGAAATTAGAAGTTAAATAAATCTTGATACACCATTTCTTGTCTTCCTCCTGCATGAACCTCCACACAGAGTTGGAAGTGATAACCACTACAACTTGGAGGAACGCAATACCTTCTCTGAAGCCAAATACCACAGCGGTTCTGCATCAAAGAGACAGTACTACCTGCAATTCCCTCGCTTTATTTAGCTCTGTCCAAGCTGACTTGTGATACAGAGTAAGACACACCACCCAGTGTTTCAATGGCTCATCACTTAAAAAATACTACAATTTACTACAGTATAGTGTAGTAGTATCAACAATATCTCCTCTGAGGTACTGCTGCAAATTCTGCAAGGGACAGATCCACAGAAGAGAATGAATTGCTCCACAGGATTTAGCCTGTCATCATTCCACTGCAGCTGACTGTTCAGTACAACCTGGCACTGTTATTTTAAAAGCATTTCTGGCTTTCAGAAGGCAGGTATTAACAACTGTAAAGAAAAATAATACAGTTGGTCTGAATGATACTTGGAAATGCCCAATGTTAAGGATGTTACCAGGCGAGTAGATCATATTTTCTCTATAAAGTAGTTTAACCTCTGACTTAACAGCTTTAAGGCAATTGTGCTACCTAATCAGTCACTGTATCTCTTGGTCTCCTTCCTGCAGTTGCTGAAATTGTTAGTCAGGGAATTGGTGAGGAAGCCATAGAAAGTCACACAAGCAGCCGGGAATAAAAGTCTTTAATGGTAATAATTCACACTAAAAATGACAATTTATGGCTTTTTACAGCATGTAATATAATTTATGGGATGTTACACATTGATGTGTATGCCTAATGAGTGTTGTAGAAATCCATAAATCATCAGCATTTCCAACTTCACATTAAGACCTCATTTATGACACCATTCCAGGAGTATATCCTCATGATAACCACACCCTTGTCTCGCTTTATTTAAAGATAAGTAAAAGATAGAAAACATAGATATAACAGTGGTCTAATGCAGTATTAAAACCAAAAAACACATTCCAACTAATACAGTGGAATAAAAAAAAAAAAAGATCAGTCTTCACTGAGAAATGCACTGACTTCCCTGATCTTATTTATTTTATTAACAACTAGGGGAATACACAAAGAAACATTTTACCACATCCATCATCTGAAATGCAACATCTCATTTAAGGAGGTAATATAAAAGGGGAAAAAAGACAGGAAGACCATCTCTAGAGAACACAGTTCTCTCCATTTGCCATACCAAATATAGTACTATGGGTTTGTATAATTGTAGTGTTCGTAAAATCAGAACCCAAAGCCAAAGAATCCAAACAGTTCAGTAGCCCCTCTTACATAAGTGCAAAAAACCATCCCAAAAAACCAAAACAATCTTAACATTGAGACGAGAAGCAAAAAATACAGAGCATTCCAATGGAAAAAGCATTGAGCATTAAAAAACCCAAAACAAATAAAAACACCAAAAAGACCAGAAGAAAGAAAGAAAACCAGGACACGTGTAGTATGTCTGGATATTGCTTTTGGGTGTTTTTTGGTTTTTTGTTTTGTTGTGGTTTTTTTATTTTTTTTTAATTTAGGCATCAGTTTCTAAGTCTCTGGTATGTATTAGTATAACTCAGACCAAAATCAAGTGAAATTTTCTAAGTTTCAGATGAGATGATCTCAGATTGGATGTGTCAAGGGATGCCAGGGAATTTTTTAAGGAATGTTCTTTAAAATGTCCCAGGGACAGGATAGAACTTCTGGACAAACTGAAAGCAAATGACGTACACTCAGAACTCGTCATAACCTCAGAGGGGTGGGAGAAAGTCCAAGTTTTTGTTCATGGGTAGTTTAATGATGTGCAAAAAGAGGGTATTTTCTAACAGAACAGGCTGGAACCATAACTCCTACATAGACAGGTCACAGGCATTTATATAGCGACAGGGAACACTAGGTGCTTTTTCCTGCTCTATAAGAGGCAGTCACATCTCAAGAGGGTTACCTAGCTACAGAGCTAGCAAATTTAAGCAGTGCTAAGCATTGTTTTATCAATGAAGAAATTCAAGTGCCTCCATTGCTTTCTCGTGCTCAAACAAAACAGCTTCCCTCTGCTCAAATTTGTAAATTTTAACACTTGAAAATATAAACTGTCATATATGTAATTGAGCATGCACTGAAACCCTAGGTATTATGATTTGCAGGTTTTTAAACAAAGCCTTCTCATTTTGCAGCAGAGATCTTGCAAGCCTAAGCTGAAAGTCAAAAATTGTGCAGATTTGCTACAGAACCTGTCTTCAGGTTCACTTCTTAGAAAAGTAAGTGTGTTACAGCAAAGCATGCTTCAGATGAGCTGTTGAACGTTCTCAGTTACAAAACTCAAAATAATTTCAAGACTGCTTGAGTTCAGAACCAGAGAGTATGAATCAATTCAACGAGGTCTGAAGTTGAAATGAATTCTAGCTCTGCCGTGATTACAGTGGATCAGCAAGCTGTCCAAGGTGAGAAAGTTTATGATACTTCATGGTTCAGATTAACTTTTACTGCTTCCTTGGGTTTTACCAAATCTGAAAATTTATAGGGAAACAAATTCCTTCAGAAAGTCTGACCATATCTTTACATGAACAGCTTGAATCTCAAGCAACGAATTCTGAAGCTTAACTGTTGTTAAGCTTCCTTATCATATACCTTTACTTAGCAGACAGTATGCTAAAAGCAAGGCAAGAGGACCAAAATGCATTTATCTATAAACAAACTCAAGTGCAATGGAAATTGTTAAGATTATGCTAACTATAAAACAAATACAGCTGTTTAATGTTTCAGCCTTAAATATTTAATTAAGCACAGCAACAGCTCCATAAAAGCAGGAGTATTATTCAACAGTATTCATTTTATTTGTGGCAGACTTGAGAAACAGTTTACAAGGCTCCCTACAGGAAAGTCACTTGCACATCTTCCCATGTACACAAAGGATGATGTTTGCAGCCCTGAAAGGCAAATACCAAACATAACTCAAAACATAGGCCACTTTTTCTTAAGATCATCCAAGAAGTGGAAACTAAACCAGATAACTTCTTCTAGCTTCCCATTCTAGTAACTACATTGCGCAAACTTCCCAGACAGCCAAATCTAACAAAACTTAAAGCAATTTGAGTTGGAAGGACCATATTGAGTTCACCTAGTCCAATCCCAAACTCAAATTAGGGCCAATGTCAAAGTTATCTTAGGTTGGTCAGAGACTCACTCAGTTAAATCTTTAGTGTCTCCAAGGATGGAGACTTATCAACCTTTCCTAGCCTCTGTCCCAATGTTTAACTAACCCTCATTGTGAAGATTTCTTTTCTTTACACATAATCAGAACCTCCCTTGCCACACAGCACCTCTCCTAGGCAGGTTGTTCAACCCCTACAACAACAGAACTTAAGCACAGTGCACTCAAGAAAGCTTCTGCATTTCCCTTCCAGCAGATATCAGTAATTAAAGCCCCCATAAAAAAAGCCAATGATCATTAAGTTTCTTCCAGTTGTCAAAAACAACAACAGAAAGGCTTCCTCCACTTATTCCTGACTGGACAGCCTGTTGGCGGCCTTCAAGATTGCAGCCCTCTGAGCCTCGGCTTTAACCTATGAGCTCATGTGGCCTGTTGTATAGCAAAGCTCTGTGCACTTGAGCTGGCCTTTTCCTTCTCTTCCTAAAGACCCTGTATCAATCTAGGCACGCAATTTATCTCACCAGGTCTCTCTTATTCCCAATTAGATTACAGCTCTCCAACTCTGTATGTAGCTCAGATATTCCACGTCATCCTCCACCCACTTAAGTGAGGCTTTTGAGTGTGTCTCCTTCCATGTAGTGCAGGACTCTGGCTCTTACCCCCTGCTTGGTTTCCAAGAAGAACCAGTTATCTCCTGTTTATTCTCTCCAATACTTGTTCAGTTAGCTCACGTCCTCCCATAGCTTCATCTCTAGGCAGCTCATTAACTTGAGCAGGCCACCACTGCTCCCCGTTACAGCCTCAGGGTAAACTACCTGGCACACCTTGCAAACAGAGACCTGAGCAGCTGCAGTGCCCATGAGGAGTCCCATTCAATTCAAGACCTCTGACACACCTCTGAAATTCAAGCTAGTTGATGGAAGAGGCTTGGGTCCTGCAGTGCATCCCCACCACTGCCACACAGACTAGCAGTCTTGCACAGTATTCCAGGTCCCACATCTGCCCTCTTCCCCCACAACTGCTGCATTAAGTGACAAATCCCTGTTTGACGAGCCCCAAGGCTGGCTCCCTGGATGTTAAACAAGAAGTCAAACACTAACTTGTTCTTCTACCTTCAAGATCACCTGCTGAGTAAGCACTTTACCACTGTGCTTTGGGGCTTCCATCCCAGCCACGATAATCTCACCACTTGAATGCCAAGTAGGCCACATGCTTCTCCCTGCTTTACTGCACCCTGAACAGGAAGTGGAAAGCTGTCAGAAAAATAAATTAAAATAAAGCATAGTCACGAAGCAAAGAACAGCGCTCCTAAACACATCCCATTAGAAAATGGATACTAAACAGTATGTGACAACATAAAGCAACGTTTTTGCTAGAAAATCAGCATCAGAGCACTAAGTCTTGACATCACAGTAACTGGAAAGTATCAATTCCTCCTTCTCTCTCCAGTTTCTCCTCCTGTAAGCACACCAAGGTTGTTTTGATTCCCCTTATCTCTCCACACCTTGGAAAGACAAAATAAACCCTCTTTATTTTTGGTGATAAAAAAAAATTCTTTTTAAACCACTCAGAAGATAGATAAAAATTAAATTATTCCATATGAAGTAGAAATATAGTCAGGAAGAGAAATAAAGATAAAAATCCTGAAAAATGTATTTACAAAGTAGAGTAGTAAACCAATATTAGGTTTATTTTGGGTGGGGTTTTTCTGTTGAGTTTTTTGTTTGGGTTTTTTTTTTTTTTGCATTTGATTGCATCTAACTGATCTGACAACATACAGGATGATTACAAATATTACTACCAGGAATCTTGTCCATATCTTACATACTAAGAAATGTTGAATTACATCAACTTGAGAAAAGGATGTATAGCTTTTTAAAAGAATTCCTCAGAGTTTAATGCCTTAAGTGTCTTAATCTGTGTTGTACAGACATGGAAATTACAATTTGCTAGGGAACATATTAGGGGAGACATAAAATTGGAGAAGAAAAAACACAGAAGAATTACAGATTCTTTAACTGCTATTTTTTGAACATTTGAAACAGATACATAACAGAAGAAGAGACAATGGTTACAAACCCAAATGACTGAAATTCCATCTGAACATGACAAAACATCTGTTATTGGAAGAGTCCTTGAACACTAGGATAGCCCAGAGAGATTGTGGAGTCTCCATCTTTGTAGATACTCGAAGCATAGGACATGGTCCTGGGCAACCGGCTCTACCTGACCCTAGTGTGGTTGAGATACCAGAGGTACCAATTGAGGTACCAATCTCCAGAGCTCCCTTGATTGAAAATTCTTTACTAACAGACACCAATAAATACTTGGTAAATATGAAGTGTTGCAAGAATCAAAGAACCTTCTTTTAAAGTGCAGATGGGATAACAAAAACCATTATCCATAAAACAAACTATGCATCCATACCATACCCTCTTTTCAGCTGGAACACTATGTATGACAAAAGAATACCTTATTTCTCAATCTTTTCTCAGTGCTGTAACAGAAATATGTGACTCTTAGAGACAGACTGAAAAGTACACTGCTAGAGCCAGATGAATTTTAGTGCGTCCAAACTACAGGCCCAGATTCACATTACGCTAGGAACTCTTTGGGGTATACCCTGACAAAAAGACCAAGCAATTCAGCGGCGTCCAGATGTCTATTTTGTTGGGGAAATTTTAATGTACCCCTTGAGGCAAATTAAACATGTTTGTGCTTGAACATTAAAAAAGGAAAAAAAAGTGCAATGCATTGAGTCAAGTCCTACAGCCATAAGCAGTTATGCACCGAATCTGCAAAGATGCATCATAAGCAGATTCCTAACGTATACGTGTGCCAGCACCACTCCTGTGAGCATCAGCATGGGGTACTTCAGTCTGGCATTGGGTCCGTACCCCAGCCCAGCTCTGCTGCCCAAACATGGCCCCTGAGCCCTGGAAGTCTAGGATGGCTACAAGGCAACGCTGCAGCTGTTTCATACCTCAACACCACAGGAAACTTCACTTATTCACTCACAAGAAGTTGCTCTGTCTCTGGCATTCCTGCTTCCAGCCAGTTTAATCCCTTCTGCAGTTGGGCCTTTTTGCCCTCCATGCCAGATCATTCCTTGGTCACAAAATGCCACTGCTGAGCAGATACAAATTGAATTTCCACTTCAATTTGTACCAGGACCCATGAAACCACAGCACACTTAAAAGTGACTGTAGCCACTGCACAGGTTTTACCCAGATAAAATTACTTGTTTTGAAATTCACTTAGCAGTATTTTCTCTTAAAAATACAGCAATTTTCTCACATCATTAACTACAGAGTACGATATAATCAAATATTAATTGAATATACTCACAAAATCTGGAAACAGTAATTGCCAGTTTGCAGGGGGAAAGGTCAAAAATGGTTAGAGCTACAAGCAAAATACAGTAGTCCATCAACAGCAGACTCTTAGCAGAGAAACTCTCAGAAATCTTGCATTTCTCCAAAGGACACAATTCAAGCCCTCAAACACTTCAGCCTGCTCAGCAATGATAAAGGTTTGAGCTTTTGCTGTCCCCTTAAAAACAATTATCTGCCACAAAAATTCCATTCCATGTAAAGCCATAGATATTACTGATCTCACACTCTGAAAAGGCCTCTTAACTTCTCTTTACACAACTGCAGCAACTACAATACTACATTAAGAGCCAGAAGCAACATCTGCAAAGTTGCAATCCTTCCCAACATTTTCAATGTTTTAATGGTTTTCTTTGGTTACGTTTTCTATCAAAGGTCCAGCTTCTGTCACTCCAAAGTACAAAAAACCCAGTTGTTACTTTTAGCAAGAGCTGCCTAACTACGTTCAAGACTGTTAGCTGGGATGAGAAAGCAAATCCAGGAACAAAAAAGCCTCAAGCAAAGAAATTTAAAATTAATATATATTAATCACAGAATGGTAGTGGTTAGATGATCACTGAATGTCCCTTCCAAGTCCAACTTCCCTGCCAAAGCAAGTTCACCTAGTGCAGGTTGGACAGGAATGCATCCAGGTGGCTCCTGAATATCTCCAGAGAATTGTATGAGACAATCCCCATCTGAAACAATGGGGAAACCATGACAATTATGAAAAAACTTGAGGAAATGACCAATTAACCATTTGGGATTGAGTGCACTCTTAGTAAGATTGCAGATGACACCAAGTTGGGCAGGAGTGTTGATCTGCTGGAGGGTAGGGTGGCTCTACAGAGGGATCTGGACAGGCTGGATCGATGGGTCAAGCCCAGTGGTATGAGGTTCAACAAGGCCAAGTGCCGGCTCCTGCACTTGGGTCACAACAGCCCCAAGCAATGCTACAGGCTTAGGGCAGAGCGGCTGGAAACTGCCTGGGGAAAAAGGACCTGGGGGTGTTGGTTGACAGTTGGCTGAACATGAGCCAGCAGCGTGTCCAGGTGGTCAAGAAGGCCAACAGCATCCTGGCCTGTATTAGCAATGGTGTGGCCAGCAGGACTGGGGCAGTGATGGTCCCCGTGTACTCGGCACTGGTGAGGCCACACCTCAAATACTGTGTTCAGTTTTGGGCCCCTCAAGACAAGAAAGGCATCAAAGTGCTGGAGCGTGTCCAGAGGAGGGCAACAAAGTCAGTGAGGGGTTCTGGAGCACAAGTGTTATGAGGGGCAGCTGAGGGAACCGGGGCTCTTTAGCTTGGAGAAAAGGAGGCTTGGGGGAGACACCGTCTCTCTCTACAACTAACTACCTGAAAGGAGGTTGTAGCCAGGTGGGCGTAGGTCTCTTCTCCCAGGTAACAAGCGATAAGACAAGAGGAAACGGCCTCAAGTTGTGCCAGGGGAGGTTTAGATTGGGTATCAAGAAAAATTTCTTCACCGAAAGGGTTGTCAAGCATTGGAACAGGCTGTCCAGGGAAGTGGTTGAGTCACTACCCCTGGAGGTATGTAAAAGACATGTAGATGTAGTGGTGAAGGACACGGTTTAGTAGTAACTTGGCAATGATAGGTTAACGGTTGGATTGGATGATCTTAAAGGTCTCTTCCGACCATAATAATTCCAAGGTCTACCTAAGATCAGCTATCTAGGTCTGAAACAGAACAAGAGCACAGGTCTCCTAATATGAAGTTCACAGTCCTGTTTAATTAGACCAAAGAAATCTCCTAGTAAAGTCCTGGGAGCTGCAAACAAACCTAAAAGAAGCATCACTTATTTGTTCTTTATTCTACATCTACCAGTAGAAGTGAGATTTCCCGGACGCATACACACACTTAGTTTCTCCCATATACCAGATTTTAGCCATTAAAATTAACAGATTATATTGAAGAGATGTGCACTCTTCAAGCAGTTAAAAAATATTAATCACGTTAAGTGCAATCTACTGCAAGGTAGCACTTATGGCCAAAGCCCCTTTTGCTAACAAGGTTGTGAGATTTATACCGTGTAAGAGTAAACTACCGAATAAAATTCAGGTAGTGCTTTAACTTACTCAGCAGCACCATGCTGTAAATCCTCAAATGCAAAAGACAATGAGGAAAACTAGCACTTAGACTCATAAGTTTCTCCAAATTTTTGCAGTGTTGTATCAGAAAGAAGAAAGATGGGGGACCATTTATAAATTGTAGTTAAAAACAGTATTTTGGACATGAGGAATGAGTCAGCATTCATTAGGAAGATTTCTGGATACCACACCAATATCGGGACCACTCTGTATTTTCATATTTGTATTCCATCTTCTCCAAAACTAAATACCAAGAGAACTGATCCTTCTGATGATACATGAGCTATGATAGACTGCATCAAAAAAACAAACGCATATTTCTGCAACAAAAGATGCACTTCCTGCAACATTCAGATCATCTGTAAAAATAAAAAGTGGTGATCAAAGCAAGCAGGTTGTTTAAATTACTACAATACCAAAGGAAAAAAAAAAAAGGAAAAAAAAGAAAGAAGTTTAAACTCACTCTCTCTTAATTAACTTAAAAATCCACTCCCTTGGAACTTACTAGTTCTGAAGGAAAAAAAAATCATGGGCAAAACTTTGGCTTCTGCAAAAGCCATTAAAATTAATGAGAATATTTTATATTTATTTGCAAGAAAAAAATTAGGAAGTATCTATTTTCTGAGAGAGAAAAATCACCAGCCTCCCAGGAACAGAGTTAAGAAATAGGCTATCAGGTATTCCAAGCTTCTGAAGCAAATTTCAACTTCAAATCCTCCCTGAATTTTCCCCAGCTCTTGTTGTGAGTTTCCTATTTACATTGCATAATAAAAATTGTTTTTCAGCACAGTAAACTTTATTTATCCCGTTCCTTCTGTCTAATAAAATATACTTTAGCCACACACTGCAGCACGTAGCTTTTGAATATAAAAGACAGAGGTCTGGCAAAGCTAACAATTGATTTTTAGTTTTCCCTGACTAGTTGACATTTCATTTGGCAGGTGCCCCTAATCCTGCCATTCTGCAATATTCAGCCTTCTGTGTAAAATGAGCTATTTACTACACGCAAATATGCTGGACATTTCTGTAGCACCCAGTTTACAACTATTACTTGCTTAATACAAATGAGAAACACAACACACATTCTATCCTTTCACCTTTACAGTCCAAGTTCAAGACTCAGCCTATTCCCAATGTGCATTTTCATCAAAAAATATACCCGCAGTTCTTGAAGCGCAAAGGGCATCAGTCAACTTCTGTTTTATCACTCACTTAGCTTACATTCTAAGATGACTTATAAAAGTATAATATATTACTACAGGGGAGTTTTCTCCTTCTGTCTAGTAGAGCCAACAAGACATAACATTTGCAAGGGGAAAAGACATGACTCCTGCAGCAGAAGTACTGCATTTCCAGAAGCGAAGAGTCACGTACCTTAAAAACATCCTGCAACTGAACTTCTCCAGACTTCATCACCTAGTAGTATGCGGCATGACTTTGGGCTAGGGAGTACTTGCCCTATGCAACAAGCAAGAACCATGTTTTTAGGAGTTACATTTTAAGAGATGGAGAATACATTCCACGAAAGCTCTCAAGGACTTCAAAGGACTTTGTTGTTTAACAGCATTGTCTTTTCAAAAGCAGCTGTACACTAAGCACTATGCAGCAAAACCAAAGCATTATTAAATACTACTTTGTTATCTACAGAGTCCTCAAAATCCTACTGAAGCTGAAGTCCATTGAATCCTAGAAGTTAGAAACAGGAATTCTACCTTCAAGTTCCAGGCACAGAAGCTCCTCTCCAAGCAAGAGGAGCCACCACCTCAGCTTACTGCAGAAAAAATGGTGCAGACCACCTTGAAGGCAAAAGATCTGTTGCTTTCCAATACCTGTTCCAGCCATCTCCTGGAGAGATACAGAATTTTAAAGCAATATGTCTTGTTGATCCTGTGGAAAGCAAATTCCTCAATTTGCTATTCCCTGTTTCTCCACATTTCTTGAGAACATTGAATTTATGACTATATACTATGAACTTCTCCTTGTGAAAACCATTCACACTAGAGAATGTTCCAATATTACAGAGGTACAATTTCAGACATGTTATTACTTCCATAATAGTCCTTAAGTTTCAAGACTACAGCATTACAAACACAACCACTTTTGGTGATTTGGAGTTTGCTGCTTTAGTACAAAGATCAAGTAGTCAGACATACTGTTAAAGTGACTGCAAAATAAACAAACGCCACCAAACTCCAAGAGGAACCTTCCTGTCAGTTCCAAAGCAATTTAGCACACAAACTGAGATCAAGCCAAAAGAATAAACTGGAAGAACGTATGTTATCTATTTCAAAACCTGTGCCCAGGTAACCATTTTATTTCCTTAAAATTATAACCCTTCCCTCATGGAAAGTGTCTGTGCATGCGTGCGTGTAGATACTCTAAAGAGTTAAGCATATAAAAACAATTTATAAATCAAATTAATATTTTGCTTATTTAAGTCTGTTTCTACATTTATGTATTCAATGTAGAGATTTACAGGTCAG
Organism: Chionis minor; assembly: GCA_013398295.1. Taxonomy (NCBI): domain Eukaryota; kingdom Metazoa; phylum Chordata; class Aves; order Charadriiformes; family Chionidae; genus Chionis; species Chionis minor. The sequence goes on along the minus strand of VZSF01010865.1, from coordinate 1,107,154 downwards.
CCGTGCAGCAGCTGCAACATTACAGTAGACTAAATAATTGAGTTAGAACAGTTGATGGTTTAGTACTATTTGATGAGTTCAACTGATTTATAATGCAGATAAGGACCAATAAACCAAATTAATAGAACGTGTGGAAATTAACATGTCTTTCTTCCCAGAGTAATAAAATTCTGCATATAGTAATCTTTAATCACAGAATCTTTACAATAATATTTTTTAAATGTTTAAAAAAAATAAGTGTGAAAGAAAATGGTTATGCGAATTTATGTATAGGAGATTAAACTCTTCATAGAAGTTTTTTTCCTTCCCTAAAACAAAAGCCCTAATCAATTAGGGGTAGTCCTCACTTGTTTTGAGAAAGCAGGCGCTACAGTCCTAGATGAAAGACAGCCATACCTCTTAGTCTACGTAATTCAGCACTTTCCAAGCTAACTGCCGAGATGATGCTTACTGCAGATACAGAGAAGAAGTCTACAATTTATAGTCATGGAACAAAGGGCTACCGTCACATGAAAATACCAAGTAAATACTTTTTGGGTTTTCCTTTGTTTTCAGTTAAACAGATGGAGGGGTTGAGTGCTTATTTCCCATTTATCAACATGTGTGAGAGGTCTGTAACAGCACTGGAATCGATGCTGGAGCAGTAAGCCTTCTTTACCAAGTCCTTATTAAGAACTATGGCAGTACAGCCTCCATATTTAGCTCTTTTCTAAGTATAGTAGTATGACATTTGTTGCAAAGCCTTATGGTTTGGCATATGTTTGTTTCCTTCGGCAGCTTATTCAAGACAGCTGCTGGAAACCAAAGCTAACATTACAAAATAAAGAGAGTTAGGGAAACCCACCTCTGTACCCACCACTTTCTCTTCCGAGCCACAATTGATTTATATTGTTTTCAATTTAGAGACTGAGACCACACAATAATACAAGTCTAGCTAAAACAGGTGCTAGTTGGGAAGTCTCCTTAATTTTCCTTCCCAAATATGCCAAATTTAAAATGCATGTAATAATATAGTTTATATGTATCTTAGTTTCACTTATGAAATATTCCCAATAGCAACAAAAATTCTCTGGTAGATTTAAGATTCTTCTTCAAAGGTTCCTTGAGAAGAAGCAACTGTCCTTTATTTACTCATTTTGAATAATTTATATGGTAAAATTTACAGAGTTAGATTCACATTCTTAGTAGTATCAACAGTTTTAATAGGTGACAAACCTGGCATGCATGGTGGACCCCATTTCAATTCCACTTGCATATTCTGAATCATCTTGTGGCATTTTATCAGTGTTTTTACTGCATATTATTTTATCGCATCTGGGGACAGGCACTGGCAAAAAAATATTCTGATACCTATCAACTCTTTGACTTAGCAAAGTAAAAGAGACAGTGTCTCAAAACGTAGGCAGTAATTGTGGAACCCTGTGTAATTAACAGTCAACAGTATTCATTCCTCCTCGGTACTTTAATTATTTTACCACTTTTATCAGAAAGCTTACAAACTAAGCCATAAACACTTTATTTAAAAACAAACAAAAAAACACCCAGAAAACCCAAACCAGTGAACTTGCTGTAAACTTTGTGGTTCATATTAATGAACTCTACATGTGGAAACTGCAGATAAGGACAACTTCTCTTCCATAAACATCCTGCCATTGAAACAGAGCTCACCTTGCCTATACTCTAAACAGGTATTATGCTAGCTTTTAATAGCACATTATTCTTAACCTTTTCATTTTTTATTTCATTAAATAAACATTTACTGAAAGTTAGGAAAAGCTAGAACTCATTAAACTCCGCAATACCGTGAGTAGGCCTGTAGGTAAAATATAATGAAGTACGCTTCTGGCAGCTTACTGACTAAATTGGTTGGCTTTAGACCTCTCTCCACTAGCTATAAGTACACCTTTAGTAACTGGTTTTACATCTGGATACAAGCTAAAGATAAGCAGAGTTTGTTTGTATCCAAGGGCATCTTTATTTAAAACTAAAATCAAAACCAAATTTACTAGGAAAACTCCTGATCGTATTTTAGAACTGCACCATGCTATACAGCACACTAGAGTGTATCTGTAGAAAATACACGTACACACTGCCATGCATGAAGCACTACATAAATCCAAACTCATTGTTCTCCCATTATGTCACTTAGACATTAAAAAGAAGAATAAGCTTCTAGAGCTGAAATGCTATTAAGAAAAATGTACAATTCTGAGATGACAAACTATAATTCACTTATAAACTGCAAAATATATTATGCCAGAGTAGACTTTAATTGGCAAATACACTGGGTACCTTTTTCTGTGTTTTTTTGTTTGGTCATGCCCCCTGCCACCCCCATCTCTGCAGCAAAAGAAGAAATTTTGACCAGTAAGATGCTCGCTAGGCTGGTGCCTAAACTACACTACGCAGCTAAAGCTCACAGAGCTTATGAAACTCAGAAGACACATCTTGTGATCTACTTTTGGTCCACTACATCTGTACAGCAGAGAAACCATTACAAGCATGCAGAAGTATTCTGGAGCTTTAACAACAGCAGCCGCAAGCCTGCAATTAGTTCACTTTGTATCAACCTAATTGGGTTATGCTGGCCACTTAACTTTGGTATGCAAGCTGGGTGCCCAACCTAGGGCCTGATTCTCTGTGTTGAGTGGGAGACAGTCACAGGCTGGAACCCAAAACTCTAAGTCTACGTGTTAAGCCAGTTTATGGTGCACACACTACTCTCCAATCTTATCCAAATTCTATACACAGATACACACAAACACATATGCAGCTTCTGGACTAGAATTTGTGTCCTTTTATAGAAGGTCACATCAAGGTTTGAATGAAAATTTTAACATGTTGGGCCAACCAGCTGTTTAATTAAACTGCATGTGGTTCTTCACGTTTACTTGCACTATTCGTGGGGGAGGAGGGATAGTAACGCCGTTTCATCACACTTTTTTCACCAAGTATTTGATCCAAAAGTTCGTTTAAACAAAACAAACAAAACCCCCACCACTATCACACATAGCCCTTTATTCTGCCAAAAGACCCTCCACAGCCCAGTCAACAGAATACAGAGACTAATTTTGGTTTTACTGCTTCTTATTTTAAAAGAATAAAATCACCCAGAGGAAGACCTGTTAATAGCTAGCATCACCCTTGTACTGGACAATTCCTCATCAGAACCACAGGCACATTAACATGCCTGCACACTAAACTGCATGGAAAACCCTTTCTGAGGGAGATCATTCCTCAGACCTGTGAACTGTTACAGTTTCAGTGTTATTTATATAATCCAGTTTCAATGAAAAACATTCCTGGTCTAACCAATATGTATCAGTTTTATCTAGAATTAGCTTTCTAGATACTGCAGCGCATATGCAACTTCTAGGTACAAAGCATAACACAATTGTGCGCAGGAGCTTTAGCTTTGCAACTCATCTATCATAGCATTTATTTCCGCTTATTAAATCATTGCGGGCAAGCAAGTTTAAGGCACTGAAAGCCAGGAATAGGTGTTGGGAGGTCCGGGGGGCACAAATCAGTGGCATTCGCTGCATCATGACGGAGGATTCCAGTTATCTTTACTGAGAGTAAAATGAGAGCTGGGTCAGCTGACGTTATTAATTTATAAGACCAATTATACGCACTGCTTATATTATAGCTGCTGATAAAAGGAATGAATTCTGGTATTTAAACAGGGATGTGCACGTTACATCTTTTGGGTTCTATACCCGATTCTGACCTTAACACAACTTGATGCAACCCTAGGCCCCTGCCTGCACCCTTGCAATAGCAGCAATTTTACTTGTTCAGCCTACTAACTCAAAACAAGTTCAGAGAAGTGAGCAGTGGTCTTCAGGGAAAGTCTCTGGTAGCCTCAACGAGCATGGGGTTTGTACTTCACAATAATATAGTGTACAAAACAAATTTGGGGGAAAAAATTATAATGAAAGTAAGAGCAAAATGGGAAAAAAATAAATATACTGTAACTTCTTATAGCCCGCACGTATTACCCAAAACTGGGGCCATTATTAAATCTGGAAGAAACTGTTCCACATAAAGCTGTACACATACTGAAAAGCATTATTGAATTAAAACTGCTGTTAAAGTCTTGTTACCTTATCAGGTAATTTAACCAAGATAATTGGCAATAATTATTATAATTCAGCTGTTCCCAAACAAGAGGCTAGCTATTATCTTGATTCTCAACAGATGTCATGTAGACTAGCACTGATGCTCTGAAAAGCCATCATATCTTGCACCTCATAGCCTATGGCCACAATAAGTTATGCCAGTCTTGCTTGGCACAGTACCTATTCTGATTTGGGCTTCAGAGAAAGCAGTAACAGATAGAGCAGTAAATTACTCTGAAAGAATTCATTCTGTTATTAGAAAAGTTGGATGTTTCACATCACTTTCAGAAATTATACCTTTTTCATTATCTCACCTCTATAGCCCACAGTGTAATGTGATGCATACGCAATACACCTCAACCTCACCAGAATGAAACAAACATCAACTTCAGAAAAATGTGATCCAGATTCTTGGAGCTTAGTAGAAATACAGAAATGCCAAAGGTCAATGAAACTTGTAGATCAGGACAGTATCAAAACGGACTACGCATGTATTAGCAGTTATTTTTGCAAGCAAAACATTCACAACTTCTCACTGGAAAGAAATATTATTTATTATCTCAGTCAGAAACAAAGCTGCCAGTCAAATTCAGAAATTAATTTTTTGTTTTTCCTTTATGAATATTTACATACTATTATAACGTCTTCTTTATTACTCCACTGCTCAGCTTCAAAGTCAATGGTTTATTTTTTGCTGCTTGGAATGTTACATTTCTAAATGGCATGTGAATTAAAATACAGTACCTCTCCAGAGTGCAACAAGATATGTAGTTAAGAGCACCCTCTAACAGACGAAGAGGAGCTTTACTGACGCTGTACTACATCTTCACAAGATAGCCCACAGGAAACATCGCTTCTGAACATAGCCATTTTGAGAGTGAACCCTGCTGATGAACACAGAGCAGATATAATTATGTGCACTAGTAACACTTCATAGTAGCAACAGGGACTTGACTTAATGGTGCTTAGAGAGTCAGATGAGTGTGCTGTTGATGCCTTGGGTACCAAGAAAGGAATAATCAGCATTTAACTGGGCTCATAAAATTCAGTCTTAGCTAGGACTTTTCTGTTCTAGGGAAAATAAGATGGAATACAGACAGATTGAATGACATTAATTAATGTTTATATTTCCATTCCTCATACACGAGGTAATATATATATATATATGCCTTTTTACACTGTGTTACAAATTTTAAAAGTAACTGGGAAATCTAACTTCATACCTTGCAGTATGAGGGAAATTACAGAACTAAGACTAAAAAGGTTTTTCAGAGTTAATGAGTACATATTCAAATAGAGGTCCACAAATATAATTTATCTTGATATAAGCAAGAATTCTCTGCCTTTAAAAACATAACTCTAAAGATAAAGAATCAGTATTTACAACAACAAGAAGTTTATATTTTTAGGATTCTTCCTGTAAAGACACCTTTTAAGAAAAACCAGAGGCAAGAATATTATCGTCATAATGTATGGCTCCTACAGAGGGAATCTGCATTCCATAGTCACATTTACTTTGCAGTAAAATCCCACAGCCTCAGTGAACCTAAGGGAATATGTAATTAAAAGCCTCGTACTATTAACTGTGTTAATTAAATATAGTCCTGAATAACTGAAGGAAAATAAAGTGTAGGTGGGGGAAAGGGGTGTTTGTTGTTTTTCCTATAAAAAGGCAGAGTACGTTAAACACTGTTCTGGTGTGCTACGCATCACATCTGTACCCTCAGCCACTATTTAGTCTATTTGCAAGAAAATAAAGTTATACAGGACATGACAGCTTCCACTGCAGATGAGAAGGCAAGGACTCAGTAGTATCACTCTTAGACAGGACTTCCTAATGTCATTACATCCTTTTGAAATGAAACACATTTGGAAAGGTAAGGTTTTGTCTAAAACTGAGCAGATAATTTACATGGAAACGTTCTATCAAGAAAATTCTAGGTTCATTTTATTTGTACTCAAGTTTTTCACTTAGGTGCCCGGAAGAATGACGATGTAGATCAGGCATCAGTAAGTTACTACAGATCAAAGCTGTGAAGATGCAATTTAAACAGAATGTTATTTGAGCACCAGTAACGCAAAACAAGAGGTACGTAGAGAACAAAGTAAAATATTGTTATCTTAAGAAGGTTTAGTTGGAAACTCACTGAAGGCAGAGAGCTCGCAGCTATTCCAGACCTAGGCAAGGGAAGGGCACACTATATCCATTTTCACAGTACTTCCATCACACAGTATGACAATACATCAGACAAATCTCTGTGGCAAAATACTAACATACGTTTTATCGAAAGGGCGCATGAAATAAAATGCAAAGGTTTCAGGCAGTGTAAAAGAAGCCTTTCAGTACTGTGTTGAATGATACTCAGATGCAGAAGTACATCGTCTTAAAATGAGTCATCTGACAGGTGTAACATGTACTGCAACTGTGTTTTCATTATACCGCACTTTCAAATGTAAACTCATTACAAAACAAACAGCCTCTCAAATAAGGTTGTTACAGAAGTAACATTGATGCAAGTCACTGGCTTAAGAATATAATTTGTTTCAAGACTCAAGACACTGATGCTGAATAGGTCATGGGAGCCCTAAATATTTTAGTATCATCCTGGGTGGTACATGACCCTCACCGAGTGGTAAACCCTTGCCTACAAGCATACTACCAGAGAAGAGAAAAGGATTTATTTTTTACTGTTATTACTATTACATTCAGTGTATTCTGGGTTCTCCGTTTGTTCCATCCTCAGAAATCAAGAGTTCTATTAACAATGATAAATGCTGTATTTTGTGATGATCCCGAAAACAGAAGTTTCTCCATACACTTTCCACTAAAGACCAAGTTTGTCTCATAAGCTTTAAGACACAAAAAAATAAGGCCATAATTATTTCTGGAAAAAAGCAATGGAGACAGAACCTTGGAAGGTGCTCTCAACAATAGCTCATGTTAAAAAGCACTGATATTCTCCAAACACCTTTTTGCTATCTGTGCAAATATTGTACCTCAACACTAGAAAGAGTTTCAGATCATCACAGAATTCACAGATTTGCATTTTCAAAAGTGAATTTTCCAGTTCAACACTAGTGAAGTTAACCAAAAAAATTGTTCGGAAATGAATATATTGTTTTACCAAGATTAAAAAAAAGAAAAAAGGTAAGCTGCAGAACCAAGACTAACTCTGGAAGCAACCAAAACCAAACAGTAGCCAACCCAGGATGAAAAGCACAGCTTGTGTATTTAATATTGCTTAGCTTTTGTATGCCAACAGGAGGATTCAGAGACCTAGCTTATTTGTAGCCTGATATGCATCCAACAAATTCATAAGTTCTCCTTAAATTTGGTTCTGAGACTGGCAGACAAAAAAAAAAAACAAAAAAACACCAAGCATTTCTTGACAGATTTAACAACACTTATGTACTTGTCTGAATCAAGTTCAGGAGTTTGATGCCTTTTCCGAGGGCCGGCTATTCGATGACCAGCATATGATCTTCCTTCGTACTCCGGGTTACTACTGATTATTACTAAAAGCTAACGCTAACTTTAGGGAAGCATGAGCAAACACAAATTCTTTCTCATTTAGTTATAGAAAGAGCTGTTGATTTATGTCTTCACACTCCAATTATAAAACTGTCTATGGTTACTGTGACTAAATTGGTATTATAAAGTGTCCAGTTTACTCCCCCACCATCTCTACACTAGAAAGCTGGCTTTTCTCAGTATTCTTGAATTACAAAGAATTTGCAAATGATTCTCGAAGCAGTGATACTTCAAGAAAACAAGTACACCCTTAGGAAAGCGAGCCATGTGGCAGTCTGTGATTGCTGCTTATGCTCTACTAATAGCAGTACAAGCAATTGTGAATGCCAAAGGAAAAAAAAGGGGGGGAGGAGGTGGAAGAAAAGGAGCTGAGAGGAATATACGTTTCTACATGAAGATTAATAAGTGTTCATTTTGGATATACAACCATGGATTCAGGCCTACTTTATCTTCAAAGCACTTCATCCTCCTTTACTCTGCATGCAGTTTCAAATTTCTCTGTCTAGTAGTAAGTATGACATGCAACCATTCAAAACAAGCCATTAATCTGTTTTTGCTACCACCGGTTAGTCAAGCAATCGAAATTCAAAGTTCAAATTCAGTAGCACTCTACTTCAAAATGAGAGTTACAGCCTGAACAACAATTCCTCGTCAATAACTGCTGCAGTGCTAATGTTCTGTTCCTAGCCACGTAGTTCTGCGTTTGACAGACTTCTGAATTTTGTTAAGGCATGCTTTCTTCTACAGTTAACTTTTGGATAATTTCTGGATGGCAACTACTCACAAACAGTTTTCAGCCTCTTCTTTTTACCATCTATGCAGATAGATGGGCTTTAGTTAAAATATAAATGATGCCTACTAAGACTGGCCTTTAAATTTTGTGTGTGTGCACATACGCATGCATACGCACGTGTGTTCTCACACTTCAAGTGGGAAGGAAAAAGTGGTCTAACTACCACTCGATTTTACAAGGCAAACAAAAATGCTTCACAACCAGTATTTGAAAAACTAGACAGTTTCTTTACTACAACCTTAAATAATGAGATATGGTAATAGCAAGTGCAGTTCTCAGTATTTCCCCAGTTGGAGGGCAGAAACACGCATTACTGATATTTGGCATGACAAAAGACATGGTATTTCTGGGAGCAGAGTCAATACCTTCCACAAGGCCAAGGAACACATTTGAAGTCCTAGCATTTTACTTAAGAACTATTTCAATGCATCAAGAATTGCAAAAACCACAGTCAAATCTAGAATGTCTGAAAATGAGACGCATTAGGGTTCAGAATTAGTTTACCTCTCTCACAAACTCCAATCTAACAGAGTATCAAGAATGAATTATAAACCTAGTCTCAAAAACAGTACCGGGGGAGCACTTGCTCAGGCTCGGCACGGATGCCGAGAGGGCTGTGAGCGCCTGCCCCTGTGTGCAGGGGCACTCCTGGAACATTTGTCATGCACAGAAATCAGAAGGGCAGCTACGCAACTTGCTGTGCTGAAGTTTTGGGAAAGGAAGGTAGACATCAATTATGGCTGGGAAAAGCTGGTAACCAGAAAACTACTTCACGTGCCAGGAAAAAAAAAGCCACAATTTTAGAGTTTTCTTATTCAAGTAGCAAAAGCATGTATAGCTCTGTGGAAAATGCTAAAGTAACAGTACAGAAAGGTGTAGTGCACAGTGTGCTTTGGAGGTGATCAAACATCCGGAACAAAATAAGAAGGGGAAAAAAAAAAAAAATCTCCTATCAAAAAAATAATTAAAAAAAGAGCTACTTAAAATACTGCAAAATTGTAGGTCTTGTATTTTTTCTTTTTTTTTAAGCTTATTTCACCACACAGACTAGAAACAAAGCGTTTTTAACCCAACGCTCTCAGAACTTGTGAGACCAGCAGGGGCCGGCGAGGTGCCCGTTCTCTGCAGCAGACACGGCGCAAACGCTCCCGCCAGCCCCAAGGCCAAGGTGGCTCCCCCTCGCCCACCCCCGCTCTGCGGACAAACCCCACACACAAACCCCCAGCCAAAACGAACAAACAAAACCACCCCAACCAAAACAACCAAACAAACAATCCCCCAACCAAAACAACCAATCACTCCCCCAACCAAAACAAATAACAAAACCGCCCAAACCAAAACAAANAACCAAAACAAATAAAAAAACCACCAAAACAAAAACAAACAAAAATCGACCAAAACAAACCCCCAACCAAGACAAACAAAACGACCGAACCAAAACAAACAACCAACACCCACCAAAACAAACAAACGACCCCCAACCAAAGCAAACAACCAACCAAACCAAACAACCCCCACCAAAACAACCAACCAACCCCCCCAACCAAAACAAAATCAACCAAAACAAAATCAACCAAAACAAAATCAACCAAAACAAAATCAACCAAAACAAAATCAACCAAAACAAAATCAACCAAAACAAAATCAACCAAAACAAAATCAACCAAAACAAAATCAACCAAAACAAAATCAACCAAAACAAAATCAACCAAAACAAAATCAACCAAAACAAAATCAACCAAAACAAAATCAACCAAAACAAAATCAACCAAAACAAAATCAACCAAAACAAAATCAACCAAAACAAAATCAACCAAAACAAAATCAACCAAAACAAAATCAACCAAAACAAAATCAACCAAAACAAAATCAACCAAAACAAAATCAACCAAAACAAAATCAACCAAAACAAAATCAACCAAAACAAAATCAACCAAAACAAAATCAACCAAAACAAAATCAACCAAAACCACACCAAGCAAACCCCCAACCGCACCACGCAAACCCCCAAGCAAACCCAGCAGACCCCCAACGCGCACGTCAGAGTTATTTACCTTACAAAAGAGACACTTTAGCACCCAGACAAGGCGCTCACAAACGACCAGCTGCCCTCAAGGGACGCGCGGTGCCCCCGAAGAGCCCCGCTAGGGCGCACTTGGCCGCCCGCCCCGGACGCCGAGGCCAGGCGGGCGCAGGGCGGCGCTTCCCGCCCCCAGCACTCGCACCGGGGACCGACCCACGGACCCC